>CM058169.1:8942500-10142500 GCA_030254885.1 Vitis rotundifolia
AACTAAAAATCTCTGTCAACGCTCCCCTTGTTCAAGAGAGACAGCTAATTCATAGTGTAATAGAGCTTGAGGAGGCAGGAGTTAAGCTGAAAAAGAGAGAGTACTGTGATTTGCTAGACATAAATTTTCAAGCTGGAGTGTTGAAAATCCCTCCTCTGTACATTGATGATAACACTGTTGTTCTCTTCCTAAATTTTGTGGCCTATGAGCAGTGTGAAGACACTAAACCTTTTTTCACCAATTAGTACTTAATGTTCTCTGACAGCTTAATCAATTCTTCAGCCGACGTTGGGATTCTTCACAAAAATGGGATCATCTATCATGTTTTGGGAAGTGATCAGGATGTAGCCGATCTTTTCAATAATCTCGGTCATGAGGTTGTCTATGATTTGGATGAGTGCTACTTGTCTCAACAAATAAAGAGAGTTAATAACTACTGCAAGACATACTATGCTAGCAAATGGCGTGTTTGGTTTACAAACTTCAAACATGACTATTTCAGTAATCCATGGACATTTTTCTCACTTCTTGCGGCCATTGTCCTTTTGTTACTCACCACTGCTCAAACTTATTATACTGTGTATGGTTACTATATTCCTTCATAGGCACTGCCGTGCAGACTTTTATATCACTTGGGTTTTATTCATTCATTTTTCATTTTTTTCCTTCTACATTTCTTGGCATCTTTTCCTGTTTGGACATTCCATCAACTTCTACTACTTACTAACTTAATTTTGAGAGATCAATACATCCAATGAAAATTCCTGGGGAAAACTGTCAGTCCCAATTTTAATAACAAAATCAAATTTAAGAAGAATTAAAGAAAATTCTTGTGAATTGGCTGTGCACTTCTGTTCACAATGAAGAGAAGGATTCACTGTTTCTCTAGGAATTGGGTGCAGGAGTTCTACATTTTAACAGGTCAAGAAGCTTCCCCTACCTCATATCTCTTGCTCAACTGAATTTTTGCTGCTTCTAAGAGTAAATAATATCCTCACCAATATGGTAAGGCCTTTGGCAACTAGGATGTTTGTGTAGTTCTATAAGGTCGCTCCCTCTTTCTCACTATCTTTACTTGCTTGTTTAAGGAGTCCTAAACGACCAATAATTTTATGGAATTGCCACTAAAATGTGTTAAGATGTGTGGAGCCTAATTATTATCCCGGTAGTGTTCGCCCTGACATGAATTGACCCTACATAGAGACAGCACGTGGGTTGCACGTGGATTGCATGCAGATTGATGAAATTTTATAAGGGCCTTTTAATTTAGGGTATTTTGAAGATTTTACACATATAATTTGGTTACCCTAATTTTTTTTATGTTTAGGGTAGTTGACTAAGAGAGATTGACACAATTAAAAGAGATAGGAAAAAAATATATATAGAGAGAAAAACCTAAAGGGTGAAATGTTTGTGATTCTTTTGTAATTTTCATTTCATTATAGTAAAAATCTATAGTGGATGCAATTGGACGTAGCTCTCACATTATTGAGAGTGAATCACTATAAATCTCCTATGTTATTGTGCTTTAATTTTTCATATTCATTTATTGTCGCTTTCAAAAAATAGAATTAGGGTGTTTTAATCCTAACAAAATGATCCTAACAAGATGACCTTAAAAAAATTCATTACAAGAAATTATAGCATTAAAGACAAACTATTTCATCTTCAAAACTATTAATTTTGTGGCAAAATATCTTTTAAGGACCAAAAACTTCGTCTTAAAAATTGTCTCTATAGATATCTCATCTTACATAGTAGGAGACAAACATTCAAATTTGTTAGGAAAATTCTTTTATGATAAAAAAAAATAAAAATTGTGGCCAAATATATTCTTCAACAAAAATTTTTATGGTCTAAAGTAATAACTTTCATTGTAAAATGAATTAGGAAATATGGCGTTTAACTATTTGGAGATGTAAGAATTAATTAGGAGAAAAAATCATTTTTTCCTTAAACTTTTCATGGAGAAAAATAAAAAAGCTTCAACTAGGAAGGACTTTTGTTGTTATTTTAGATTTTCTCAGAAAAAAAAAAGAGTGAAATTAGAAATGTAATCTTTTTCTTTTTTCCCAAGAGATGTCTTCTCATAGCGAGACTTGTCTTCTCACAAAGAGAGAAATAAAATATACATTTTTATATTTTTATATTTCATGGTAGTTTTTAGCTAGTATTAAAATTCCTAGGAACTCCTTCCCCCACTTTCATTTATGGGGTTGGTCAAGTTAGCCCACTTGGTCACCTAAGCCCAACATTCACAAATAAAGATAAATAAATTACGCTTCTTTGAAACCTATGATTCATAAAAATAGGGTTCTACATATAAAGCTCAACTTTAGCTACTTGAGTCCAAAAATAAATAAATTAATTATGAAAACTTTTAAAGATTCTTGAGGATGCCTTAGTAGAACACGCAAAAGTGCTTCTTTTTCCAAATCTTTGTGCAAGAAAATATTTTTAACACCCAATACATGAAATAAAACAACCAATGATTAGATAACATGAATTATATTTGACTATTAAAAAAAAAAAAAAACTACATTTGAAACCATATTATAAAAAGTGGCTTATGTTTGAATCTAAAAAGCAAAAAAAAAAAAAAAAAGAGAACATAGTTTCATAATGTAGTTTTTAAATTTGAATTAAAGCTACAACTTTTAGTGTAGTTTGAAACTATTTTTTACTGTTAAAAAAAATCATTTTATTGTTATATGGAAAGAAAAAGATTACTTTAAAATGTGCATGTTAGAAAAAGTTAAATAACTAGCATATATTTTCAAATGTACATATTAGAAAAGGACTTAAAGATGGGATAACTAATATCAAATGATTATAGGAGATTTCTAATCATAATTAGAATCAAATACAAATACAAAATACAAGCAAAAAAGGAAATGTATTCTATTGCATACAAGCAAAAACTAAGAGATAGCAACCATCCTCTATGTATACCATTGTAGGAGTCATCAAATCATTCTAAAACAATTCCTTGTTATTAGTTAACAAGTGCATATCACATTCTTTGATCAGCCAATGAGATGAGAGCACCTAGTATCCTCCTAACCATTATCCCAAGCTATCAAATTAGGGCTTAAGTAATAATAATCGACAAGTAACTTATTAAAAGGAAGATATGACATCGTTAGTAGTTGGGATCATTCATCCCCTTTTGGTTACTCATGCCTTATCTCCTTTGTTATTCTCTTATTTTACATCTCCTTATCTCCATTATTGCAGGTTTTTTTCTTTTTTTCTTTTTTTTTTCATTTATATAGTCACCATTAAGTTTCATGAGAAAGCTGTTGGGTTCACCATTTGGATCCATAATCAAACCTAAGACTCGTTACATTAAGAATATCCAAATACTTGTTGAGAAGATATTTGAGTTGAGCAATATAACTTTATTTTTATTATCTTTTATGATAACAATATGATCAACATAGACCAAAACAACAATAATATTTTAGTTAGAACTAGTTTTTAACGAGTACAGATAAATCAATTATGCATCTTTCAAACATATGATTCTTAAAAACATAGTTTTGCATATATGAAGCTCAACTTTGATTGCTTGAGTCCATAAATAAATTACTTAATTTGGAAAAAAGAACTTTAAAGATTCTTGAGGATACCTTAGTAGAACACACATAAGAACTTTTTCTTTCTAATCTTCATGCAATAAAATATTTTTAACACTCAATATATGAAATAAAACAACTAATGATTAGATAACATAAAATATATTCATTTTTGTAAATGTTTTTTATGGCCTACTTCTAAGATTTTAAACCATACTATGGTGTTTTTATAAAATTTATTTTGTACAATGTTTCATCTATGTGTGTATGTATAAATGTATGTATGTATTTGTTTGTGTGTGTGTATGTATACATATATATATATATATATATATATATATATATATATGTATGTATTTGTATATGTGTGTGTGTCTATATTTATATATGTTTGTATGTACATTGGATCTCCATCTAAATAGTTGTCAAAATAGTTATTTTATGTTCCGTAATTACCTTTTGACTCTTTAAAAACAAAAAAAAAAAAAAAAAAAACCTAAGAAACTATATTATAAAAATGTGGCTTATGTTTGAATTCAAAAAGAAAAAAATAAATAGTTCCATAATTTAGTTTTTCCAATTTAATTAAAGCTACAACTTTTTAATATGCTTTGAAAGTATTTGAATTTTTTTTAAAATCAATTTATTGTTATATGGAAAGAAAAAGATTATTTTTAATTGTGCATGTTAGTAAAAGTCATATAGCTAGCATACATTTTGAAAGGTGCATATTAGACAAGGACTTAAAAATAGAACTCATTCCAAATGATTATAGGAGAGTTTTGATCATATTTGGAATAAAATAAAAGAACAAAATACAAACGAAAAAGGAAATGTATTCTATCACATGCCCTAGTGCTTGAGTAAGTTATTGTCACCATCATATAAATGCATGGGTTGATTACATTCTCAAGGTAAAATATAAAATTTTTGAACCCATGCATCTTCAATAGTAAAAATTGAAACTAACAACCTTTTACCAACAGATGATGCTGACTCATTACTAATCTAAATTGAATTATGGTATAATGCCTATAAATAATGAGTTTGTTTGAACTGTTTTTAGCCTGTAAATACAAGATTCAAGGGTTAGTTTCAACTGTTTATAGGTATAAATACTAGGGATTATTAAAACAATGAGGCATTGAAAAAAGATTCTTAAAAAGTTTTAATGGCAACCATGAGAGTTCTAGTATTAATGGCAATAGTGGTGATGTTGTTTGCTGCAGTAGCAGAATGTCGAAACGAATGTGTGCGTGAATGTGCAGAAGAGTGCACAGATAGCAGACTAATTTACGCGTGTCTAAAACAATGTTTGAGCCATTAGAGACGCATCGTTCATGATTACCACCATTGATTCTACAAATGCCTTTCCAAATTACATATGCAACATTGTGGGTGTTGGTATGCACTCATTGCCTCTCACTCTCCTCTTTCTTTAGGTTTAAATATTTAGTCCTTGTTTATAGAAAAAATATTTTAAAAATATAAATTTTTTAAAAAACATAATTTCTCAATTTTACTTTTGAAATCAACCTTTTCTTTGATTAATTTTTTTGAAAAAAAAAAGTCTCTTTATGATTTAGGTGGGACTTATGTACATACATATTTATGAGTATTAATTAAAAAGCATACCATTAACCTAATTTTGGAAATCAAACATGTTCTTGAAAATAAAAAATCATGGAAATTCTATAAAATGATTGAGTTGATTTTATTTATTTTTTTATCAAAAGTTTTGTCGTCTTCAAGTTGATTTCTATAAAAAGATAATGTAAAAATAATTTTCATAATTATGTTTTGAAAAAAATGAGATTACATAAAATTATTCTTATAATTTTTAATAGATTATAAGATTCTTACAACACTGATGTATGTTTCATGCAAGTACCAATAAAGGAGAAAGACATGAATTTATGCTTGAGGAATGCAATTTTAATATATATTTATTCCCCTTGAGTTATTTGTAATATTGATTAAGAGAGCTATGATTGTACTAATTAATTCCTAATCAACAAATTTCATTTGTGAAAATGAATTAGTAATAATTTTTGTGTTGTTTACATTTGTGATTTTGCATTTTAACCAATATATATATATATATACACCACATATCAAACAATGAGTTTTATTTTCTTTCTAAATATGTGATGGGTTTTGTAGATTTCTTAAGTTTTCATAGTTTATACAAACCAAAATTTTTGTCAATTTAGCCTATAAAAAGATGTAATAAAAATATTTTTATTAGAGAAATGCACTAAAGAAAATTGTAAGAATTATGGATGAACCCCAAATTTACTTAAAGGAGTAAAATAATGTCAAATCAACTCGCTCGTAGTCAGGGGCCAAATCTCATAATTATCACCATTCAGTTTCTCAACCTTGTTTAGTTATGCTATGATGTATTTAATTGCAGTCAACATATGCAATTACATAGAGATATTGCACAATCTTATTAATTGGTACTTCTATGGATATTAGCACTTGCTCTAATTATCTTCTAATATGTAATAACCTTAAATTGCAATAAAAATGAAAGTTAACTATGTTCTTTTGCAATCAACTCATATATACAATTTTAATTATTACAAATTAGAAATAATCTATGCAAGTATTTTAAATTTTAGGCCAAAAATCATTTCAATTTCTTTTTAACCTAAAAACCCTCATTCCATGAAATAATATTGTACAACTAGCATGTATCAATAACATAGATAAAAGAACTGAAGACATGCATGTCAATAAAAGACATGTTAATTTATCAAAAGATAAATATTCAAGTCATCTCTTGCATATCAAATGCTTACATTTTATGTAAAAAGTATTAAAAAGTAACATATAGAAAAAAAAAAAATTAATCTTGTCCCTTGAAACTAAAAGAAACAATATCTAGATTATATAGAGTGTCTTCTATAACTCTAGATGTTCATTTCAATAACCATATTTTTTAGAAGAAACATAAATCTAGCTTAGTTGGTAGAGTACAAGGCTTTCCACCTAACGGTATGAGACAAGCCCCTCCGTGAGCAATCCCTCCTTCCTCTCTTCCTTGTTATTTTACTTATTATTATTTTATAATGAGTCATATTTTATATAAACATTTGAACAAATAAAAATTTTAATTATAAAGACCCTCTTATCTTCCTTTTTTTGTTATTTAATTTAAACCTATTTTTAAAGTCTAATTATATTTTGAACAAATTAACATAATTTGAGTATGATGAACTTGGGTCTCATATGGGCGTGGGAGGGATTCTAACCAACAAAGCTGGCTCATCCTTGAGATTAATAAATAGATTGAGACATATTTAACTTTTGTTGTATTATTATTATTATTTTGATTGGAAATCACGTTTTTCTTGAAAAATTATTTATTTAATTTTTTTTTTTTAAGAACTCTATTTTTTTTTCTAGAATTCAAGAATTGTGTTTTTCTAGAACCACAACCAATTTTTTTTTTTTTTTTTTTAGAAATTCCATTCTTTTTCTTAAATAGAAAATAAATGAAACAAATGACAAAAAACAATTTAAATAGGGTTTTGATACTAAGGGCGGAAAATAATGCTTCTGGGTTACTTTTTTAGATGCCTAAGAATCTCCAATATTGGTTGTTTTACTGACTAATTTTCTTGTCTCAAGTTGTGAATGGAACAAAGAATACATGAACCACTCTATTTCCATAGCACAAGTGCCTTGACTTTCTTTTTCACAAAGAAAATATAAAAAACTTCAAATAGGAACCACTCTATGTTCTTTTTCTTTTTGCTTAAGAGATGTCTTCTCATAAGGAGAGTTGTCTTCTCATTGAGATAAATAAAATATACATTTTTTTATATTTCTATATTTCATGACAGTTTTAATACTTTCAAAAACTACTTCCCCCACTTTTATTTATTGGGTTGGGTTAGGTTAACCCACTTGGGCACCCAAACCAACTCCATCATTAACAAATAAAGATAAATAAATTACAGTATTTCTTTGAAATCTATGATCCATAAAAATGAAGTTCTGCTTATAAAGCTCAACTCTGACTATTTGAGTTCAAGGATGAAAATATCGGTAATTATGAATATATTGGTACTTCGATTTTATGGATATATCGGCAGATATTTTGACACAAAATATTGGTGGATCTAAAATTGATCAAAACTTAAATAAATAAATAAATAAATAAATAAATAAAACACTCTTAGAAATGAAATTAGAAGTATAATAGATATTTTAAAGTTGTTTTGTTTAAGAAATTGATATATATATAATTTATCATATTTCATAATAATATTGTATGGGTCAATAAAAAATATAAATTTCTTAAGTGTACATTTATTATTAAATTATATTAAATATTATTTAATAATAATGTTGTGATATTTGATTATAATATATCTAATTCAAAAATATATTTATATTAAAATTATAATCCATTTAATATATGTATAATTTTTAATATTTAATTAATATATTAATGATATTAAAAACACTATGAAGAAAATTATCATGATAATTTTTATATTTTTGGTAATCAATTAAATAAAAAAAATTCATTTAATTATAAAATAATATAATTAATTTATTCATTAAAATATTATTTTAATATTATATTTATATGATGAGTTTTAGTATATATATGTTTGGTGTAGTATTTATAGCAAATATAAACTTAGTCTAGTGGTTGGCCTAGTTGTGTGCTGAATATTTTGGTTGGTGTTGGAGCCCCCTCAACAGCTTAAAAATTCAGCATATTACTTTGATCGCACAGTCTATGTATTGTGTTGAGTCTAGAAATAACATACACAAGTGCTTCTTTTTCCAAATCCCAATGCAAGAAAATGTTTTTAACACCCAATATGTGAGATAAAACAACCAATGATTAGATAACATAAAATATCTTTGACTCTTTAAAAACAAAAAACCTACATTTGAAACCATATTATAAAAAATGGCTTATGTTTGAATCTAAAGAGAAAAAACGAACATAATTTCATATTTTAGTTTTTGAATTTGAATTAAAGCTACAACTTTTTAGTGTAATTTAAAACTATTTTTTTTAATTAAAAAGATCATTTTATTATTACATGGAAAGAAAAAGATTATTTTAAAATATGCATGTTAGAAAATGTTAAATAACTAGCATACATTTTCAAATGTAAATATTAGAAAAGAACTTAAAAATGGGAGAACTTATATCAAATGATTATAGGAGATTTCTAATTATAATTAAAATCAAATAAACATACAAAATACAAGCGAAAAAGGATACGTATTCTATCACATGCCCTAGTATTTGAGTCAATTTGATGTCATCATCATTTACATACATGGATTGATTAAATTCTCTAAGTAAAATATAAAATGTTTGATGTCATGCACCTTAAATAGTAAAAATTGAAACTAATAGCCTTCTACCAAGAGATGATGTGGACTCATTACTAATATAAATTGTTTTATATCATCTGGCCTATAAATTATGAGTTTGTTTGAACTATTTATTGCCTATAAATACAAGATTCAAGGGTTTGTTTCAACTCTTTACATATATAAATACCAAGGATTATTCAAACTTTGAGGCATTGGACAAAAATTCTTAAAAGAGAATTAATGGCAACCATGAGAGTTCTAGTATTAATGGCGATAATGGTGATGATGTTTGTTGTAGTCGTGGAATGTCAAAACAAATGTGTGCGTGAATGTGCAAATAGCAGATTTATTTATGTGTGTCTAAAACAGTGTTTGAACCATTGTAAACACATCATTCATGAACACCACCATTGATTGTACAAATGCCTTTGCAAATTACATATGCAACAATGTGGTTTATGGTATAAACATATTCCCTCTCTCTCCTCCTAGTTTTTATTTAAATATAATATTCAATCAGTATAAACAATATTTTAAGAGCATAATTTTTTTTTTAAACATACTTTCTCAATTTTGCCTTTAAAATCAACCTTTTAGTTGATGAAATTATTAATTTTTTTTTAAGTCTCTTTATGTTTTAGGTGGGAGCTATGTGCATATCTATATATATATATATATATATATATATATATATATATATATATATATATATATATGTATGTATTCATGAATATTAATTGAAAAGCAAACCATTTACATAATTCTAGAAATTAAACATGTTCTTGAAAATAAAATTCATTGAAATTCCATAAAATGATTGAGTTGATTTCTTTTCTTTTCCTTTTTTGGTTTTGCTATTAAAAGTTTGTTGTCTTATAGTTAATTACTATAAAAAGACATAAATCCAAAATAATTTTCATAATTAAGTTTTGAAAAAATGAGATTACAAAAAATTATTCTTATAACATTTTAGTCATTTATAAAATACTTACAATATTGAAGTTTGTTTCACGTAGGTCCAAATAAAGGAAAAGGGCATGAGTTTATGCTCAAGGAATGCAATTTGAATATATATATTCTATCCTTTAGAATTATTTGTAATATTGGATAAGAGAGCTATGAATTGTACTCATTCCTAATCAACATATTTCATTTATGAAAATGAATTAGTAATCATTTTTGTGTGTTTTACATTTGTGATTTTGCATTTTTACCAATAATATAAACATATTTATTTTCTTTCTAGACAATTCAATATATGTATGTGAGGGGCTTTGTAGATTTTCTAAGATTTCATAGTTTATAAAAACCAAAAGATTTTTCAATGTAGCCTATAAAAAGATGTTGTTAGAGAAATGCAACGAAGAAAATGATAAGAAGTATGGGTTAGCTCCAAAATTTACATAAAAGGGTATAATAATGTCAGATCAACTCGCTCATGATTAACAACCATTTTTTTATTTTACTCTTTCATTAGACTAGGTTGCCCAAAACAAATATTCAACATAATATATCAACTTAGGAAATATTCTATATAATATTATTTATGAAAAGGAATTTTTACTAATTAAGAATTTGAGACACTTCCCAATAGTTATCATTGAAGTATAGCAGATTATTAATAAAAGATTCCGCTCATTGTGAATCCATGAATCAAGAGCAAGCAGAACTCAAAAATTTTAACTTTTTAAAATTTAATTCGCTCTTTTAACAATTGAAAGTTCAGACCTTAGTTGAAAAAACTGCCAATAGGAGGATTGAATAAGTAGTCCTCATTTTTATGGTCCAATTATTTTTTTCTTTTATAGGTTCTTTGATCAATATTAATATTCAACTAATTTTCTATATTTTAGATATTTTTGGACCACAAATGAATAGGTAGACGTAGACAACACTGGCTTGGACAAGTAAAACTCATCATAGTAATAGTTATCCATATTTTTGGAGTGTTGTTTGTGAGTGTTTGGTAAATAAACTTCATAAATTAAAGTGAGTTAATAACTTAATTTATATTATTAAGTAAATTAAGTATGGTTGGTAAAATAACTTAATGGTATGACTTAAAGTAAAAATAACTTTAAGTAATAAGTATAAATAATTAATTTATTCTTAATTTCACATCTTCATTTCACTTTTTTACTCTCATTTACCCTAATCACCTCTACGATTTCCTTTACTATTTCATAACTTTCACTGTTATTCAATCTCCTTTGCCTTAATTCTAACTTATTAGGATAAATATGTTAATTTGATGATTTAAAATAAGTTTTTAGTTAATTTTATCAAACAACCTTAATACTTAAAAGTAAAAATTAAGTAATAAATTTTAAGTTAACAACTTAAATTATTAAGTAATAAGTATTAAGTTTTACCAAACACCTCATTTGTATTAAACTTATTTATTTCTGACAATGGTTGGTTGTAGGGTTTGTTTCATGTCAATTTTACTTATTTTTTATTTTTTCATTATTATTATTATTTTTTTAAGATGATTTCCTTTTCCTCGTTTATTTTTTTTTTCTTTTTCTTTTTCTTTTTTTCTTTTTTAATTGCCTCTTTGGGTTATTTGATTACATGCATTTTTGGGTGCACTTTCTTGTGTTGATGCTGTAGGTTGTTCATTAGTGGGCTTCTTTATTATATACGATTGTAAAGTCCAGTAGTGAGCATAATAGTCTTTGTCCTGTCTTTTTCTGAGCTATTATTTCAGAACAAAATTTGGAACCAGACCCAGATACATTCCGTACTATGAATGGTGTTTGTCTTCTGTGCCTTTGAAAAATTTATTTATTCTCACATGGGACAGGGTGGCTTCTGATGACGACTTCTTGCATATATCACTGTGCTTGCGTTGCAGCAAAGTTAGATTCGTATTGAATTTCGAAAGTGAAAAACGAATGGACTTTTCTCCCAGAAGCTGCCATCACACTATCGTTGGGTTTAAAATACTCCATGCACTGGTGCACTTGGGCTATCCGCGGACTTTGATGCAAAGCTTCCAAAAATCACTGTTAGTTTATTGTCCTTTATATTTTGTGAAGTTGAAAATCTAGCAATTAACCACCATCGATTAACATAGAGCCTCAAAACTAATACAATTTATAATGTTAATTACCCCCAAAAAAAGGTAATTTGCAGATGTAGTTAGACCTAGCTCATTTATGCAGAATATTGCTACAAAGGCATCGACAGTTGTCTTGGAGCTCTTAGCAATTAGATGGAGGTTCTAGCCTTCCTTTTAATGAAAGAATGAGACAGCATTATCAAAAATCAATTCAACCCCATATAGTAGTCTTCCCACAATGGTTATAAACCATTATTTTCTTGTATCTTTTGGAATAGTGTAGAATTAATAACGATTTGATATTGGGTGTTCATCAGTCTAATAAATGGAGATGGATTTAGGATACTTATGATGTTGACCTCACTAATTAATTTGCTAGTTTGCTTTGTTAATGAATTCAGCCCTTTGTTAAGAGAATTGCAATCTCCGTTACTCGGAACATCCAAAGAGAGAAACAAGGTCTAATTGAAGAACAAGAAAGGTACAACTTATTAATAGGCCGGGCATGATCCATGCTAAACCTCACATGATGGAGCAATTAGGTTCATCTGCATAGCCCATGCTAGCAATAAAAACCGATTGGCTTTGACAACAAGTCTTCGGAGCTGGCTCCGGATCTGGCTTTGGCTTTTGATCTGGCTTTGGCTTTGGCTTTACTTCTTCCACGCTATCAAGAGCCGCATACCCAAGCTTCTTCTTCAGACAGCGGGTCAAGCTAGCTGAATCAACTCCGTCTCCAATCACCACAACCCGATCTTTTTCTGCTCCTTCTATAGCTACTGAGATCACACCTGTCACATAATCACAAAAGCCCAAAAATGGATCCACTGGACTATGAATAAACGATTTGAAATAACAAGGCTTTATACTTTCTGTGAACTTCTTGTGGAAAGAAAAATAGTGTTGAAATGTGTATCATACCTTCTTCAGCTGCAGCAATCTTCATGGCTTTGGTTCTGCATTTGTCACAGTTCATTTGCACTTTCAGAATTATTTTTTGCTGCACCAACACACAAGGAACATATCCAAATCTGTTATAGCTATAATTTCATATGCTTCTTTTTGGATCCAGCTAGAACAGATTAAGCTACACAATAAACAAAAAGCATCAATGGAGTTCCAGATCAAAAGGCTCACCTTCATGTTTTGCACTAGGCGAACACAAGGCAACTTTTTCGAATCTCTGACTGAATCTCTGTGAACGTAATTGGCAATGATGCAGAAGGGGGGACTGACTTCCTCTTATATATGAGAGTTTCAGGGCAAACTTATTCTGTTTAATTTCGAATACCGCCAGAACTATTCATAATAACTTTTGAGATTTAGACACTGCATCTGACCATCTCAACACTGCAGTTCTATAGACCAAGTCAATATTCATCCAGCATGTGCAAGTAATTTTCAAGGCTGTTAGTGGTACGTTCTTACTTGATTAATTTATTCACCGCCAGCTTGCAATTCATGAAAACTCAATGCCCACCTCTGACTTTTATCAAGAAAATCAAACTTACTAGAAGTAAAATTACAGCTTGTTTGACAGTAATTTTAAAAAATGTTTTTAAGTTTTTTAACACTTAAAAAAAATTTATCATCCAAATATTAGAAATGTGAAAAACATTTTCTAGAATCACTACCAAACGTACTCTTCATTAAACTTCTTTAACAACCAGAATCTTTTGTATATTTCTGCAATCCAGATTGTACATTTATGCAGCAACTTGTCTCGAGCTATGTTTGATTTCTAGAAAATTTAAGAAAAAAATGCAAGAGAAAGAAAATAAAAAAAATAAATAAAAAAAAATGGCAGAAAGTAAAAAAAAATAAAATAAAAGATTTAAAGTTAATAAATTATTTTTATATATTACTCAAAACTCATTTCACTTATTTTAATTTTTCTATATAAGGAATAAATAATTTGAAAATATATAAATTTTTAACTAATTTTAATTATATTCGATCTTTTGTTATATTTTTCATAATAAAACAAAATATGAGAAAATCATTTTCTTTAATATTTTTTCTTAATTTCTTTGATACTTTCAAAACCCAAAGATAACCAAGTTTTACATTTTTTCTTCAGTCAAAAATTTTTTAAAAATAAGTAATAAGTAAAAGAAAAATTAAAAACAAACATTTAAAGTATTCTAAAAGCAAATTGTATTCGGTATTAAACTAAAAAAACAAGCATCATATTAATCTTCTCTTTTATTAGTTGTATGTTGACAAGGCTAGTCTTCTTTTCATGGTTTAATTAGTTTAATATATACTTTTAGAAATACTAATGGGTGGGCTATAGCTAATGGAGTTGTTAAAAGAAACTTAAGGTGAGGTGCTTCTAGAAAAAATCGACCTATGTTTTTCTTTTGTTTTTAAAAACTAATGAAAACAATTCCTACTTGGTTTCTAAATTTTTTTCTCTATTTCACTTTGTTTTTTAAAATTGTTTCTAGAGAACAATGGCCAAATAGTGTTAAATTTTTTAAAACAATTTTCTTTTTTTTAAAATTGAAAATTGTTTTTAAATCACATGACCAAACAGGCTCTAAATGACGTAAATTTACTATTTAATTTTAGTAGTTAAAAGATTCTTATTTTTGACAGAGAAAGGAAAAGTAGAGAATAGTATTAGAATTTTAAGATGATTCAGAATTAGGGATGATGAAATGGAATCGGTCTTGATATGAATGAAGAACATCAACATTAAATTTGAAAATATTAACAAATAATTGCAAACAATATGATGAAATTGAATTGGCGACTTAAATTCTTTTGTCTGACCCGAAAAGTTTGCTGTGCGACATATATGATGAAACTAAAATTTTAAGACTTTTTAAGGGGTTTGTGGTGGTAGCAGAGGGGACAGGCGTATGCAGGGGCTTGCCCTCGCTGTATATACATGTGTGTATGTGTGATGATGTATAGTTTTAAGGTTGTGATGATTATGTTTCTACCGTAATCGCTCTAAACTCTCCCCTCTTGTACCAATTTTTAACATAATGGATCTTCTTCTCCTCTTCGCGTAGTTTTTTTGGTATAGGGTTTTCCACATAAATCTATATATTCTTATTTTATTTTGTCTTATTACCTATTCTCATTTGCACTTTGACAATTATCTTTTGCTGCACCATCATGCAAGGAACATATCCAAATCTGTTATAGCTATAATTTCATATGCTTCTTTTTGGATCCAGCTAGAACAGCTTAAGCTACACAATAAACAAAAAGCATCAATGGAGTTCCAAATCAAAAGGCTCACCTTCATGTTTTTCACTAGGCGAACACAAGGCAGCCTTTTTGAGTCTCTGACTAAATCTCTATCAACTCAATTGGCAATGATGAAGAAGGGGAAGAGACTGACTTTTTAGATGAATTGTATTTAACCATCTCAACACTGCGGATCTATAGACCAAGTCAAATATTAATCCAGCATGCAGGATGTGCAAGGAATTTTTAAGCCAATTATTGGTATGTTCTTACTTGATTTATTCCACGCCAGCTTGCAATTGATGAAAACTCAATGGCCAATGACTTTTATCAAGAAAATCAAACTCACCATAACCTAAATTAATTGAACTTCTTTAACTACCAAAATCTCTTGCACATTTCTGCAATCCATATTGTACACTTGTCAAGCGAATTCTCTTTTGATTTTCGGAAAATTTAAGGAAAATAAAATAAAGAAGAAAAGAATAAGTAAAAAAATAGATTTAAAGTTGATAAATTATTTTTATATATTATTTCAAATTCAATTCATTTATTTTAATTTTTCCACATAAAAAATAAATATTTTGAAAATATGTAATTTTTTAACTAATTTTAGTTATATTTAATCTTCTTTTCTATTTTTCATAGTAAAAGATGAAAAAATCATTTCCTTTAATATGTTTTTCTTAATTCCTTTAATACTTTCAAGAACCAACAAAAACCTTAGCAAACCTTTTGTGTCTCCAAAAGAGTTTCACATCTTACTAGCAATTTCTTAAATCTCTAGATGATCATTTTCGTGTAGAGCAAAATGGAGCACAGAAAAGGCTGCATTTCGACCGAGGAATGGCAACAAAGAACCAATCAACATATGAACCTCCAAATGTTGTGTTTTACTACAGAGCCTACTAGAAAGCAATGATAGTAATTTTAGTGCTTGTAAGATTCTTATTTTTTACAGAGAGGAAAAGCAAAGGATAATATCATAACTTTAAGATGCTTTAGAAGTAGGAATTGATGGGATAAATACAAACAATGCACAACCAGGTTTTATCCCCTCTTGTGAGAACCTAATAGGAATCAATCAAATAGAGAAGCAAGAATTCACCCAATCAACAAGTATATGAACACCAATAATTTTAGCGTGGAAAACCTTCTCCAATATGAGAAGTAAAAACCACGGGACCCTTAGGCCACTTAAAAAACTCCACTAATATAATTAATGAGTTACATAATTCTCTCTAGATAAAACTAGAGGCATACATCAACCATATCTCAAGACAAACTGATCTTGGCAATTTCAACAATTTTGCATAAAAATAATGGAGAGATCTCATCAAACACACCACTGTTCTCGGACTGGAAAAATAACTTTTTCGAACTCCAAATCCAATCTTCACCGTTAGAATGAAGATCAATGAGTCACAAACGTGCTCTCCAAAAATAGGCTCAATCAAACCATGGATGAACCTTGATCGGAGCTTATGATCAAAACTGTCCGGATAGAAAATGCATCAAAACCGAGGCTTTGTTCTCGAACTGAAAGATGACCGTCCGGATATCCAAATCCGATCTTCACCGTTCAGAATGAAGATAAATGAGTCATGAACCTCTCCTCCAAATTTCAGGTCGATCGGCCCATAGACGAAGCGGGGTCGGACCTTTGATGAAATCTAGGCAATGAAGAAAAAACTGAATTTTTCTCTCACCTTCAAAAATGGTGGTTCTTCCTTTCTCTCTTTTCTCCTACCTCTAGTGGTTGAGAAAAATTAGAAGAAGAAGAAGAAGGATTTTCTAGCCCTTTTATATAAAGGCCTAAGAGGCCTTAAATTTTGGGCTCTTAATTTGGGCCTTCCACATGAGGAAAAACCTAACAAATCTCCTCATTTCCGATTATGTGGAGGGACTCGCCATCCCAGCAATTGAACAACAAACTTCAAGCTTCTCCCTTGGTAAGGACTTCATTAACATATCTGAGCCATTGTGATCGGTATGTATCTTCTCAAGTTCAAACAAATTGTCATTGAGAGCATCTCTCATCCAATGCTACCTCACATCAATGTGCTTCGATCTTGCATGAAAGGTAGAATTCTTACTAAGG
Organism: Vitis rotundifolia; assembly: GCA_030254885.1. NCBI lineage: Eukaryota > Viridiplantae > Streptophyta > Magnoliopsida > Vitales > Vitaceae > Vitis > Vitis rotundifolia. The sequence continues at coordinate 8,959,806 of CM058169.1, forward strand.
TGAATGGCACTCTGGTTATTACAGTATACCACATAGCACTGCTGCTTAAACCCGAGCTCATGTATGAAACGCTTCATCCACAACAACTCTTTACATGCTTCTACTGCTGCAATGTACTCTGCCTCTGTTGTAGAAAGTGCAACACATTTATGTAGTCTTGATTGCCAAGACACGGCACCTCCTGAGAATGTCATCAAATAGCCTGAAGTAGACCTTCTATTATCTACATCCCCTATCATATCTGAATCAGTGTAGCCAACAAGTACTGGTTTCCCACTTCCAAAAGTGAGTTTCAACTTGGAAGTACTTCGCAAATATCTCATAATCCACTTGACTTCTCCTAATGTAGTCTTCTTGGATTAGATAGAAAGCGGCTAACAACACCAATTGCATAAGCTATGTATGGTCTAGTACATACCATGGCATACATCAAACTTCCTACTGCTGAGGCATACGAAACTCTTTTCATGTCTTCCTTCTCCTTATCTATAGAAGGGCTATGTCTGCTGCTTAGCTTAAAGTGACTAGCTAGAGGAGAACTAACCACTTTAGCTTTGCTTATGTTAAATCTTTCAAGCACCTTTTCAATATATTGCTCCTGTGACATATACAACTTCTTGGATGCTCTATCTCACTCAATTCTAATACCAAGAATTTTCTTTATTGGCCCCAAATCTTTCATGGAAAAGGATTTGCTTAACTGCTTCTTCAGCTTATCAATTCTTGAAACATTTCTACCAACAATCAAGATATCATCAACATAGAGCAACAATATAACAAAATCATCATTAGAGAATTTCTACACAAATACACAATGGTCAGAAGTAGTTTTTCGGTAGCCTTGCTCCCCTATAACTGATTCAAACTTCTTATACCACTGTCTCGATGCCTGCTTTAAGCCATAAAGACTTTTCTTCAACTTACACACATAATCCTCTTTTCCCTTTATTATGAAACCCTCTTGCTGTTCCATATAAATTTCTTTGTCTAAGTCACCATGGAGGAATGCAGTCTTAACATCCATCTGCTTAATCTCCAAATCAAGACTAGCTGCCAAGCCCAAAACTACACAAATAGACGACATCTTAACAACAGGAGAAAAAATTTGATCAAAATCATTACCTTTCTTTTGATTGAATCCTTTGACAACCAATCTAGCTTTGTAACGTGGCTATGAAGTGTGTTCTTCTTGCTTCACTCTATAGACCCACCTGTTCTTCAAAGCTTTTTTTCCATTTGGCAACTTGACAAGCTCATAAGAGTGATTCTCATGCAATGACTTCATCTCATCTTGCATAGCATCAACCCACTTCATCTTATTCTCATCTCTCATGGCTTCCTCATAACTTTCAGGTTCTCCCCCGTCAGTTGGTAATACATAGTCATCAACAGAATACCGTGTGAAAGGATGTCGGTCTCTGGTAGACCTCCTGAGTGGAATATCTAGTGGAGCCTCTGCTACTGGTGACTTCTCATGAACATCATCATCCATCTCAACCTGTGTGGGAGTTTCAACATCACCAATGTCAGGTTGGTCATCATGTGCTTCATCTTCAACCTGTGTAGGAATATGTGTCAAAGGAATTGGATCTAAGTCAATCAGATTATCACTATACTGAAACTCTGTTGCATCAATCTTCTCAATGTCCTGTATGGTATGATCTTCCATAAACACAACATCTCGGCTTCTTACAAGCTTTTTCTGCACCGGATCATAAAACCTATAACCAAGCTCATCCTGACCATAGCCAATGAATACATAAGGTCTTGTCTTAGCATCAAGCTTAGACCTCTCATCTTTCATAATGTGCACAAAAGCCTTGCATCCAAAGACACGTAAGTGATCATAAGAGATTTCATTATTTGACCAAATTCTATTCGGAACATCAAATTATAAAGGAACACATTGTGTGAGATTGAGAACATGTACAATAGTATTCAAAGCCTCACCCCAAAAAGATCTTGGCAACTGTGACTGTGAAAGTAAACATCTCACCCTTTCAACCAGTGTCCTGTTTATTCTCTCAGCCAACCCATTCAACTGAGGAGTCTTAGGAGGTGTCTTTTGATGTCGAATACCATGTTGTCTACAATACTCATCAAAAGGACCGGAATACTCACCCCCATTATCAGTCTGGATGCATTTCAATTTTTCACCAGATTATCTCTCAACAAGAGCATGAAACTACTTAAACACTTCTAACACTTGGTCTTTTGTTTTCAAGGTATACACCCAAATCTTTCTTGAATGATCATCTATAAAAGTCACAAAATATAGAGATCCACCAAGTGTTTTTGTTTTCATAGGACCACACACATCAAAATACACTAAATCAAGCATACTTGACTTCTTTGTATGGCAGTGTGTTTTGAATGCAACTCTAGTCTGCTTTCCTGCTAAGCAATGAGCACACCTTTTCAAAGATCCCTTCTTCATACCAGAAAGAAGATTCTTCTTAGCCAAAATCATCAAGCCTTTCTCACTCATGTGACCGAGTCTGTTGTGCCAAAGCTCAACTGTGCTATCATCATCCACTGCATTGATACTAGAATCAATTACTCTCGCCTGCATCAAATACAATAAGGAACACTTCTTTCCTTTTTCTACCACCATAGAACCTCTGGTGAGCTTCCACTGACTATCACGAAAGGTGTTGCAGAACCCTTCATCATCAAGCTTACTTGTGGAGATTAAATTCATGCAGATATCTGGAATGTGTTTGACATTCTTCAAAATCAACATAGTACCATTACTAGTCTCCAATCGCACATCTCCCATACCAATGGCTTTAACTGAGCCATCATTACCCATCCTAACACTTCCAAAATCACTAGATGTGTAGGATGTAAAAAAATCTTTCCGAGGTGTAGCATGGATTGAGGCATCGCTCTCAATCACCCAACTAGTCTCCTGGCAAGCAAAATTAACAACATCATTATCATAAACAATAAGGAAATCTGAAGTGGTAGTGGCAACTCGATCATCTTCACCATCATTGTCATTCTTCTTGTCCTTCACTTTCCCTTATTTCATATCTCTCTTCAATTGGCGACAATACTTCCTTATATGGCCTTTCAAATGGCAATAATGACACTCAACATTGGCAAACTTATTAGTCTTGCTTTTGCTTCTGTCTCTGTTCTTCGAACCTCTACTCTTACTCCTCCCCTTCTTTTCAGTAACTAGGACATCTGATTGTGAAGAAGAACCCTGTGACTTTCTTCTCATCTCTTCATTCAAAACACAACTCTTAACCAAATACATATTCATAGTACCATCTGGGGCTGAGTTAGACAAAGAAGTTCTAAATGTCTCCCACGTGTCCAGCAATGTACCAAGAAGCCACAACCCTTGCACCTCTTCCTCAAACTTGATATTCATTCCAGCCAACTGATTAATAATACCTTGGAATGTATTCAAGTGATCTGTCATAGGAGTTCCATCTTGATACTTCAAGCTAATCATCTTCTTGATCAGAAACAATTTATTATTACTAGTCTTTCGAGCATATAACTGTTCGAGCTTGTTCCATAGACTCTGTGCATTTTTCTCTTCACTAACATGATTGAGAACATTATCATCTACTCACTGTCTGATACAACCACAAACCTGGCGATGAAGTAAATTCCACTCTGTATTAGTTTTATTTTCTGGATTTTCAGAAGCAAACACAGGCAAATAATAATCCTTCATATACAATAAGTCTTCCATCTTTCCTTTCCAAACATGATAATTGGAGCCATTCAAAGTAATCATTTTACTTGTATTGCTTTCCATTATTTTACACAAGGCACAAATTATCTTGAACCAATGCTCTGATACCACTTTGATGGGATAAATACAAACAATGCACAACCAGGTTTTATCCCCTCTTGTGAGAACCTAATATGAATCAATCAAATAGAGAAGTAAGAATTCACCCAATCAACAAGTATATGAACACCAATAATTTTAGTGTGGAAAACCTTCTCCAATATGAGAAGTAAAAACCACGGGACCCTTAGGTCACTTAAAAAACTCCACTAATATAATTAATGAGTTACACAATTCTCTCTAGATAAAACTAGAGGCATACATCAACCATATCTCAAGACAAATTGATCTTGGCAATTTCAACAATTTTGCATAAAAACAATGGAGAGATCTCACCAAACACACCACTATTCTCGGACTGGAAAAATAACTTTTTCGAACTCCAAATCCAATCTTCACCATTCAGAATGAAGATCAATGAGTCACAAATGTGCTCTCCAAAAATCGGCTCAATCGAACCATGGATGAACCTTGATCGGAGCTTATGATCAAAACTGTCCGGATAGAAAATGCATCAAAACCGAGGCTCTGTTCTCGGACTGAAAGATGACCGTCCGGATATCCAAATCCAATCTTCACCATTCAGAATAAAGATCAATGAGTCACGAACCTCTCCTCCAAATTTCAGGTCGATTGGCCCACAGATGAAGCAGGTCGGACCTTTGATGAAATCTGGGCAGTGAAGAAAAAACTAAATTTTTCTCTCTAACTTCAAAAATGGTGGTTCTCCCTTTCTCTCTCTTTTCTCCTACCTTTGGTGGCTGAGAAAAATTAGAAGAAGAAGAAGAAGGATTCTTTTTCTAGCCCTTTTATATAAAGACCTAAGAGGCCTTAAATTTTGAGCTCTTAATTTGGGCCTTCCACATGAGGAAAAACCCAACAGGAATGATTAAATGGATGTTAAGAATTGTAGAGGCCATCAATGCACGGATAGTCAATTGATCTTTGTATTGTGCATACATTTCTTTCTTTTTCATAAAATATACACATTGAAGAAATACATTTATTTTCATGGTACCAGAGCAACCACATTCTTGAACCTCTGTTTCTTTCTCAAAAACAACAACGATCCTTCTTTCTTCTGGCCAACATACATGGCAGAAAAAAATACCCAAACAACCTAAAACTCAGCGAAACCTAATGTCAACAAATCTGAAAATCTAAATGATCCTTTTTACCTTCATCAGTACTTCAATCAACTAAGGCTCGTACTCATCACACAACTATTGAATGAAGAAAATTATAGCACCTGAAATCGTGCCATGCTCATGGCTCTTATCATCAAGAATAAAGAAGGCTTCATCAAAGGTTCCATTCAACAACCACTAGCAACTTCCACACCCTAGAATTCTAACAATGGAGGCGCTGCAATAATCTCGTAAAAGCATGACTTTTCAATTCAATCTCTCAAGATATTGGAGCAAGTAATAGTGTTCATCTTTTCCATGTTGAAGAAGGCATTCATGATTGTAAACAGGCCAACATGACCACTGGCTCTTATAACACCAAATTGAAAAACCTATGGGATGGCACTATGAAGGAAGTTTTGCAGTTTCAACAAAGCCAAAAGACCATGAAGTTTCTTATATATGGGGCTTAATAAAGCCTATGCTGCTGCTTGAGGACAAATTTTGCTCATGGATCCACTTCCCACCATCAACAAAGCTCATTCTCTCATTCTCTAGGGAAAAAAAAACAGCAAGGACTATCAAAAGGAAGCACGTTGCTGTCTGAAGCTACAACCTTTGTTGTAAGAAACAACTCACACAATTTTGAAAAAACTTTCACACCTAAAAATCCTCAGCTGAAATGTGGAATCTGCAACAAGATTGGGCATACTTCAGAGAGATGTCATGCACATCTTACATGTGATTATTGTGGCTGGCAAGGTCACACCATTAATATTTGTCTTAAGCTACAGAAGATGAATTCTACAAGGGGTAAATATAATCAACGAGAGCGCAAGAATTTTTCCTCCAAAGTTAATCATGTAGATGCCAGTGAAACAACACCACCCACCTCTTTTACTCTGATAGCAGAACAGTTCCAGAACCTTACGACAATGCTTAATGCGAATAACTCAAATTCCGTAGCAAATCATGTAATTAGTAGTGCATCCGCTATGAGTGATCTCTTAGGTATAACTTTTTGTGCTCATGTTCTTAGCAAAGAAATGTCTTGGATACTTGACATAGGAGCTATAAGTCAGATAGTTTCTGACATTAATTAAACCAACCCCATTGATGGGTGGTTAAATGTACTTTGTCTAGCTGATTGATTCTTCCATAAATGGGGTGCATTGGGTGGTCCACTTTGATTGAGGCTTTAAGCTTATCCGGTAGGTACCCAAAATTAATGCTATCCGGTAGGTACTAATTAATGCTATCTTTTCGGAAATAACCTTTTCTCACTATGAAAAAAAATAAATAAATAAAAAACCATTAATTTAAATTTTATTCGTTTTATAAATCTCAATAAAATTTAATATAATTTAGTGATTTGAAAAAAAATACACTTTTTTCCAAAAAAATAAAAATAAATTATTATTATTATTATTATTATTTAAAAATTAAATAATTTGGAAAATATATATTTTTAAAATTGTGTATATAAAAAATAACTAAAAATATGTCAAATTTAATTTTTTAAAATAATATATTTTTAGAATATATTTTTTAAAACATTAGTTTTTCAAAAATAATAAATTTTTGGAATAATTATTAAAAAAATTAAAATAAAAAAAATTGTCAAACATTATGATAGAAAATAATTTTAAAAGGTATATTGATATCTTTATATTTTATATCATTTCCATCGATAATACAGCTTAGAAGGATAAAGCTTAATTTTTGGACCAGAGTCTAAAACACGATTGTCCCAATTATCATGGTGGACAGGACCTGCACATGTAGTACCGCGTTGCAGAAGTTGCCATCCACCACCATAAAGGTAAATTTATTTAACGTTGTAGAAGTTGCCATCTACCACCATAAAGGTGAATTCATTTAACGTTGTAGAAGTTGCCATCTACCACCATAAAGGTGAATTTATTTAACGTGGTGCCGTTTGAGAAAGGGATTTGATGTGGAGACTGGGACGACACGAAGGGAGTGGAGCCTTGTTCGCTGCTGACGCTGGGTCGTAGGGTAACGGATGTTATTCACCTGAAACTGAAAAGGAGAGTGTCCTAACTCACATTATCACACCTGCCCTCTTCCCTCTCCTCTCTCCCAATTCCCAACCCAAATACCCAATATGGTGTCTCGGTTTTTTACCAAGATATTCTTTTTTGAAACAATTTTCCAATGTAAACGAACCAAGACCTATTTTCCAAATAAAAATATTTTGTTTAATATGGTGGTTTTTGAAACAATTTTTTTTTTGCAAAGTCAATTTTATTTTTTATCTATTCATTGTATTAATAATTGTTCATCAAAATATTATTTGAAAAAAGATTAAAAAACATCTCAAGATTTTAAAAATAATTCCAGAAAAGCTATTTTCAATATAAAATTTATCATGAATCATAATTCTTCCTTTTTAAGATATCTCGCGTAAGCATATAAGAGATTAACCTAGTTGAACATGATTTAAAAAATCATTTTTTTTTTAATATTAGACATAATACATTTTTATTTTAAAAATATGAAATATGAGAAAAGAATAAAAAAATATTGTTATAAAATATGTTAAAATATTATATTCCACCTCTCTTAAGTCTTTACCAACAATCAACTTTCACAAAATATCTCACTGTGGATGCCCAAAATAGTCCATTTTATTATTATTTATTATTTTTATTTTTTGTGTTTTTAATTCTCATATCATATTCAAATATGTTGTCATTTGAATACTTGGGATGTCGCTTCTATTATTCTTAAAGTCTATGCATCAAAATTTGAAATTTGATTCCATTGTTTTACTTTTAACAAACTAAAAATATGAGTCATGGATGCATTGGATGTATTGGGCAAATATTTCGCTTGAGGGGAGGAGAGGGATAGGGAAGGTGGTATAAGTGGGCAATGCCATTAAACTATCATTTCAACACAAAATATATGACAGGTTGGATTTTGTCCTTAAAAAACAATTTTTGATAAAGTTATCTATAAAATTAATTATTTTATATATATGTGTGTGTGTGTTGATATTCGTGCAATGATTCCTGATGAAAATTAGAGAAAAACGAAAAGAAATAAAACACACAGATCTAACGTGGTTCGACATATTACCTACGATCACTGGATAGGGAAGAAGATTTTTACTATATCTCAAATTAGGGTTACATAAAAAGGTATTTATACTAACCTTCAGGTACTAAAGTTCCAAAAATATGCCTGAACTGTACTGGGGGGCGTTGCCCCCGCACCCTTCAACCTATCGTTCACACTCAACAATAAAAAACAAACTTAAATGGCAAATGCCGACATTTGCTTTTTTTTCTCTATATGTCTTTCACTCAATATGAACCACATACTACAACAATATATATATTATTTTAATTTAAAAATTAATAATTAAAAAGATTAAGCACATTGTAGCTCTCTGGCCCTAGCTGTGTCCACGACCTGGCCGGGCTCTCCAACGTCGCCGCCGCCGCCAACGCTTGGCCTATGGTGATGATTTCTAGTTCCTGTAATCAAGCTGACTTCGGTCGAGGCTATTAGAATAACTATGGACTCACACATATTAACTATAGTTTATGATTAAACTATCTATACATATTCAATTTATGTTCATTGAGTATGGGCCACCTTGTGTGTAGAGCCTAAGTGACATGTGTCTTACATGATGGGCCTAAGACACATGTGGTCCAACATCCTAATGGGTATGGTCCCTAAGGCATCAGTTCAACATCCAACATCCAACATCCAACATCCAACATGTGGTCCAACATCCAACATGTGTCTTATAGAGGAAATTAATATATAAGAAATCAAAAAGGGGTTTAGCATTAGTTCAACCATTTTTTGAAAATACAGAACATACCCTCTCCAGCCTACCATCATAGAGAGAAAACTTAAGGTGATTTCTTCCTCTATCGCTTTAGAAGAACCATATTTCTTCAAGATTGCCAATGGATTCAGGTATGTCCGCATTCTCTAAAGGAATCGACATGTTTTCTTTATATGATTTAACATCAAATTTCTGTTTTGAGGTGATAATGGAGTGCCAACAATTGGTATTAGAGCCAAATGTTGAATCATTTAGAAATGCCTATTGATTCAAAGATACATGATTTTTTCTCCCATATGGCATATTAGGGCAAGGAATCACTTGACAGAATCTGGGAATTTTTCAAGGTTCATTTTCTGAATTCTACAAAATTTTCTTTTTGGTGGGGTTGTTGGGATTTGATTTGACCTAAACCCTTATACGGAAATGAAACATACTTCTTGAATTATAAATAAGAAAAGTTCCCGCAATCTTCTAGAAAACTGAATTGAAAGACTCCATGTCCATAGGAAACTGGAGTCTCAAATAGTCCTTTCAATAAATATTAATCCAAAAAATGAATTACTCAGAAAATTTTCTGCTTGAATGAGAGGCCATTCTCACTCTTTATATACAGAGAATACTGGGTTTGTGCTTCTCTTTCATTGATTCTCAAGGCAATTATTCTGCTAGTGTTGAGAAAAGAATCTTAGAAAGTGCACAGGCTGATATTGGGTACAATTACATTGCCTACTTCTTATTCGCTGCGCTCCTAGACTGCTTGAAAGAGGGAAAGAAGCAACCCAAGACGCCATTCAGCCTACGAACGTCGTCTCCATTTTAGCCTACAACACCATTCTGTCAGTCAGAGTGACACCCGTGGCATTCCTTCCCGCGAACACCGTTTCCATTTCAGCCTATGACGTCGTTCTTGGCATCGTTTGGCGATGGGAAAAGGTCGTTTTGGCGATCGGAGAAGCGATGCAATGCCATTTTGGCTATCAGAGAAGCGCTGCGACACCATTTTGGGTGCCGCTACTGGCGTCATTTGGCGTTCGATTGGTTCGCTGTCTTACATTGCCACATGTTGGGCTTAACCTTAAACCCACTTAGTTATTTTTCAGTTGGTTGGCCGGAATTCTCATTTGATTTATTTGGGTGTGGCTTTAATAGTTGGGAACGTTAATGTGTCGGCTTGTGGGGTATCGCTAATTGGTTTCATAAAATAATAGAAAAACAAAAGGTAAATGGCAAGAAAGGCAAACAAAGGCCTGAGAGAGAAATAAAACTAATTCATTGATTCCATCTCTTCACTGATTGTACAATAGCAACATATATAGGAAGGCTTGGAACAATCGAGAAGAGTCCAGCTCATCCAGAAAATGAAAAATAACAAAATAAAAAATTCCACTAACTTGTAACAACCTAACAAACTCTGCATATTTCTTTGTTCAACAAGGAAGGCAAGTTTTCATAGTAATCAATTTTAATACTCCCCCTCAAGATGGAATGTATATGTTATACATTCCCATCTTGTCTATGAGAGAATTGAATTGATCAGGAAAGAGAGGTTTGGTAAGTATATCAGTCAATTGATGTTGTGAAGCAACATGCAGAGTTTTGAGCATACCTGTTTGAATCTTCTCTCTTACAATATGACAATCTATCTCTATGTGTTTAGTACGCTCATGGAAGACCGGGTTTGCAGCAATGTGTAGAGCAGCTTGGTTGTCACAGTACAACAAAGCAGGTTGTGTGTGTGGAACTCCTAAGTCCTTGAGTAAGGCAATCAACCATGTTAGCTCACAAGTCACATGAGCCATTGCTCGATACTCTGCTTCAGCTGAGGATCTTGAAACTGTCCTTTGCTTTTTTTATTTCCATGATATCAAAGAATCTCCAAGAAATATACAAAATCCAGTGACTGATTTTCTAGAATCTGGGCATGCTGCCCAATCAGAATCTGAGAAGGCCTTTAATTGAAGAGATGAGGAAGCTGAGAAGAAAATACCTTTGCCTGGTGATCCTTTGATATATTGAAGAATCCTATAGACTGCTTGCAAATGGGGTCTCCTCGGTTGACTTAGGAATTGGCTCAACTTGTTCACCGAGTAAGTTAGGTTTGGCCTGGTGATAGTAAGGTATATAAGCTTCCCTATGAGCCTTCTGTACATGCTGGGATCTGTTAGCAGCTCTCCATCATCTTGAGAAAGTTGCATATTCGGTTGCATTGGAGTTTTGGCAGGTTTGCATCCTAAGTAGCCTGTTTTAGATAGGAGTTCCAGAGCATATTTTCTCTGGTTTATCAGGATCCCTTTAGCTGATCTAGCTACTTCAAGTCCAAGAAAATACTTGAGATTTCCTAGATCCTTTAATTTGAAGCTTTTGTTGAGAGAATTCTTCAAATTATTAGCAACAATCTTGTTGTTACTAGCGACTATTATGTCATCAACATACACTAACAAAGCAATAAAATCATTTCCTACTGTCTTGATAAATAGAGAATAATCTGAATGAGATTGCTGAAAGCCTTCAGAGATTAGAACACCAGAGAATTTTGCAAACCACTGCCTAGATGCTTGTCTCAAGCCATAGATGGATTTGTGTAACTTATAAACTGTGTTGGAAGGTAATAAAGGCTCCTCCTCACGGTGATAACCAGGAGGAAGATGCATGAAAACTTCTTCAGACAGATCACCGTGCAAAAATGCATTATTGACATCAAGGTGAGTCAAATGCCAATTGTAAATAGAAGCAAGAGAGAGTAATACCTTGACAGTAACCATCTTGGCAACAGGTGAAAAAGTATAAAAAAAATCAACACCTTCTTGCTGTGTGAACCCTTTGGCAACAAGTTGTGCTTTGTACCTTTCAATAAAACCATCAGCATGATATTTAACACGATAAAGCCATTTGCAACCAACTGCTGTTTTTCCAGGGGGTAGAGTGCACAAAGACCAGGTATTATTGGACTCTAAAGCTTGCAGTTCAGCTCGCATAGCATGCTGCCACTCGGGTACAACGACTGCCTCAGCATATGTTGTTGGTTTTGTGATGGTGGAAATGGAAATAGAAAATGCATGAAAAGAAGGGGAAAGTTTATTGTAGGAGATGACATCGGATAAGGGGTAAGGAGTGGAGTTGGATATATCGAAATGAGGAGTAGAAGAAGCTAAATAACAGTGATAATCAGAGAGATATTTGGGTGGCTGGGATACTCTAGAAGATCTGGTGGTTGTGTGGGAGGTGGTATGAGGTGAAGTGTCATTGGAGGAAGAGTCAGGGCTGTTAGGATGTGAAGCCGAATTATCAAAAGAAGGGGAAGGGGTAGAAACTGGTACAACAGGTAGCACCTTTTCAGAAAAGAAATCTGAAGCAACAGAGTTATTATTCTGAGATAACTTGAAAGGAAACACAGATTCTTGGAAGATAACATTCCGAGAGACAGATATTCGGTTGGTCTCTAAGTCTAGAATTTTGTAACCTTTGTAACCAAAAGGATATCCTAAAAAGACACAAGGTAAGGCTCGAGGAGAGAATTTGTGACGGGTGCTAGGAAAAGTTGAACTATAACAAAGACATCCGAAAGATTTGAGATGAGAGTAAGATGGTGATTTATGATGAAGTAGCTCAAAAGGAGTTTTATTGTTCAGTAATGATGATGGAATTCGATTTATAAGGTAAACCGAAGTAAGCACACAATCCCCCCAATATCCTATAGGTATGTTGGATTGGAAATATAAGGCCTGAGCTACGTTTAGGATGTGTTGGTGTTTACGCTCAACAACCGAGTTTTGTTGAGGAGTTTCAACACAAGAGAAAAAATGGAGCACACCAAGTTGGGTAAAGAGATTGGACAGGTTTAATTCAGGGGCATTGTCACTGTGAACTGCTTTAATTGTGAGACCAAATTGGGTTTTAACCATGGAGAAAAATTGTGGAAAAATGGTCTTGACATCATATTTAGCACGTAGAAGATGAACCCATGTATTCCTTGTACAATCATCAACGATTGTCAAAAAATAACGAAATCCATCATGTGTGGGAATATGAAATGGACCCCAAATATCACAGTGTATGAGATCAAAGGGAAAAGGAGATAAATTATTATGGCAATCAAATGGCAAACGTTTCTGTTTTGCTAGAGGGCAGATTGAACAAGAAAGATTGGTATTGCCATTACTTTGCAACTGTAAATGAGGTTTCAATACACTGAGTTTGACATTGGATGGGTGGCCTAATCTGAAATGCCACAATTTGTTTACATGAGCAGAAGTGTTGTTATCAACAACGAATACAGAGGAAATAGAATGAAAGACTGAGCTATCTAAGAGGTAAAGGTTGCCTTGATGTCTACCCATCCCAATCAGCTTCCCCTGTGAATGGTCCTGAATGAAGCAAAAACGAGCAGTAAAATCAAAGGAAAAACAGTTGGTTTGAGTTAAGGCGCTAATGGAGATAAGATTAAATTGAAATATTGGAATGTAGAGAACATTTTCAAGCACGAGATGAGGTGACAGATGAATGGTGCCTATTCCGGTGATTGGTATTTTTGTACCAGTGGGTAAAGTGACAGTGTTGGAAGAAAATGAATGAATAGAGTGAAACATGGAGGAATTAGTGCAAACATGGTGGGTTGCCCCTGAATCTAAAATCCAAATGTTAGGGTTGAGAGTGGATGATGAAGGAGAAAGAGAAAGGATACCAGTGAAGTTGGAAATGGATTGTTGAAGCGGGTTGCTGTCACCGAATGAGGCAGAGGAGCCACTCGAGCTGTGCAAACTCAAGAGAGCCAATAACTGATTGTGCTGGTCATGAGTGAGAGGCAGTGGAGATGCAGAGGCGGTGGAGCCATCTGTAAGAGTCAACTGATTCGTGTGAAGACTATTGGGTAGCATTTGATTTGGGCGAGAACCATTGGGCCTGAAGTTGGGCCTATTTTTGAATCCAGGTGGATACCCATGTATTTTGTAGCACCGATCAACTGTGTGACCCAAGATGTTGTAATGGGTACAGAGTGGGCGATCCTTTCTTGATCGAGAGGCATTAGTAGGAGAAGAAGCTCTGGATGCCGCTTGAAATCTGGAAGAAACAGGAGCAGTGAATGCCGGAGAGTTGGAGGTGGTAAGAGATCGTTGTCGTTCTTCTTGAACAACCAGGGAGAAAACTTTGTTCAGCGGAGGAGTCGGTTCCATCAACAGGATCTAAGCTCGAATCGGAGCGAAGAATTCGTTCAAACCCAGCAGAAATTGCATCACAAATTCTCGTTGTTGATCCTCCATATAAACACGCATGCCACCACAATTGCAAACTGGTATCGCCTTGAATTCTCGAAGCTCATCCTACAAGGATTTCAGTCGAGTATAGTAGGTATTGACATCAGCCGATCCTTGAGTGTGAGCAAGAATTTTTTGCTTGAGTTCAAAAATTCGAGGACCACTGCCCTGATGAAATCGTTCGTATAGATCATTCCATATTTCGATGGCTGTTTCATGATAGAGGATGCTCTCTGCAATTTCCTTGCAAACCGAGTTAGAGAGCCAAGATATGACCATGCTGTTGCAGCGAGACCAAGGACCAGCAAGGAGATCTGTTGCAGTAGGACGTGAGATGGTTCCATCGATAAACCCAAGTTTGTTCTTAGCATTCAGAGCTATAACCATTGATCGGCGCCAAGAATGATAGTTTGAACCAGATCCAGCAAGTGAAAGAGAAACCAGAGAGAGACTTGGATGATCACCATTGTGAAGAAAATAGGGACTACTATGATCTTCCATGGGAGACTGAAAAGGATGCTGAGGAGGTTTGCCCTTAGTCATGCTTAGAAGGAAGGAAAAACGGAAGGGATACGCTCTGATACCATAATAGAAAAACAAAAGGTAAATGGCAAGAAAGGCAAACAAAGGCCTGAGAGAGAAATAAAACTAATTCATTAATTCCATCTCTTCACTGATTGTACAATAGCAACATATATAGGAAGGCTTGGAACAATCGAGAAGAGTCCAGCTCATCCAGAAAATGAAAAATAACAAAATAAAAAATTCCACTAACTTGTAACAACCTAACAAACTCTGCATATTTCTTTGTTCAACAAGGAAGGCAAGTTTTCACAGTAATCAATTTTAATATAAAAATTTTTAGATAATTGGATTGGATGCGGTGGAATTGAGGGTGTGATGTTTCTCAGGCCATGGAAGTGGATTTTGGGTTAATTTTGAGGAGGGAGCTCTCGGGCATTTGCATTGTTAGCTGAGGCTTCCAAGAATAAAGCTTAAGGGCTTAAATATGGCCTGAATTCTTTTGGCCAAAATGGGCCACCCTATTAGGCTTAAATATGGGAAGTGAACCACTGCATAAGGGACATCCATATGCTGGGCAAGCCAACAATATCATGCCATTTCGATGTGGAACTGTTTTGAAAACTGGGAGAATAAACTGCATAGGCACTTGTTATGAGTTTCTCATTCAAGTTTGGTGAGAAACACTAGTATTTGAGTTATGGATTCAGTTTTAGAGAGAGAAACTCAACTGAAACCATAATTCAGGTTATTCGCATAAGAGTTTAAATAATGGATTTAGCCTTTTTTTCCTCACTACAAGAAAATTGACTTTCAATGATAAAATATTTTGTCACTGAAAGTTTAAATTTCGTTTGCAAAAATATTTCCCAACGAAAAATGTTTCGTGTCACATTCGTCGCCCTAGACCCGTCGCTAAAAGTATCCCAACAAAAATCCTATTTTGTCACCCAATATTTTCCCTAATGAAATAAAATTTTGTTACTAAATATTTTCCCCAACAAAATTTTTCATTGACAAAAGTAAGAATTTTTGCCACTAAAAAATATAAATTTTTGTCCTCAAAGTCATCAATACTGAGTGCTGACAAATTTATTTTGCTGCCAAATATTTTTTATAACAATTTAATTTTGTCTCCCTATGCTTTGCAATCCTAACAAAAGTTCCATTTTGTCACTAAAAGTTTTTCTTGATGAAATAAATATTTCATTGCTAAATGATTTTTTCAACTAAAATATTTATTATTAATACTGACAAATTCATTTTGTTGCTAAATCATTTTATTTACAAAATGATTTCGTCCCTAAAACGTATACCAATGAATTATAAATTACTTGTGGATGATATAACAATCTTTAGCAACAAAAATATTTCATCAAGAAATATCTTTAGTAATAAAAAAAAAAATTTGTCAGGAAATGTATTTACATTTTTTATTTTTCATATTACAAATGTATGGTATTTGGTATTTAAAACATTAATTATAATGGAAAAGTTAATTCTGAAACTTGCTTACAAAAATCAAAATATATATCACATAACTTCATTGATAATTAATATATGTAACCATAACATGTGATCATAATAGTATAATATCTATGCTAATATAACTACATAACAAAATAAAGTATTAGTATAGGCAAAAAAAAGAAATGAACGTCCATCATATGCACATCATAAAAAAAGGGATCATAAGGACCCTTGGCTTGATCGTAGATGACGCAATATTTCTACAAATTGTTGATGATGTTGTTGATTTTGTTTTTGTACCAAGGACTCCAATTGGTCAATTCGATCTTACTGAGTCTCAAGTTGTTGTTGTTGAGTCTCCACAAGTAGTTGAGTCTGAGCAAGTCTATGCTCCAACTCAATTTCACACTCAAAAGATGATGGTCTAGATTTAGAAAATGAGATTGGTTTAGGGCCAAAACCAAGGCCCTTGAGATATCCTAATTTTTGTCCCAAAACTTTCTCACAAATTTCTGCCTCAGTCATAGCCACAACTCCTTCTGCAATAGGTTGGCGTTGGAGCTCCAACATCTTCTCCTATATATGCAAAATAAAAAAAAATAAATAAAAGAACCAAAACATAATTAATAAGTTGGTAAATTAAAATTTCCATTAAATTTGGGCATGATCTCCCATATTTAGTAGATATTTTTTAAATTCTACCTACTATATATAATAAATATAAGCATTGGAATTTCAAATTAGTTAATAATCAAATTGATTTTTAGCACAACAAAACATCCAAGTGCCTTAATTTGTTATTATATGGTAAATAATAGTAGATTTCAAACAAGAATATAGTATTTTTATACAAACATTGTAACATCCCATAAGCACACATAATCCTAAACTTAATTTTAAGCTAAGAAATGCCTAAAAAAGTGTTTATAAACACGATATCACATAAACAAGAATCATATATACATACTAAAATGGTGAAAATTCAAAAGTAGTTAGAATCCTAACTTAATTTTAAGTAAAGAAAATTATAACAAGAAGTTAGTAAGTTAAAAATCCTATTTAAATTTCAGCATAGTCCCTTAATATTATATTTCAAACAAGAATATGGTATTTTTAAACAAACATTGTAACACCCCACAAACACACGTAATCCTAAACTTAATTTTAAGCAAAGAAATACCTAAAAAAATTATCTAAACTTGTTATAACAAGAAGTTAATAAGTTAAAAATCCTATTTAAATTTTGGCATGGTTCCTTAATATTAGATTTCAAACAAGAATATGGTATTTTTATACAAACATTGTAACACCCTACAAGCACACATAATCCTAAACTTAATTTTAAGCAAAGAAATGCCTAAAAAAAGTATCTAAACTTGTTATCACATAAATAAGATTCTTATACACATACTAAAATGATAAAAATTGAAAAGTAGTTGGAATCTCAACTTAATTATAAGTAAAGAAAATTATAACAAGAAGTTAACAAGTTAAAAATCCTAATTAAATTTTGGAATAGTCCCTTAATATTAGATTTCAAATAAGGATATGATATTTTTATACAAATATTGTAACACCCCACAAGCACATATAATCCTAAACTTCATTTTAAGCAAAGAAATGCCTAAAAAAGTATCTAAACTTGTTATCACATAAACAAGATTCTTATATACATACTAAAATGATAAAAATTGAAAAAGTAGTTAGAATCTCAACCTAATTATAAGTAAAGAAAATTACAACAAGAAGTTAATAAGTTAAAAATCGTAATTAAATTTTGGAATAGTCCCTTAATATTAGATTTCAAATAAGGATATGATATTTTTATACAAATATTGTAACACCCCACAAACACATATAATCCTAAACTTCATTTTAAGCAAAGAAATGGCTAAAAAAAGTATCTAAACTTGTTATCACATAAACAAGATTCTTATATACATAATACAATGGTAAAAATTGAAAAGTACTTAGAATCTCAACTTAATTTTAAGCAAAGAAAATTATAACAAGAAGTTCACAAGTTAAAAATCCTATTTAAATTTTGGCATATTCTCTTATATTTCTTAGTTTTTTTCCAAAATTTGACCTATTATATATTCAAGTTAATAAGATACTAATCCCTCTTTAATTCTTTACTATTTTCACAAATTTTTACCAACCACATAATCAAATATTTAACAATAAAGATTTATGATTAGTTAATGCCCAAACAAAAGTTTACTTAAATGTAATTTTGAGCAAGAAAAGTTATAATAATAAGTTGGTAAGATAAACTTTCAATAGAAATTTTGGCATAGTCTCCCCTAATTTTTAGACTTTGCCAAATTTTCCCAGCTATTAATCAATTTAACAACATTGAACACCCAAGCAATCAATAACCAAATCAAAATTTAAAGATTTATGAAAACTACCAAGGAAGTGCCTTATTTATCATCACATGGTAAATAAACTATCATGATAACACTTCCACAAAGATTCATAATCCCAAACATGATTTAAACATAGAAAGCTATCAAAATAATCTTACATAATAATCTCTAGCCTCTTGATTTATCCATCCATCTTGACTTCCAATTAACTAGTTTGAATAGTTCAATTTGGCCAACCATCTCTCCATTCTCTGTTGACTATCAAGTATTATGCATTAATATTAAGAATTATAAGTTATATGAATAACTAAAGAACCTTAATTTTATATTTTACCACTTGTAGACCATGTTGGATAAATGAACGAGAGCCTCCTCGATGATGAAAAGGCATCTTTGATCTATTTATTGAATTGATTGCTGAACGACACTGTAATAATAGTTATTATTGAAAATAATATAAATATAGTTAGTAGAATATTCAATAAGAAATAGGTTTGAATGATTTTTTTAACTAACATTATTTTAACTAATTTTCTATAAACTAATTTTTAATAACCTTATTTATATTCTCTAAGATTTAGATTTTTCTATATAATTTGCTTGTTTCCACTAGTCAAAAATTTTATTCTACTCTAAAAACCTGAATTTTAACTAAAATTATTTTTACATTAGTTTACATTTTCAATTTCAAATTATTTTTAGCTCAACTCAAATCAAATTATTAGAAAATTTTATTAAGAAATTAAGTCCATTGGAGAGAAAGAAAAATAAATACTTATTAAATTTAAACACAAATTATTTCAACATTTTAAGTGAAATAGAGAGAATAATCAAGTATTAACAAACATGTAAACAAATAAAAAAAACCAATAAAAATTATAAGGGAACATACTGGTGGTGGATTTTTGTAGTATAACAGACCTATGAAAATGGCAGATAAGAAGCTTTGCCAGCTCGATAAACTTTGGTGGAGAATGGTGGATATGGCTTGCAAGTGGGGAACGATTTTTTAAGAAGGCAGATGAGATTGTGAAAATGGTGGAAGGTTCAGGAGGTTATGGTAGATGTTAGAGATGTGGTGGGAAGTGATACTCTTTTTCACTTTCAAAGTTGCAGGCAAATGATGGAGAGTTAGTGAGAAAGTTTTCTCACTTTTCAAAGTTCCAGTGCTACGTGGGTGCTTGGGAGATTTGTTTTTTTCTTTTTTATTTCACTTTCTTTTCATTTCATTTCCCAACCAATACTCCACACCATCCATTGTGCCGTCTCTGCAACAAAATCTCAGTAGCATGCTGCTACAACTCGGCGCATTTAATGCATTTCATGATGTTATGTGTTTTATATTATTTAAAATTTAGAATTTAAAAATTAAAAAATTAAAAATATAAATTAAAAATTAGATTAAAAATAAAATTGAAACTTTATTATTTGCCTATTATTAGGACTATTTATTATTTAAAATTTAGAAAATAAAAAAAAATAGAATTTATAAATTACAAATTAGACTAAAAATAAAATATAAGATTTATGAGTTTTGTATTATTTAAAATTTAGAAATTAAAAATTAAAAATTAAAAAATCAGAATTTATATATTCGAAATTAGAGTAAAATAAAAATTGAAATTTAAAGTAAGGAATAAAAATCATAGATTAAATATTTTATTAAAAAACATATAAAAGTGTAAAACAATCCTTAACAAATTAGTAGCTATAATAGTTGCTACTTTTGTGGCATAATTTATGATCTTATTTTAGTAGTTAAGCTAAAGATCATTAATACATCATAAAATTATTTAAAACTTAAAATAATCAATTGTTACTTAAGAAGTGGTTAGATACCTTATAATTTTTTTTTTTATGTATATAACATATTACTAATATAAAATGCATTTTTTATTTTCTAAAATAATAATATAGTAGTTATGCATATGGTACAATGTATTGTATCATATGATATTTAACTTACAATCATATATTCATTAATGATATATGATAGCTTTATAAACATAAACCATATTTGGAATTTACGTCAATAGAATATATTGACAAAAATTAGGTTATTATTTGATAATTTATAATATTAACAATTATTTAAAAACTAAATAATAATTTTTAAAAAAAAATTTATTAGGTTAATCTAGGTAATTAAATATTAGTATAAATTTACTTTCAAAGTGAATAAACCTAAGTGCAACAATTTGTCTGCAGGTCATCTTTATCTTTTTTCATTTTCTTTCTCTTATATTTCAAACAAAAATATCAAATGCAATAAAACACTATAAATATAAATGACATACTATTTTATGATATGTTACAGTTATTTTTATAACTATATTTGTTTTACATGTTTTATTAAAAAATTGTATACAAATATAAAAACTTCATTACAAGTTAGTAGGTACAACATTTACTATTTTGTGATATAATTTATGATTTTATTTTTAATAAGTAATCATTTATGATAAATTAATATTTAACAATTAAAAATAAAAATTTATAATGAGATCAATAAAGTGTTTAGACTTCCCAAGCTTACAAAGTTAACTATACATCACTAGGATAATCAGTCATTTGAGTTATTAAAGTGCCTACATTATATATAATTATGTTTACACCTAAATTTTATATACATTTTAAATACTAAAATATTAAGATAAAGTTTTAATAAATCTATTAATTTTATTTTCCATTTAATTTATTATTGAAAGCACATAAGTCATGAATAAAATAAAAATATAATAATTATTCACATATTATAAAGTAAATAAATTATCATTTTAACATTAAATATGCCTTCAAATACTGTTGATTATTATAAAATGTTACAATTTATATCATTCATATATTAATTTCTTCATATACCCATTATAATATGTGTATATATATATATATGGCACATTTTTTATTTTGTTATTAATATTATAGTAGTTTGGCATATAATGCCATATATCATATCATATAATATTTAATTGCAATCATATATGTATTGATAATATATGATATTTTTTATACACACAAGTATTATTTGAAATTCTATGCAAATATAATGTCTTTATAGACATTAGGTAATTTATTTGATAATTTCAATTATGAACAACTATTTAAAAACCAAGTAATAATTGTAAAAATCTATTTATTTAAACTAGGTAGTTAAATATTAGTATAAATTTACTTCTTGAGTAGACGGCATGATTTTGAGTGAGAACAAATTAGAGGATCATTACTTATTCATAGCTAATTTAAGTTCGTTACTATATTAAACTTGCAAAAATAACTTTTACATTGTATAATAAAAAATATTTAAAATTATTTATGTTTGGTTAGCATCATATAATAACATTGAAATTTAAATAAATTTATATTATATCTTGGATTATTTGTTATTATCTATATAAAAATATATAACATATATATTACACTATAAAAATTAATTGCTTAAATAATTTACCTTTTTATTATTTCATAACAATACTATTATTACATAACAAAACATTTAAATTTCTATAAATCTATATTCTAGTATTTAATTTTATGAATCTTTAATTAGTATTATTATTATATATATAAATAACATATTATAATTTAAATATCAAGTCTCAAAAAATATGTATTATATTATTTATAGGATAAATCTTTTATCTATTTGTCAATATGACTTATTACTATTACAATTTAGCAACACTATTTAGTGACAAAATTACTCATTTTGTTAAAAAATAATATATTTACTGATGAAACCATTTTGTAAGCAAATATGGATAAAAAGTTGTAACTTTTAGTAAGGAAATTATTTTCGTCACTAAAAAATTGTATTTAGTAACAAATATTTACATTGGCAAATAGTATTTTTTTCATTACAATAGCGTTTGCACCAAAAAAAAGCCGACAAATTTTCCCGCCATGTCTTTTGGCGACGAAAAATTCAAATTTGTTACAAAAAGTTTTCAGAAATTGACTTTACCAACAATATCTAAAATTTCATCGGTAAAAGTTATTTTTAGCGACAAAATTACAATTCGCCCCTAAATTTTTGTCAGGAAAAATAAGTTTTCTTATAGTGCCTACATTTATGTTTAATATTTTAAAATAAATGAGTTATGTATATTTGTTGCCAAAGTAACTCATATTATTTTGAAATATGTAAACATGTTATTATTGTGTAAAATAATTGGCCCAAAGGAAGATTATTTTAATATAATAATAAATAAAGTAGTCATAAATGTGTGACATAAAGTTTACCTTGCATGCTATATGTCAGTCCAAAAAAAGGCATATTGCTTCAGTTTTATTGTCAATATTTATGAACTAATTTTGTAAAAGAGTACCAATTACAAGTTGATATTTTTGTCCAAAGACCAAATATTAATGTTTGTGCTAGGTATCTTATGATGGGCCCCCACACACGCACACACATACACACATATATATATAAGTTAAATTTTTATTCATTCATATATGTATGATATTTTTTTTGGTGACTGATTGTGATCTTTATTGTTATGGATTCAGCATCTTTTATATATGCTAATGTTAATAACATTCATGTGCTTGATGGCACAAACTTCAAGAAATGGAAGGAGCACGTTATAATTGTGCTTGGGTGCATGGATTTGGACTATGCATTAAGAGAGGATCGCCCTATGGACCTTACTAGTGCCAGCACTACTGAGCAAAGGGCTGCTACGAAAAAATGGGAGCAATCCAATCGCATGAGTCTAATGATAATGAAGCACTCAATTCCATAAGCTATAAGGGGTGCAATACCTGAGGAGACCCGAGCCAAGACATTCTTGGACCAAATAGCAAACCGATTCGTTGTAAACGAAAAGGTCAAGACAAGAACTATTCTTGGTAGGCTTGTCTCCATGCAGTACAAACGGAAAAAGAATATAAGGGAGTACATAATGGAAATGTCCAATCTTGTGACTAGACTCAAGGCACTAAAGTTAGATTTATCAAAAGACATACTCGTGCACTTAGTCTTGATCTCTCTGCTTACACAATTTAGTCCATTCAAGATCAGTTACAACACACAAAAGGAAAAATGGACTCTGAATGAGCTCATTGCTTAGTGTGTGCAAGAGGATGAGAGATTGAAACAAGAGAAGATAGAAAGTGCTCACTTGGCTTCCACATCTCAGGGACATGATACCAACAAGAAAAGAAAGAGGGACAATAAGGGAAAACAAACTACATTTTCCAGGACATCTAAGCAAAAGGTGCAGAAGAA
The DNA here is from genome assembly GCA_030254885.1 of Vitis rotundifolia. Taxonomy (NCBI): domain Eukaryota; kingdom Viridiplantae; phylum Streptophyta; class Magnoliopsida; order Vitales; family Vitaceae; genus Vitis; species Vitis rotundifolia. Next base: position 8,983,425 of record CM058169.1, read on the forward strand.
ACAAGATAAGGAGATCACTTGTTTCTTTTGCAAGAAAGTTGGTCATATGAAGAAGACATGTACCAAATACGTCGCTTGGCGTGAAAAGAAAGGTACACTTCTAAACTTTGTTTGTTCAAAAATTAATTTAGCTATAGTGCCTATTAACACTTGGTGGATAGATATGGGTGCAACTACTCACATAAGTGTCACAATGCAGGGTTGCTTAAGGAGCCGAGTGCCAACTGATGGTGAAAGATACATCTATGTGGGAAATAGCAATAAGGCTGCAGTGAAGGCTATTGGTTTTTTTAGATTACAGTTAGATTCTAGATGTACTTTGGATTTAGAAGAGACTTTTGTTGTACCATCGTTTAAACGAAATTTAATTTATGTTTCATGTTTGGACAAATATGGATATTTTTGTTCATTTGGAAATGGAATGGTTAGTCTTTATCTAAATTCAAGCGTTATTGGTACCGGTAGTCTAACAGACAAGTTATACAAATTGAACACAAAGGCCTCTAATGGTAATGAAACCTTACATTCTAGTAATTATGGCATTAAACGAAAGTTAACAAATGAGAATTCAACAATGTTATGGCACAGACGTTTAGGTCATATTACAAATCAACGTATTCAAAGGCTTGTGTTAGAAGGAATTCTTGATCTACTTGATTTGTCAGACTTTCAAGTCTGTATAGAGTGTATTAAGGGTAAACAAACAAATGTGAGGAAAAATGATCCCAATAGGCGCGGTGACGTCTTGGAATTGATACATACGGACATTTGTGGTCCATTTCCTACCCCTTTTTGGAATGGACAACAATATTTTATCACTTTCATTAACGATTACTCACGCTATGGCTATCTTTATTTGATTCATGAGAAGTCTCAGTCATTGGATGTGTTCAAGAATTTTAAAGCTGAAGTTGAGAACCAACTAAGCAAGAAAATAAAGGTCGTTAGATCTGACCGTTGAGGTGAATATTATGGTAGATATGATGGATCCGGTGAACAACGTCTAGGGCTATTCGCCAAATATTTGATGGAGTGTGGTATCGTTCCTCAGTACACCATGCCGGGGACTCCAAGCCAAAATGGTGTAGCAGAGAGGTGAAATCGTATTTTTAAGGATATGGTAAGAAGTATGATCAGTCATTCCACCTTGCTAAAATCACTTTGGGGCGAAGTTGTCAAAGCTACAGTTTACATTTTGAATAGAGTTCCAAGCAAAGTAGTAGCCAAAACCCCATATGAGTTATGGACTAGCAAGAAAACTAGTATTAGGCATTTGCATGTGTAGGGTTGTCCAGCTGAGGCTAGGCCTTACAAGCCAAATGAAAAAAAATTGGACTCCAAAATTGTGAGCTGCTACTTTGTACGGTATTCTGAAAGGTTGAGAGGTTTCAAGTTTTATGAGCCCTCAACTAGGTCTTTCTTTGAAATGGGCAATGCTAAGTTCATTGAGGATGTTGAGTTAAGTGGGAGAGAGCCATTAAGAAAGGTGGTCTTTGAAGAGGAATTTGTTAGTATTCCTATTATTGCAACTGGACATGGTCATATTATGTTTGATGACACTATCTAGAATGTACAACCAATAACAAAGATTGTAAACACACCTGAAATTCCTCTTACTCAAGTTGTGGAACCACTTCAAGTTTATGAAGAGGTAACTCAACAACCCCAAGAACCTCAAGTACAAGTGTCACTGAGGAGATCCACTAGAGAAAGGAGAAGTACAATTTCAGATGATTATGTTGTATATCTCCAGGAACATGAGTTTGACATGGGTCTGGAAGATGATCTAATTTCAGTTAGTCAAGTTAAACAAAGTTTTGATCCTGAAAAATGGATAGAATCCATGAAGGAAGAGATGAAATCAATGAAAGACAATGGTGTTTGGGACCTAGTAGAGTTGCCTGAAAGTGTAAAACCAATTGGTTGCAAATGGATTTTTAAGACCAAGAGGGATTCAAAAGGCAACATTGTTAAGTATAAGGCACGCCTAGTCGCAAAAGGTTTCACTAAAAAAGAAGACGTTGATTATAAGACCTTTTCACCGGTTTCGTCAAAAGACTCCTTTAGAATCATCATGGCACTTGTGGCTCATTATGATTTAGAGCTACATCAAATGGACATTAAAACTGCGTTTCTTAATGGTAACATTGATGAGACAATATACATGGTGCAACCGGAGAATTTTGAGTCTAATGATTCAAAGCAACTTGTATGCAAATTAAGAAGGTCCAGATATGGTTTAAAGCAGGCATCCTAACAATGGTATCGAAAGTTTGATCAGGTGATTACTTTATTTGGTTTTAAAGAGAACATTGTTGATCAAGGCATATATCTCAAGTTTAGTGGGAGAAAATTCGTTATCTTGGTGCTATATGTAGAGGATATTCTACTTGCAAGTAGTGATGTGGAACTTTTGCATGAAATCAAACGATTTCTATATAGTAAATTTGACATGAAGGATCTTGGTAATGCATCTTTTGTATTGGGTATACAGATCTATAGGGATCGTTCAAGAGGTATACTTAGGCTATCACAAAAGTCCTACATCAATAAGGTGTTGAGTAGGTTTGGCATGAGCAATTGTGTACCAGGGGACACACTTGTGGCAAAAGGCGATAAATTTAGTTTGCACCAATGTCCGAAAAATGAACTTGAGATGAAGGATATGGAGAGGTTTCCCTATGCCTTAGCAGTAGGAAGTCTCGTGTATACACAAGTTTGTACGCGTCCGAATATTGCGTACATTGTTGGAATGTTGGGCAGATATTTGAGTAACCCAGTTATGGATCACTGGAAAAAGGCAAAATGGGTTATGCGGTATTTACAAAGAACTAAAGATTATATGCCCACATATCAAAGATCCAATCATTTAGAGATTGTGGGATATCCGGACTCCGATTTCGCGGGATGTATTGACAGTAGGAGATTCACTTCAGGTTACATCTTCATGTTGGCTGGAGAAGTAGTTTCTTGGAAAAGTGTTAAACAAACACTTATTGCTTCTTCCACTATGGGAGCAGAATTCATAGCCTACTATGTGGCATCAAACCATGGGATATGGTTATGAAATTTTATCATTGAGTTGTGGATTGTTGATGGGATTGAAAAGCCATTGAGAATCAATTGTGATAATAAGGCCGCAAAATTGTATTCTAAGAACAACCGAAGTTCGTGAAAGTCCAAATACATTCACATCAAGTTCTTGGTTGTGAAAAAAAGAGTTCAGAGTCTTCAAGTATCAATCGAACACATAAGCACAAACTTCATGATTGTGGATCCGCTCACTAAGGGTTTGCTACCCAAAGTATATCATGAGCATGTCACACATATGGGTGTTGTACATATTAATGATGTTCTAGTATAGTGGGAGTTTCTATTTGGGTTTTGTGTTTGTTTTCTTTATGTATTGTTATGTTTGTGATATTTGTACAGACTTTAGTTTTACATACTATTGTGTTTGAATACTCTAAATTGAAATGATGACTTTCAGAAGCAGTTTAGCATTAATTGTGGAAAATGGAATTTGACTATTTTTTTATCATAAAGTAGGACCATTTGGAAATAGACATATTAAATATCATATTTTATGTAATTTCCATGCTACACATCCATACTTGATCCGTGTTGCTAATTTTGTTAATGTAGTGATCATTGATGGGTCTAGTTATAATTATGATTAACGAAGGCCGCTTTAATCCTATGTTAGCATGATTAGTAGACCAAATTGTTTAAGGATATTTGGATAGGATAGCAAAAATGAGCTCAATAAAGTATTGTCATGAACATTGTTCGATAATATATGTGGTCCAAGTGGGAGATTGTTAGAATAACTATGGACTCACACATATTAACCATATTTTATGATTAAGCTATCTATACATATTCAATTTATGTTCATTGAGTATTGGCCACTTTGTGTGTAGAGCCCAAGTCACATGTGGCCCAACATCCTAATGGGTATGGTCCCTAAAGCATAGAGGAAATTAATATATAAGGAATCAAAAAGGGGTTTGGCATTAGTTCAACCATTTTTTGAAAATACAGAATGTACCCTCTCCTACCTACCATCACAGAGAGAAAACTTAAGGTGGTTTCTTCCTCTATCACTTTAGAAGAACCATATTTCTTCAAGATTGCCAATGGATTCAGGTATGTCCACATTCTCTAAAGGAATTGACATGTTTTCTTCATATGATTTAACATCAAATTTCTATTTTGGGGTGATAATGGAGTACCAACAGCGATGACTTCCAGGATCTTGATAAGGTAGGTGGCCACGATCGAGCCTGTCTCCAAGTTCTTTGCAAAAGCCACTGATATTTCCCAAACACCTAAGAGCCTTTTTTAAGTCCTGGATCAAGCGCTTTTTGGATGGCCCGGTGGTTGTTACTTGGATCTTCCAAATGATATTCTCCACCAAACTGTTTCTCAATCCGAGGCCAAGAGTTTGTCAGATGCTGCTGAGGACAAAGCCACAATTGTGTCATCCAATATTTGATGTTCTTTTCTATTTTTCATAATAAAACAAAACAAATATTTTTTTCTTAATTTCCTTGATACTTTCAAAAGCTAGAGATAACGTTAGCAAACTTTGGTTTCTCTAAAAAAGTTTTACATTTTACTAGCAATTTTTTGAATCTCTGTACGTGCAATTTGATGCAGAGCAAAATGGAGCACCGAAAAGGCTGCATTTTGTCTAAGAGGAATGGAAAAAACCGGCAATGCAGACAAGCAATGACCATATCACCCCCTAAATATTATGTTTTACTCCAAAGCATAAGAAAAGCAAAAACAACAAATACCACTTAATCTTTCCTATTTTTTAGTTGTATGTTGACGAGGCTACTCTCATTTTCATGATTTTAATTAGTTGTAAAATATGGTTGTTACAAGTAGGGTTTTGGACTAGTCGGTCCAGTCCGATTTGATCACGGGCTAGCCCACTCGACCGCATCCAACTTGTTATTTGAAGTAGCAAGCAAAAGAAATATATTCTTTGCTAAAAAATTATAATATTAAATAAAAATAATATAATATTTTCTAAAATTATAAAATTAGTTAAAATTAAATAATTAATTTTTCTTTCATTTTCAATATATTTATATTTAAATATTAAACATATTAATACATTTATACTTATATATAACATAAAAATTAAATATTATTGATTTTTAATTTATTTATATATATTTTAAATTTTTTATAATTAATTTTAATTTTAATAATATATTTATGACATCACTGGTTTGACTACTGTTCAACCATCAATCTAACCAATGAACTGTAAATCGATAACTTTTCTGATTCAATGACCGATTCGATTTTGAAAACATTGGTTAAAAGAAACTTAAGGTGAGGTGCTTCTAGCATTTGGTTTAAAAAAAATTCAAATAGATTTTTGTGGACCCGCATTTTTCACTTGCGTCCCCACTCGATGATGAGACTTGCTTTTTTTTTTTATTTGATGAAAAATATGATTTTTAGAAAAGACTTGGAGTCACCACTTATTTTTGTTTTATTTTTAAAAGGAAAAACAAAATAAGAAATAAAAACCCTAAGTGTGACTCTTGAAGGAAAAATAGGTCTTTGAAAAATCAAGTTTGGGTTCAGGGGTTAGGTTACCTATTGTGAAGGTATGGTAGTGAACCATAGCACCCCACTAAGCTTGTATACGTACGGTCTCTACTAAACAAATTAAGAGAATTGTGACAATTAATTAATTAATTATGGATACAAAAAAAAGATCATGCAAATCAGTATGTACAAGTTATGGTGAAAATCAATATACACGAAAATAATGATGAAATCTAATTACAAGAATACACAAAATAAATAACAAGAGAATTATGCAAAATGATTTATTGAACTAAATAAAAAAATATTAAAAAAATTAGTTTTCAAGAAATTTCAAAGGATTTTATTAAAAATGATTTTGAATTAATGATTTCAATTTATTTATTTACAAAAAAAAAAAAAATTCAATTTATTTTCTCAATTTCATTTGTATCCAATTTTCAAAAAAGTTATTTACACTTATTGTATCAAAAGAATTTATTACAAAAATTCAATTTGGCAACAAAAATCATTTTTACTTGCTTTTACTAGGAATGAATGAATTTTTACAATTTTATTTACAAAAATATTTCAATTTGTTTTCATTTAAGAAAAGTGACTTATACAAATTATTGAAAAAATATATAACTTTATTTGCCAAAATTTTTTTAATTAAAAATTAATTTTTGGGACAACTTTATTTACAAAACAATTTTTGGACAATTTTTATTAAACAAAGAAATTTTTGGACAATTATTATTAAAAACAATTTTTCAAATTCTATTAAAAACAATTTTTTTTGGATTTTTCTAAAAGCATTTTCATGAATTTTTATTGATAAAAAAACTTTCTTTTATTAAGAAGAATATTTTAAAACTATTATTTTATTAAAACATATTTATTGAATTGTTCATCTTATTCAAACAAAGTTTCTGATTTGTTTGATGTTCAATTCTCTACACAATAAGTAAATATATACAAATAAATATTTATAAAAACCAATAAAAATAAAATCAAATAATAGTGGGAAATAAAATGTATACCCAAATAAGCTTATGACAAGCTTAATGTCTTCCCACAACTTTTTAATTCTCACTTTCTTCCATGAAATTCCATGCTCCACGTATCATAAATTAGTATTCAACCAACAAAATTGCAGAATGGGCCCATGCAAAAACAAAAATAGCCAAAAATGTAAATATCCAAAAATATGTAAGTCCAAAATAATTATTCAAACCCAAATTCAAATTTCAAATTAGTCAAACAAATTTTGTCGATCAAGATAGGCCCAAATTAGCAAATATAACCCGACAAAAATATCTCATATGCCATAGGCCCTAATATAAAATTTCCAAATTAATAGCCAAAATATAAACTCAATTAATCAAACCTAAAACATGATAAATTAAAATAAATTCCATTTGACCTAAACTTAATATCCCATAATTCAAGCCTAATTTTATATACAAACCTAAATCCACAACCAAAATCGACCCCATTTAATATGCAAACCCACATCCAAAATATACCACAATATTATATCATATCCAAATTAAATAGTTCAAATGAGCACAATCATATAAATTATCAACTATTCTAGCCCAAATTAACAAATTCTAAATTAATTCACCAACAATAAATTAGCCCAAATTTCATATTAATTCAATAATTCAAATTTCACAAACAACAATTACTATTAAAATCAAATCAAGAAAAATAAATAATAATAATAATAATAATAATAAAATGAAGATAATAAGAAAATAAGAGAAAATTAGGGATGGAAGGGCATTGGAAATGGCATCGATGTCACACCATCGGCAGTGGCGACGGAGACTACTGAAGATGGGAAGTGGTGTGGAGAAAGAAAAAGAAGAGAGAGAGAAAAAAAATAATACTAATAATAATCAAATGAAGGAAGATTGGGTGGAGTCGTGGAGTGTGTGGGAGGGAGAGCAAGTAGAGAAGAAACCAAAAAATGGAGGAAAATAAATGAGGTCGACTGGTGTCTTTGCTAGTGGGTGGATGAAAAAAATAAGAGAGAAAAAAAAATAGGGAAGAAAGGAGAAAAATTTCGGCCTGCATGGGTGTTGGGTTGTGTGTAGAGTGGTCCACCAAGAAGATGAAGAAGAGAGAGAGCAATAATGAGGAAAAAGGAATGGGACGCCTAGTATGTGGGTGTTTGGAGTTGTGGAGTGTATGCTGGGAGAAGAAGAAGATGGAGAAAAAATCTGGAAAAAAAAAAAAAAAAAAAGGCCGACTAGCCAATCATGTTTGGGCAGTTCTAGAGGGAGCCTAGAGGAAAAAAGAAAAATGGGGAATAAGAAGAAATGATGGAGGGAAAAATAAAAAAATGGCGAGATGGGGGGAGTTCGGCCACCAAAAAAAAAAAAAAAAAAAAAGATAGAAGATGGAAGAGATGAGAGATGGAGAAGGTGACGTGGGGGTATGAGTAAGAAAGAGAGAGTGGGTGGGGTATTTGGGGAAGGTAGGAAAAGAGAGGAGAGAGGAGAGAGAAAAGAAAGAAAAAAAAAAGGAAATTTATGTAACCATACACCAAATGACAAAATTTTGTCTTTTAGAAACTTTACTTTTTACTTTTTAAATTCAGTGGATTTTGGGGAAAATAAATGACCTTTCATACACTGTAATAGTGATGTTGAGTCCCTTCCAAAAATACCCCACTGCACTTTAACAGCTCTCCTAGTTGGATCAATTGCTTGAAAAAGCCACGTAAGTAAGGTCCAAATCAGTTGTCCACTTAAGCCAATGACATGGCTCATTTACATGTCACCGTTCAACTAGACACTTCATGTGGATTGATTTTTTAAAGATATTTGCTAAAATATAACAAAATGGATAGTGAGATTTACCCCCAAATCCCTTCTCTCTTGAACCAAACCTCCGAATCCCTTCTTTCTTGAACCAAACCCCTAAATCCCTTCTTCTCTCTTGAACCAAACCCCCAAATCCCTTCTTCTCTTTTGAACCAAACCCTGGCAGTGAAAAGAGAGAGAGGTGGCCCAAGTTGAGAGAAGCTTTCCCAGGTATGAATGTAATGGATTTATGAGTTCATTTGGGTTCTTATCGTTGCTTGTTGAGATCAAATCTAGCCTCTCTCATTTCTCTAATTGTCAACTCTCCTTCATCTGGCATCTATGTTTTTAGTATGTATTTCAACTATGCCTTGCTACACAAATTGTCTATCTAGTTTCAAGAATTGTCAGAGTAACTTTATTTTATGTGTAGCATCCTTTGTCATCTCCTTCAAAGCTTCTTTCAATGAAGAAACTGGGCTATTTAGGTTGAGACAACGTTGTTTCCTCGTTACCCAACATGAAAATTATAGATGACATTGTTGGCTTGTCTATTGGGAGTTTCTGAACGCATAATAAGCCCACTTGAATGCATCTTAGTCCTTGAGACTCAACGCATGAATCCTTCAGGCATGCATCCATCAGTTTCATGGTCTTACCTTCATTCCAAAGCAGCCATGGCTGCACACAATTACAATGAATATTGTTAATCATTCTTGTTAAAGGGTATAGAAAGGGATAGCAATATTTCACTGTTTTTCACTTACATGTCCCAAAAGATTGTGAAGATGATTTGGATGACAAAACCCCTTGTTCTGTTCTTTTTACTACTCACTATCTCCAACAAAAGAACACCAAAACTGAAGATATTGGATTTTAGTGAGAATTTGGCATCAATTGCATACTCTAGAGACATATAACCTCTGCATAGAAATATCAAATTTGAGTAGTTGGAAATGATGAAGATATGTTCTGGCATATGAATATGTATAGAACTTACTATGTTCCAATTACTAGCTTTGTTTTTGCTTCAGTTTGTTGTCCCCTAAAAACTCTTGCTATGACAAAGTCTGAAATTTTGGGGTTTAGCTCACTATCAAGTAATATATTACTAGTTCTAAGATCTTTATGGATGATTCTCAATCTAGAGTCTTGGTGGAGATAAAAGAGTCCATGAGCAACTCCCATGACAATGTCAAATCACCTTGGCCAATTCAATAGCATGCTTCTTTCCTGATTTGCATAGCAGTTTCATATATATAAATACTATTCCAAATTTAGAGTTTTGACCAAAAATAAAACAGTCCAAGTTTTTGTTGGGCATATACTGATAGACGAGCATTCTTTCTTCTTCAACGCAACAACCCAAAAGCCTCACAAGATTGCGATGTTGAAGTTTGGCAATCAAAATAACTTCATTCATGAACTCTTGAAAGCCTTGTCCTGAATTGTTTGAAAGCCTTTTTACTACAATTTCTTGTCCTGTCGCTAGGGTACCCTACAATTTTGAAATGGAATGTTGCATAACAACATTCATTTTTTCTTAATTATCACAAAATATATACTATATTACCTTGTAAACTGGTCCAAAACCACCATTTCCTATCAAATTTGAATAAGAGAAGTTATTAGTAGCACTTGAAATAGTAGCCAAATCAAACAACTACTGCTCCAGGTCTTCATTTTCTGTTTTTGAACCTGTAATTTTGGAAGAGTGTAGGATACATCATTAGTTTAATTAGATGGTTTTAACCTTTGGAGCATTTCCTTCAATGGAAAATGAACTAAAAATATCAGACACTTTGAGCTAGAAGGTCCACTCACATGGGCATAATTACTTTGAGCACAAAATACATCAGACAAGAGAAGATTGCTTACTTCTTTTCTTTCTCTTCCAAACTATAAACCAGAGTACCAAGCCCAAGATCAAAACTCCAGAAGCAGTAAATGAGACCACCACAACCAACAAACGTTTCTTGCTTTCACTGGAACCATTCATCAACTCTATGACATGTAGAATGAAGAAAGTAAAACATGTTAAAAAATTTCTTGCTTTATCTGGAAAAAATATGGTATGATAATGCATAAACTACAATTACCTAGTTTTGAAGCTGACATTCAGATGTAGATATTCTGCTTATTATTTTCATGGAACTCTTGGATATCGATCGGATCACTAAACTAGATCAAGCAACCACTACCTCCCTCACTAATATTTGAATTAGTGTAAGCTATGCGAGAACAGTTCCTCAAGCACTCCTCCTCACATTTCTTAAGAGTCATTGCTCACCCAGAATTTCAACAGATCAGGCAGTTTGACCCCTTCAAGTTCCATAAATCTTTTTCCTTTTTAGCAGTCCAATTGTGTCCTCCTAATGCAGCTACTGGTCCAATTTTGAAATTCCCATTCCTCTTGTGATTTTGGAACAAACCCTTCCAAGCACTCACAAATAGGCCTATCGTTAATTCTGAAAATGTTGTTAGCACCACAGCGGCCATAGTCATTGCACAAATCATCTAGCAGTGGATACACAATATCCCACTTTTTGCTGGTTTTGCTTAACAACAGGCGCGTAGATTCCCAATTCATCCAAAGTAAGTCTTGTTATAATCGATTTGTTGTTAAGCTTGTATGAATAGTAGAACTCATTTGCATTGTCCACCAAAGAAGATTTAAAAAATTTCTTCTTAATCAATGGAAGACCATTAAAACTTAATCCATTCCATGGCCCACTAGGGAACTTCTTCTATGATCCCTTCCTAACAACCATTTGAGATAACCCAACAATGTCAATGCGCCAAGTGAAGTCTCCACCATATAAAATTATTTGCAGTGTCAAATATGTTAATTTATAAGTTGGATGAATCACTAATTCAACCCAACCCATTCGGGCTATAGCCCTAGTTATCATATGTTGTTTGGCACATTGCTCTTATTCCGGAAAGTAAAGGAAACTAGAAGGGAAAACAAGAGACAAATACATGGTTTCTTTTCCCTCACTCATCCAAACAACCTCTTATTAAATAAAATCATGGGGTACAGGGGAGATCCCTTTTTTCCCAAAAAATAAGTGATTTTCATTTTCCTATTGCACGAGCATCTGAAGCAATATTTATTTATCTCTCATGTGTGGTGCTGGAATGCCTTTAGTCATCATGGGTATGGACACTTCCATTACTTAATGACTGTTGGGAAAAAACTTTAAAATTTTCATGCTTAAATAAGTGCTTCTTTACGTATTTTATTTCAACTTATTTTAATAAACTAAACACTTAGTGTATATCAAAAGGAAATTATTAAAACAATTCTGATTTGGAGTTAACATTAATAAGGAAAAGATATTACCAATTTGATATATCCATTGGGTTTCCTTTATGCTATGTTTGGTTTGAGGTGTAAAGTCTACAACAATGTTGGTAGTGTAGAAAGTAACAAGTGAAAAATAGGGTTGCAACTTGGGTAGTTCCAACCCATGTAAGTTGTACTTAATTCGGTGTTTGAATTGACATTGACAATGTTTGAATGAAAATATTAGGGTTAAGGTGTTTCTAAAGTTTTGGTTAACCTATCAAAATATGAATTGATATATTATTTATTTATTTATTTTTAATTATGAAAAAATGAAAATTATAAGACAAAATTTAATATTTTTAGTTTGTAATTATATTCAAGTATTAAGTTTATTGTTTTTCTATAATTGCTAAATTATTTTTTATAGTCAAAAATTAATTTTATGAATAATTAGCTATGTTAAATTAGTAACTAATTATTCATTTTATGACTTTGAAATATATAATTTTTAATCTCTTATTTGATGATGTGACTTATATTTTATAAACTCTAAAATAATTATTTTATTTAATAACTCATGGAAATTAAAATTGCTAACGAGATGGAAGGTACCTCATCCAAGGGCTAGAATATTAAGGGCATTATGGGTTAGAATCAGGATTTTGTATAATATTAGAACATGATTGATGGAGGCCTAATTTTATGTAACAACATAACAAAAAAGACCATTAATGAGGTGTCATACAAACACAAGATATACTTTGACCACATCATAAAGAGAGGCCATTATCTTCTAACATGTCAACTCTCATTAATCTAGAAATAAATCTAGTGTATTAGATCAAGGCATATATATGTGCTATATAATGTAAATGGTCTTTAATTTGTCATTTTCTCTATCAGGTGATGAGCTAATGTGGCCAAACAACATGTTTTTTTTTCCCACTTATGAGCCATTAATCATATACTTAAACTTCTGTATTAGTTTTGTTTGAATTCTATCATCACCTCCTGTGTGATTCTACAGCACAATACATTTATGACATGCCCTTTAATTTGTTCTTTTGCTATCAATTAAAGTGAGTGTAGGAATCCATCTTACCATCATCAATTATTCAACTCCAAATGTTATGACATGCCTCTCTCCTTTCTCTAGTTACTTTATATCTACTTTTGTAATATATATATATATATATATATTTAAATGAGTTTCTTTTTAATGGGACATTGATGGGAAAAGTAATTATTATATATATATTTTTTAAAATCCATTAGTTGAATCAATTTTTTTAGCTAATTAACTAATAGTACTTTTTTTAGAAAATAAAATAAAAGCTACGACTTAGGGTTTTTTTTACTCTAGAGTAGAAGAAAAGCAGAAACAACAAATATCATCTTTTTTTTTTTTTTTTTTTTTTAGTTGTATGTTGACGAGGCTACTCTCCTTTTCTTGATTTTAATTAGTTGTAAAATATGGTTGTTACAAGCAGGGTTTTGGACTAGCCGGTCCAGTCCAATTTGATCACAGGCTGGCCCACTCAACCACATCCAACTTGTTATTTGAAGTAGCAAGCAAAAGAAATATATTCTTTGCTAAAAAATTATAATATTAAATAAAAATAATATAATATTTTCTAAAATTATAAAGTTAGTTAAAATTAAATAATTAATTTTTCTTTCATTTTCAATATATTTATATTTAAATATTATACATATTAATACATTTATACTTATACATAACATAAAAATCAAATATTATTGATTTTAAATTTATTTATACATATGTTATATTTTTTATAATTAATTTTAATTTTAATAATATATAATAATATATTTATGACATCACTGATTTGACTACGGTTCAACCATCAATCCAACCAACGAACCGTGAATCGATAACTTTTCTAATTCAATGATCGATCCAATTCTAAAAACATTGATTAAAAGAAACTTAAGGTGAGGTGCTTTTAGTATTTGGTTTCAAATATTTTCAAATAGATTTTATTGGTGTTGTAAAAAGGTAAATGACACAAAATTACTATTTAATTTTAGTACTTAATAGTGGATTTATTTATTTATTAATCACCTGGATTGGCATGGATTGTTGGGTTAGGAATTTGAGGGAACTCCCGCTACCAAAGGTGCAACTGGTGGGGAAAGCTAGAAAATTTGGTTAAAGGGGCAAGTAGAAAAAGTGTAGATCATAATAAATGCGCATATATTTTGATATTTTAGAAAAATATTTTTGGTATAGTATATTAAAGTAAGTAATTATCGGTATATGCTGAATCAAACAACAAAAAAAAATTATAAACATTCGTAAAAAGACATTAGATTTTATTAGAATTTATAAAAAAATTAACAAAAAGTTAATAATTTTAGTAATTTTATGCTACAAAAATTTTAGGAAATCTTAATAATTTCATTAATAAAATTTTATAATTTTTTAAATAACTAAACATAAATCACATTGATAAAATTTATCCGTAATATGAAATAAAAATGTTGCACCATTATAAAATATAAGGTCATGTTTGGTATGCGAAAATGAAAAGTGGGAATTGGTATCTCATTCATTTTTTTTATCCATTCCTACGATTGAATGAATCAAATGTTAATCAGAATTGAATAAAAAAATTATTTTTAAAAAATAAAATCTCATTTATAAGTGGAATTTCAACTCATCCTAGTAGAAGGTATTTTGATTACTTAGTGCAAGTTATTTTAAAAAATGCTTTCAAAAATAAATAAATAAAAACATTTTTTTGGACAAGTTGTTTTTAAAAATAATTTTTTATTTTGATTTTGTAAAAAAAAAAAAAATAGATAATTTCAATTTATATACATATAAATTAAATTTAATTCAAATCTTATTAAAAATAAAAATAAAATTTTCATTATAAATAAATTGAAAAATAAATAGTTTTAATAAAATACAAATAGTAATATTATAATAAAATCATAAATTATATTTTATATAAATATTATAAAAACATGGATATTAAGGATAATTGATTTATTTTGTTGAAAATAAATGATAATAATTCAAAATTAATAATTAGTAACACTATTTTATTTTAAATAAATTTAATTTTTTAAGGCATAAATAAGCTAAATTTTTTATTACATACATATATTTAGTATTTAATTATGAATATGGTATTTTAAAATTTTTGTTTAATCAATAATTAATTAATCAATTTTTTGAATTTCAAATTATTCTTAAATATTAGAAGAATCATTAAAGAATTTAAATCATTAATCATGTTTATTATTTTTCATAGTCATTATATTTTTTGAGTTTTAAATTATTTTTAAAAATTATTAAACTTATTAATAAATTCAATACAAAGTCTTGCTTGATTTGAAATTCACTTCTCTAGTACAAAAAAATGGGAAACATAGTTCTTTATTTTATTTTATTTTTTAAAATTATTCTTAGAGAACAACAACATAGAATTTCTTTTTTAAATTTTTAAATCACATGCCCAAATAAATTTTTTCTATTTAGAAAAAAAACTCTCAAAGATATTTTTTCAAATAAAAATAATAAATTATTTGAAACTATGTATAGTGGGAGTTTTTTTTTCAAATGAAAATAAAAAAATATATATTTTAAACTATAGTGCGGATATTACTATCAATTTATTTGTTTTTTCATTCTCATTCTCATTATTATTTAACATTAAAATGAAAACAAATAACCATTCCAACTTTACATTTCTATATGCATTCAAACACAAGAATTGGAATCACTAAATCCATTCTTATTTAAGGAGAAATAGTAATAAAAACAAAATATTCATTCTTATATATTCCTTATTTCTATATACCAAACATAGCCTAAGTACTTGATGGTGAGGAATTTGGTTGGTAGAATGATAAGTTCCTCAAATAAAACATAAGGGATAATAAAAGGTTAAAAGTTGTTATATATAATTTTGTTAGGACAATGAATCTAGTGTCTTGTATTTTGGCAATTTTATTCCAATATATTTTGGCTTAGAAACTTTTTAGATAGCATCTTACTCTCCATTAAAGATTCATGGTTATTATTGGTTCAATCGAAAGTCATAGGTATGTCTAAAAAAGTTTGTTTAGTGGCAAGTTAGGTGATTAAAGGGTTAAAGTGGATTGGTATTTTTTTTATGAACCAAAAATGCTTAATTTAATGTTTTGGAAAAATAAGGGATGCTCAAACGATGGAAGCAATGCTACTCAAGCACTTATCCAATGCTCAAGCATCCAAGACACTCGAGCAGTGGGTAAGTGCACTCAAGCGGTCATCCCAAATTTGCCAAAATATTACAAATTTAGTTTTTAGAAATTCACAAGTATTCTTTTTGGTAAATTCTAAATATCAGTCTCCTAGGCCTGTTGGCCTATATAAACCCTCTTTTAACCCATTTATGGTTGGACACTCATAGAGAGGTTTACCTTAAATTGCCTTACTATTCTCAATCTCTCAATAAAGATTCAAAACTTGACTCTTGGGTTGTTAGAAGACTTGCATCATTGGAGTAATTAAAGATTGTTGCATCGTGAACATGAATCAAGTTGTAGGTTCTGGAGAGTCAGTCTTAAGGGTAAGCTATTAGGTAATTATGTGTAACTTGATCTTAAATAATGGATTTTATATTAAAGGTCTTAGACCCTGTAGTTTATTTTATTTTATTTTATTATCTCCATAGTTAGTTTTGATGTTTTCCACATAAAAATTCTTGTGTTCCTTACTTATTTGTTTGATGTTTGATATTTTGTTTATCCCTGATCTCTCTTGGTGTTGGTTTGAGTATAATTTTTAAATTTTAATAATATAATTTTTAAAATACACTCATTCACCTCCTTCTAGGTATTACCTTACTGAACAATGGTTTTTCAAGTTTCAAGTATTCTATTAAACCATATAGTCTTTTATAATTAAAATTTAAACACAAACTTCACGTGAATTATTATGTAAAATTAAATTTTATCTATAATTATATAACATATGATTAGTTGAAAATTAGTAATTATTTGATTAAACTTAAGACATGTTACTAATCCTACTAAAAGAAATTAATATTTACTTGAATATTTTGATAAAAATCAATATAAGAGCAATGGTAAATAAATAAAGAGAGTAAAATGCAAACTCAAGATTTAGGTTGGTTCAACCTAATCTAGGTCTCTATTTACTTTCCTTTAACTTCAATCCCAAACTTAAGGTTCTACTATACCAAGACTTCCAAACTAAGCCTTCAGGCTTTACACTTAACTTGCTCCAATGGAAACTTACAATTTTCCTCAAGATATAGCTCGCTTTTGAACTCCCCAAGAGATACCCCATGCTTCAGAAATCGTAAATGATGTCTCACACTTAGATTTTTCCCTTCAGAGATACTCCACACTTATGCCTACCTTACAAACAATTGATCCACAAACAAATTTTGTTCTTGGTTGTCTTGATAGATGGAACCACAAACAGTGGGTATTTCTACAAATTATCATCTTTTTTTTTTTTTGTAGGAATAACTACTCCAATTGGAAGGTTGGAATGAAGTCCTTAAAAATGAAATAAGCACATGTATGGAACATAGTGGTGTTTAGGTGGTTAACCCCCAAGTAAAAAGCGGTAGTCCTTATGAGTTAAAACCCAAGAAGAAATGGGACATAGTGGATAATAAATGGAGTGAAGTAAATGTTTAAGCCTTTTATTGTATTTTTAAAGGTGTCAAATGATGAGTTTTGTAGGATTCTTAACTAAAGAGGCTTGGGACATTCTTACAATGACAATGAAGGAACTTCTACTATGAAGTTGTCTAAGTTACCAATGGGTACTACAAAATTTGAAATTTTCTAATGACAAAGAATGAGACTATCATTGAGTTTTACATTAAACTCAATTATACTGTTAATTCTTGTTTTAACATAGGAAAAGGGATCCCTAAGTTCAAGGTGGTCAAAATTCTTGAAATCTCTCACTAACAAATTTACACCAAAGGTGATTAACATTGGAAAAAAAGAAAAAAAATGGACTTAATGAGAGTAGGACTTGTAGGTTCTCTCTAGACCTATGAGATAACTCTACTATTTTCCATGAAACCTAAAGAAGTAGCTATAAAGGCCTCCTAAATGAAATGAGTCTAATAATGAGAGAGAACAAGTTCTCACTAAGTTACAAATTTGGACGTTTGCTAAATATATTCAAAATCTTTATGAAATATCAAAGAAAAGGAAAAAAATCCTTCTCCAAGAAAAATAATAATAAAAAAGGTTCATCTAAGTCATCACAAATTGAGTGTTTTAACTATGGTGCAAAAGGGCATTTTGCTACAAATTTCCCTACTCTTGAAAGGAACAAGAAAACAATGCACGTGACTTGCGGCAATTCTAAGTCCATTGATAATGAGACCACCAACTCAATTGATAGTGAAGATAACAATGCCCTTCTTACCTTAACTATCTCACTTATGTCACCTAAAAATGTTGATAGTCCTATTGAATTATGTTATGAGGAAGAAGATTAGTTTGCCACTCACTGACAGGTATATAATGCCTTGTATCATGAGAGTTATGAAGTATGTAAGAATGTGAGATTGAAGAAAATATTGAATAAAAATAACACTATTATTGATTGTTTTCATTTTAAGAAAAGTAATAAAAGTCCTATGAGTCTTAGAAAATTAACTTCAATGATAAAGTCAAAGAACTAACTTGTGAACATAAAAACCTTTTAGAAAAACAAATTCATTGAATATGAATTTCATGCTATCCTATAAAAGAATAAATATTTGACCTCAAAGCTAAATGGTTGGAAAAAGAAACATGAATGTCAAAATGACATATTTTGTTCTCACTCTAAGATTCTGACTGAAATGATTCAGAAAGCTAAGGCCTTTAAAGACCAAAAAAGGACTAATTGATAGTCAATGTCATGAGTCATCATAGGTCTTATCCAATGTGTAACCATATATATTAATACACTCACCATGGAAACCTCATCTTGATGACTAAAAGAAGTCATCCCTCCAATTAGGAGACAGTGCACAACAACCTTAAATGATTGCCTGAGTCCATAAACTGACATATGTGAATAAATTATCTTCTTACAAGAAATCCATGACTTAGATCTTCTATGTAACTCTTAATGTGTCCAAGTTATATAAAACAAAAAAGATGATAGACATAAATGTTTAGAGAGTATAATGCATGAATAGGATATATAAGTTAGGGAAATTGGAATAATATTATAAATAATAAATTTGTTACTACTGTTACATCATGACATACCTTTCAGGGCTCTATCCTAATAGATGTGCCTCTAAATCTATGTCATCATGTCCTAGAACTTTAGTACATCATATAGTTACTATTCATGACCTTTCGATTCAATGTTTTCACTTTGGTGAGCATAGGACTACCTTTTATGCTAAGTTCTTTAAGAGGCATTTCGAGTGTGAGCACCAAATGGTTTTATCTAATTTTAAGAATACTCTAATTCCTTGCATCTACATGGAAAGGGGATGGAAGCCTCTTACCTCCATTTGAGGGGCTACTTATCCTCTTTGTGACTAAATGTTTTATACAAACATCAAGGAGTATGGTTCTAGTATCCAGTTTAGTGTCTCAATGCATTATACCACATTTATAGTGACTTCTAGGATCATTTTTCAAGCATTAGGCCTTTGACCTTACCAGGACATCACTTCGACTACGGTTCTTGATGTATTGGCCCTCTTAATTACTAAGTGTGAGGTCATTGCTCAATCACTATATTAAGAGGATCACACTTTACCTGTCTATACTCATTAACCAATGTGGTCATGTCTATCGGCTCTTACGTACTTTTTGAGTGAAGTGCTTTCTATCCCCCACATCTCATTGTGCCTAAGTTTGTTGCTCAATTTATCCATGAAGTCCTTCCCAAGAGAGATTTATATGGGGTGATACATTTTAGATGCATGGGGTCATATACCTTGAATGCTCATACTAAAGGATCATAGTTTCCTATACCAATTTCTCAAATTCTCCTAGACCACAAGTTGGAGTTTCAACATGAGCTTCTTATCCTCCAAATCACATACTTATTGATAGAACCTCCTAATCTAAACATGTGAGTCATGTTACTTCACATGAGGTTAAGGTGGATGAGGAGGTTAAGCTACCTATTGCAAAGTAGGTACTAAAAAGACAATGCCATATATTTTTTATTCTTATATTTAAGGATTACCATTATCTATACTAGCTTCTTAAATACTACTATATGTTTCAACATGAGCTTCCTATTCTTTTCTAACCCACACCGATTGATAGAACCTCCTAATCCAATAAGGCATCGATAAGGCAGGGTGTACACTCAATTTTTTTTAACCTTTGCCTACTCGATTTAGAGGAATTGTGAAGCAACTTCTCGAGAAAGCTCAACTAATGCTCCACCACCTCCTAACATTGATCCAATTGTCATTGATCTTCTTTAAAAAATCACTCACATCTAGATGGTATTGTTGTTGACTCATGGGTGCATGACCTTGAGGTGTGACTCTCTATTTTGGAGTCTTAGGCTGCTTCATGGCCTGGTTTGAGTTCTCATCCATTTCCTTTGCTAGATGCAACTTCATAGGTTGTTTTTTCTGTTTAGGATCCATAAGAGAGTGTTTTTTTTTCTTTTTCTTAATATAAGTCTCTCTTTTTTAGGTTATAGTTTAACAATAGTTTGCATGTTGCTCATTTAGGTTTATACTTTGGATTTATGGCTTATCATTTTCGCTCCATATATACAGTCTATCTTTAGAGTATTTTCTCTCATTTACTTTTATATCCTGTTTGATTTTTTTGTTCTTGATTTGCCTTTTCCTTTGCCTATGTATGTGTGTGTGTGTGTGTGTGTGTGTGTGTACATATACGAATATAAGCATTGAGCATTATTAGCATTGATTTATGTCATTATTGCAAATCCAAGTTATAGATTTTGGAGTAAGGATTAGTTAAGATATGGTTAGACTTAGGTTTAATGAGGTTGTTTATTATAGTTCTAGAACAACCTTATTACAACAAAGTATTTTGTGATAAAATGACCAAAGAGAGAGATTGTTGATCTATTGGGCTTAATTGGCAATTTTGTTATAATTCCTACTTATTAAGTTGCTACATGCTTAGGTCTTACATGTATAAATTTGACTTCTAACTAATTTATATCTGACTTCAATCTATTTCAATATTAATGTTACTTGAAGTATATGTGCATTTGAGGTTATTAAAGATTATACTATGAATTCTAGGCATGGTTATAGAGAAAGAGCACAAAAATTGAAGTTGGCATACATTTTTATAAGGAATGTTTGCACACCCTAAAGAGAGCATTCATCTGTCCAATAGGACACTCGAATACCCCCTAGGAATGTTTAGGTGTTAAACCTAACATTCAAATGCCTTCTTCAAGCATTTGAACATTGGATGTTAATTTGCACAATTTCATTCTGCCTTTACATTTTGGGGGGTGATTTTTGAAAAACTAGAAGTTTAATTATATTCCATAACTAGAGCTAGGTTTTCTTTAGTATAAAAGGGATTACTTTGAGAAAAAAAAACCCTAGAAAAGATAGTTGTTTAATAAGCTTTGTGCCTTCAACTCTCAAAGCTTTCAAAAACCTTTTCAAAAGTATCTTTGGGCATCAAAAAAGTTCAGAGGCTCACACCACGAAACTTCAATAAAGGTTTCGAGGAATTCACTAAGGAGTATGGGGGAGTATATCATTGGGGATATAAATAAGAAGTATAGTTGTTGGCAATATAAGACTCTAGGGACTAGGAGCATCCAATAAGGTAAAACTGTGTATCCTTGATTATTTAGTAGTTGAGGAATCACCTATGGTTTGTTATACGTAATAGGTTGCTAGTTCGTTTTTTCATGTTATATTTTGTATTCATTGTATGATTGGAATTATATTTATATGTATGGTATTAGTTACATATTGTTCATAATTGAATAAGTAGAATAAAAAGTCTAAACTTGGGGTTGCTTCTTGAACTACCCTATTTACCCCCCTCTAAGTAGTTTTTTCATACCAAGAATATAAAAATTCTTTCAAAAGGTAAATCATTTTGGGAAGACTATTAATTGATAGGAATGTTTTTAAGTAGTTCCACGGCTTTTCACACAGAAATACTGAACCATATTTTTTCTTATAAGAACTTACCTATCAGCATCTCCGTCATTCACAGACTTTGTTAATTCCCTCCAATTATTCATCCCCGGCCCTTGCAAGTCTGATTCTCAATCCAATCATGCAGAGCAAGCTTAGTGCTACGTAATTGACATAATACATTCAAGCATTCAAGGAATAAAAAGGACCAATGACCAAATCTACGACCAACCAGATAAGAAGAAGAGAGAGAGGCATATGAGGTACTGATTATCTATCCCACTGAAGAGTACAGGTTGACTCCAAATGAGAAGAGGGAGAGCTGTACTTTGGCCCATACAAGCCAGTTGGGGACCATGGTTAGTACAGGTAATCCAAATGCGACCAATGAATTTCTCGGAACTGCCAAAAAAGCATTACTATCTTACTTAAGTTAGCTTGAAGGGACCATGATCCAAATGTGCCATGCTTTGTAAAGTCAAATTAAACAGTATACTTTTAATTTAACTTGAAACTCATGATCCTAACAGCTATTTCAAATTCCTGCTCACAACTTGCACTAGCATGTTCTTCCCAAGTTTATACCAGAAAAAATGAAAAGAAAATTGACTCAAAAAAACACGACGACCTTGTACTTTCCAAGGCTACATCAAAAGATAAAATCATTGGCAGAATGTAATATTCTGGGTGTCTAGGAAATTTTGTATGTGATAAGGTTGTATTATGACTCAGTCAGGTAAGGCTTACCTTTGGGGACAAAAAATTGCACCAGGATGAAGGTCCCTGTAACTCCTAGTAATCAATGAATAGTTGAACTCTTGTATAGTTGGTAGTCGCTCCATGTTAAATTGTCTGGATTGTGGAAAAATGGAAACTCGAAATATATTTAGTGTGTATTTGGATGGCATGAAAATTATGAGGAAAGTGAGAATCAATTTTAAGGTTCCTGCAGTGAAACTCAAGGGAAGATGCAAGGGAAATGGGGCTTATAGTTTTTATCCTTTCATGTCAAAGTTCAATTTCCATGGAATTTAAATAGCGGAAGATGGTGATACCACATTTGAGTACGTATAAGAAGTTCTCTTTCACTGCCCTCAGCTAGAATAAGGGATTGGAAATGGAAGGGAATTGGCAAGGGGAAAAATATAAAGCGATCTACAAAATACACACTCTAGAAAGAATGTCGGCAGTATGGTTTTTCATGCTGCTGGAAACATCAAAGCAGCCATTCTGAGTGGTTGTAAATGTAAACAAATGTGTTGCCAACAAAGCCCTGAGCATTATAATGGGTGTTCTGAATCTTGTAGCTTCCCCCCGATTATGCAGCAAAGAAAATAAACAAAAGTGACCTACAGATTTGCATATTGAAAAAAAAAAAGAATTGCTCTCTGACCAGGTAACCTGGACCATGGATTTCTCAGAGAGCCCCTATATGTGTGTCGGATTCTGAACTGGGACTTCAAAATCCAATTTCTATACCTGGATATTTTTGTTTTCACAAGAGCTGTCTGAAGAGCATGTTAAATATATACACGCAAGTTAAAACTACATATTGACTCTTGAAAGGGTTTCATACCTTCATCTTATTTGAAATCCACTGAACAACAAACACATAATCCAAATAAAAGGAAACAGCATCCAAACACCTAAAGAAGCCAAATAAATAGAAATGGAGAGCCATGTCTAGATAGTAGAATGAAACCTTCCCTGAATGCAGCCTGACTGTGGCATGGCTGAATTTCAATATCTGGCAAACGATGAAAGATTTCGGAAACGTGGGCATGTGCTGTTCACCGGAGAGCAAGAAGTATGGATGACTTGAATGTGATCAATCATCCAATGATATTCTCCTGTCCTTAAGTTGTCAAGTTCAGTTATGAGCTCCTCTGACATTTCATACAGATACATTTCCTCAAGCCTGGTGAGATTATTGAGTCCCAAGGGAACCAACTTCAAGTTCCTACAACTTCTCATAGTAAGCTTTTGAAGATTAGGCATTGCTCCTTCACACACTAGCACCGTGTGCAGGTGATCCGATTGTTCAACTTCTAACATCCTAAGTTCCTGAAACGAATTGCATGTAAATTCCAACTCTTCCCCAATGAAAGCATCAACCAATTGGAGCTCCATGAGACAAGGCAAAGCTTGAAGGGCCTCAATCAGACCACCATCTAATCTGGATGATTTTAGACTCATCTTGACCAGACTAGGAAGTTTGGAAATCCATGAAGGGGTTTCAAGCAATTTTCCTTCCAGAGATAGTCTGTGAAGCAGGCTTGGAGGGGTAGACATGTAATCCAGATCAAGAACTTCCTCCTTGCTTCTTGATGTTACATACAAACAGGAAAGATGCTTCATCTTCTGGATTGATGCACACAAATCCTTTCCATCCCTGCTTTCAAGTTCTGTGATCCCAAGTTTCCTCATTGCAGTCAAATTTCCCAATTCCTTGGCAATTCGGTTGTTCTTGTTTGCTTTGATCAGTAACAACTTCTGTAAGGACACTAAATCCCCAATTCCTGAAAACACACCTGCTCCTACCCGACCTTGATCTTCATCTAGCTTATCCACTAAAAGATGGACAAGTTTATGAACTTCACAGATAGTTTTGGGCAACTCGGAAACAAAAGTTTGTCTTAGGTCCAAAGTTTCTAGGTGTTGAAGCTTTTTTACTGAGCCTGGAACTGCCTTTATCTTGGTATTCCTCAGATTCAAATACCTTAATAGGGTGAGATTGACAACTTCTCTGGGAAAAGTTTCCAAAGGTGCATCTTTCAATTCCAAAACTCTCAAAAACTTGAAGCGCTTTAGTGCTTTTCCAAATACGGAAGCAGTAAAATTCTCTTTTCCAAACATGAATAAGGTGCGAACATGAGAGAAATCCTTGCTTTGCAATGAATCGGTGAAAGCATCATGGATTGCTATACGGCGATTGCTATGGTGATCATATTCATCTAAGTTTTCGGTCAAAACTTTACAGAATCTTTCATCTTCAGATATTGAAACAAGGCATTCTCTCACAAGATTATTAACTTGACAACTTCTTACCAGGCCTTGGACATCCCTTGTGTTTGTGTCGACCAAGCATCCACTGATGAGCTCTTTGAGGTACGTATCTGCCACCTCCAGTGCTTGGTCTCCTTTCTCCTCAACAAATCCTTCAGTTATCCACAACCGAATCAGTCTCCCACGTGTAACAGGATAACCCCCAGGAAAATTGCAAAAGTACAAGAAACAGAGCTTAAGATCGTGGGAGAGATTGAAACATCTTTGCTCCAATACTCTCTTCATGATCCCAAATTCGAAATTTCTTTCCAGATTATGTACTAGGCTGTCGAGCACTTTCTGGAACTCTGCTGGTGTTCGGCTTTTAGTTGATAATAGACTGCCCAAGGCGACTATTGCAAGTGGCAGCCCTCCAAAATTGCTCAAGAGATTTTCAGACATCTCTTTTAAGTGCTTAGGGCATTCACTGCCACGGAAGGCCTTCTTACAGAAGAGCTCCCAAGCCTCGTATCCTGATAATGGATCTAGATTGTAGAAATCATCTGAATATTTAGAAGCTAAATCACGCCTGCATGTGGAGAAGATTATTCTACTGCCATTGCCATTGTCGGGTAATATATTAATGCAGTTGCACCAATCTTCTTTCCAAAACCACGATATACCTTTTATCTTTCAAGTAGTTAACCAAATTCTCTTCTATTTTTGCTCCTGGGGGAACTGGTACTCCCATTTCTTTGCAAATTTTCTCCCAGGTGTCTTCGCAGGAAGTTGAACGAGGAACCCAAGCATGACATTCAAAATGGCCCTTCACCCTTTCACTCTCACAAACTTTTTTTATCAGAATGGTCTTACCAGAGCCACTGGCTCCAACTACTGGAATCACCAGACGCTTTGATTCTTCCTTCATAAGACGATCAAGAAGATCAGATGTACGCCTCTCCATGCCCACGAGCTCATCATTGTTGAGGATAGGATAAGCCAGGTCAGGGACTCCTTCAGCACGGGAACTTGAGGCTACTCCAGAGAAAGATATGCGAAATGAATCCAACTCTTTGATATCTTTGATCTTGGCTTGAATATCATTTATACTGGAGGACAATCTACGGAATGGTCTCCAGTCCATGACTTTGTGGGAAACGTCATGAAGAGCTTGGGAGAATTTGTGCTTATGGAAGTGTTCTGGCACATCAACCAAGAACTCTTCAAGAGCATCCTCAATCATGTATGCAATCTCCTCTACTTTCTTTCTTCGATCTCTATCACCATCAGTGTCTTGTTCTCGTTGCTTACTGTCCTTGAGGTAGGCTCGCATGGTTTCCAAATGTCCTTTGATAACGCCGATATCAACTTCTTTTAGCTTCGGCTTTGGGTTTCTTTGACTGAGGAAGATCTGCACAACACTAAGTGCTGCTGCAACTGCTATTTCTGCCATGATCTGGTCCTCTCTGTCAAGTTCTTAATCACAATTTTGTCTCTTTAACCGGCAACGACCTTGCTTGTTTTTGTGAAGAGACCTCAACCCCAATTTATTAGTCAAGCAATTGGGGTTAAAAGCTTCCTACTTCCTTCTTGTTGATAACTGACTGCTGAATTTTCAATTGTTCCTGTCAATTAGGCTTCTGTCTTGAATTTTCCTATCTCCATCTAGAAGATTGCTGAATCTTATATTGCATATGTATTGCAACGTGCAACACTGCGGATCACTCTCTTGTTCATATTGGTATTAATGTTTTCACTGTGCATATCCTGTCAAAACCAATCACAGCGCTCCAGGTCAGCTTGGTGTATATTAGCTGCAGAATTATTTCTATGCTTCAAGGTTCATCTAACCATATGTATGGCTCAAGTTAGAGATGGACTGTTCTAAAATCAAAGGGGACTAAAAGAAATATCACAACAATCACACCCTACCAGACGACCGGAATTGGTCTTAAGATGAGAAATTTCAGCAGTGCCTTGTCTTTCGTGGAAATGATCTTGCATGTCCATAGAAAAACTTTGGACAACACGGGAAAACTTTGAGCTTGTTTGCCCCGTGTGATTGAAATCAGTTTTCATTTTTAAAAACAAGAAACTATTTTTAAAATTTCTTAGCATTGTTTGGTTGTTGTTATCCAAAATGGATTTTAAAAACAAAGTGAAATATAAAATAGTTTTTAAAGAATAAGTAAAAGTTATTTCCACCGGGTTTTTAAAACAAATTAAAGGAAAATACATGTACAAAAATAAAAAATTAAAAAATATATATATATAAAATAAATATTATATAACACGATATTTTTTTTCTTCCATTCTCTTTTATCAATACCGAAAATCTTCAAATATGATCTTCCTTTATATTATACTTTTTCTAAATTCCCATTAACTTGTTTAAAATTTTTCATTAGGCAAATAAATTTTAAATTATAGTAGTGGTAGATAAAATTTATATATTTTTAAAAATAATTTAAAACTCAAAAACATATTCAATTAGAATTTAAAAGTCATGAAAACTAGTAACATTAGAATGCATAGGCCTAAATTCATTTTGAATGACTTAGTTTATTTTTTACATATAATCAGACTTTTTATAATAAATAAACTCTAAATCAAACCTAACTTAATATATTTGATTTATTAATGAGTCTTATAATTTAACTCAAATAGTGATCTAATTAACTAATACTAGAAATTTATGAACAAATTATTTCATAATTGCTCTATTAATTATTCTCTTTTGCATGGAACCATACTTTTCCCCTCTTTTTTTTAGAAAAATAGATTCCAAATCAGACAAGACTTAATGCATAGGATTCATTGAAATAAAAAATTCCTCATATTGTTTCATTGAAAAACTTGAGATTCTTTGATGGGGGGTTCCGAAACAGTGGTACAAACAAAATTAAACAACTCTTTGAGAAGAAATGACTGCTTTTAATATGCAAACCAGCTTGCCACAATCATGGTTAATTTCATCATACTAATTAGACATGAAACTTACTTGGAACGGGGAAGAGCTGTAGACCTTGAGCCAACCTGCAGGCATAGCAGAGTCCATTGGGGTTAACACCAAGGACAAATTATACGGATGAAGCCATCTGTTTCCCAAGAAGGCCCAGTTATGAAAATTGTGGAAGGAAAAAGAAAAAATAATAGGAGAAAGAGAGCTCCTTGGTATATATCGAGCATGAAACCGATTAATATAGCTGCAAATCACCATGGAATTCCAAGAACCGCGTCGATTGAAGCTATTTTGGACTCTTTCAAGTGTGAAAGGTTGTACATGACCAAACGGACCATTCGATACAAAGTTATCCAGATAAAAGAGAAGTAACGTAGGGTTCAAGTTAGCTTGGAGGCCATAGTCCCAACTCTCTGTATTTTCCATGAAGTTGAGATTCAGAGCATATTCTTAATTTGACTTGACTTGGAGCCATTGGCATCTTCCTCCCAAGTTTATTGTATGAGTAAAAGAAAACAAAGTTGATTCGAAGACCCAAACAACCTTCTACTTTTCAAATTTTATGAACCTAATCTATAACTTTCCATTTAAAGAAATCAATAATAAACTGAATTCAACCAAAAATTACATACATATCTATAATATACAATATCTATTAGTTACATAATTTATAGTTGAGCTTCTCAGTAGTGCTATGAGAAGGTTATGTCAATAGCTATATATATTCATCTCCTTGAGTTAGAATAATATGACTTGAAATAGATTACAATAATGTAATTTAAATAGGTCATTATAATAGCATTTTAAAGCTTTTTGGATCATAATATTTGATAGACTTTTCAGTTTTGGCCAAAATTTAAGAGTCTCTTTGACTACGTAATTTAAAAACTATTTTTTATTTTTCAAAACAGAAAATAGTTTTTAAAAATTCGTAACATATTTGCTTCTTGTTCTTTGAAAACAGTTTTTAATAACAAAGTGAAATAGATAACAATTTTTTAAAGAACAAGTAGAAATTGTTCACCAGTTTTTAAAAACGAAAGCAAAACATAGAAATTTTTTTAAAAACCATAAAAGAACAAATAAAATTGAACATAATATCATTTCATTTATCTCTCCACAATCTAATATCAATACCATAAATCTTAAAATATGATCTTCTTTTAAATTACATGAACTCTTTTGAATTTTTTTTTTACTTTCCAAAAATTTTGCATTAAGAAAATAAATTTCAAATCAAATTGCATTTAATAAATAAATTTTATTAATTTTAAAAAATAATTTGAAACTCAAAAACCGATTTAATTCAAATTAAAAAGTCATGAAACTCTATAATATTAGTAAGTCATAGAGCATACATTTAAAATAAATTTTAGTCTATAACTTATTAATATTATTGAGTTTCAGGACTTCTTAGTCTTAATTAAATCGGTCTTAATTAATATTATTGAGGTCCAAAGTTTCTAGGTTTTGAAGCTTTTTTACTGAGCCTGGAACTGCCTTTATCATGGTATTCCTCATATTCAAATACCTTAATAGGGAGATTGACAACTTCGGGAAAAGTTTCCAAAGGTGCATCTTTCAATTCCAAAACTCTCAAAAACTTGAAACGTTCTAGTGCTTTTCCAAATACGGAAGCAGTAAAATTCTCTTTTCCAAACATGAATAAGGTGCGAACAAGAGAGAAATCCTTTCTTTGCAATGAATCGGTGAAAGCATCATGGATTGCTATACGGCGATTGCTACGGTGATCATATTCATCTAAGTTTTGTCTGGTCAAAACTTTACAGAATCTTTCATCTTCAGATATTGAAACAAGGCATTCTCTCACAAGATTATTAACTTGACAACTTCTTACCAGGCCTTGGACATCCCTTGTGTTTGTGTCGACCAAGCATCCACTGATGAGCTCTTTGAGGTACGCACCTGCCACCTCCAGTGCTTGGTCTCCTTTCTCCTCAACAAATCCTTCAGCTATCCACAACCGAATCAGTCTCCCACGTGTAACAGGATAACCCCCAGGAAAATTGCAAAAGTACAAGAAACAGCGCTTAAGATTATGGGAGAGATTGAAATATCTTTGCTCCAATACTCTCTTCATGATCCCAAATTCGAAGTTTCTTTCCAGATTATGTACTAGGCTGTCGGGCACTTTCTGGAACTCTGCTGGTGTTCGGCTTTTAGTTGATAATAGACTGCCCAAGGCGACTATTGCAAGTGGCAGTCCTCCACACCTGGTCAAGAGATCTTCAGATATCTCTTTTAAGTGGTTAGGACATTCACTGCCACGGAAGGCCTTCTTACAGAAGAGCTTCCAAGCCTCATTCCATGCTAAAAGATCTAGATTGTAGATATCATCTGAACATTCAGAAGCTAAATCACGCCTACATGTGGAGAAGATTATGTTGAAAAATTTAAACGCCAAACAGGATCTCATGAAAGACATTAAAGCATATAGTAAAAGAAATTAAGGATTAAGAAAAAGCTGACCTTGATTAATTCCATGGAAAGTCATTCCTCTGCTCGTTTGGTGTTCAAGGATGCGTTCAATTCGTGGAGGAGAGAACCTCCGGGTTCAATTGGCTCTTCCCTTTCTACACCCAAAACAATTTGTGTGCTCTGAAGAGTTCGTTCGTTCTCTTCTCAGCCCCAAAAGAAAACAAAATAGGAATAGGATAGTCACCACTGCCCTTTTTCCCTTATATATATATATATATATCACATATCACACAGTTTGGACCACTTGACTTAATGGGCCAGTCAAGTAAAATAGGGTGAGCTCATAGAAATCAAGCAATAATGTGTCCAGCCCCATTATGGACCACAATGCAAAAATAAATTAACACTGATTTATAACATTATTAAATTGATTATGTAAGTCCACACGTAAAAATTCCAACAGATTATTCTATTGCCATTGGCATTGTGGGGTAAATTTTTAATGCTGTTGCACCAATCATCTTTCCAAACTCCATCCAAAACCAAGAGATACCTTCTATGTTCCAAGTAGTTGACCAAATTCTGTTCCATATTTGCTCCTGGGGGAACTGGTACTCCCATTTCAAATTTTCTCCCAGGTGTCTTTGCAGGAGGTTGAATGAGGAACCCAAGCATGACATTCAAAATGGCCCTTCACCTTTTCACTCTCACGAACTTTTTTTATCAGAATGGTCTTACCAGAGCCACTGGCTCCAACTACTGAAATCACCAGACGCTTTGATTCTTCCTTCATAAGACGAGCAAGAAGATCAGATGTACGCCTCTCCATGCCCACGAGCTCATCATTGTTGAGGATAGGATAAGCCAGGTCAGGGACTCCTTCAGCACGGGAACTTGAGGCTACTCCAGAGGAAGATGTGCCAAATGAATCTGACTCTTTGATATCTTTGATCTTGGCTTGAATATCACTTATACGGGAGGACAATCTATGGAATGCTCTCCGGTCCATGACTTTGTGGGAAACGTCATGAAGAGCTTGGGAGAATTTGTGCTTATGGAAGTGTTCTGGCACATCAACCATGAACTGTTCAAGAGCATCCTCAATCTCGTATGCAATCTCCTCTACTTTGTTTCTTCGATCTCTAGCACCTTCAGTGTCTTGTTCTCGTTGCTTACTGTCCTTGAGGTAGGCTCGCATGGTTTCCAAATGTCCTTTGATAACGCATATATCAACTTCTTTTAGCTTCAGCTTTGGGTTTCTTTGACTGAGGAAGATCTGCACAACACCAAGTGCTGCTGCAACTGCTATTTCTGCTATGATCTGGTCCCCTCTGTCAAGTTCCTGCCTTCTTAATCTCAATTTTGTCTCTTTAACCGACAACGAACTTGCTTGTTTTTGTGAAGAGACCTCAACCCCAATTTATTAGTCAAGCAATTGGGGTTAAAAGCTTCCTACTTCCTTCTTGTTGATAGCTGACTGCTGAATTTTCAATTGTTCCCGTCAATTAGGCTTATGTCTTGAATTTTCCTACGTCCATCTAGAAGATTGCTGAATCTTATATTGCATATGTATTGCAACGTGCAACACTGCGGATCACTCTCTTGTTCATATTGGTATTAATGTTTTCACTGTGCATATCCTGTCAAAACCAATCACAGCGCTCCAGGTCAGCATGGTGTATGTTAGCTGCAAAATTGTTTCTATGCTTCAAAGTTCATCCAACCATATGTATGGCTCAAGTTAGAGATTGACTATTCTAAAATCAGAGGGGACTAAAAGAAATATCACAACAATGACACCCTACCAGACGACCGGAATTGGTCTTAAGATGAGAAACTTGTTTCAGCGGTGCCTTGTTTTTCGTAGAAATGATCTTGCATGTCCATAGAAAAACTTTGGACAACACAGGAAAACTTTGAGCATGTTTGCCCCGTGTGATTGAAATCAGTTTTCATTTTTAAAAACAAGAAATTATTTTTAAAATTTCTTGGCATTGTTTGGTTGTTGTTATCTGAAATGGTTTTTAAAAACAAATTGAAATATAAAATAGTTTTTAGATAATACGTAAAACTTGTTTCTATTGGGTTTTAAAAACAAATTAAAGGAAAATATACGTACATAAACAAAAAATTTTAAAAATTTATATATAAAATAAATATTATATAACACGATTTTTTTTTTTCTTCCATTCTCTTTTACCAATACCGAAAATCTTCAAATATGATTTTCCTTTAAATTATACTTCTTCTCAATTCCCATTAACTTGTTTAAAATTTTTCATTAGGCAAATAAATTTAAAATTAGATAGTGTTAGGTAAAATTTATTTATTTTTAAAAATAATTTAAAACTCAAAAACATATTTAGTTAGAATTAAAAAGTCATGAAACCTAGCAATATTAGAATGCATAGGCCTAAATTCATTTTGAATGACTTAGTTTATTTTTTACATATCATATTTTTTAAAAAAATTCACTAGGTAAATAAACTCTAAATCAAACTAGGCTTAATATATTTGATTTATTAATGAGTCTCATAATTTAATACAAATAGTGATTTAATTAATTAATAGTAGAAATTTATGAACAAATTATTTCATAATTACTCTATTAATTATTTTCTTTTGCATAAAACCATACTTTTCTGTTTTTTTCTTTTTCTAGAAAAATAGATTCCAAATCAAGCAAAACTTAATGCGCAGGATTCATTAATAAGTATAATAATTTTTAAAAATAATTTAAAATTCAAATTATAACACAATTAATACCATAAATTTATGGATAAAAATTGGTCCACAATTACTATTATTTCTCTTTTGTATTAATTATATTTTTATAAATTTCTAATAAAAAAATTAACTTTAAATCAAGAGACACTTTATATTAAATTTATTAATGAGTTTAATTACAAAAATAGTTTTATACTCACAAAATAGATATAATCACTACAAAAAATAATAGACCTAAATTGACATATTGTAAGTCATGACTTCATTGTATGCCTTATACACAATTATATTTTCTAAATTTTTTCACTAGATAAATAGATTCTAAATTAAGTGGGATATAATTAATACTTTAAACTTTATTGAATCTTCCAATGTTTAGGAATAATTTAGAATTCAAAAAACTAATTCAATTAACTGCAAACTAAATCAAAAGCATTTCAAATTACTTTGTTTGTAATTGAATAGTAAATGTATAGATGTATGAAAAACTCATTCATTTGCATCTTTAAAAAAGGTAAACTTTATTTGTTTTTAAATTTATATTAAATAAAATATTATTAAAAATTATTATTTTAAAATTTATTATTATTCACTTTTAACAAAAAAAGTCAATTATATTTTTACAAGATATTAACATCCATATTTTTATAACATATATTAAAATAGTATATTTTATAAAATAAATTATGGTTTTAGTATAATATTACAATTCATATTTTACTAAAAAATATTTATTTTTTAATTTATTTGTAATTAAAACTATTTTTAATAAGACTTGAATTAAATTTAATTAATATTATATAAATTGAATTTACATTTTTCTACAAAATCAAAATCGAAAAGTTATTATTAAAAACAACTTATCCAAAAAAAATTATTTTTTTATTTTTTTAAAAGTATTTTTAAAAATACCTTTTCAAACACTCTTATTTTTATAAAAGGCTAAAAAAAATTTACTTAAAAACAATTTTTATAAAACAAGCATTAAAAAAAATAAAATAAAATAAAATAAAAAAGAATAAAAACCATAAGCAAACGAAGCCCTTTATTTCCACTATTATCTTATCATATTCAAGGTCTTTTACAAAACTATGTGCGCATAAAAGGTAATTATGAATTTATTTTCCAAAATAAAGCATTTTATTTCCAAGTGAAAACATCTTTTAAAAAAAGCGTACAAATTTATAATTGTACTCATTAAAATCTCAATTTGAAAAAAAAATATTTTACTTAGAGTTAATTTCATTCGCCTCCATTAAGGTTTGAAACTTTATACATATCATTGGTTTGAAAGTTATTAAATGTCCAACTTTTTTTGAATGAGAGGGAAAGTGACTAAAAATAATAAATACCTTTCCTAATTTTTTCCATATGTTATTTTCACTCACCTCTCATTTCATTCAAAATAAGCTAGATATTTTATGAAATTTCAAATCAACAAGATCAAGTGTATTCAATCACGATCTTGGGGAAGGTAAGTGAAATTAATTCTTTTATTTAAATGAAAAAATAATGAAAAATGAAAGAAACTATAATTATTAACAAAAAAAACTCATTTTTTGAAACCCCCATTTAAGTTTTTAAAAAGATGATTTTAACAGTGTCGTGTTTTTGTAAATATTTTATAAAATATGATTTCTTAAAAACAATATTATTATTGAAATAAAAAATCCTCATATTGTTTCATTGAAAAACTTGAGATTCTTTGATGGGGGTTCCGAAACAGTGGTACAAACAAAATTAAACAACTCTTTGAGAAGAAATTACTGCTTTTAATATGCAAACCAGCTTGCTACAACTAAGCTTAATTTCATCATACTAATTAGACATGAAACTTACTTGGAACGGGAAGAGCTGTGGACCTTGAGCCAACCTGCAGGCATAGCAGAGTCCATTGGGGTTAACACCAAGGACAAATTATACGGATGAAGCCATCTGTTTCCCAAGAAGGCCCAATTATGAAAATTGTGGAAGGAAAAAGAAAAAATAATAGGAGAAAGAGAGCTCCTTGGTATCGAGCATGAAACCGATTAATATGGCTGAGAATCACCGTGGAATTGCAGGAACCGAAAGAAAAACAAAGGCAATCTCAATGAGACTAGCGACTTTATGAAACCGCTTCGATTGAAGCCTATTTTGGAAAATATTTTAAGTGTGAAACGTTGTATGCCAAACGGACCATTATATACAAAGTTATCCAAATCAAAGAGAAGTAATGTTGGGTTTGACTTAGCTTGGAGATCGTTTTCCCAAGTATTTTCCACAAAGTTGAGATCGAGAGCATAGTCTTAATTTGACTTGACTTGGAGGCATTGGCATCTTCCTCCCAATTTCATCTTTAGAGCAAATGAAAGGAAAGTTGATTCGAAGACCCAAACAATATTCTACTTTTCAAATTTTATGAACCTAATCTATTGGAGTTGGGTTTGGGTGCCCAAGTGGACTGACCCAAATCGACCCAATAAATGAGAAATGAGGAAGCAATTTCTAAGAGTTTTAAAACTACCCAAAAATTGCCACTATTAAAAAAAAATTCTCACTCTCTCTCTCTGAGAATTCTCTCTCCTTGAGAAAGAACACATTTTCTCCTCTCTCTCTCTCTCTGTGAAAATAAAGAAAGAATACATTCTTTTTTTTGGAAAAACAAAAAGTCCTTTCTCTTAAAGATTTTTTTTCCTATTTTCCCCATGAAAACCAAGTTCAAGGCTCTTATGCTGTGAGAAAAGAGTGATTCTCATATTAGTTTCATTCATGACTTGAGACGAGAAAATTGGTTAGTGAAACAACTAATCTGAGATTCTTGGATATTTTAGAAGGTAACTCAAAAGCCTCATTTTTCATCATAATCTATAATTTTCCATTTAACAAAATCGACAATAAACTGAATTCAACCAAAACTCACATACATATCTATAATATATAATATCTATTAGTTATATTACTAACTTAATTTCTGTTATGGAATAGCATAATACCACATCTATATGGTTTATAATTGAGCTACTTAGTAATGTTATGAGAAGGTTATATCAATAGCTATATATATTCATCTCCTTGACTTAGAATAATATGACTTGAAATGAATTGCAATAATGTAATTTAAATAGGTTTATTATAATAGTATTTTTAAGTTTTTTAGATCATAACATTTGATAGACTTTTTTGTTTTGGCCAAAATTTAAGAGCGTGGTTGGTTGTGTGATTTAAAAACTATTTTTTATTTTTAAAAATAAAAAATATTTTTTTAAAATTCCTAACAATGTTTGGTCATTGTCCCCTAAAAACAGTTTTTAAAAACAAAGTGAAATAGAGAACAAGTAAAAATTATTTTCACTAGTTTTTTAAAAAATAAAAGCAAAACATTGAAATTTTTTTAAAAACTATAAAAAAAATAAATTAAAAAAAAAACAAATAAAACTAAACATAATATCATTCCCTTTCTATCTCCACGATCTAATATCGATACCATAAATCTTAAAATATAATATTCCTTTAAATTACATGTACTTTTCTGAATTTCTTTTTAACTTTTCTAAAATTTTTCATTAGGCAAACAAATTTTAAATCAAATTGTACTTGATAAATAAAATTTATTAATATTAAAAAATAATTTGAAACTCATGTAAGTGCAGAAGGATGGTTAAAAAAGGAATTCACTTCTATTATGGATATGAACTGATATGTATATACAATGAATGTTAACCCGCGCTATTGGGTTGTTGCTAGAATCATGGAGTAGAAAACAAAAACATAAGATTTTTAAAATACAAATATGTATCTTTATTTTTACAAGGAGATATAAACAACAACCACCATGTCGATAAATAAAAAGAGAAGTGTCAGAGTGAGCATTGACAAAGCTTTTGGAGGGGAGAAATTGTTTGAGTTCATTATACCAAGCTTTAGGAGCCTGTTTGAGCCCACGAAGAGCTTTCTTGAGCTTGCAAACATGAGTCGGATAATTAGGATCAACAAACCCTAGGGGTTGAGACATGTAGACATCTTCAACAAGGTAACCAAACTATGATTGAATACATGCAAAATATCAAAAACCAAGTAGATGAGCTAGCCACAATGAATCCACCAGTCGACAATGAGAATCTAATAGTCAAAATGTTGAATGGTCTTGGAAATGAATTCAAGGATCTTGTAGCTGCAATACAAACCTGAGAAAATCCCATTTTCTTTGAGGAGTTGCATGAAAAACTTATCAACTTTGAAGCCTATTTAAAATAAGAGGCTTAGAAAAGCAGTTGCCTACCAACCACCACCAACTTTGCCAACAAACCTGCACATGGCTATAGACTCATCCACACCAACAGTCCAAAATACCACAACACCCAAAACCATGCTTAGCACAACCACACCTCATCCTTCCCTCATAAGTCTTCTCCACATTGTAGTCCTATGCCCAAGCCCTACAAAAGAGATTTTCAACTGTGTGCACAACAAGGCCACATTGCTTGACATTGTCCAACCTTCAAGTATAATCCTTGGAACAATCAGCCTACCTATCATCACCCTGTTGATACTTATTCCCATTTCGGTCACTCCTCTCCTCATGCACAGTTTGCTACTCAACCAACATCTACTTTCCCATAATGGCTTCTTGACTCCGGTGCCTCTCATCATGTTACCACTGACCTTCAAACTTCTCCATGCACTCCTCTTACAATGGCTCAAATGACATTATGATTGGTGATGGATCTAACTTTTCCATCACTCACACAAGTTCCACTCATCTCTCCTCCTATTCTAAATATTTTATGTTGTCTAATGTGCTTTGTGTTCCTAGTATGAAATAGAACCCCATCTTTGTCTCTCAATCGTGTGCCTCTAACCACATTTCCATTGATTTCTTACCTACTTCCTTTATTGTGAAGGATTTTATCACAATGGCACCTCTACTCCATAAACCAACTAAGGAGGGTGTTTATGAGGAGCCAACCCATGCTTCTTCATGCCAACCATTGCTTGCATTCTCTAGTGTCAAAGCGCTTTTCTTTGATTGGCATAGTCGACTTGGTCATCCATCCAATAAAATCCTTAACTATCTTATTTTTTCTACCTCCTTACCTTTGTCTTCTACTATGTCTTCCACAATTTCATGTAATGCATGCAAATGTCATAAAAGTCATAAACTCCCATTCTCTATTTCTTCCTTTCATAATTCTGCTCCCCTTGAATTAATTTGTTTGATACCATGTAAGTGCAAAAGGATGTTTAAAGAAGAAACTCACTTCTATTATGGATATGAACTGATATATATATATATATAATGGATGTTAACTGACCAATCTTCTCTATTGTACAAAAATACTTAAGCCTAATACGTAGTAGCTTTGACCAAGAAAAATTAAAGAAAAAAACTACTACAGCTTTTGTAGTATTCTGGGTATCATCCTTAGGGACTGGCTTATGGAATTTGTCAATATTAAGATAAATGAATCACTTTTATTTAGATCTTAAAGTGAAAAGCAATATGGGAAATAACTTTTATGAA
This sequence comes from Vitis rotundifolia, assembly GCA_030254885.1. Classification (NCBI taxonomy): domain Eukaryota; kingdom Viridiplantae; phylum Streptophyta; class Magnoliopsida; order Vitales; family Vitaceae; genus Vitis; species Vitis rotundifolia. Next base: position 9,021,826 of record CM058169.1, read on the forward strand.
ATAGAACTAAGTAAAGGAAACTAAATTAATAACAAAATGAATATTGATTTTAAATTCAATTGATTCAATCTGAGACTTTCCATAATCCAACTTAGGGTACAGAAATTAAAGAGAATAAAGGTCTTTTAAGTAATATGATCTTAGGGTTTTAGGATCCTTGGCCGTTCACGGTCAATCCAAACTCTGAAACTCAAGATTACATCCAAAACCTAATTTCTCATTTTAAAACAGACTCCTAAACCCATCAAATAAATGAGATGAATTACTAGTTTAAGAATTGACTTTTTAACTCTTCCTACTTCCTATAGTTTTGTTGTGGGGTAGATAATGATAGAGAAGACCAGGATACAATCTGAGACTTTCCATAATCCAACTTAGGGTACATAAATTAAAGAGAATAAAGGTCTTTTAAGTAATATGATCTTAGGGTTTTAGGATCCTTGGCCGTTCATGGTCAATCCAAACTCTGAAACTCAAGATTACATCCAAAACCTAATTTCCCATTTTAAAACAGACTCCTAAACCCATCAAATAAATGAGATAAATTACTAGTTTAAGAATTGACTTTTTAACTCTTCCTACTTCCTATAGTTTTGTTGTGGGGTAGATAATGATAGAGAAGACTAGGATAACTAATGATCAAGAGTTACCAAGAATCACTAATATTGGATAATAACCTACTATATCATTCCCTAAACTAACTCACAAGGATAGGGTAAAAACAAAATTGATAAATTGTAACTCAACCAATAATTAATCTCAATGTTATAATGATTTACCCATTGTCCCTATAGGTTTCCTAGCCTTTAGGTTTTCATACTTCAAGCCCTAAGTTGGATTTTAGCCTCTCATGGGGGTGATGTCACAATCACAATCCATAAAAGAGTAAAATTCCATAATAAAGAAGAAAATAAACAAACCAAAGTTCTTGTCTTTTTCCGCTTTCAATGTCAAAACTCCCAAAAAAGATCCAAGATGCCTAAACCCTATAACTAAGAGAGTTTATATAATGTCATCAATTACCTAACATATAGTACACTCTCATTGGTCACTTATTACAAAATAATAACCTAAAAATGACTAAAAAGGAATAAAATTATGATTTCTAGTCATATGAGGCCCACTTAAAGAAAATTGGCTTTAAGTTTATTATAAGGATTTAAAGCCAATTTTCTTCCAAAATCCAATGTCTAATTGGGATCTGAACAAACAATTTGATGGATCAATCTATAATCTAAGAGTAACTCTAAAGTTAGGATCAAGTCCTCATCTTTGTACTTAAGACGAATTAGACGATAGAATTGAAGATTTATACAAGCTATGTTGATGGTGAAATTCCTATTGTAATTGCAGTACAATTTCATAATACACTACTGGTATTTGAAAGGGTGCTCCCAAATTCTGCAAAACTTAGTACATCGTACTCCATATCTTTTACAAATTTTATTCCTGGAATAATTAATCCTAGGATGGTAGTCAAATTCAAACGAAGGTCTTAGAGATACATGAAGATAAACACTTGCTTTCCTTCTACCATGGATTTATCTTTCTCTTAGATCAAAAAACGAACATCAATCTTGAGAGAAGATAACATTTCCTTCTTATGAAAATACATTCTAACCTTAAAATTGTTCCACTCTTCCTTACTCAATTTTTCTTCATCCACTAGTGGGGTGGACTGCTTATTCTCACCTTTTTCTAGTGGGGAAAAAAGGGCTTGATGCTTAAGAATAGCAAGCTAGAGCTTGAGAAAAGCAATTACAGCTTTTTTACTTTCCAAGGCCTTACACTTATCCTGCAAATCACAAAGACTCTTGAAATACCAAGATTCTTTGTAAAAAGGGTTAGTATATTTAACAAATAAATTCGTGGGGAAGGAATCCTCCATAGAAGGCATAGAACTTGAACTTGCTCCTTTATCCATACTAAAGAATGAAGGAATGTTAGGGGCATGAGGCCCGGAGGGTGTTAAATCTGGAGACAGGTTGCAAGAACCTATAGCATCAAAAGATTCATAGTATAGTGGCATGAATTTTTTACGAAAAACTGAAAGAATTTTCTTAATAGGATTAAAAGGTTGTTTTTCCTTTTTGGGGCCCATGATCTCGTGAATCCTAAAAAAATTCACGAGTTAGGAAATCAGGGATTGAGTTGTCATCTCCTTTAGTATACTCAATTTGAAAATCAAAATTACTTGAAATAATATGTCATCTTGCAAAAATATGCTTAGAAGCTATATTTTTAACATTTTTTTGCAAAACTAATTTTGTTGATTTACAATCAATTCTTAACAAAAACTCTTGATTTAAAATATCATTTTGAAATTTTGAAATACATAAAAACAATGCTTAAAATCTCATTTTTGATGGTACTGTAATTGAGTTGGGCATTATTCTAGGTTCTTAAAGTATACCAAACCAATCGCTCAAAGTTACCATCCTTTTGCTTACAGATCCCACCATAATCTATATCTGAAGCATCAGTCTCAACAATCCTAAAGGCTTCAGGGTCAGCTAAGGCTAGACATGGTACAGTCTTAACTTTAGACTTAACGGTCTTGACAATCTTAGTGTGTTCGTCATTCCATGGAACAGGGTTCTTCTTAAGTCTTTGTCTTAAGGAGGCGTATAACTAGCTTATGTCCTTAAGGAATTCTAACACATAATTAAGGCTTCCTAAGAAACATTGTAACTATTTCTTATCCTTAATCTCATTTGAAAACTTATCAACAAACTGGATTGACCTTTGAATAGGAGTTATGGTTTCTTGGTAAATATGATGACCTAGGAATCTTATTTTAGTATGAAACAAATTAATTTTAATGGAAGATAAGATTAAACCATTTTCCTTAATAGTTTGAACAAGCCTATTGAGATGTTTCCAATGTTTTTCCACGAAAGTAGAATACACCAAAACATCATCAATATAGACAATGATGAAATTTGAAAATTGATTAGAGACTTCATTCATTATGTTTTGGAATTCTGAAGGGGCATTCTTAAAATCAAAGGGTATTAAGTTCCATTCATAATGTCTATAGGGTACAACAAAGGTTATCTTATATCTATTTCTTTCTACAATCTGGATTTGCCAAAATCCTAATTTCATGCCAAGCTTAGAGAAAATCTTAGACTTAACTAACCTTTGAAGAAGGTCTTTCTTATTTGGAATAGGATACCTAATCCATCTTAATGCATCATTAAGAGGCTTGTAGTTGTTTACTAGCCTAGGTGTTCCTCTTTCTAATTCAGGTTGTTTCTGAACATAAAAGATCGAACAGCTCCAAGGGGACTTAGACTTTCTTATCAACTTCATGTCAAGAAGATTCTGAATCTCCTTTTCACATTAGCTTAATAGATCCTTATTCATCTGGATGGGTCTTTCTTTAATGGGAATATTTTTTGCACTAAAACCCGGTTCATAAGTAACTCTACCTCATGTTGTTTTCTATGCCAAAAAGCATTAAGAATGTTAGAGCAAACTTCTCCAACAATCTTATTCTTAAATCTTTCTATGGCATCTTAAGTTTTCTTAACTTTCAATTGTTCTTCAATTCTTATAAGATGAATTTCTTGTTTTAAAAGGTTAACATGATTTTCTTTAGTCTTAATCACTAAATCTTTTAATATATTTATATTCCTTTCATCAAATGGATTAATGAACTCAAAGAGAATCTCTTTATCTAAGTGTGTTATTCTTTATTCTTGATTATCTACTCTAATAGGGTAGATAGAGTACTCCTAGTAAGACTTTTTCCTTCAAGTCCTTGACTAGAATGAAGGTTTGTTTAATACAAATATCTTGGTTACAAATGTGTGCATTTGACAACTTGTAATCAATTTTAAGTCTTTTACCATTGGCTCCTAAAATCACTTGCTTAGTTTTTTCATGGAAGTAGGTTGGTACTAAATCTTCTTGGAGGCAATTCAAAGCTACTCCTGAATCAATCAAAGCAATGGTATCAAGGACAAACTTATCATTGATTATTATAGTTGGAAAGACTTCCCATTTCTAGAAAATAACCCTGCTAACTATATTCAAGTATGAATTTGTCACTTCATCATTGACTTGTGAAGATTTTGTAACCTCTTCAAAGTTTCCTTGGCTAACAACAATCTTGTTGATCTGGTCTTAGAGGTCTATTAAACCTAAGCTTGTGAATTGTCTTAAATCCTGGATTTCTTTCTTATATTGTCTTATTTCTTCCTAAAGATCCTTAATGGTAATATCTTTGGGAGATTTCTGATTAAATCTTGTTGAGATTTCATTTAGGTTGTAAGGGCTTACAGTTTTCTTAATTTCTAGCTTATGGACAAATTTCTTAAAGAATTCATAAAGTTCTTGCTTAATGTTTTCATCTTCTACTTTTCTTAAAACATCTAAAATTAACTCTTGTTCTTGGCTTATGACATTTATAGTCTTGGGTTGGCAATCATAATTACCCTTAATGCAATCTTCCCAATCATTAGATGTTTGACTCAAATTCTCATCATCAGTATCTAGAAGTTGGTTAATATCATCTTCATTATCCGAATCAATCCTTAATTCAGATTCTGAGGAGTTTAACATTACTTCACAAAGCATATCTTTTAAATCTTCTGAAATGTTTAAATTATTAATTTTCTTCTTAACCTTATAATTTTTCTTATAGTGGCCTACCTTATCACACTTAAAACAAACTGGGTTAGATTGTGAGGGGGTTTCTACCTTCTTCTAGGGTTCCTTGTTCATCCTTCTTTGGATGTGTGTTGATCTCTTAGTTTCATTCATTCTCTTATTGTGGTAAAATTTTTCCCTACTGGGCTTTCTTGTTACTTGTTTTTTCTTACGTTGCTTAGAAGGGGGCTTAGTTTCCTTATGACTAAATCCAAATTGGCTGTAGAATGTGTCAAACTCATTCTTATAGATCTTATGTTCAGATTTCATATGTTGCTTAAACTTAAAGTCATTACACAGGCTTATTCCTTCTACGGTTACTATGTTTATGATTTCTCCATATGTCAACTTATCATAAGGGATTTGTATATTGAATTGTTCCCTTATCTTAATCCTAATCATTTTAGAGAAAAGTCTAGGTAAACATGAGACAAATTTTTCTTTCCAAAAAGATTGGTTATAGTCTAATCTTAACATGACTTTGGTTAGGAACATGTCCTTGTACCACCTGAAATCATGAAGCTTAGGACACTTAAGGTTGGTTAAGAGATCTGTAGTCTTATCCTTATTTTTTTACGAATCTCCAATAAAGTGTTTTGATATTGAAAAGATTAGAGTAGTTATTGCATCCTCTATATCTTATCATTCTTCATCCTTAACAACTTCATTATTCTCATTAATCTTATAGGCTTTTAGGATAACATTCCTATCATCTTGTGTGAGATAGTTATCCCACCATCCTTTTAACTAACCTGTGAACCCAGCAACAAGTGTCTCAATTACAACATGATCTGATAGTCTATTGTTTAACTTATAAGCTATGCTAACCATGGTCATTTCTTGAAGCTTAGTAAGTATGTTGTACTCAGTCATACTATCTATATTTCATTCATAAATAGTACCACTAGTGTAGGAAGCTTGAGTGCACCAGTTTCTTTCATCATACTACATATCATGAAATGTTGGCCTAGGTAGAAATTTCAAGTCTTAGGAGTTTCTTGGTTATGAAAAATCCTTAAAACTCCTTGATCTTGAGATTCCTTAAAGATCTTGATTAGTTCATCAGCCTCTACTTCAGAACTAATTTCTTCATCAATAGCATTAATTCTCCTATGGGACGGTTGAGGTGTCTTTGGGACAATTAAGCTATCTTTAACTTTTTGAATTATCCTTTCAATTAAATCTTGGTTAATAAAAGGATTTTCTTGGAATTTTTTAGAGAACTCAAACGGCTTAGATAAAGGCTTAGTATCTTTCTTAACAAAAGGTGTTTTAATATAATCTTAGGTTTCAATGATCTCCTCAACCTTGTTGAGTTGATCACCTAAAGTCTTAAGAAACATGTAGTTGTTTTGTTCCATGATTTTCTTAACGTCTACTACAGTAGTAGTTCCTTTATCCTTTATCTTAGTCTTAAAGAGTGAAGTTATTATTATTGTTCCATTGACGTTCTTGTCTATCTTAGCTTCTAAGGGATGAATGGATTCTATGACAGTGTCGTCACTAGTTTTCCATATCTTAGTTTTTGTGGATTTGTTGTTGATACTCCTACCAGGGTACTCTGGATATTCCTCTTGTTTGAAGAGTTCAAACCAGTGCCAATACTTAACATTTTTTCTGTTCTTTTCTTAAGTATATGTAAAATTCTTTTTGGTAGATGGTTCTAAAGACTTTTGGGACTTTACTAAAAAACCAATCTTTTTTTTCCTTATTAGCTTTTGAATAGAAGTCTTGTCTTAAAAGTTCCTTGTTAATCTTAAACTCTTCACTTATGGTGTTAATCATCTGTGAATATGTGGGAGACATATTTGATGATTCATCTTGTTGTGATCCTTGAGTAGACTCTTTTTCCTCAGTGTAAAAGGTCTTGCTAGGTTGGTGTGACTCCTAACACCAATTAGCTTAATGTTCTTAGGATTCATTGAAGTGGATCCTTCTTCTATCTTAGTGGTTCTTACTAGGATAGATGAGCTAAATGCTCTAAAAGGCTCATATTTTGAAATTCTAGGGTTACTAGAATGCTTAAATGAGTTGGAGAAAATCAAATCTCCTTCTCCATCTGGCTATTGGGTGATTTGTTCAATCCTCTCAAATCTTTATTTTATGGTTGGAACGACATTGGCTAAATGCCAGGTTTCTGGAAACTCAACCTCATTCCGCATTATTCTCTTAGAAATGATGAAGTTAGACTTATTCAAGACATCTGAGTGGAAGAGTATAGTTTCTCTCTTAAGACTGGTGCACAATGCTCCAAATCCATTGCTTGAGGTCATACTCTTATAGGAAAATCTTGTGATGATGGAAACAGGATTGTTTCCTTCCTTAAACTTAAATTCATGGGTCTTACCATGGAGGACAACCGAATCTAGGATGTCAACATCTCTTAATCTTACTGTGAAGTTAAGGTAACACTGAAAGTAAATAGGACTATCATTCAATCCTGCTTAGACTACTCCAATAATAGAATCTCGGTAATCAAGATGTTTATTATTCCTTAAACACATGAAAATTAAGGTGTTTAGACCTATTCTTGTCAAAAGCTTGGCTGCTACTTGAATCATACCAAAGTGTATGAAGTTTTAGTCTTTCTTATGTCTCTCTATGGATCTACTATCCAAGAGTCTTATCACTTGATCATCTTGCTCTAAGCTTATGGTTTGCTCAAGTGTCTTAATGGTGCAATCTGTGAAAAACTTAAAGGTTCCTTTTTTTATAAATTTCTTTATTAGATACCTCGGGTAAGTTCCAATAATTTAAATCATGTTGGGCCTTAGGATAATTGATCTCTTCATTGTTTACTATAATTTATTGAGAATCTGTGGATTTCCTAGACATGGTTCTAAAAATTGAATTCATCTTAAGGTTTTAATCTAGAGCCTAATAGCATGTTGACAAACCTAAGTGAGTAATCACCTAAAAACCTTGCCTTAACAATGCCTAACACCGGCTAACAACGGGCACAACTTAGGATCGCCTCTAGGTAGATTGCAACCTTCCTAGGATAGATTAAAAACTCAAAACAAACCCAACTTCCCTTCTCGTGGCTCTAACACTATAATCACCCAAGATGAGATAATATGCAATGAAAGGATAATTTGTGCAAAAACTCAAAATAATTTAAGAGAAACTGGAAATAAACACAAATATTAAATCATAAAGAAATTTAAAACAAATGAACATAAAACTTATATATTACATAAGCTTGAAAACATATATTATCTTCCATGAGAGATAACTTACAATAGAGGGATAAGGGATGGAAGAAGTGAGGAAAGCTTCAACTGAAAGCTTACATCTTGAGAGAGAAAGAAGAGAGAAGGGAGAGCTTAAGGAGCTTAAAATGAGAGGAACTTACAAATGAAGAATGAGCCTCCTTAAATAGGCAAAACAAGAATCTTAAACAGTACAAAGTAGACGATAGTCCACTATGCACTTTTGACTTCTGACATGAATAGTAACCACCCATGATGTGAATAGTGAACACTAAAAAATGACTTTTACTATAGCACTTTTGACTTTAGCGGCCGATTCTTGTTTTGCCTATTTAAGTAGGCTTGTTCATCATTTTAAGCTCATTAAGCTTTCCCTTCTCTTTCTTTTTTTCTCTCAAGATGTAAGCTTTCAGTTGAAGCTTTCCTCACTTCTTCCAAGATAATGTATGTTTTCAAGCTTATGATCTGGAAACTTTTCAATAAACTGGATGTTAAGCATTGTTTTATGTATTTCAAAATTTCAAGATGATCTTTTGAATCAAGAGTTTTTATTAAGAGTTGATTGTAAATCAATAAAATCAATTTTGCAAAAAGATGTTAAAAATATAGTTTCTAAGCAAGATGACAAGATATTTTAAGTAATTTAGATTTTCAAATTGAGTATGTTAAAGGAGACGACAACTCAATCCCCGAGTTAGGAAATCAGGGATTGATGAGTTGTCATCTTCTAGTTGGATGATAGAATGGAAGATTTCTATTGTTTAAGATTCTTGTTTTGCCTATTTAAGGAGGCTTATTCAATGAAATCTTAACAAGATTTAATCAAAAGTCTCCCAAAGATATTACCATTAAGAATCTCCAGGAAAAAATAAAATAGTTAAGAAAGAAATCCAAGATTTAAGACAATTCACAAGCTCAAGTTTAACAGACCTCCAAGACCAAATCAACAAGATTGCTGTTAACCAAGGAAACCTTGAAGAGGCCTCAAAATCTTCATAAGTCAATGATGAAGTGATAGATTGATACTTGAATACAGTTAGCAAGGTTATTTTCCAGAAATGGGAAGACTCCCTAACTATATTAATCAAGGATAAGTTTGTCCTTGATACCATTGCTTTGATTGATTCAAAATTAGCTTTGAATTGCCTCTAAGAAGGTTTAGTATCAACCTAGTTCTATGAAAAAACTAAGCAAGTGCTTTGATGGGTCTTGCTTTAGTGCGAATATTTTCCTCACTACCTTGAGCAATTGGTTAGGTATACCAATTTTCAAATTTCATCATTGTCTATATTAATGATGTTTTAGTGTATTCTACTTCTGTGGAAAAACATTGGAAACATCTTAATAGGTTCATCCAAACTATTAAGGAAAATGATTTAAGCTTATCTTCCACTAAGATTAATCTATTTCAAACTAAGATAAGATTCTTAGGTCATCATATTTACTAAGGAACCATTGATGAAAATATCGATAATCATAAATATATCAGTATTTCGATTTTATGAATATATCGAAGATATATCGATGGATATTTTGATATAAAATATCGATTGACCTAAATTTGATCAAAACTTATAAAAATGTAAGAAAAACCTATTAGAAATGAAATTAGAAGTATAATAGACATTTTAAATTTATTTTGTTGAAGAAATTAATATATATTTGATATAATTTATCATATTTGATAATAATGTTATATGTATCAATAAAAAATATAAATTTTATAAGTGTATATTGATTGTTAAATTACATCAAATATTATTTGATAATAATATAGTAATATTTGATTGTAATATGTCTAATTTTAAAATATATTTAATATTAAAATTATGATATATTTAATTTAATTGTATTAATTAATATAAAATAAATGATGATATATGTAAAAAAATTTGATATTTAATTAATATATTAAAAAAAATTATGAAGATAATTTTCATATTTTTGATAATCAATTAAATGAAAAAATTTCATTTAATTATAATTAATTTTTTTTTTTAAATACTCTTTTAATATTTTGTTTATATGATAACCTTTAATCCATACACATTTGGTGCATAATATTTATAAAGGGCTAAGTTTGCCCAATGGTAAGTCAAGGCGCAGATTGAATGTTTTGACCTTGGTTTGAGTCCCCTTGTTGCAGAAAAGAAAATTGTAGCATTTTTTGACTTTGACCGCCACACGCCGCGTTGCCTGCCCGGTTTGCCCACTTTGACCTGCGCTAGCTTGTTTTGACCCGTTGACAACCCGATGATAAATGCCGATATTTTCAAAAATTTCGCCTGTCAGTGAACCCCAATACGTGAAATATTGTCAATATATATCGAAACTTTCATCCATGCAAGGAACCAAGCATCCATCACAAGCCTCAACATCAGATGACATGTCCCAATTAGATGATCTTTTGAATCAAGAGTACCAACTCAATTCTATGAAAAAACTAAGCAAGTGTTTTTAGGAGCCAATGATAAAAGACTTAAGATTTTTATTCAATAAATAAATTCTAGATTAATCAATACTTGATGTGTTAGATTCATTAAAGAATTTAATAATTTTTAAAAATAATTTAAAACTCAAATAATGAACCAATTAATGCTAAAAATTTATAAACAAAAATTGTTCTAAAACAATTTTACTGTTTCTCCTTTACATAGAATTATTATTTTATAATTTTTTTTCACTAGGCAAATAAACTCCAAATTAAACAAGACTTAATGCATTAGATTTATTAATGAGTCTAGTAATTTTTAAAAATAATTTAAAACTCAAATAGTGAACCAATTAATACAAAAAATTTGTAGACAAAAATTGTCTAAAACGACTTTATTGTTTCTCTTTTACATAAAATCCATTTTTTTTCACTAAATAAATGAACTCAAATTAAACAAGACTTAATGTGTTGGATTCACTAACGAGTCTAATAATTTTTTAAAAATAACTTAAAATTCAAATAATGATTCAATCAATATAGAAAATTTATGGACAAAAATTGGTCTAAAATGACTTTATTTTTTTCTATATAGAATCATTATTTTCTATTTTTTTTAACCAAACAAAAGTTGCAAATTAAACAAGATTTAATGTGTTAGGTTCATTAAAAAATTTGTTAATTTTTAAAAATGACTTGAAACTCAAATAATAAACTTATTAATACTAAAAATTTATGGATAAAAATTGGTTTATAATGGTTCTATTATTTTTTTTTTTTGCACATAATTATATTTTTATAAATTTCTTATTATAAAAATGAACTTCAAATCAAGTGATACTTTGTATTGAATTTATTAATGGGTTTAACAATTTTTTAAAATAATTTGAAAACCCAAAAAAATAGGTCTAATCATAAAAAAGGAAAAAAGAAAAAAGAAAAAAGGGATCAAAATTGATATATTTTGATCTATTATACAAATATATATTTTGAATTTAGGTAAATAGATTATAAATTAATATATAATTAATAATTTAATTTCTTTAATGAATTTTTTCATTTTAAATTCAAAAAACTGATCTACTTAAATGTTGATTAAATCAAAACATCCTTGAATATTTACATGAAATGAAAAACTTAACTCATTTAAAAAGTTAAATTTTATTCATTATTTATTTCAAATAAAATATTATTAAAAATTATTATTATTCATTTTTAATAAATAAATAAATAAGTTATGAAGAAATTTACTAAAATAGTATATTTTTATTAAAAAAACATAATTTATAATTTTATTATAATATTATTATTCATATTTTACTAAATTTATTTTTTAAATTTATTTGTAATTATAAGACTATTTTCATTTTTGATAAGACCTATATTAAATTTAATTTATGTTATATAACTATATTTTAAATGTTTTTACAAAACCAAAAAAAAAAAAAAATTTAAATAATGTATCCAAACAAGTTTTTTATTTTTTATTTTTAAAAAACAATTGGCCAAACATCCTTATTTTTATAAAATAATAGAAAATTATTTTTTGTTCTTTAACTTAAAAACAATTTTAAAAAACAAGTTTTAGAAAACATGATCAAACCGCTCCAACATTTGAAAAAACGTTTTTTGTTTTTTAATTTAAAAATAGTTTTTAAAAACTAATTTTAGGAAATATGGACGAATACCCTAATATTTTTAAAAAATAATTGATGGTTTTTGTTATTAAATAGAATAGAAACGAAATGGACTTTATTGTTATTAAACCGAATTAAATGATTTTGTTCAATTAATTCAACTTTTAACCATGTACACCTAGTGTTTGGCAGCAAATTTCTAGGAAGGATAAAAGGAATGAGGCTTATAATTTTATATTTTGATACTGAAGTTCAACTTCCATAGCATTCAACACTGGAAAAGCATCCAACTACGTACGTTTTAAGGACAGCAAGTTTTCTTTCACCGATCCATGACTCCCACCTAGATAAGGGATTAGAAATTGAAGGAACAATCATGAAGCATATACATGCGGGAAAGAATATTGACAGGGATGTTTTAATCAGTAGCCATGGCTTTTCGCACAGAAATATAGAATTGATTTTCTATGTGGTTGTGAATGCAAGGAAATGCCTGTCCATGCAAAGATTTTATTAGCTTTGTAAATTATGAATCGAAGAATAATAATTTTTTTTGTTTTTTGTTTTTCTTTTTTTGGTCCGGGCTCATCAATAATATTCGGATTGGGCTTTTAAGACATGACGAGAAAATTTGGGCCAAACTTCCATAGAGCTTTCATTTTAACTCTCTTCTCCATGAGTTAGCGAATTGGAATAGCAATAGGAGATCAATGATGGGCACCTTTATCCAAATCTTGTCCGGTTTATTTATGCCCATTTTCATCCCTGCCCCAAAATTTTTTTAAAAGGGACGATGTAATATAGGAAATTTTCATATATGCCCCATTTGATTTTTATTTTTTTTTGAAAATTTTAAATTATATTAAAAATAAGTATAATTTATAAAGAAATAAATATTACAACTTTTTATTATTTATTTGTATGAAAATTAAAAGAATTTATTTATATATGCTAAAAAGAAGTTAAAATGAAATAATTTTTTATTTAATATTATGTATAATGGGACAAGACAAAACTTGGGGTTTAAAAAAATTTTATCAAATCCATTTCAAACTCGTTTTTATCTCAAATTCATCATTTTAAAGATGAGGTACCCCAAAAACCGTCTCATTGTCATCTCTACATCCAAATGCTATATATCATGTCAGTTTCCTAATTGTACTATATTGGACAAAGAAAAAAACAAAAACAAAGAAAAGGAATGAGAAATTGCACAACTTATGTGATTGAGAAAGTTAGACAAAGTATGACAAGATGGTGACCAATTCAAGTCACATAGTAAGTCTCTCTAATATTTTAGATTTCTGAATCATTTTTCTTCTCTTTTAAGTGAGATATTAGTAATTGGAGGGTTGGAGTTCAACAATTCCTTCTAAATTTTATGGTTTTGCCTTGAAGACTATTGATTGGAGTTGAAGGTTCTAGGAATTTTCATGAAGATCGAATAGAATATATATCAAATTGATTATAAATATTGCATTATGAATCTAAAACTATTTGACTAATTAATAAAAAATATATATATTTTTTGAAGCAAAAAAATAAGAAAGGAATCTGATTAGCAATATGTATGAATATCAAGTGGTTGGCAAACAAACTACAAATTATGGTAATAAGAAAACTATGTTGTCATAAAAATATATGGCTTTTTATGAATTGAAATTTCTATCTTTTCAACCATTCCGACTATGACTATATTATCTAAATAAAAATTTATGCATGTTTTAAGAACATTTTCTCTTCTCCGTTTTGGTTGTAAATAATTGCTTATATCTTTGAACGGCTGCTATGATTTTGGCTTTATCATAAGCCTTGTGTGAATGAACAAGAGTTGTCTTGGTTTGAAATTGGCTTTAATTGCAATGAAGTTTCTTAAATATTCTTCAAGAGATCATTTTTCTTTTTCAATTAAAACAAGAAGCAAATGTTCTTTCAGAGAAGTTCATACCTCATATACCACGTTAATACCAAGGAACATACTAAAAACATCATCTTTCATGTCTCAATGACTCATAAAGTGACAAATTAGTTATTGTTGATCCATTATTGGCATTATAGGTTAGAACTTTTACTTCCCTTATCATCTTTAATTTCTTCAATAGGTTTTTCTCCACCTAAGTGATGTTAGAGAACTCAAATGCCATGAACTAAGAAGAGGATGATTTCACTTTGCCACAGTAGGAAAATTGTGGTATTTAATTTGATTAAAATTAAACTAGAAATAACACTGATTGAAGGATAGAGCATTGATGAAAGACCATAACATTGAAGCGACAAACTAAGAGGTAGAAAATTCATGGTGTTTAGGTTGATTGAAATCAAATTAGAAAGAATATTATTGCCAAAAGGCTAGACTATTAAAGGTTTTTTTTTGCTTTAAGAAGATATGGTTTGTGTAGATGGATTGACTCTTTTTAGGGCATTCAACCACCTTTGAAGAAAACCTTCGAGCCTTCTCTCCTAATTCTGATACCATGAAGAATTTGATAATTTGACAATGGAAGTAATGTCTATTTATTGTTTCTTTTTAAAAATTTATACAAAAATGTATTGAAAATTATAGAAAGAAACAATAATAAATATCCTAAAATTAAAGAAACAAATATTATTTGGAGAACAAAATATTATTAATATTTAATTACTCTTGATTTATTTAAAATAAATATCATTTCCTAAATTAAGATAATAAAAAATTATTAATATTTCATTGCTCTAAATTTACGGAAATATTTACTAAATGGATCCTTAATATTCTGGTGTTTTGCGTTTTCATGTCCTATCATTTTCTGACTGTCTTGCCATTCCATGTCCTTTTTTATTATTTCCCAATACATTCCACACCAACATTCATTGTGTTAATTACAAAAACAAAGTTTCAAACTCCTTCCACCAACATCTGCAAGTAGCTAGGCTTCTCATTCGGTATTTTCCCAAATTTGTAAGTTCTGCTGGGACTGCAGTTGAAGTTATTGTCACCCCCAAAGCCATACTTGGTGCGGTACCCTGGGTAGTCCATAAAATTAAAGGGCTCTTCTTCTATAAGTCGAAGCCCAACTCTTGAGGCTAGAAATTCCAAATTCCACTCAAGAAAGAAGCCATTGCTTTTGTGAGCAATGTGGATTTCTCCATCTATGTGAATCATCTTCTTAGCATTTTCTAAGAACAGCTGTACCAGCATTTGATTTCGCCTGCAAGAAGAAACAATGATATGGAAGGAAAATTTTCATGTAAGAATTGGGAATACAGGCTATACATAAATTCGATTGAAGAAGCTTTTCGAAGAAAGAATCTACCAACCGGATCTGATCTTCCCTTGATGCATTGAGAAAAAATCCAGCCAGCGGGAAGTTGTAGACAACTCGATCAAAACGCATGCAGTTGAATGGGAAAATGTGTGCCATTTTGGTGGCATCAACATCATGCATGACCTTAGCTCCCAAGCTCCGTAGTGTATCGATGTTGGACAAGGCCTGCCTATAGTTTGTGCTCAAAAACTCTGAAAATTGCAGTTCCTAGATTAAGGCCATAAGACAAACCCCAAATGGGTGCTGGGGCACATGCTAATCAAGGTTTACTCGGGACTAGCATGAGAAAATACCCAAATCAATCAAAATCATGACATTCATGAGAAACACTCAAAGAAGATTACTACCAACTTATGATTCAGGATTTCTTATTTGTTACCTATAGAATCAAGAGAAGTAGCGGTTATGTTTGTAGCAGAAGCAAAAGCCACAGCCAAAGACGCAGAGAATGAGAAGTCCCCTTCACCCACCAGCAATATTTTGTACTCACTGCTGTAGTGCTTTATCCATCTTTCTCCTGTGCTGGATTGACTGCATGACCTAGAACTCAGTTGTTGGTGAGTCTCTAGAGTCTGTAGTGTTGGCTGAAAACATGATGCACCACTTGTTTTAGAGTGGGTGAATGAGCTAGAGCTCAGTAGAGGGGGAGGATGAGTCCGTAGATTTGTCTGAAATGTGTAGTCACTACATGATCCTAAGCTCAGTGGAGAAGTGATTTGATTCTGTTGCAACGCAGGCCTTGAACTTGAAGACTTGGTGTCTGAGCCCAATCTCGGCGGATAAATCAGGGGTGGTTTTTCACTTGGGTTCTTTTTATCGTCTGTTTCACCCCACAACCAGCGAAAAACGGAGAGAATTTGATCCATTGAATCACTCGTCCCCCTTCTCCTTCTTCTTTAAGGAGCCTGTAAACATAGAAATGTCCCTTGCCATGAAAACCATGCGAGCGTGCATTGCAATGACAATGGACTTGACATAGGTCTCACCAACATTGCATTAAATTTTCCATCTCAGACAAGTAAGATAAAGGATACCTTTGCCACTTACTGATGAGAAATATAAGGAGATATTACCCAAAATGACCAAGTATAGAGTTCAGACCTATAAAGTCTACAAAGCCTATTATATCATCGTAGCCTGCTTGACTACTCCACTGCCCAAGCCTTTCTCCTCCGTTTTGAATTTTGATCCCATAAATGTCTACTATCCGGTGATGCAGGGTTGTGTGAATCTTTCTCTACCATCTCAAACCATGACATTAATAGTGGGACTCTTTTTTTCTTTTCAAATTAATATGACTCAAATGCAACATTCAAGTTAGAATACAAAGGGATTCAAATTGCCTACAAATGAACCAAAAAACATCTTCACAGCCAAATCTACAACTACTAAACATCTCTTTCCCAGTAAACCTGATAAAATTTTCATCCAAACATGTTGATTAGCTATAGAAGAACAGGGCTTCTACATTCATCCCCATAGCATTTTAACAGCAACCCAATATGAAAAAACAGAACGACGGAAAAGGTAAAAGGGCGCACCATTATTAATACCATGCATGCAGATGAGCTTTTGGGTAATGAGAGCTTTGTTGAGAGCAGAGATCAAAGCTGCCAAATCAGAGTTTTCCCACCAAAGATCGGACGAGATCAAACACTACTGATGCTTGAATTGCAGGAGATCCATCAGTGTTGGGTGTGAGAGACGAGAGTTGTGCTGAGAGTGAAGGGAGAGCAATATCAGAAGATAAAGAAGTTTCCCATGATTCGTACGTCCAAGACTTGGGTGGACTTGGCCATTTTTTAAATGTGCAAATATGCTACGTGGAGGCACTCTATTCGGATTAATAAAGTGATAAAAGAAAAAGAAAAAGGGAAGTAAAGTCCATTTCATCAAAGCATTTGATACCCAAAGTGATGGAAGTAATTAAAGTAGGTTGATGACGATGATAGGTGCACCGAACAGCATTTGATACCCAACACATGATCATTTCAACACAGCCCTTCGTTTAGTTTGGACTCTATGATGATCATACCCTCATAACCTCACGAATCATAAAAATGCAGTGAAATGGGAGTGTATAAAGCAAAATAAGATAAACTAAAATTATTTTAATTGAGGATTCTAATTGAACTCAAAAACCTTTCTAAAGAAAAATAAGCTTTTTTGTCATGACTTATATTCAGTAGAAACTGACAGTCCAACAACCCAAGAACCAATACATAAAAGGCAAATGCTTTATCATTTTCAATGAAGCACCTTCTCTTCAAAGAATACTTAATGGTTAAGAAGTTGGAACATAGAGTCCCAAAATGATATATGAGTTTGAATGCACCTTTTCTTTTTGGCTGAGACGAAGTAACCCGACCCATTGCAACCCTCAGCCCTAAGAATACTACTAGTGCACAAACTCAGGACGACCAATGGTTACTTTGAGTAAAGAAGAGCTTTTTTGTGGACCTGACACGATATGACCACCGACATTAAGTTTTAATGTACATCCAACTAGGATTCAGCCATCTATTATGCTAATAACATCACTCCCACCTCCCAAAAAGGAAAAAGCCTGTAATAGGAAGAAGAGAGGTTAAGAATGCTGAGAGCCAATTTCTATCCTAATGATTGTTGCCCTGATCTCAACACGCCACTTTGCAGAGATCTCTAGTTTTGCCATCTGGTCACCATAACATAAATTATGTTATCTTGATCCATAACGTCCAACTTTTTTCAAATACTTTCTTAGTGGGTAAGCATCAATATACCACATAAAACATTGGTATCACAGACCAAGACCAATGCGTGGTTAAACATACAATAAATCATTTCAATGCAAAGAAGAAACCTCCTGTGAGATGGGGAGGGGCACACAAGTGACCCAGATCAAGAACTTCCTCCTCGCTTATTGATATTACAAGCAAAGAAGAAAGATGTTTCATCTTCTGGATGGATGCACACAAATCCTTCCCATCCTTTCTTTCAAGTTCTGTGATACCGAGTTTCCCCATTGCAGTCAAATTTCCCAATTCCTTAGCAATTCCCTGGCTTGTTTGCCTTGACAAGTGACGACTTCTGTACTGATGATAAAACCCACCAATTCCTGAAAACAATTCTGCTCCTACACGGGCTTGATCTCCATCTTGCTGATGATCAACCAAAAGTAAGACAAGTTTGTGGAGTTTACGGATGGTTTTGGGCAACTTGGAAACAAAAGTTTGTCTGAGGTCCAAAGTTTCTAGGTTTTGAAGCTTCTCCGCTGAGCTTGGAACTGCCTTTATCTTGGTATTCCTCAGATTCAATTACCTTAGTAGGGTGAGATTAACAAACACTTCGGGAAAAGTTTCCAAAACTGCATCTTTCAATTCCAAAACTCTCAATAACCTTAATCTCTCAAGTGTTTTTCTAAATATGGAAGTAGTGAAATTCTCTCTTCCAAACTTGAACAAGGTGCCAACACGAGAGAAATCCTTGCTTTGCAATGAATCTGTGAAAGCATCATGGATTGCTATACATCGATGGCTAAGGTGATCATATCGATCTACGTTTTGTATGGTCAAAACTTTGCAGAAGCTTGCATCTTCAGATATGGAAATAAGGCATTCTCGCACAAGATTCTGAACTTGACACCTTCTTACTACGCCTTGGAAATCCCTTGTGTTTGCGTCAACCAAGCACCTATTGATCAGCTCATCGAGGTAGGCATCCGCCACCTCCTCCAGTGTTTTATCTCTTTCCTCCTCAACAAATCCTTCAGCTATCCACAAGCTAATCAGCCTTCCACGTGTAACAGAATAATCCTCGGGAAATTTGCAGAAGTGCAAGAAACAGCACTTAAGATGGAAATATCTTTGCTGTAATACTCTCCGAATAATCCCAAGTTTGGAATTGCTTTTCATATTAGATCCTAGGCTGGTATTCACTTTCTGGAACTCTGATGGTGTTGGTTGTTTAGTTGATAATAGACTGCCCAAGGCGACTATTGCAAGTGGCAGCCCTTCAAACCTGCTCAAGAGATCGTCAGATATGTCTTTTTAAGTGCTTAGGACATTCAGTGCTACGGAAGGCCTTCTTAAAGAAGAGCTCCAAAGCCTCGTTCCCTGCTCAAGGATGTAGATTGTAGATATCATCTGAACATTTAGAAGCTAAATCACGCCTACATGTGGAGAAGATTATTCTACTGCCATTGCCATTGTCAGGTAATTTTTTAATGCTGTTGCACCAACCATGGTTCCAAACTCCATCTAAAACCACCAGGTACCTTCTTTGTTGCAAGTAGCTGACCAAATTCTGTTCCATATTTACTCCTGGGGGAACTGGTACTCCCATTTCTTTGCAATTTTTTTACCAGGAATCTTTGCAGGAGGTTGAGTGAGGAACCCAAGCATGACATTCAAAATGGATCCAACTACTGAAATCACCAGACGCCTTGATTCTTCCTTGATAAGAAGATCAGTTGTACCCTCTCCATTCCCACGAGCTCATCATTGCTGAGGACGGGATAAGCCATGTCAGGGACCTCTCCTGCACTGGAACTTGAGGTTACTCCAGAGGAAGATTTGCGAAATGGATCTAACTCTTTGACAGATTTGATCTTGGCTTGAATAACATCTGTGCGGGAGGATAATCTATGGAATGCTCTCCAGTCCATGACCTTGTGGGAAATGTTATGAAGAGCTATGGAGATTTTATGCTTATGGAAGTGTTCAGGCACATCAACCACGAACTCTTCAAGAGCATCCTCAATCTCGTATGCAGTCTCCCGTACTTTGTTTCGCTTCGATCTTTAGCACCTTCAATGTCTTGTTCTCGTTGCATGGTGTCCTTGAGGTAGGCTCGCATGGTTTCCAAATCTCCTTCGATAATGACAATTTTTGGCTTCGGCTTTGGGTTTCTTTGACTGAGGAAGATCTGCACAACACCAAGTGCTGCTGCAACTGCTATTTCTGCCATGATCTGGTCCTCTCTGTCAAGTCCCTACCTTCTTAATCCCAATTTTGTCTCTTTAACCGACAACGACCGTGCTTGTTTTTGTGAAGAGACCTCAACCCCAATTTATTAGTCAAGCAACTGGGGTTAAAAACTTCCTACTTGTTGATAGCTGACTGCTGAATTTTCAATTGTTCCTGTCAATTAGGCTTCTGTCTTGAATTTTCAATTGCAACTTGCAATACTGTATAACGACTCACACCCAACAGTATAACCTGGATCGAAATCCAGTTTGGATACCATTTTAACAACTTACACCAAAATATTGTTTACTCTTGATTCAAAGAGGTCCTCACAGCTTTAAAACGCATCTATATAATTAAGAAGAGTCTATACTTCTATAGTGGTAAAAACTTTTTCCCTTATCCGATATGGGATATCATACTGATCACTCTCTTGTTTATATTAGTATTAATGTTTTCACTGTGCGTAGCCTGTCAAAAACAATCACAGCGCTCCAGGTCAGCATTGTGTATATTAGCTGCAGAATTATTTGTATGCTTCATAGTTCATCTAACGATATGTATGGCTCAAGTTGGAGATTGACCGTTCTAAAATAAAACGGGATTAAAAGAAATACCACAACAATCACACCTTACGAGACAACAGGAATTGGTCTTAAGATGAGAAACTTTTTTCAGCAGTGCCTTGTTTTTCGGAGAAATGATCTTGCACGTCCATAGAAAAATTTTGAGCTTGTTTGCCCACAGTATGGACCTGCTTTATTTATTTCAAACTTGCTTTATATATGTGTGTGATATGATGTACAGTTTTTAGGGTTATGATTTTTTTTTTGTATAGTTTTTAGGGTTACGATTTCTTTCTCTTTTGCCCGTGAATTTTCCCATTTAGAGTTTTTCACATAAATTTGTTTGTTTTTATTTTGTTTTTTCTTATTTTCTATTCTCATTATTTCATAACACAAACAATCTTCAACTTTTTGAAGCCTCAAAATATCACTTGAATTGTAATATTTTGGGTGGCTGGGAATTTTTTATTTTTTTATTTTATGGTTATTTGATCAACAATTTGAAATTAAGCATATGGTAAGATCCAAAGTGTATCATGACTCAATTAATTAGGCACAAAAAATTTGAGGTATTAAAAAACTTATTTCAAATTTTATGAACCTAATCTATGATTTTCCATTTAAAAAAATTGACATTAAACTGAATTGAACTAAAAATTACATACTTATGTATAATACGTAATATCTATTTGTTGTATTACTAACTTAATTTTTGCTATAGTATCGCATACCACATCTATATACTTTATAATCGAACTACTTAGTAATGCTATGAGAAGGTTCTATCAATAGCTATATGTAATATCCCTAATTTAGTTTTCACAAAATAATAATAATAATGGTGGATAGGGAAGTTACAATTTTAAATCACAACCAATGAATTACAAATTTTATACCGCTTTTGAGAAGTTTTAGTTTTAGAAAAAAAATATATATTTAACAAATTTGAAGAATTAAGAAAAGTGAGAAAAAAACCCTAGAGAGATGGGATAAGAGATAAAAGAGAGAAGAGCCAAAAGATAAACATCTAGATTGATTTCACACCGTTGATTATTTTTATTCTCTACAAAGTAATATTTAAGGTAAGTCTTTAAAATCTATTCTTGTTTTTTTTTTTTTTTTTTTTTTAAAGATATATGTTCATGATAAGATTCTTATATTAATTAATGGTAGTACTATGAATGTAGCCTCTAATTTAACCCTAGACAAAAACAAAGTCTCCGTGAATATGAGAGTTTTTATTATTATTTGGAAGAAATTTATATACAATACAATTCTAAAATAAAGATAAATATTTAGTCTAAAGGAAAATTCTACAAATTTAAGAAGGTTTTGAAGAAAAATACAAAGATAAATATATAAATAAAATTCATTTTAGTTGTTCGATAAAAGAATGCAGTGTAGAATACATATTCAATGTGAAAAAATATGAATAATAAAGGAAAATAAGAAAAATAAAATATGCATTGTACAATAAAAAAATATTAATTAGGATAATTGAATATATATATATATATATATAAGGTTTTGAAGAAAAATATAAAGATAAATAAATTTATTTAAGTTGTTCGATAAAAGAATGCAGTGCAAAATATATATTCAATGTGAAAAAAATATGAATAATAAAGGAAAAAAAAAATATGGGTGCAAAACGAGGATAAGTGCAACTCAAATAAAAGTGGAGACAACTATATATTACTTTAATAATAAATATAATGGGGGGAAGGAATCAGAGAAGAGAAATGAAAGGGTTGAGAGAATAAAAGCAAGAGAAAATACAAGAGAATGAGAATTTCTTTCTTTTCTTGGGATACTTTTTGTACAAAGGATGGAAGGCCTTTTATAAGCCTCACAAAAGTGTTCCATTAATGCTTTCCATTAATATCAATAAATGGAGGCATTAATGGAAGACTTTATAATGTTTTAATACAAGTTTTAATGCAAAGGGGACTTTAACTGGTGACATCCACCCTTGCATTCACAACACTCCCCCTTGGAAATCCATCACACTAAAGAATATGTCTCATTAAAACCTTGCTAGTAAAAAACCCCTATGGGAAAAACCTAGCGAAGGAAAAAGAGTATAATATTTTTATAATTCTTTAAGTTGTTTTTTGTATGTTAGGATTGCCTCATTAAAAACCTTACCAATAAAACCCAATGGGACAAAACTTGAACGAAGGGAAAAAGAGTACAGTATATTAACACCCTTTTACAAGCATACTCCCCCTCATGTTGATATTGAGTTGACGCATTCCAATCTTCTGTATTAACTTCTTGAATGTTGAGGTTGACAATGACTTTATGAATAAATATACTAGATTATCACTTTAGCGTATTTGTTGCACATCAATTTCACCACTCTTCTAGAGTTGATGTGTATAAAAGAATTTTGGTGAAATGTGTTTAGTTCTATCTCCTTTAATATAGCCCCCTGTTATTTGTGCAATGCATGCAGCATTGTCTTCAAATAATATTGTCAGGTCACCTTTGATAGAGGAGAGTCCACATGATTCCCGAATATGTTGGATCATAGATCTTATCCATATACATTCACAACTTGTTTCATGAATTGCCAGTATTTCTGAATGATTTGATGATGTGGCCACCATTGTTTATTTGACAAATCTCCATGAAATAGCAATACCATTGCAATTAAACACATACCATGTTTGCGACCTACCTTTTTGTGGATCTGAAACATATCATGCATCTACATATTCAAGCAATTGTTGCTTTGATTCCTTTGAGTAAAATAGACCCATATTAGTAGTTTCACAAAGATAACACAATATATGTTTGATGTCATTCCAATGTCTTCATGTTGGAGCGGAACTGTATCTTGCTAATAAATTGACAGAAAAAGCAATGTCTGGATGTGTACAATTGGCAAGATACATAAGTGCACCAATAGCACTAAGATGTGGTACTTCAAGACCAAGTAATTCTTCATCTTTTTTGCAATGACAAAATAGGTCCTTTTTTACATCAAGTGATCAGACAACCATTGGAGAACTTAAAAAATGTGTTTTATCCATATAAAAATGCTTCAAAACTTTCTTAATGTATATTGATTGATGTACTAAAACTCCATTTGGAAAATGCTCGATCTGTAGGCCAAGACAAATTTTTGTTTTTCCAAGATCTTTCATCTCAAATTCTTTTTTCAAGTAATTTATTGTTTATGAGCTCTTCTGGAGTTTTAACAAGATTTAAGTCATCAACATACACTGCAATAATTGCAAATCCGATTTCTAATTTCTTAATGAAGATGCATGGGCATATAGGGTTATTCACATACCCTTCTTTTAGCAAGTATTCACTAAGGAGATTATACCATATGTGTCTGGATTGCTTTAATCCATACAAGAATCATTGTAACTTGATTGAGTACATGTTATGAGGCTTTATACTATTTGCTTCAGGCAATTTAAATCCTTCAGGGATTTTCATATATATCATTATCCATGAATTCATATAAATATGTTGTAATAACATCCATGAGATACATATCTAGTCCTTTTAAGACTATTAAACTAATTAAGAAACAAAATGTAATTGCGTCCATGACGAGAGAGTATGTTTCCTCATAGTCAATATTAGGTCTCTACAAGAAACCTTTTGCTACTAATCACGTTTTATATCTTATGATCTCATTATTCTCATTGTGTTTTTGTACAAATACCCATATGTACCCAACAGACTTTACATCTTCAGGTATTTGGACAATAGGTCCAAAAACTTCTCGTTTTGTTAATGAGTTTAACTCTGCCTGCATAGCTTCTTTCCATTTTGGGCAATCATTTCTATGCCGAAATTCTTCCATATTTTGTGGTTTGGGATCTTCACCATTTCTTATGATATCGAAGGCTACTTGGAAAGCGAAAATATTGTTAATAACAATATTATTTCGATCCCATTTTTCTTCCATGTGTACATAACTTATGAGATCTCACAATTTTCAAGTACTTGTGCCTTTTCAAGGGTTTCTCATTCAATATGTGCCTCTTCAGGAGCTTCTTGTTCAATATGTATCTTTTTAGGGGCTTTCTGCATTATTTGTGCCTCTTTTAGGGCTATAGATTTATCAATTTTAAACTGATCAGTCATTTTGATGGTCTCTTCTAGAGTGTTAAGTTTTTCTTGTTTTCTCCTCTTTCGGGGAGTCACATCCTTTGAGTCGACAAGTCTATCATGCTTTAAGCGTATTTCATTTTCATTTGTTAACTATCCTGCAAAGACATCAATCCATGCTGGAGTATTTGTAGCTGGAATATGTGACTTTGTCACTTTCTTTGTATCAATGAATGCATCTGGTAATTGATTTGCAAGATTTTGAAAATGAATGATCCTTTGAACTTCTAATTCACATTGATTTGTACGAGGATCAAGATGGGTCATAGTAAATGTCTTCCAACTAATTTCTCATCGTTCTTCAAGAATCGACTTTTCTACCCCTAATGACGGGAAAACACTCTCATTAAAATGACAATCTGTAAAGCGAGCTGTAAAAAGATCGTTTATCAAAGGTTCAAGATATCTTATGATAGATGGAGAATCAAAACCTACATAAATCCCAAGTCTTCATTGGGAACCCATTTTAATGTGTTGTGTAGGTGCAATTGGTACATATACTGCTTAATTAAAGATTGGTAAGTAAGAGATATTTGGTTGTTTTCCAAGCACAAGTTGTGAAGGGGAGTATTCATGGTAAGTTGTAAGTCGAATACGGACTAAAGTTGTAGTATGTATAATAGCATGTTCCCAGGCAAAAGTAAGTAATTTGGTTTTCATTAGTAATGGTTGAGCTATTAGTTGGAGACATTTGATGAAGGATTCTGCTAAACCATTTTGGGTATAAGTATGAGCAACATGATACTCAATATTTACCCCTACTAACATGTAATAGTCAATGGATGTTTGAAAAGTAAATTAGCCAATATTATCAAGACTTATTGTCTTAATTGGATAATCTAGAAATTGTGTTCGTAATCTAATCATTTGTGCAAGGAGTTTAGAAAAGGCAACGTTATGTGTAGAAATGAGACAAACATATGACCACCTAGTAGAAACATCTATTAAGATCATAAAATAACGAAATGGTCCACATGGTGAATGGATAGGCCCACATATGTCCCCATGTATTCTTTCTAAAAGATTGGTGACTCAAATATGACTTTAGTAAAAGATGGTCTGACTATCAATTTACCTTGTGAGCAGGCAACACATGAGTATTCATTGGGCAAAAGAATCTTCTAGTTCTTTAGTGGATGCTCATGTGAGTGTTTGATTATTCAACGCATCATTAAAGACCCTGGGTGACCTCGCCTATCATGCCAAAGGACAAAAACTTTTGGGTCATTAAACTTTTGGTTCATGATAACATATGATTTAATAGACTTTATAATTGTATGATACAACCCAGAGAAGAAAGCTAAGAGTTTTTCCTTTATAACCTTCTAACCAAATATAATGGAAGTAATGTAAAGATATTTTACATTATCTTCATTCATAGTTTCAATATGATATCCATTTCTACAGATATCTTTAAAGCTGAACAAATTTCTTCTAGATTTGCTAGAATATAAAGCATCATTTATATGGAATTTAGTTCCATTTGGTAGCATTATATTTGCTCATCCAGAGCCTTCAACTAAGTTTGTAGTACCAGATATGGTACTTACATTAGCTTTTATTAATGTCAATTCGAGGAATATTTTTTATCTCGAAGAATTGTGTGTGTGGTTACACAGTTTGTGAGACATACATCATTCTCATTCATCTTGAGACCAAATAACACATGGATTTTAGATATAACTAATATTAAAAAAAAACAAAAAAAAAAAAAAACAAGGCATAATGTTAATAACAAAAGAAAATTATATGTGAATATAAGACATAATAATATATTATTTAATATATAAAGTAACATCAATCAATATTAATATTCTCATTATTTATTAAATGGTCTTTTTTTTCACTAGGTACTTTAAAGAAATCAATGTCATAGTAGGTTAGGTCCAATCCATCACCATCAGTAAAGCTCGTCCCTATCTCTTTTTCTTTTGCTTTTATTGATGCTTGGTAAAGATTGACCAAATGTTTGGGCATACGACAAGTACGCGACCAATGCCCCTTCATACCACATCTATAACAATTATTCTCATGGTTCTTAAGAGGTTTATCTTGTAAACATTTCCTATTTTCTTGTTTTTCCTTAGTATTATTCCACTTCTGGTAGTGCAATGAGGCTTTCCTTTTATGAGAATTTGATGAATTATTACCATAAGAACCATGGTATCGGGGATTTCTTCCATGACCACGACCACGACCACATCCTCGTCTTCATTCTCATCCACGTCCATGAGTTTGGGATGATATTGCATTCATGTTAGGAAATGGTTCAGATCCAATTGGACGAGACTGGTGATTTCTCATCATAAGCTCATTATTTTGTTCAACAATAAGAAGACATGATATTAATTCAGAATATTTTGTAAATCTACACTCTCGATATTGCTACTGTAAGAGCACATTCGAGCCATGAAACATAGTAAAAGTTTTTCTAACATGTCTTCTTCTGTGATTTTTTTCTCTATATAGTTTTAATTGAGAGTTGATGTTCACTAACAATTTTAAAATCTTGCAACATCAAGTGTTTCCAATCATATCGAGTTTTTAGGAGAATCACAGTTTTCTGGTGGTCATATCTTTCCTTCAAATTCTCCATAGAGTAAAAGGGTCATTTACCATAAGATACTCATTTTTTAAACCTTCGTGAAGGTGATGGCAAAGGAAAATCAACGTTTTTGCGTGTTCCTACAGGGATGCTTGATTTTATTCTTTGATCATAACTCCAAGATTCATTGCATCAAGATGTATTTCAGCATCAAGGATCCAAGATAGATAGTTCTCTCCCGAAATGTCAAGTGTCACAAATTCGAGTTTAGTGAGATTCGACATTGTCAAATAACTTCATATATATGACAAAATAATATTATTAGAATCAGTTACAATAAATTGATAGCATTGGTCTAACTTTTGATTATAAACAAAATCAAATAATTTTCCTATAACTTTTAACAATATATAACAAAACAAAATCAACAATAATATAAATATGCAAAATTTTATTCTATATAAACAACTTCAAGTTTAAGATATGAGAATTACTTTTAGAGCAATTCGTGCTAATAATGTGTTATAAAATGAGGAAATGTGACTCAAATAAAAGTGGAGACAACTAGATATTACTTTAATAATAAATATAATGGGAGGAAGGAATCAAAGAAGAGAAATGAAAGAGTTGAGAGGATGAAAGCAAGAGAGAATACAAGAGAATGAGAATTTCTTTCTTTTCTTAGGATACTTTTGTATAAAGGATGGAAGTCCTTTTATAGGCCTCACAAAAGTGTTCCATTAATATCAATAAATGAAGGCATTAATGAAAGACTTTATAATGTTTTAATACAAGTTTTAATGCAAAGGGGACTTTAACTAGTGACATCCACCCTTGCATCCACAACAATATACAGTGTACAATAAAAAAAATATTAATTAGGATATATATATATATATATATATATATATATATATATATATATATATATATATATATATATATATATATTAATTTAGTACACAAAATAATGTATGAAGTAGAAAATAATAAATTATTAAATTTAAATTTAATTATTATAGGAATAAATTAGTACCATGTGATACAAAATTTTCATTAGGTTAAAATAGGTTTATATTAACAGGATTTGTTTTATTTGTTTAGGTGAATCCTAAGTTTAATCAATTTCCTTGCTCAATTCAACTTTCACTAAGTAAGGAATTATGACCTTTAAATATTTTCTGAAATGTTATTTTTCTGAAAGGGTAAGAAAATATTTTGTCATATGAAGAATATTTTATATTATGAAAAATATAACTTCTGTTATATAATTTGATATCTAGCCTTAATCAACAAGAGTTGTGTTGTTGACCCTCATTGCCTAATTATATGAGGATTAGAAAACCTAGTCAGTGGGGCAATCACTGACCCAATGGTACCATCTGATTGGCTAATCCCTTCCAACTTGAAAGATCATTCGTTTCTGAATATCCCACTAGTTTGGGAAAGAAAATTTGTTTATGCTTTGTGTATTTGAAGATTATATTATGTGTTGTCACTTCCCTTTTTTTTAAAAAAAAAAAATTGTTAGTATATTCCTTACTGAGTTAAAGCTCATTTACCTTTACTTTTGAAAACCCTTTTTAGGTTCCACAAATGTTGATGGAAATGAGTGACATCAAGGATAGGAAGGTTCTTGTTAGTTTAGTTTATGTTTGGCCTTAAAGCCTTTGTTTAGACATGATGATTTGGACCATGTGTTATGTTTTAATTATTAGGTTAATTTGAAGAAAATTAGTATTTCATATTTATGTGAATCATGAAATTGTATCTTGGAAAGATAGTTTTAACTCTATGAACTAACTCTTAAGGAGAATATATGAATTTTGCTCTTTTTGATTATTTAGTCATTTTTGCATAGTTTACCTTTATGTCAGATATGCAAAATTGACAATGTTGGCTCTAGCCTCAAGGCATAAGGTGTTATAGATTGGTATTAGAGCAATAGGATAAGGTACTGTAGACTTCTTAGTTAAGTTTGGGCTTGGGTTAGATCTTGTAAGGCAGTCTTTCCTATTTCATAAAGTTTCAATTTCCTTCCATAATGAGTTACTCTATTTACATTACTAATCTTTTCAAATTATGCAATGAATAGGTTATTATAGCCCCAAGACGCACTACTTCTTCCCATGGCAATTAGGCATCAAGGGAGAATGTACCATTTAAGACTATTGGAAACAAAGATGCTCTACCTAGAGCAAATGAAGGAGTAGAGGTACCTCATTTGGTTACTGAGGGGGTAACTCAAGCTTTGGGTACTTGGGCTAGATTGGTTGAGTGCCAAACTTGTGTTGCTGAGATTTAAACTCAAGCTACTAAGGCTTAGGCTCAAGTTGTTGAGACGCATACATAGGATTAGTCATTTACTTCTTTTAGGGGTTCATTTAAGTAATTTAAGAAGATGGATCCTCCTTTAAAATGGATCCAAATCCTTCAAAAGTCGAGGCCTTGATTTTGGATATTGAGATGCATTTTGATGTTCTAGGTTGCTCAAAAACTCATAAGGTGGCCTTTTCCACTATCATGCTAGTAGGTGAGGCAAAACATTGATGGAGAATGGAGAAAAGACTCATAAGGGGTCAAGAACTAATTAAATGGGATTAGTTTCAGGAAGCATTCCATAAAGAGTATTTCTTAAAAGTGTACAACACCAAAAGGAGCTTGAGTTTTCATAGTTAATACAAGGTGGAATGTCAATGGCTGAATATGAAGCGAAGTTTATTGAGCTCTCTTAATTCACTCCTAATCATATTATTACTAAAAGGTGTAAGGCAATTTGTTTTCTAGATAGTTTGAATCCATTTATGTGGGATAAAATCTTAGTCTTGAAACTAGAGGTGTACTTTAAGGTGGTAGATAGGGCTCTCATAGCTGAGATGGTAAGGAATTTTGGAAGTTTAGGAAACAACAATTAAAAAAAGGCAAATCTAATAATGTTGATCAAGGTGGTCAAAGACATAAGAAATCAAGTCAATCAAGTTTTAAGGATAAAATACCAACACAGGAGAAACATCACAAGTTGGATGCACATTACACTAAATATGGTAAAAAGCATGGTGGTATGATATTCTATAGGGTACTAGTGCTTGTTTTGGTTTTGGTTAACAAGGCTATCTAATTTGTGATTGTCTAATGAAGAAAGACACACAAATAGGGAGAAATGAGGAAAGGTTTAAGCAGAAAGTTCAAGAAAAGGTGTTTGTTCTTACACGCTAAAATGCTTAAGTTTCATCAAATGTTATCACAAGTATTGTCCAATTTCACTCTTAGCCAACTAGAATTCTTATTGACCCTTGTTCTACTCATTCTTTTATTTCTGTATCATTTTTTTTATCTATTAAGCTTACCAATTGGGTGTTTGGAGTTTGATCTATGTATTGCTACACCTGTTAGGAAGTCTCTCTTAGCCACATAAGTTATCAAGGGTTACCTTATTTTTATTGGGAATAAAGAGCTACCATTAGATTTGATTATGCTCAATTTCCATGATTTTGATTTGATTTTAGGGATGGATTGGTTGTTTACCTACTATGCCATATTATATTGTTTTAACAAGAAGACAACCTTTCAAATTCTTAGTCAACCTAAGTTCAATTTTGTGGGGTCTTCTCTTTATGAACTAAGGATAGAAAACATTCTAATTGTGAGACATTTTCCAAATGTCTTTCTTGAGAATTTCCTAGAGTTCCACTAGAGAGAGAGGCGAAGCTCACCATTGAGTTAATGCCTAGGACAACTCCTGTATCTAAGGCACCTTATTGTATGACACCCATGGAATTTAAGGAGTTGAAGATGCAACTTGAGGAAACGTTGGAAAAGAGCATTGTTAGGCCCAATATGTCACCTTAAGGTATTCCAGTGTTATTAGTTAAAAAGACATATGGGTCAATGAGGCTTTGTATCTACTCTAAAGAACTTAACAAGGTGACTATTAGAAATAAATACCCACTACCTCGAACTGATGATCTATTTGATCAATTGCAAGGTGCTTTTATATTCTCAAAATTGACCTTCATTTTGGTTATCATCAACTTAAAAAGAAGGGGGTGAATGTACCCAACATCGTTTTTCAAACTCAATATAAGCATTATGGGTTCTTAGTGATGCCTTTTGGCTTAACTAATGTCCCTACAACTTTTATGGATTTGATGAATAGGATGTTTAAATCCTATTTGGATTGGTTTGTGGTTATCTTTATTGATGATATCTTAGTATACTCCCAAAGAAGTGAAGAGCATGAGCAACATTGGAAAATTGTTTTTCAAACTTTGAGGAACAATCAACTTTTTTTAAGCTTAAGAAATATGAATTTTGGTTGGATAGAGTTTCATTTCTTAGCCATGTAATCTCCAATAAGGGAATATTGGTATACCCTAGTAAAGTTGAGGTTATTCTTAGTTGGAGCAAGCCTAACTCAATAGCTAAGGTTATGAGTCTCCTAGGTTTAGCTGGTTATTACAAATGTTTTAAAGGGATTCTCTACGAACCTTTAACAAAGCTTACTCAAAAAAGGGTCAAATTTTTGTGGTCTAATGATTGTGAGAAAAGCTTCCAAGAGCTGAAGAATAGATTGGTAACTACTCTAATGTTAATAGTCCCCTCAAATTCTAGGGATTATGTTATTTGTAGTGATGCTTCACATTAAGGGCTTGGTTGTGTTCTCATGCAGGATGGGAAAGTCATCGCTTATGCTTCTAGGCAACTAAAACCTTATAAGTGAAACTATCCTACTCATGATTTGGAATTACCAGTAGTGATTTTTGCTCTTAAGATATGGAGACACTATTTGTATAGTGAGACATGTGAGATCTACACTAATCATAAAAGCTTAAAGTGTTTGTTTTCTCAAAAAGAATTGAAAATGAGATAGAGAAAGTGGCTTGAACTCCTCAAGAAATATAACTGCTTTATTCTATATCATTCTAATGATGCGAATATAGTAGTAAATGCTTCAAGTAAGAAGTCTTTTGGTTCTTTAGTAGCCTTGAGGGTTAGAAAACCATATATGTTATTCGAATTGAATAGACTGCTAGTTTAATTTGAAGTTTTATAGTTTGGAGTATTATTTGCTCATCTTAAGTTTCAACCCAATTTGTTTGAGAGGATCAAGTCCTTACAAAGAGATGATCCATAGGTTGTTCAAATTATAGATAGGAAGAGGAACTAAGTCTTACTTTGTACTTCCAGATGATGGAATATTGAGATTTAGAATTCGTGTGTACGTATGTGCCCTAAGTTGGAAATCTTATGAAAGAAATTTTAAAGGAAGCTCACTCCTCTAAGTTTGTAGTCTACCCTAGTGAGACCAAAATGTAACGGGATTTGAGATAACTTTACTAGTGACCCGGTTTGAAGTGTGGGTTGCTCAATTTATTACTCAATTCTTGAGTTGTCAGTAGGTCAAAATTGAGCATCAACATCTATTAGGTATGTTGTAGCCACTTCTCATTCCTAAAAAAAAGTGATAGCACATTACAATGGATTTTTTTTTTTAGTTTTCCCAAATTTGCGGTGGGAAATAATGTTGTGTAGGTGATTGTTTATAAACTAACTAATTTAACCCACTTTTTACCTATTCAAACTACTTAGTCCTTGGACAAATTAGCCTTGTTGTATGTTAAGGAGATTGTGAGGATGCATCGAGTTCCAATATCTATAGTATCAAATTAATATGCTAGTTTTACTTCCCAATTTTAGAAGAGGTTGCAAAAAGCTATGGTAACTAAGCTAAATTTTAGTACAACCTTTCACCCTCAATCCAATGGACAATCTGAAAAAGGTAATTCAAATTTTGGAAGATATGGTTTGGGCATATATTTTAGATTTTGGAGGTAATTGGGACAACCATCTACCCTTAGTGGGGTTTGCCTACAACAATAGTTTTCAAAGTAGTATGCCACCTTTTGAAGCTTTGTTTGGTCGAAAGTATAGGTCCTTTGTTTATTGGGATGAGGTTGGTGAGGGAAAAAATTTGGGACTAGAATTAGTTCAAGAAACTTCTTAAAAAATTGCTGTAATCAAAGAAAGGTTAAAAAGAGCTCAAAGTAGACAAAAGAGCTATACTGATAATAGAAGGTGAAATTTGGAGTTCTAGGTTGGTGATCATGTGTTTCTCAAAGTATCACCTATTAAGTCAGTTATGATGTTTGGTTTGATAAGGAAACTTAGTCCTAGGTTTGTGGGAACATTTGAAATTTTGGATAAAGTTAGCACCTTAGCATAAAGGGTGGCTTTACTCTCAAGTTTGGAAAAGGTTCATAATGTGTTTCAAGTATCAGCTTTAAAAAAGTATGTTTATGATCCTTCACATGTTGTGGAACTTGAACCGATTCATTTAGCATAAAATCTATCTTAT
Organism: Vitis rotundifolia; assembly: GCA_030254885.1. Taxonomy (NCBI): domain Eukaryota; kingdom Viridiplantae; phylum Streptophyta; class Magnoliopsida; order Vitales; family Vitaceae; genus Vitis; species Vitis rotundifolia. The sequence continues at coordinate 9,055,613 of CM058169.1, forward strand.
GAGGAAGTTCCAATTCAAATTGTTGACATGATGGATAAGATGTTTCTTCTTGTAATTAACAATCAAAATAGTCGAAGTTCAATGGAGTAATCACTCTAAATGAGAGGTGATTTGGGGACTTGAAGATGAGATGAGGGAAAAGTTTCCACATCTTTTTTTTCTAATTTCAAGTGTGCTAAGTTTAGAAGACTAAACTTTTTTTTAAAGAGGGGATAGTCTAATATTCCTAATTTAGTTCATAGAATAATAATAACAAATCTGGAGAATCTGGAGATGATAGAAAACCCCTAGAGGGATAGATGAAGAAATAAAAAAGGGAAGAACAAAGAAATAAATGTTGAGATTGATTTTACCATTGATTATTTTTATTCTCGATAGAGTAAAATTTAAGGTAAGTCTTTGAAAAGAAAAAAATAACAATTAATAGTAGTACGATGAATGTTTTCTTTAATTTAACCGTAGACAAAAACAAAGTCTTCATGAGTGTGAGAGTTTTTATTATTATTTGAAAGAAATTTATATACAATACAATTCTAAAATAAAAATTAGCATTTAGTTTGAAGAAAAATTCTATAGATTTAAGAAGTAAGGTTTCCAAGAAAAATATAAAGATAAATACATAAAAAAAAATCGTTTTAGTTGTTCAATAAAAGAATATAGTGCAGAATGGATATTCGATGTGAATAGAACATGAATAATAAAGGAAAATAGGAAAAATAAAATATGCAGTGTACAATAGAAAAAAATTATTAATTAGGATAATTAAAATATATATATTAATTTAGTACTCAATAATGTATGAAGAAAAAAAGAATACATTCTTACATTTAAATTTAATTATTATAGGAATAAATTAGTACCAAGTGATATAAAATTTCCGTTAAGTTAAAATAGGTTTAAATTAATAAGATTTATTTTATTTTTTTTAGGTGAATCTAAGTTTAATCAACTTCCTTGTTGAGTTCAACTTTTACCAAGTAAGAAATTATGACCCTTAAATACTTTCTAAAATGTTGTTTTTCTAAAAGGGTAGGAAAATATTTTACTATATGAAGAATATTTTATATTGTGAACAATATTACTTTTGTTATATATTTTGATATCTGGCCCTAGTCAATGGGGATTTTGCTGTTAACCCTCATTACTTAATTGTATGAGGATTGGAAACCCTAGTCAATGGGGTAATCACTAGTTTGATGGTACCATCTGATTGGTTAGTCCCTTCTGAATTGAAGGATCATCCATTTCTAAAGATCTCATTAGTTTGGGATTATAAATTTTATTTATACCTATATGTTTAAATATTATATTGTGTTATGTCACTTTCTTTTTTTTATATAAAATAAATTGTTAATATATTCCTTATTGAGCTAAAGCTTACTACTTTTGCTTTTGAAAACCCTTTTTACGTTCCCCAAATGTAGATGGAAATGAGTGACATTGAATATAGGAGGGGTTCTTGTTAGTTTAGTTTATGTTAGGCCTTAAAGCCTTTGTTTAGGCATGATGATTTGGACCATGTGTTAGGTTTTAATTATCAAGTTAATTTGAACAAAATTAGTATTTCATAATTATGTGAATCATGAAACTTCTATCTTAGATAATTTTAACTCTATGAACTCACTCTTAAGGGGAATGTATGAATTTTGTTCTTTTTTATTATTTAATCATTTTTGCATATTTTACCTTTATGTTAGACATCCAAAATTGACAAGGTTAGCCCTAGTCTCAGGACATAGGGTGTTACACTATATATATAATATGATTTGAAATAATGCAATTTAAATATGATTTGAAATAGATTGCAATAATGTAATTCAAATAGGTCTATTATAATGGTATTTTTTTTTTTTTAAATCTTTGGATCATAACATTTGATAAACCTTTTGGTTTTGGCCAGAATTTAACATTTTAAAAAATAATTATTGGTTTTTGTTATTAAATAGAATTGAAACAAAATGAACTTCATTGTTATTAAACTGAATTGAATGATTTCTTTCAATTAATTCAACTTTTAATATATGGGAATTCATTACATGGATTCAATTGTATACACCCTAAAGTTGGCAGCAAATTTCTGTGAAGGATAAAAGGAATGAAGGCTTATAATTTTATATTTTGGTATAGCATTCGAGAAAAGTATTCAAGAACAAAGGTGTTTGTTTTTTCAACTTGCTTTCAAACCTTAAGTAGTTTGTTTTTTTACTTTTTCTTGATCTATTACTTATTTTCTAAATTTTTTATTAAATAGAAAAAAAAATAAAATATTTGATTTTTAAAAAAACTAAAAATAGTTAAACGTACTGTCATAATTTGAGGGTACCTATTGAATTTTTTTCCTTTTTTTTTTCTTTTTTTCTTTTTTTACTTTTTAACACTTAATAGAAATACAATATTAAAAAAGAAACTTGCTTAATACTTAATACTATCAAGCAATATTTAGTTTTAAATTCCATTTAGAATTAAGTGAAAGAAAACAAACACTGCTTATGTTTCAAGTATAGCATGTGTTTTAAAAAAAATTCAAACTCATCCCTAACTTATTTATTTAAATTTCAATTTCGTCTCATTGTCATCTCTACAAGTACATATTAAAACGTGGGTTCACACAAATAAATTAATGTGGTGGCTGTGTTGGAGACATGCTTAGAATAGGATATAATGGGAGTATGAGAATATATACAAAACATAGATGAATATAAAACATATAAATAAATGTAACTTTGAAATTAAAAGAAATTGGGTGCAGCATATAAAAACATATTGCTTTAAGAATTCTGGTGTGCTAAAAGTAAAGTTTGGTGGGCTATCACTGAAATGCTTAGGATCGTAGGATATCATGCTTATGCTTTTGTGTGTGTTAACATAATGTCTAGTGACTTATCTAAAAACCAACGCACAATGTTTCATGTGCTGAGCATGCATTGTGTGCCTTTGTGATAACAGGTACTTTGATTACAAGATTACAGGATTTCTAATCTCAGTGCTTGCAACTTGGGGTGCAATATGTGCCTACTAGAAGGGAAGAAGAAGAATCACTTTTGCTAAAGGCATAGAAAAGCAAGGACCTTATTTAACTTTGTACGGTACAATGCCTATCATAGAGTTGCCCTGCAATATCATCAGAATTCCCCCTTTTTTCCTTTTCTAGGTACAAACCTTTCCATCTTCAAAGATTTCCTCTATAGATCACATCCACACATATTCATTCCACACCAACATACATTGTGTTAATTACAAAAACAAAGTTTCAAATTCCTTCCACCAATATCTGCAAGCAGTTAGGCTTCTCATTCAGTTTTTATGCCCAAATTTGTAAGTTCTGCTGGGATTGCAGTTGAAGTTATTGTCACCCCCAAAGCCATACTTGGTGCGGTACCCTGGGTAGTCCATAAAATTAAAGGGCTCTTCTTCTATTAGTCGAAGCCCAACTCTTGAGGCTAGAAATTCCAAATTCCACTCATAAAAGAAGCCATTGCTTTTGTGAGTAATGTGGATTTCTCCATCTATGTGAATCATCTTCTTAGCATTTTCTAAAAACAGCTGTACCAGCATTCGATTTCGCCTGCAAGAAGAAACAATGATATAGAAGGAAAATTTTCATGTAAGAATTGGGAATACAGGCTATACATAAATTCGATTGAAGAAGCTTTTCAAAGAAAGAATCTACCAACCGGATCTCATCTTCCCTTGATTCATTGGGAAAAAATCCAGCCAGCGGGAAGTTGTAGACAACTCGATCAAAACGCATGCATTTGAATGGGAAAACGTGTGCCATTTTGGTGGCATCAACACCATGCATGACCTTAGCTCCCAAGCTCCGCAGTGTATCGATGTTGGACAAGGCATGCCTATAGTTTGTGCTCAAAAACTCTGAAAATTGCAGTTGATAGTCGTCAATTAAGGCCATAAGACAAATCCCAAATGGGTGCTGGGGCACATGCTAATCAAGGTAATTTACTCGGGGCTAGAATGAGAAAATATCCAAATCAATCAAAATCATGACATTCATGAGAAACAATCAAAGAAGATTACCAACTTATCATTCAGGATTTCTTATTTGTTACCTCTAGAATCAAGTGAAGTAGCGGTTATGTTTGTAGCAGAAGCAAAAGCCACAGCCAAAGACGCAGAGAATGAGAAGTCCCCTTCACCCACCAGCAATATTTTGTACTCACTGCTGTAGTGCTTTATCCATCTTACTCCAACCTTTCCTTCCTCTAGGTCTTCTTCACAGCTGCTGTAGTCCCACCAATTTTTCCCTACCACTCCTCTGGTTCGTTCTTCGTTTTCTTCAATTATGTCGTAATGGTGGAGCCGTGCAGAAACTTGTTTCTCATCACCTGCAACTTGGACTTTAAATTTTGCAGGAATTAACAGATCCAATGCATCATCAGACCTGGAAGTGCTGCGTGGGTCCAAGCTCAGTGGAAAACCCAGAGAGTTTCGCTGCGATGCACCATTGATGCCTTTGTTGCTGCTTGGGACAGAGCTCAGTGGAAGAGTCACTGGATTTGGCTGGAAATGGGATGCACCACTCACGCTAGAGTGGCTGCAGGAGCTAGAGAGTAGTGAAGGATGAGTCTGTATCTTTGGCTGAGCATCAGAAGTACCACTTGGCCTGGATAGGCCACACGAGTTGGAGCTGAGTGGCTGAGGAGTATGCACTGGTTTTGGGTAAAAATAGGTTGTGCTGGATTGGCTGCATGAGCTAGAACTTAGCTGTTGGTGAGTCTCTAGTTTTGGTTGGGCAGGGGATGATACAGTCGTGCTGGAAAGGCCATATGAGCTCAAGTTGAGTGGCTGATGAGTCTGCACTGGTTTTGGGTAAAAATGGGCTGTGCTGGATTGGCTGCATGAGCTAGAACTCAGTTGTTGGCGAGTCTCTAGTTTTGGCTGGACAGGGGATGATACAGTCGCGATAGAGAAGCCACATGAGCTCAAGTTTAGTTGATGATGAGTCTGTAGTGTTGGCTGAAGACGTGATGCACCACTTGTTTTGGAGTGGGTGAATGGGCTAGAGGTAGAGCTAGAGTTATAGCTAGAGCTCAGTGGAGGCGGAGGATGAGTCCGTAGATTTGTCTGCAATCCGTAGTCCCTACTTGATCCTAAGCTCGGTGGAGAAGTAAATGGATTCGGTTGCAACGCAGGCCTTGAGCTTGAAGAATTGGTGTCTGAGGCCAATCTCGGCGGAGAAATCAGGGTTAGTTTTTCACTTGGCTTCTTTTTATCATCTTTTTCACCCCACAACCAGCGAATAATAACGAAGAGAATAATAACGAAAAGAATTTGACCCATTGAATCACCCGACCCCCGCTTCGTTTTCTTCTTCCTTCATCAAGGAGCCTGTAAACATAGAAATGTCCCTTGTCATGAAAACCATGCGGGTATGCACTGCAATGTCAATGGACTTGACACAGGTCCCACCAACATTGCATTAAATTTTCCTTCTCGGACAAGTAAGATAAGGAATGCCTCTGCCACTTACTGTTGAGAAATATAAGAAGCTATTACCAACAAAGCCTATCATGTTAACATTCAAGTCATCCCACATCGGAATAAGAGAGAGGCTTTTCGGTCTCACCCCAGGGTTTTCCTCATAAAAAGGGTTTTACCACATAAGCACTGTTGCTCGTTATTCTTTTTATTATTATATTTTCAAATTATCGCTGCAGTATCATTTCATAACATACTAAATCAGGTATCATTTCGTATCAAATCATTGTAGCCTGCTCAGGGTTCAAAATCTCGGTCGATACCGGTACGACTCGGCCGAGTCGTATCCGCCTCGACCATGGCCGGTACCGGACCGATACCCGAGTTGGATATTTTGTCGAACAAACTCGGTTGAATTGAAAGAGTGAATCCCATGGAAACGTTGAGACAACTCCAAGATCATGTTGAGACTAAGCTATTTGGGTTATTGGTAATGGAAAAAAAGGTAATATTGGAGTAGAAATGGTGGAGAAGATGAGAGGATCAAAACCCACGAAAATGAAAAATACAGATTACAGAGATGGACTGCATCTTGTAGTCGCCGGTCGGATCCCCCAAGTTCTTGCCGGAGATGGAACTGAGCGACATGATAAGGAGGCAGAGTCGCCGGACTCCAGCACCGCTATTATCGACGGAGAACAACGGTGAGGTGGCCGATGGAAGTGGGAGAAGAGAGAAAGTGGCCTGCGGAGGAGCTGGTTGTGGGGAGAAATGGGTCTTTGACCCGTCCATGTGGTTATGAGTATTTAACATATATGGATTTGAGTTTTTTTTTTTTTTTTTTTTGATAAATAGGTGAGGATTTAGGTTTTAAATAATATGTATTTATTTTTTAAGTAGATAATGAGTATTTAGTGGGAATTTGAGTTTTAAATAATTTGATGAAAATTATAATGATAAAAAATTAATAATGAATATTAGACTTATATCAAATAAATAGGAAATGAATATTTATATAAAAATTAAATTTAATGGATATATTTTATAAGAGAAATTATATTTATTTTTTAAAAGATAAATCATGGTTTTATTTTTTTTAATAATATATTTTTTTTAAAATTCAAAATATTTAATTTAAACAATTTTTTATAAAAAAAAATATTTTTTATTATTTTTATCTTCAATAAGAAACATTTATTATCAAGTGATTAAATTAAAATATTTTTAAAGATTTTTAATATTATTATAAATCATCCCAAAAATATACTTTTATTATAATTTAAATAATTTTAATATAATAAAAGTTAATTTTATTAATTTTTTACTCTACTTATTTGTATTTAAATTTTTTTAATAATTTTCATAATTTTTTAAAATTATTTTGAGCTCTTAATTTAAAATTTTTTGCGTATCACCCGATACAGATCCGAGATACCGAGACCGATGTGCCTCAGGACCTACCGAGTCAGTGACCGATACCGCGACTTTGAACCATGAGCCTGCTTGACTACTCCAATTCCCAAGCCTTTCTCCTCCTTTTTGATTGTTGATTCCATAAATGTCTAGTTTCCAGTGATGTAGGGTTGTGTGTGTCTTTCTCTGCCATATCAGACCGAGACATTAATATTGGGATTCTTTTTTTCTTTTCAAATCAATATGACTCAAATGCAACATTCATGTTAGAATACAAAGGGATTCAAATTGCCAACAAATGAACCAAAAATCATCTTCACAGCCAAATCTACAACTACTAAACATCTTTTCCCTGTAAAACTAGTAAAATTTTCATCCAGACATGTTGATTAACTATAGAAGAACATGCTTCTGCATTCATCCCCATCTAAGTTCAGCATTTTAGCAGAAACCCAATATGAAAAAACAGAATGACAGAAAGGGTAAAAGGGCGCCAATATCAATACCATGCATGCAGATGAGCTTGTGGGAGATGAGAGCTTTGTTGAGAGCAGAGATCAAAGCTCCCAAATCAGAGTTTTCCCACCAAAGATCGGACAAGATCAAACACTAGTGATGCTTGGCTTGCAGGAGATCCATCAGTGTTGGGTGTGAGAAATGAGAGTTGTGCTGAGAGTGAAGGGGGAGCAATATCAGAAGGTAAAGAAGCTTCCGATGATTCGTACGTCCAAAGACTTGGTTGGACTTGGCCATTTTTATGCTATGTGGAGGCACTCTATTGGGATTAATAAAGTGATAAAAGAAACAAATTAGGAAGAGAAGTCCATTTCATCAAAGAATTTGATACCCAAAGTGATGGAAGTAATTAAAATAGATTGATGATGATGATGGCTGCACCAAACAGCATTTGATACCCAACCCACCAATCGTAAAATTCAGTGACATGGGAGTGCACAAAGCAAAATAAGATATACTAAAATTAATTTAAAATACTTTATATTTCCAGATAATCTTTTATTTGGGGAAAAGAAAACAAAGTTGAAGAATTATTTTAAAACAATTTATTCATTTTAAGATTTTTTTTTTTCTTTCACTTGGTAAATATTTCATAATTTTAAAAATTATTCTATTATTTAATTTTTATTATTTAATACTTATCATTATAAAAATAAACATTACATATTTTTTGTAAAAATTTTCATAAAGTTTACCGTTGGTCTAGTGGTAGCAATCTCTTTGTTTATTGCTGCCTTTTAGGTTTGATTTCTCATACTCCTCTTTTCTACATATACCCATCCCACATTGAAAACTTATACAAACATTTCCTCCCATAAATTACATATGAGCTTGGCATTGATATAAGTTACTTATAATCTGGCCCATCAAAATAAATGTACTTGGCTGTACAGCTTTTAGGGCTACAAAGGTGTTAATTTTGCCGATTCGATTTTAAAAACATTTAGAATCAATAAAGAGGAGTTCACATTATCATATGAAGAACTCTATGTATTTTCAATGAAGTTGAAATCGTACAACATATTCTTAATTTAACTTGACTTGGAAGCATTGACATCTTCCTTGGGGTTCACATTGAATCAATAAAGAGGGCTTCACATTATCATATGAAGAACTCTATGTATTTTTAATAAAGTTGAGATCGTACAATATATTCTTAATTTAACTCGACTTGGAGGCATTGGCATCTTTCTTGGGGTTCACATTGAATCAATGAAAAGGAGTTCACATTATCATACGAAGAACTCTATGTGTTTTCAATGAAGTTGAGATCATACAACATATTTTTAATTTAACTCGACTTAGAGGCATTGGCATCTTCCTCCCAAATTCATTGTATGTATGTGTAAATGAAAGAAAGTTGATTTGAAGATCCAAACAATCTTCTACTTTTAAAATTTTATGAACTCAATCTATGATTTTCCATTTAAAGAAATTGACAATAAACTAAATTCAACCAAAAATTACATACATATCTATAATATATAATATCTATTAGTTATATTACCAACTTACTTTTATTATAAAGTAGCATACCACATTTATATAGTTTATAAGTGAGCTACTTAGTATTGCTATGAGAAGGTTATATCAATAGCTCTATACACTCATCTCCTAGAGTCAGAATAATATGACTTGACATAGATTGCAATAATGTAATTTAAATAGGTCTATTATAATAGTATTTTTAAGCTTTTCAGATCATAATGTTTGATAGGCTTTTTGGTTTGGGCCAAAATTTAACATTTTAAAAAATAATTATTGGTTTTTATTATTAAATCGAATTGAAATGAAATGAACTTTATTGTTACGAAACTGAATTAATAAATGTTATTTTTATTATTAAAAAAATAAATATTTTAATTTTTTCTATTCAAAAGAAAAATTTTAAAATAAGTAGCAAATTAATAAAAAAAATTAAAAATGAACAATTTAAAATCTCAGCAAAAAGTTAAAAAAAATAAACAAGACGTTAGTTAATTTTCTTTGAGTGTCGCATGACTCCCCTAGTCTAGATAAGGGATTGGAAGTAAAGGAATAATTATGAAGCATATACATGCGGGAAAGAGTACTGACAAGGATGTTTTAATCAGTAGCTATGGCTTTTCACCCAGAAATATAGAATTGGTTTTCCAAGTGGTTGTGAATGCAAGGATATGTCCTTCCATGTAATACCCCAACCCAAGATTTTGTTAGCTTTGTAAAGTACGAAGAATAATAATAATAATAATAATAATTATTATTATTATTGTCTGGGCTTATTAATAATTCCCTTATTGGGCTTTTAATTCATGAATAAAAAATTTGGGCCGAAACTTCCGAAGGTTGGCCTCCAACGTTTCAAATTGGGGTGGCAATATGGGTCAACTTTATCCAAATCTTGTCCAGTTTATTTATACCCATTCTCATCCATACCTAAAAATAAAAATAAAATAAACACCCGAAAATTTTTAAAAATAAAAAAAAGTAAAAAATAAACAGGACAAGGTAATATTAGGAAATTCTCATATCAATTCCATTTGATTTTTTTATTCTGAAAATTTTAAATTATATTAAAAATAAATATAATTTATAAAGAAATAAATATTATAACTTTTTATAATTTATTTGTGTGAAAAGTATAAGAATTTATTTATATATGCTAAAAAGAGGTGAAAATGAAAAAATAAAATAAAATAATTTTTTATTTAATATTATGTATAATAACTAGGACAAGACAAAATTGGGGTTTTTAAAAAAATTTATCAAACTCATTTCAAATTCATCTTTATCTCAAATTCATCACTTTAAAGAAGGGGTATTCCAAAAACCCTCTCATTGTCATCCCTAGATCCAAATCCTATATCTCATGTCAGTTTCCTAATTATACTATAGTGGACAACGAAAAAAACAAAAACAAAGAGAAGGAATGAGAAGTTGCACAACTTATGTGGTTGAGAAAGTTAGACAAAGTAGATAAGATGGTGATCAATTCGACACACATAGTAGGTCTCTCGTCTACTATTGTAGATTTTTTAATCATTTTTCTTTTCTTTTAAGTGAAAGATTAGTAATTGGAGGGTTGTGGTTCACTTATTCTTTCTAAATTTTATGGTTTTGGCTCAAAGACTAATGATGTTAAAAGACTAATGAAAAGAGACTTGAAGGTATTAAAATAATTATGGACTCACATATATTAATAATTGTTTATGATTAAGCTATCCATATATATTCAATTTATATTTATTATTAAGTATGGATCACCTTGTGTGTAGAGCCCAAGTCACATGTGTCTTGCATGATAGGCCTAAGACACATGTGGTCCAACAGCCCAATGGGTATGATTCCTAAGGCATAGATGAAGTTAATAAAAAGGAAAAGGAAACTGAAGTTTGGTGTCTATTCAATTTTTCTTTTCTGAAAATACAGAACATTCCCTCTCCTGCCTCCCATCACAAGAGAGAAAACATAAGGTGGTTTCCTCTTCTATTGTCTTAGAAGAACCATATTTCTTCAAGATCATTAAATGGATTCAGGTTTGTCTACATCCTCTAAAATAATCGGCATGTTTTCTTTATGATTTAACATGAGTTCTCTGGTTTTGGGTTGATAAAATATATTAGGTAACCTTTGAACTGTTTTACAACAAGTGGTATAACAGCCACACATGTTGAATCATTAAGAGATGCATGGCTGCATAATCATGAGAATATGTAGACCAATTCTGTTGAAATGGCGCTCCCTTCCATATACCGCAATGGAGAATGCAGTTCAATCAACATTCTGATGATCCACATCGGATCACAGAATTGCAGACTGTTTTGCTTCCTAGACATGAGAAGGTCTGGAATTTTGTGGATGTTGCGCTTTCTATTAATGGTCATTGACCTACAATTTGGAGGGCTTGTTTTTAAGGCATCGCCGTTGTTTAACTTTTCCGGTGACATGTACGAACATATGATGGCCCACTCAATAACACCAACCAACCCACTGAGCGATTGCATTCAATGGAGCGAACATATGCCTCAACCCAGTGCAGTTTCACATAGCACCATCTTATCTAAAGCCCGGAAACTCTTCCATGGAACCTCCAAAAGGGACTGTCACTCATGCAACGAAAACGTTTTGGCGTTCGTTTGGCGATCGGAGAAGATCATCCCGATCCTCTGTGTTCCCTGCGACACCGTTTTGGCGTTCGTTCGATTCCTCAATTCGTCGAGGTTAGTTGCCATCCACACTCTTTTTTTGATTTCTCACTTGCTGAAATCTCGGCCGTCAATTGGATTACTTCTGTTTTCGGCCTCCACTGGTCCAACGGTTGTCTCTTTTGCCATTTTCCTAAAAGTGTATGAAACCCATATTTTCTAGGCAATTTCTTTCCTTAGTTTTATGGTTTCAATGGCCCAGTTGCACCGGATTTTTTTATGAGCCATCTATATAAAGCTGAATCCATTGTTCTTCAGAAAGCACAACATGAACCTTATCCTCACCAGCCTTGCCATGAGCCCATTGCAAATTGTGAGTTTTTCTAAACTCCCCTTCCGATGGCCCCACATCAAGACAGTTTCGTGGAGCCTCCAGCCGGAACTTTGGCTCCCTAGGATGCCATGCAAATTAGGTGACTGGGTGCAAGAAAAAAAATCATAGCATCCAAAGAACCCAACATTACTCCTTTTTCAATGGGCCCAGACATAAAACCACCTCCCCTCTCCAAAGGACCTGAAGCAAAACCTCTCTCGAGAGGACCAGACATAAATCCATTCAGAGGTCCAGACCCACGAGGTACTGGCTGCAAAGGTATTACTGCAAATGAGGATGTGCTCTCAAATGATGCAGCAGATTCTTGGGCATCACTTGTAAACAATGCAGGGAAACTGACACACTGTTACTATTATAATTATTATCATATTTTATGGTATGCGGCTTATGAAAGTGATTAAAGAATCAAATTAAATAATCATTTAGTTGAGGAAAAGAAATTTATTTACTTTTATTTATTTAAACTGATCCATGGTCTGGGAAGATAGGCACTTGTTATGGGTTTCTCATTCAGGTTTGGTGAGAAACACTAGTATTTGAGTTATGGATTCAGTTTTAGAGAGAGAAACCATAGTAAAACTCGAGTCCTGGCCTTTTAATTCAGTTTTTAGAGACATACTCTGCCAAAATCTGGTCAGATTCAGTTAAGAGAGAAACTCAACTGAAACCATAATTCAAGTTATTCGCATAGAGTTTAAATAATAATTGTTGCCAAAGTGACTTCAGTGCAGTTTTTTTTTTTTTAATTTTAAATAATGGATTTAGCCTTTTCTTGCTACATTTGTGTTTAATATTTAAAAAATAAATGAGTTATGTATATTTGTTGCCAAAGTAACTTATATTATGTAATTTTATTTATTTTTGAAATATGTAAACATGTTATTATTATGTAAAATAATCGGCTCAAAGGAAGATTATTTTAATATAATAATAAATAAAGTAGTCATAAATGTGTAACATATAAAGTTTACCTTCCATGCTGTATGTCAGTTCAAAGAAAGGCATATTGCTTCAATTTTATTGTCAATATTTATGAACTAATTTTGTAAAAGAGTACCAATTACAAGTTGATATTTTTGTCCAAAGACTAAATATCAATGTTTGTGCTAAGTATCTTGTGATGGGCCCACATGCATGTATATATATATATATATGTTAAATTTTTATTTATTCATATATGTATGATATTTTTGTGACTAATTGTAACCTTTGTTGTTATTGTTTAGCATCTTCTATATATACTAATGTTAATAACATTCCCGTGCTTAATAGCACAAACTTCAAGAAATGGAAAGAGCACATTATAATTGTGCTTGGGTGCATGGATTTGGACTATGCATTAAGAGAGGATCGCCCTGCAGACCTTACTGGTGCCAGCACTGTTGAGCAAAGGGTTGCTATGGAAAAATGGGAGCGATCCAATCACATGAGTCTAATGATAATGAAACACTCAATTCCAGAAGCTATAAGGGGTGCAATACTTGAGAAGTCCCGAGCCAAGACATTCTTGGACCAGATAGCAAACTGATTTGCTGCAAACAAAAAGGTCAAGACAAACACTATTCTTAGTAAGCTTGTCTCCATGAGGTACAAAAAGAAATAGAATATAAAAGAGTACATAATGGAAATGTCCAATCTTGTGACTAGACTCAAGGTACTAAAGTTAGAGTTATCAAAAGACATACTTGTGCATTTGGTCTTGATCTCTCTGCCTACACAATTTAGTCCATTCAAGATCAATTGCAACAGACAAAATGAAAAATGGACTCTGAATAAGCTTATTGCTCAATGTGTGCAAGAGGGGAAAGATTGAAACAAGAGGAGATGGAAAGTGCTCACTTGGCTTCCACATCTCAAGGACATGGTACCAACAAGAAAAGAAAAATGGACAATAAGAGAAGACAAACTGCATATTCTGGGACATCTAAGCAAAAAGTGCAAAAGAAACAAGATAAGGAGATCACTTGTTTATTTTGCAAGAAAACTGGTCATATGAAGAAGACTTGTACCAAATACGCCACTTGGCGTGAAAAGAAAGGTACACTTCTCAACTTTGTTTGTTCAAAAATTAATTTAGCTATAGTGTCTATTGACACTTGGTGGATAGATACGGGTGCAACTACTCACATAAGTGTCACGATGCAGGATTGCTTAAGGAGCTGAATGCCAATTGATGGTAAAAGATACATATATGTGAGAAATGGCAACAAGGTTGTAGTGAAGGTTATTGGTCTTTTTAGATTACAGTTAGATTCTGGTTGTACTTTGGATTTAGATGAGACTTTTGTGGTACCATCGTTTAGACAAAATTTAATTTTTGTTTCATGTTTGGACAAATATGGATATTTTTGTTCATTTGCAAATGGAATGGTTAGTCTTTATCTAAATTCAAGTGTCATTGGTACCGGTAATCTAGTAGATAAGTTATACAAATTGAAAATAAAGGCCTCTAATGGTAATGAAACCTTGCATTCAAGTAATTATGGCATTAAGCGAAAGTTAACAAATGAGAATTCATCAATGTTATGGCATAGACATTTAGGTCATATTTCAAATCAACGTATTCAAAGGCTTATGTCAGAAGGAATTCTTGATCCACTTGATTTGTCAGACTTTCAAGTCTGTATAGAGTGTATTAAGGGTAAACAAACAAATGTGAGGAAAAATGATGCTAATAGGTGTGGTGACGTCTTGGAATTGATACATACGGACATTTGTGGTCCATTTCCTATCCCTTCTTAGAATTGACAACAATATTTTATCACTTTCATTGACAATTACTCATGTTATGGCTATCTTTATTTGATTCATGAGAAGTCTCAGTCATTGGATGTGTTCAAGAATTTTAAAGCCAAAGTTGAGAACCAACTAGGTAAGAAAATAAAGGTCGTTAGATCTGACCATGGAGGTGAATATTATGGTAGATATGACGGATCCGGTAAACAATGTCCAGGGCCATTAGCCAAATATTTGATGGAGTGTGGTATCATCCCTCAGTACACCATATTGGGGGCTCTAAGCCAAAATGGTATAGCAGAGAGGCGAAACCGTACTCTTAAGGATATGGTAAGGAGTGTGATCAATCATTCCACCTTGCTAGAATCACTTTGGGGTGAAGCTGTCAAAACTACAGTTTACATTTTGAATAAAGTCCCAAGCAAAGCAGTAGCCAAAACCCCATATGAGTTATGGACTAGCAAGAAACCTAGTATTAGGCATTTGCATGTCTAGGGTTGTCCAGCTAAGGCTAGGCCTTACAAGCCAAATGAAAAAAAATTGAACTCCAGAACTGTGAGCTGCTATTTTGTAAGGTATTCTGAAAGGTCGAGATGTTTCAAGTTTTATGATCCCTCCCTCAACTAGGTCTTTCTTTGAAATGAGCAATGCTAAGTTCATTGAGGATGTTGAGTTAAGTGGGAGAGAGCCATTAAGAAAGGTGGTCTTTGAAGAGGAATCAATTAGTATTCCTATTATTGCAACTGGACATGGTCATATTATGTTTGATGACATTATCCAGAATGTATAACCAATAACTGAGATTGTAGACACACCTAAAATTCCTCATACTCAAGCTATGGAACCAGTTCAAGTTCATGAAGAGGTAACTCAACAACCTCAAGAACCTCAAGTACAAGTACGACTGAGGAGATCCACTAAAGAAAGGAGAAGTACAATTTCAAATGATTATGTTGTATATCTCCAAGAACATGAGTTTGACATGGGTCTGGAAGATGATCCAATTTCAGTTAGTCAAGTCAAACAAAGTTCTAATTCTAAAAAGTGGATAAAAGCCATGAAGGATGAGATGAAATCAATGAAAGACAATGGTGTTTGGGACCTAGTAGAGTTGTTTGAAGGTGTAAAACTGATTGGTTGCAAATGGATTTTTAAAACCAAACGGGATTCAAAAGGCAACATTGTAAGGTATAAGGCATGCCTAGTTGCAAAAGGTTTTACTCAAAAAGAAGGCATTGATTATAAGGAAACCTTTTCACCAATTTCGTCAAATGACTCCTTTAGAATCATCATGGCACCTGTGGCTCATTATGATTTAGAGTTGCATCAAATGGACGTTAAAACTGTGTTTCTTAATGGTAACATTGATGAGACAATATACATGGTGCAACTAGAGAACTTTGAGTCTAATGATTCAAAGCAACTTATATGCAAATTAAAAAGGTCCATATATGGTTTAAAGCAGGCATCCCGACAATGGTACCGAAAGTTTGATCAGGTGATTACTTCATTTGGTTTTAAGAAGAACACTGTTGATCAATGCATATATCTCAATTTCAGTGGGAGCAAATTCATTATCTTGGTGCTATATGTAGATGATATTCTACTTGCAAGTAGTGATGTGGAACTTTTGCATGAAACCAAGCAATTTCTATCCAGTAAATTTGACATGAAGGATCTTGGTAATGCATCTTTTGTGCTGGGTATATAGATCTATAGGGATCATTCAAGAGGTATGCTTGGGCTATCACAAAAATCCTACATTGATAAGATGCTAAGTAGGTTTGGCATGAGCAATTGTGCACCAGGAGACACACCTGTGGCAAAAGGCAATAAATTTAGTTTGCACCAATGTTCGAGAAATGAACTTGAGAGGAAGGATATGGAGAGGTTTCCCTATGCCTCGGCAATAGGAAGTCTCATGTATGCATAAGTCTATATGTGTCTGAATATTGGGTACATTGTTGGAATGTTGGGCAGATATTTGAGTAACCCAGGTAAGGATCACTGGAAAAAGACAAAACGGGTTATGCGGTATTTACAGAGAATTGAAGATTATATGCTCACATATCGAAGATCCAATCATTTAGAGATCGTGGGATATTTGAACTCCGATTTCAGGGGGGATGTCTTGACAGCAGGAGATCCACTTCAGACTACATCTTCATATTGGCTGGAGGAGCAATTTCATGGAAAAGTGTTAAACAAAAACTTATTGCTTCTTCCACTATGGAGGTAGAATTCATAGCCTACTATGAGACATCAAACCATGGGATATGGCTACGGAATTTTATCATTGAGTTGCGCATTGTTGATGGGATTGAGAAACCATTGAGAATCAATTGTGATAATAAGGCCACAGAATTATATTCTAAGAACAACCGAAGTTCATCAAAGTCTAAACACATTGACATCAAGTTCTTGGTTATGAAATAAATAATTTAGAGTCTTCAAGTATCAATCGAACACATAAGCACAAACTCCATGATTGTGAATCTGCTCACTAAGGGTTTACCACCCAAAGTATTTCATAAGCATGTCACACATATGGGTGTTGTACATATTAATGATATGCCAGTATAGTGGGAGTTTGTATTTGGGTTTTGTGTTTGTTTTCTTGATGTATTTTTATGTTTGTATATATTTGTACAGACTTTAGTTTTAAGGTCTATTGTGTTTGAATACTCTGAATTGAAATGATGACTTTCAGAAGCAGTTTAACATTAAGTGTTGAAAGTGGAATTTTACTATTTTTAGTCATAAAGTAGGACCAATTGGAAATAGACATATTAAAGATCACATTTTATGTAATTTCCATGCTACACATCCATACTTGATCCATGTTGCTAATTTTGTTAATGTTGTGATCATTGATGGGTCTAGTTATAGTTATGATTAACGAAGGCCACTTTGATCTTGTGTTAGCATAATTAGTAGACCGGATTAATTAAGGATATTTGGATAGGATAGCAAAGATGAGCTCAATAAAGTATTATCAAGAACATTATTCGATAATATATGTGGTCCAAGTGGGAGATTGTTAAAATAATTATGGACTCACATATATTAATAATTGTTTATGATTAAGCTATCCATATATAGTCAATTTATATTTATTATTAAGTATGGGTCACCTTGTATGTAGAGCCCAAGTCACATGTGTCTTACATGATGGGCCTAAGACATATGTGGTCCAACAGCCTAATGGGTATGGTCTCTAAGGCACAAAGGAAGTTAATAAAAGGGAAAAAGAAATTGAAGTTTGGTGTCTATTCAATTTTTCTTTTCTGAAAATACAGAACATTCCCTTTCCTACCTCCCATCACAATAGAGAAAAAATAAGGTAGTTTCCTCTTCTATTGCCTTAGAAGAACCATATTTCTTCAAGATCATTCAATGGATTCAGGTTTGTCTACATCCTCTAAAATAATTGGCATGTTTTCTTTATGATTTAACATGAGTTCTCTGGTTTTGGGTTGATAAAATATATTAGGTAACCTTTAAACTATTTTACAACAGAAGGTTCTAGGGATTTCCATGAATATCAAGTAGAATATGTATCAAATTGATGATAAGAATTGCATTATGAATCTAAAATTATTTGACTAATTAAAAAAAAACAAAGAGAAAATATTTTGAAGCAAAAAAGTAAGAAATGAACTAAAATAGTAGTATGTATGAATATTGAGTGGTTGGCAAACAAGCTACAAATTATGGTAATAAGAAACACTGGTGTCACAAAAATATGCAACTTATGAATCTAGGTATTGTTCAAAAGATGGTTGAAAAATATAGTTTTGAGTATTAGAGAAAAAAAAAATAAAGACTAAATAAATTTGTTCAATATTATGTATCTACATATGGATGTAAGGTTGGCATTACTAGTTTTATATATGCTTTCCAATTTTTTTTCTATATTATCAATCACTTGTCCACACCTCTCGTCTCATAAATCTTCTTTTGGATAACTAAGTTACATATTGCCAAATTACTTTACTATTTGTATCTTTGGCTCTAAACCTTATGCAACACGTATGGCCTCTAGAGTCATGCTCTTTATTAATTAAAGATGGTACTCCTCTCTCGGATCCTAGTCCGTGTATAAATCTTGTTGGGTTTTATAGTATTGCACCATTACTTGCCTTCACATTTCTTTTAATCTTGATAATTTATGTCAATTCATTCATGCTCTAACTCACATTCACTTTTAGATAGTTAAATGACTTCTTTGGTATCATAAGGGGGTTGTTCATTTCATGGTCTTACTCTTCATATAGCCTGTTTTTTGGATCTTTTGTTTATTTTGATACATGTTGGGATAGTTGCCCGAAGAATCGTTGGAGTATAATGGTTATTTTGCTTTCTTTGGAAATAGTTTTGCCTCTTGATATGCTAGCAAACAAAAGGCGGTATCTCAATCTGGTATTGCATTTGAATACTATGTTATTTACAAATACTACCTCAAAATTGGTTTGAATTCAATTCATGTTTTATAAGTGAAGGTTCCCTTATTCCATACACCTTTTATATTATGTGACAATTTAAGTTCAATCTATTTGGCTATAAACCCTGTCTTACATTCTCATATCAAATATGTGGATATTGACTTCCCCTTATGCATAATTGAGTACTTCAACAAATCATTAGATGTCAAGTTCGTGTCTTTTGGTCATCCATTGGTAGATGCTATAACTAAGCCTCTACCTACTCAAATTCTTAGGTCTTTATCCCAAGCTCTTAGTTCTTCCAAGACCTTGAGCTTGCAAGGAATGTTAGAATATAAGTCAACTAGCTCAATATTCTTTTTATCTTGTTATAATGAAAATTATAGAATCTTGTTGGAGTGAGTTATGTAATAACCAAAAGTGGTAATAACTAGGGAATGAGCTCTTTGAAAGAGGGCATTCAAAGAAGGAAAAATAGCCTCATGTTCTTTTAGCATATGAGTATGTAGATTGCACATTAATATTATATATAGATATGAAGTTATAATTATATATATAAAAGAAAAGGAGTACAAGTGCATAAGGATGGCAATGGGGCGGTTTGGGATGGGGTGACCCATCCCAATCCCTTCCCGTTTATTCAAAATGATTTTGATTCCCATCTCAATTAAAAAATTAAATAGGATGGGTGGTGGTATAAATTAGGGCGAAGTGAGACAGGACAATGCAATATTTGAAACCACTTTGAACCTATCTTGGGTTTTCTAAAATGTTATTTTTCTGAAAGAGTAAGAAAATATTTTGTTATATGAAGAATATTTTATATTATGAAAAATATCACTTCTATTATATATTTTGATATCTAGCCTTAATCAACAAGAGTTGTGTTGTTGACCCTCATTGCCTAATTAGATGAGGATTAGAAAACCTATTCAGTGGGGCAATCACTAACCCAATGGCACCATCTGATTGGCTAGTCCTTTCTAACTTGAAGAATCATTCGTTTCTAAATATCCCACTAGTTTGGGAAAAGAAAATTTGTTTATGCTTTGTATATTTGAAGATTATACTATGTGTTGTCACTTTCCTTTTCTTTTCTTTTTTCACAAAAGAAATTATTAGTATATTCCTTATTGAATTAAAGCTCATTACCTTTGCTTTTGAAAATCCTTTTTAGGTTCTGCAAATGTTGATGGAAATGAGTGACATCAGGGATAGGAAGGTTCTTGTTAGTTTAGTTTATGTTTGGCCTTAAAGCCATGATGATTTGGACCATGCGTTATGTTTTAATTATTAGGTTCACTTGAAGAGAATTAGTATTTCATATTTATATGAATCATGAAATTGTATCTTGGAAAGATAGTTTTAACTCTATGAACTCACTCTTAAGGAGAATATATGAATTTTGCTCTTTTTTATTATTTAGTCATTTTTTTCATATTTTACCTTTATGTCAAATATGCAAAATTGACAATGTTGGCCCTAGCCTCAAGGCATGAGGTGTTATAGATTGGTAACAGGATAACGTATTGTGGATTTCTTAGTTAAGTTTGGGTTTGGGTTAGATCTTGTAAGGCAATCTTTCTTATTTCATGAAGTTTCAATTTCCTTCCATAATGAGTTACTCTATTTACGTTACTAATCTTTTCAAACCATGCAATGAATAGGTTATTATAGCCCTAAGACGCACTACTTCTTCCCATGGCAGTTAAGCATCAAAGGAGAATGTACCATCTAAGACTATTGGAAACAAGGATGTTTTGCCTAGAGCAAATGAAGGAGTAGAGGTACCTTCTTTGGTTGTTGAGGGGGTAAATCAAGCTTTGGGTACTTGGGCTAGATTGGTTGAGTGCCAAACTCGTGTTGCTAAGATTCAAACTAAAGTTACTAAGGCTTAGGCTCAAGCTGTTGAGATGCATACATGGGATCAGTCATCTACTTCATTTAGGGGTACATTTAAGCAATGGAAGAAGATGGATCCTCTTTTAAAATGGATCCAAATCCTTCAAAAGTCAAGGCATGGATTTTGGATATTGAGATGCATTTTGATGTTCTAGGTTGCTCAGAAACTCAAAAAGTGGCCTTTGCCACTATCATGCTAGTAAATGAGGCAAAATATTGATGGAGAGTGGAGAAAAGACTCAAAAGGGGTTAAGAACCAATTAAATGGGATCAATTTAAGAAAGCATTCCATAAAGAGTATTTCTTGCGAGTGTACAACGCTAAAAGGAGCTTGAGTTTTCATAATTAGTACAAGGTGGCATGTCAATGGCTGAATATGAAGACAAGTTTATTGAGCTCTCTTAATTCACTCCTAATCTTATTACTACTAAAAGGTGTAAGGCAATTTGTTTTCTAGATAGTCTAAATCCATTTATATGGGATAAAATCTTAGTCTTGAAGCTAGAAGTGTACTTTGAGGAGGTAGATAGGGCTCTCATAGCTGAGAGAGATGGTAAGGAATTTTGGAAGTTTATAGAACAATAATGAAAAAAAGGTAGATCTGATAATGTTGATCAAGGTGGTTAAAGACATAAGAAATCAAGTCAATCAAGTTTTAAGGATTAAAAACGAACACAGGAGAAACATCACAAGTTGGATGCACATTACACCAAATATGGTAAAAAACATGGTGGTATGATATTCTATAGGGGACTAGTGCTTGTTTTGGTTGTGGTCAACCAGGCTATCTAATTTGTGATTGTCTAATGAAGAAAGACACACAAATAGGGAGAAATGAGAAAAGCTTTAAACAGAAAGTTCAAGAAATGGTGTTTGTTCTTACATGCTAAGATGCTCAAGTTTCATCAAATGTTATCACAAGTATTCTCCAATTTCACTCTTAGCTAGTTGAAATTCTTATTGACCCTTGTTCTACTCATTCCTTTATTTTTGTATCATTTGTTGATCTATTAGGCTTACCAATTGGGCGTTTGGAGTTTGATCTATATATTGCTATAGCTATTAGGAAGTCTCTCTTAGCCATATAAGTTCTCAAGGGTTGCCTTATTTTTATTGGGAATAAAGAGCTACCAATGGATTTGATTTTGCTCAATTTCCATTATTTTGATTTGATTTTGGGGATGGATTGGTTGTTTACCTACTATGCCATATTATATTGTTTTAATAAGAAGGTAACCTTTCAAATTCTCAGTCAACCTAAGTTCAATTTTGTGGGTTCTTCTCTTTATGAACTCTTTCAATTTGTTTATGCTTTAAAAGCTCAAACCTTTCTTTAGAAGGTTGCCAAGACTTTTTAGCTTACATTATAAACAGTACTAAGGATTTAAGGATAGAAAATATTCTAGTTGTGAGACACTTTCCAAATGTCTTTCTTGAGAATTTTCCTAGAATTCCACTAGAAAGAGAGGCGGAGTTCACTATTGAGTTAATGCCTGGGAGAACTCCTATATCTAGGGCACCTTATTGTATGACACCCATGGAATTTAAGGAGTTGAAGATGCAACTTGAGGAAATGTTGGAAAAGAGCATTGTTAGGCCCAATGTGTCACCTTAAGGTATTCTAGTGTTATTAGTTAAAAAGACATATGGGTCAATGAGGCTTTGTATCTACTATAGAGAACTTAACAAGGTGACTATTAGAAATAAATACCCACTACCTCAAATTAAGGATCTATTTGATCGATTGCAAGATGCTTCTATATTCTCAAATAATGACCTTCATTTTGGTTATCATCAGCTTAAGATAAAGGGGGAGAATGTACCCAACATTGTTTTTCAAACTTGATATGGACCTTATGAGTTCTTAGTGATGCCTTTTGGCTTAACTAATGCCCCTACAACTTTTATGAATTTGATGAATAAGGTGTTTGAATCTTATTTGAATCAATTTATGGTTATCTTTATTTATGATACTTGATATACTCCCAAAGAAGTGAGAGGCACGACCAACATTGGAGAATTGTTTTCCAAACTTTGAGGGACAATCAACTTTTTTTTAAGCTTAAGAAATTTGAATTTTGGTTGGATAGAGTTTTATTTCTTAGCCATGTAATCTCCAAGGAGGGAATATTGATAGACCCTGGTAAAGTTGAAGTTATTGTTAATTGGAGCAAGCCTAACTCTATAACTAAGGCTAAGAGTCTCCTAGGTTTAGCTTGTTATTACAAACGTTTTAAAGGGATTCTCTAAGAACCTTTAACAAAGCTTACTCAAAAGAGGGTTAAATTTTTGTGGTCTAATAATTGTGAGAAAAGCTTCCACGAGCTGAAGAATAGATTGGTAACTACTCTAATGTTAACAGTCCCCTCAAGTTCTAAGGGTTATGTTATTTATAGCGATGCTTCACATTAAGGGCTTGGTTGTGTTCTCATGTAGGATGGGAAAGTCATCACTTATGCTTCTAGGCAACTAAAACCTTATGAGTGAAACTATCTTCCTCATAATTTGGAATTTGCAATTGTGATTTTTGCTCTTAAAATATGGAGACATTAATTGTATGGTGAGACATGTGAGATCTACACTAATCATAAAATCCTAAAGTATTTGTTTTCTAAAAAAAAATTGAATATGAGATAGAGAAAGTGGCTTGAACTCCTCAAGAACTATAACTGTTTTATTCTATATCAGTCTAGTGATGCGAATGTAGTAGTAAATGCTTTAAGTAAGAAGTCTTTTTGTTCTTTAGTAGCCTTGAGGGTTAGAAAACCATATATGTTATTCAAATTGAATAGACTGCTAGTTTAATTTGAAGTTTTATAGTCTGGAGTATTATTTGCTCATCTTAAGGTTCAACCAAATTTGTTTGAGAGGATCAAGTCCTTACAAAGAGATTATCCACAAGTTGTTCAAAGTATATATAAGAAAAGGAACTAAGTCTTACTTTGTACTTCCAGATGATGGAATATTGAGATTTAGAATTCGTTTGTATGTATGTGCCCTAAGTTGGAAATCTCATGAAAGAACTTTTAAACACTCCTCTAAGTTTGTAGTCTACCCTAGTGAGACCAAAATGTAACAGGATTTGAGATAACTTTACTAGTGACCCGGTTTGAAGCATGGTGTCGCTTAATTTATTACCCAATTCTTGAGTTGTCAGTAGGTCAAAATTGAGCATCAACGTCTATTAGGTATGTTGCAACCACTTCTCATTCCTAATTAGAAATGGAACCACATTACAATGGATTTTGTTTTGAGTTTTCCCAAATTTGTGGTGGGAAGTAATGTTGTGTGGGTGATTGTTTATAAACTAACCAAATTAACCCACTTTTTACCTATTCAAACTACTTGGTCCTTGGACAAATTAGCCTTGTTGTATGTTAAGGAGATTGTGAGGATGCATGGAGTTCCAATATTTATAGTATCAAATTGAGACGCTCATTTTACTTCCCAATTTTAGAAGAGGTTGCAAAAAGCTATGGTAACTCAGTTAAATTTTAGTACAACCTTTCACCCTCAATTCAATGGACAATCTGAAAGGGTAATTCAAATTTTGGAAGATATGGCTTGGGCATGTATTTTAGATTTGGGAAGTAATTGGGACAACCATCTACCCTTAGTGGGGTTTGCCTACAACAATAGTTTTCAAAGTAGTATGCCACCTTTTGAAGCTTTATTTGGCCGAAAGTGTAGGTCCTTTGTTTATTGGGATGAGGTTGGTGAGGGAAAATTTTTGGAATCAGAATTAATTCAAGAAACTTCTAAAAAAATTGCTTTAATCAAAGAAAGATTAAAAATAGCTCAGAGTAGACAAAAGAGCTATACTGATAATAAAAGGTGAAATTTGGAGTTCTAGGTTGGTGATCATGTGTTTCTCAAAGTATCACCTATTAAGTCAGTTATGAGATTTGGTTTAAAAAGAAAACTTAGTCCTAGGTTTGTGGGACCATTTGAAATTATGGATAAAGTTAGCACTTTAGCATAAAGGGTGGTTTTATCCCCAAGTTTGGAAAAGGTTAATAATGTGTTTCACGTATCAGCTTTAAAAAAGTATGTTTATAATCCTTCACATGTTGTGGAACTTGAATCGATTCATTTAGCATAAAATCTATCTTATGAGGAAGTTCCTATTCAGATTGTTGACATGATGGTAAAAATGTTTCTTCTTGTAACAATCAAATCAGTCAAAGTTCAATGGAGTAATCACTCTAAACAAGAGGTGATTTGGGAACTTGAAGATGAGATGAGGGAAAAGTCTCCACATCTTTTTTTCTAATTTCAAGTATGCTAAGTTTAGAAGACTAAACTTTTTTTAAAGAGGGGATAGTCTAATATTCCTAATTTAGTTCATGGAATAATAATAATAATAATAATAATAATAAGGATAAAGATAAGGATACATTATTAAAAACAAAATAAAAAAATAAAAAAGTTACAATTTTAAAACACGATTTGGGAGTTACAAATTTTAAACCAAGTTTGGGGAGTTTTAGTTTTAAATATATATATATATATATATATATATATATATATATATATATATATATATATATATATATATATATATAACAAATCTAAAGAATCTGGAGATGATAGAAAACCCCTAGAGAGATAGATGAAGAAATAAAAAAGAGAACAAAGAGATAAATGTTGAGATTGATTTTACCATTGATTATTTTTATTCTCTACAGAGTAAAATTTAAGGTAAAAGTCTGTGAAGAAATGTATTCTTGTTTTTTTTATTTATTTATTTAGCTTACATGTTAAAGAGAGAGAGAGAACGAGAAGGAGAAATTTTTATGGTTCATCTAATAAGTAAAGGTTTAGGAAGAAAAGAAAAGAAAAAATAATTAATAGTAGTACGATGAATGTTTTCTCTAATTTAATCCTAGAAAAAAACAAAGTCTTCATGAGTGTGAGAGTTCTTAATTATTATTTGAAAGAAATTTATATACAATACAATTCTAAAATAAAAATTAGTATTTAGTTTGAAGAAAAATTCTATAGATTTAAGAATGTTTCCAAGAAAAATATAAAGATAAATACATTAAAAAAAAAAATCATTTTAGTTGTCCAATAAAAGAATGTAGTGCAGAATGGATATTCGATGTGAATAAAACATGAATAATAAAGGAAAATAGGAAAAATAAAATATGCAATGTACAATAGAAAAAAAAAATAATTAGGATAATTAAATATAAATATATATATATATATATATATATATATATATATATATTAATATTAATTTAGTACTCAATAATGTATGAAGAAATAAAGAATAAATTCTTACATTTAAATTTAATTATTATAGGAATAAATTGGTACCAAGTGATATAAAATTTCCGTTAGGTTAAAATAGGTTTATATCAATAAGATTTATTTTATTTTTTTAGGTAAATCCTAAGTTTAATCAACTTCCTTGCTGAGATCAACTTTAACCAAGTAAGGAATTATGACCCTTAAATATTTTTTGAAATATTATTTTTCTAAAAGGGTAGGAAAATATTTTACTATATGAAGAATATTTTATATTATGAAAAATATTACTTTTGTTATATATTCTGATATCTGGCCCTAGTCAATAGGGGTTGTGTTGTTGACCCTCATTACTTAATTGTATGAGGATTGGAAAACCTACATAATAGGGTAGTTACTAACCCTCATTACTTAAGTGTATGAGGATTGAAAAACCTAGTTAGTGGGATAATCACTAGTTTGATGGTACCATTTGATTGGTTAGTCGCTTCTGAATTGAAGAATCATCCGTTTCTAAAGATCCCATTAGTTTGAGAAAAAAAAAAAAATTTATACCTATATGTTTGAAGATTATATTATGTGTCATGTCACTTTCTTTTTTTTATATAAAATAAATTGTTGGTATATTCCTTACAGCTAAAGCTTACTACTTTTGCTTTTGAAAACCCCTTTTAGGTTCCCCAAATGGAGATGGAAATGAGTGACATTGAATATAGGAGGGGTTCTTGTTAATTTAGTTTATGTTAGGCCTCAAAGCCTTTGTTTATACATGATGATTTGGACCATGTGTTATGTTTTAATTATCAAGTTAATTTGAACAAAATTAGTATTTCATAATTATGTGAATCATGAAACTTCTATCTTACAAAGATAATTTTAACTCTATGAACTCACTCTGAAGGGGAATGTATCAATTTTGTTATGTTTTATTATTTAATCATTTTTGCATATTTTACCTTTACATAGGACATCTAAAATTGACAAGGTTGGCCCTAGCCTCAAGACATAGCATGTTACACTATATATATAATATGATTTGAACTAATGTAATTAAAATAGGTCTATTATAATAGTAATTTTTTTTTTTTTTTTTGAAATCCTTGGATCATAACATTTGATAAACCTTTTGGTTTTGGCCAAAATTTAATATTTTAAAAAATAATTATTGGTTTTTGTTATTAAATAGAATTAAAACAAAACGAACTTCATTTTTATTAAACTAAATTGAATGATTTCTTTCAATTAATTCAATTTTTAATATATGAGAATTCATTACATGGATTCAATCGTATACACCCTAAAGTTGACAGCAAATTTTTGGGAAGGATAAAAGGAATGAAGGCTTATAATTTTATATTTTGGTATAGCATTCGACACAAGAAAAGTATTCAAGGACAAAGGTGTTTGTTTTTTCAACTTGCTTTCAAACCTTTTAGTAGTTTGTTTTTTTACTTTTTCTTGATCTATCACTTATTTTTTAAAATTTTGATTAAATAAAAAA
Source organism: Vitis rotundifolia (assembly GCA_030254885.1). NCBI lineage: Eukaryota > Viridiplantae > Streptophyta > Magnoliopsida > Vitales > Vitaceae > Vitis > Vitis rotundifolia. Next base: position 9,083,336 of record CM058169.1, read on the forward strand.
AAATATATATTTGATTTTTTAAAAATACGAAAAATAGTTAAATGTATTGTCATAATTACAGGGAGCCTGTTGAATTTTTATTTTATTTTATTTTATTTTTTACTTTTTAATACTTCATAGAAATATAATATTAAAAAATAAACTAACTTAATATTTAATGCTATTAAGCAATATTTAATTTTAAATTCCATTTAGAATTAAGTGAAAGAAAACAAACATTGCCTATGTTTCAAGTATAGCGTGTGTTTTAAAAAAATTTCAAGCTCATCCCTAACCTATTTATTTAAATTTCAATCCCGCCTCATTGTCATCTCTACAAGTACATATTAAAATGTGGGTTCCACACAAATAAATTAATGTGGTGGCTGTGTTGGAGACATGCTTATAATATGATATAATGGTTGTATGAGAATATATACAACTTAGAAATCATAAGAAATTGGGTGCAGCATATAAAAACACATTGCTTTAAGAATTCTGGTGTGCTGAAAGTAAAGTTTGGTGGGCTATCACTGCAATGCTTAGGATCGTAAGATATCATGCTTATGCTTTTGTGTGTGTTAACATAATGTCCAGTGACTTATCTAAAAACCAAAGCACAATGTTTCATGTGCTGAGCATGCATTGTGCCTTTGTGATAACAGGTACTTTGATTACAAGATTACAGGTTTTCTAATCTCAGTGCTTGCAACTTGGGGTGCAATATGTGCCTACTAGAAGGGAAGAAGAAGAATCACTTTTGCTAAAGGCATAGAAAAGCAAGGACCTTATTTAACTTTGTTAGGTACAATGCCTATCATAGAGTTGCCCTGCAATATCATCAGAATTCACCCTTTCTTCCTTTTCTATGTACAAACCTTTCCATCTTCAAAGATTTCCTCTATAGATCACATCCACACATACTCGTTCCACACCAACATTCATTGTGTTAATTACAAAAACAAAGTTTCAAATTCCTTCCACCAATATCTACAAGTAGCTAGGCTTCTCATTCAGTTTTTTATGCCCAAATTTGTAAGTTCTGCTGGGATTGCAGTTGAAGTTATTGTCACCCCCAAAGCCATACTTGGTGTGGTACCCTGGGTAGTCCATAAAATTAAAGGGCACTTCTTCTATAAGTCGAAGCCCAACTCTTGAGGCTAAAAATTCCAAATTCCACTCATAAAAGAAGCCATTGCTTTTGTGAGTAATGTGGATTTCTCCATCTATGTGAATCATCTTCTTAGCATTTTCTAAAAACAGCTGTACCAGCATTTGATTTCGCCTGCAAGAAGAAACAATGATATAGAAGGAAATTTTTCATGTAAGAATTGGGAATACAGGCTATACATAAATTCGATTGAAGAAGCTTTCCAAAGAAAGAATCTACCAACCGGATCTTATCTTCCCTTGATGCATTGGGAAAAAATCCAGCCAGCGGGAAGTTGTAGACAACTCGATCAAAACGCATGCAGTTGAATGGGAAAATGTGTGCCATTTTGGTGGCATCAACATCATGCATGACTTTAGCTCCCAAGCTCCGTAGTGTATCGATGTTGGACAAGGCCTGCCTATAGTTTGTGCTCAAAAACTCTGAAAATTGCAGTTGATAGATTAAGGCCATCAGACAAACCCCAAATGGGTTCTGGGGCACATGCTAATCAAGGTTTACTCGGGACTAGAATGAGAAAATACCCAAATCAATCAAAATCATGACATTCATGAGAAAGAATCAAAGAAGATTACCAACTTATCATTCAGGATTTGTTATTTGTTACCTATAGAATCAAGAGAAGTAGCGGTTATGTTTGTAGCAGAAGCAAAAGCCACAGCCAAAGACGCAGAGAATGAGAAGTCCCCTTCACCCACCAGCAATATTTTGTACTCACTGCTGTAGTGCTTTATCCATCTTACTCCAAGCTTTCCTTCCTCTAGGTCTTCTTCACAGCTGCTGTAGTCCCACCAATTTTTTTCTACCACTCCTCTGGTTCGTTCTTCATTTTCTTCAATTATGTCGTAATGGTGGAGCCGTGCTGAAACTTGCTTCTCATCACCTACAACTTGGACTTTAAATTTTGCAGGAATTAACAGATCCAATGCATCATCAGACCTGGAAGTGCTGCGTGGGTCCAAGCTCAGTGGAAAACCCAGAGAGTTTCGCTGCGATGCACCATTGATGCCTGAGTTGCTGCTTGGGACAGAGCTCAATGGAAGAGTCACTGGATTTGGCTGGAAATGGGATGGACCACTCACGCTAGAGTGGCTGCAGGAGCTAGAGAGTAGTGAAGGATGAGTCTGTATCTTTGGCTGAGCATGAGAAGTACCACTTGGCCTGGATAGGCCACACGAATTGGAGCTGAGTGGCTGAGGAGTCTGCACTGGTTTTGGGTAAAAATAGGTTGTGCTGGATTGGCTGCATGAGCTAGAACTTAGCTGTTGGTGAGTCTCTAGTTTTGGTTGGACAGGGGATGATACAGTCGTGCTGGAGAGACCACATGAGCTCAAGTTGAGTGGCTGATGAGTCTGCACTAGTTTTGGGTAAAAATGGGTTGTGCTGGATTGACTGCACGAGCTAGAATTCAGTTGTTGGTGAGTCTCTAGTTTTGGCTGGACAGGGGATGATACAGTCTCGATAGAGAAGCCACATGAGCTCGAGTTTAGTTGATGATGAGTCTGTAGTGTTGGCTGAAGACGTGATGCACCACTTGTTTTGGAGTGGGTGAATGGGCTAGAGCTAGAGCTCAGTGGAGGCGGAGGATGAGTCCGTAGATTTGTCTGCAATGCGTAGTCCCTACATGATCCTACGCTTGGTGGAGAAGTAAATGGATTCGGTTGCAACGCAGGCTTTGAGCTTGAAGAATTGGTGTCTGAGGCCAATCTCGGCGGAGAAATCAGGGTTAGTTTTTCAATCGACTTCTTTTTATCATCTTTTTCACCCCACAACCAGCGAATAATAACGGAGAGAATTTCCCCCCCTGCTTTTTCTTCTTCTTTTTCTTCTTCCTTCATCAAGGAGCCTGTAAACATAGAAATGTCCCTTGTCATGAAAAACATGCGGCGTGCACTGCAATGTCAATGGACTTGACACAGGTCCCACCAACATTGCATTAAATTTTCCTTCTCGGACAAGTAAGATAAGGAATGCCTCTGCCACTTACTGTTGAGAAATGTAAGAAGATATTACCAACAAAGCCTATCATGTTAACTTTCAAGTCATCCCACATCGGACCAAGAGAGGCTTTTCGGTCTCACCCAGGGGTTTCCCTCATAAAAAGGGTTTTACCACGTGAGCACTTTTGCTCGTTATTCTATTTATTGTTCGATTTTTCTTTTTATTATTATATTTTAAAATGATCGCTGCAATATCCTTTCATAACATATTAAATCAGGTGTCATTTCATATCAAATCATTGTAGCCTGCTTGACTACTCCAATTCCCAAGCCTTTCTCCTCCGTTTTGAATGTTGATTCCATAAATGTCTAGTTTCCAGTGATGTAGGGTTGTGTGAGTCTTTCTCTACCATATCAGACCGAGACACTAATAGTGGGATTCTTTTTTTCTTTTCAAATCAATATGACTCAAATGCAACATTCATGTCAGAATACAAAGGGATTCAAATTGCCAACAAATGAACCAAAAATCATCTTCACAGCCAAATCTACAACTACTAAACATCTTTTCCCTGTAAAACTAGTAAAATTTTCATCCAGACATATTGATTAACTATAGAAGAAGAGGCTTCTGCATTCATCCCCATCTAAGTTCAGCTTTTTAGCAGAAACCCAATATGAAAAAACAGAATGACAGAAAGGGTAAAGGGCACCGATATCAATACCATGCATGCAGATGAGCTTGTGGCTGATGAGAGCTTTGTTGAGAGCAGAGATCAAAGTTCCCAAATCAGAGTTTTCCCACCAAAGATCGGACGAGATCAAACACTAGTGATGCTTGGCTTGCAGGAGATCCATCAGTGTTGGGTGTGAGAAATGAGAGTTGTGCCGAGAGTGAAGGGGGAGCAATATCAGAAGGTAAAGAAGCTTCCGATGATTCGTACGTCCAAAGACTTGGTTGGACTTGGCCATTTTTATGCTACATGGAGGCACTCTATTCGTATTAATAAAGTGATAAAAGAAAAAGATTAGGAAAGAAGTCCATTTCATCAAAGAATTTGATACCCAAAGTGATGGAAGTAATTCAAATAGATTGATGATGATGATGGCTGCACCAAACAGCATTTGATACCCAACCCACCAATCATGAAATTCAGTGACATGTGAGTGTATAAAGCAAAATAAGATATACTAAAATTATTTTAAAATACTTTTTATTTCCAGATAATCTTTTATTTGGGGAAAAAAAAAACAAAGTTGAAGAATTATTTAAAACAATTTATTCATTTTAAGATTTTTTTTTCTTTCACTTCGTAAATATTTCATAATTTTAAAAATTATTATATTATTTAATTTATATTATTTAATACTTATTATAAAAATAAATATGCACTTAAATATTTATAAAAATAAACATTACATATTTTTGGTAAAAATTTTCATAAAGCTTACAGTTGGTCTAGTGGTACGAATCTCTTTGTTTATTGCTGCCTTTTAGGTTTGATTTCTCATACTCCTCTTTTCTACATATACCCATCCCACATTGAAAACTTATACAAACATTTCCTCCCATAAATTACATATGAGCTTGGCATAGAAATTAGTTACTTATAATGTGGCCCATCAAAATAAATGTATTTGGGCTGTACAGCTTTTAGGGCTACAAAAGGTGTTAATTTTGCCGATTCAATTTTGAAAACATTTAGAATCAATAAAGAGGGGTTCACATTATCATACGAAGAACTCTATGTGTTTTCAAGGAAGTTGATATCGTACAACATATTCTTAATTTAACTTGACTTGGAGGTATTGGTATCTTCCTCCGGTTCACATTGAATTAATAAAGAGGGGTTCACATTATTATATGAACTCTATGTATTTTCAATAAATTTGAGATCGTACAACATATTCTTAATTTAACTCAACTTGGAGGCATTGGTATCTTCCTTGGGGTTCACATTATCATATGAAGAACTCTGTGTTTTCAATGAAGTTGAGATCGTACAACATATTCTTAATTTAACTCAACTTGGAGGCATTGACATCTTCTTCAAACTTCACATTGAATCAATAAAGAGGGGTTCACATTATCATATAAAGAACTCTATATTTTCAATGAAGTTGAGATCGTACAACATATTCTTAATTTAACTCAACTTAGAGGCATTGGCATCTTCCTCCCAAATTCATTGTATGTATGTGTAAATGAAAGAAAGTTGATTCGAAGATCTAAACAATCTTCTACATTTAAAATTTTATGAACCCAATCTATGCTTTTTCATTTAAAGAAATCGACAATAAACTAAATTCAACCAAAAATTACATACATATCTATAATATATAATATCTATTAGTTATACTACCAACTTAATTTTATTATAGAGAAGTATACCACATCTATATAGTTTATAATTGAGCTACTTAGTAATGCAATGAGAAGGTTATATCAATAGGTATATACATTCATCTCCCCGAGTTAGAATAATATGACTTGACATAGATTGCAATAATGTAATTTAAATAGGTCTTTTATAATAGTATTTTTAAGCTTTTCGGATCATAATGTTTGATAAACTTTTTGGTTTGGGCCAAAATTTAACATCTTAAAAAATAATTATTGGTTTTTATTATTAAATCGAATTTAAACGAAATGGACTTTATTGCTACTAAACTGAATTAAATATTATTTTTAATATTAAAAAAATATATATATATTTTTTATTTTTTCTATTCAATAAAAAAAAAATTAAAAATAAGTAGCAGATTAAAAAAAAAAATTAAAAAAAAAATGAACAATTCAAAATCTTAGCAAAAAGTTAAAAAAATAAACAAGACGTAAGTTAATTTTCTTTGAGTGTCGCATGACTCCCCTCTAGATAAGGGATTGGAAGCATATATATATATATGCGGGAAAGAGCATTGACAAGGCTGTTTTAATCAGTAGCTATTGCTTTTCACCCAGAAATATAGAATTGATTTTCCAAGTGGTTGTGAATGCAAGGATACGTCCTTCCATGTAATACCCCAACCCAAGATTTTGTTAGCTTTGTAAAGTACGAAGAATTATTATTATTATTATTATTGTCTGTGCTTATTAATAATTCCCTGATTGGGCTTTTAATTCATGCCTAAAAAATTTGGGCCAAAACTTCCAAAGGTTAGCCTCCAACGTTTCAAATTGGGATGGCAATATGGGTCAACTTTATCCAAACCTTGTCTAGTTTATTTCTACCCATTCTCATCCATACCTAAAAATAAAAATAAAATAAACGCCCAAAATTTTTTAAAAATAAATAAAAAGTAAAAAATAAACGGGACAAGGTAATATTAGGAAATTTTCATATCTGCCCCATTTGAGTTTTTTTATTTTGAAAATTTTAAATTATATTAAAAATAAATATAATTTATAAAAATAAAAATAAATATTATAACTTTTTATTATTTATTTGTATGAAAAGTATAAGAATTTATTTATATATGCTAAAAAGAGGTGAAAATGAAAAAATAAAATAAAATAATTTTTTATTTAATATCATGTATAATAATTGGGACAAGACAAAACTTGGGTTTTAAAAAAAAAAATTATCAAGCTCATTTCAAATTCGTCTTTATCTCAAATTCATCACTTTAAAGAAGGGATATCCCAAAAACCGTCTCATTGTCATCCTTGCATCCAAATCCTATATATCATGTCAGTTTCCTAATTATACTATAGTGGACAATGAAAAAACCAAAAACAAAGGAAAGGAATGAGAAGTTGCACAACTTATGTGATTGTGAAAGTTAGACAAAGTAGATAAGATGGTGATCAATTCGACTCACATAGTAGATCTCTCATCTACTACTGTAGATTTTTTAATCATTTTTCTGTTCTTTTAAGTGAAAGATTAGTAATTGGAGGGTTAGAGCTCACTTATTCTTTCTAACTTTTATGGTTTTGGCTCAAAGACTAATGAAAAGAGTTGAAGGTTCTAGGGATTTCCATGAAGATCAAGTAGAATACATATCAAATTGATGATAAGAATTGCATTATGAATCTAAAATTATTTGACTAATTAAAAAAAAAAACACAGAGAGAAAATATTTTGAAGCAAAAAAGTAATAAAGGAATCTAAATTAGTAGTATATATGAATATCAAGTGGTTGGTAAATAAGCTACAAATTATGGTAATAATAAAACACTGTGTCACAAAAATATGCAACTTATGAATTTGGGTATTGTTCAAAAGATAGTTGAAAAATATATTTCAATGTTATAGAAAAGAAAATAAAGACTAAATAAATTTGCTCAATATTATATCTACATCTGGATGAAGGGTTGGCATTACTAGTTTTATATATGCTTTCCAATTTGTTTTCTATATTTATCAATCACTTGTCCACACCTCTCTAGTCTCACAAATCAACTTATAAGTGAAGGTTCCCTTATTCCATACACCTTTTATATTGTGTAACAATTTAAGTTCAACTTATTTGGCTATGAACCCTATTTCACATTCTCATATCAAATATGTGGATATTGACTTCCCCTTATGCATAATAGAGTACTTCAACAAATCATTAGATGTCAAGTTCGTGTCTCTTGCTCATCCATTGGTAGACGCTATAACTAAGGTGATGTTTATTTTTTTTTAACTTTTTGCTTAAAGCAATTTAATTTTAGAATTTAGGTTGTCTGTTTTTTTACTTTTTCATAACTTATTATAAACTTTTTATTAAAAAAAAAAAGTCAAAATATATAGTTTTTTCGAAATAGAAAAAATAACATATTGGTTTTTTTTACTTTTTAATACTTAATAAAAATAAAATACTACAAAACAAACAACCTAATATTTAACACTATTAAGCATTAAGGTTCTATTTAGAATTAAGTAAAAAACCAAACACCACCTAAACCTCTACCTACTTAGATTCTTAGGTCTCTATCCAAGCTCTTAGTTCTTCCAAGACCTTGAGCTTGTAAGGAATGTTAGAATATAGGTCAACTAGCTCAACATTCTTTTTATCTTGTTATAATGAAAATTATAGAATCTTGTTGGAGTAAGTTATGTAATAACCAAAAGTGGTAATAACTAGGGAATGAGCTCTTTGAAAGAGGGCATTCAAAGAAGGAAATACCCTCATGTTCTTTTAGCATATGTGGCACATTAATATTATATATAGATATGAAGTTATAATTATATATATAAAAGAAAAAGAGTACAAGTGCATAGGAATGGCAATGAGGTGGTTTGCGATGGGTCACCCCATCCCAATCCCTTCCCATTTATTCAAAATAATTTTGATTCCCATCCCAATTAAAAAATTAAATGGGATGGGTGGTGGTATAAATTAGGGCAAGTTGAGACAAGACAAGACAATATTTGAAACCACTTTGAACCTATATTGGGTTTTTAAAAATCTGAAACTTGTCGATAACCTATTTATTTAAATTTCACACATTAATTTGAAATTTCCTAAAATAACCTAATGGGAATTTAATTTATCTTACTATTTGGTGAAGATTAATCAATTAAGTTTATGAGCTTTCACTTACTGTTCAACTAACATTTTTAGGTATGGAGTATGCATCTCATTTGCATTAATTTATGAAATATCAATTTTCTGTCCAAATTTAGAAAAATTTTGTTTGTATTTTTGTAAATTTTGTGCATGAAATTTATTCATTCAATTACACTAACATTTATAAGACACTATACATCTTATCTGCAGCATAAATTTTTCTTTCCATTTTCACTTGTGTTCGTAACAGACTACGTTCAGACCCAACATATCAATTCATGGTTCTTCCTTGGCAACTACGGATCATTCAAAACCAAATTTCAATGCTCCATGAACACAATCCCTTCATTCGAGTCAGGCCCCTGATGTGTTTGTGCCCCATGGTTGTGGTACCATAAGCACATATTCATTTCTGAGAATGAAACAAGCAACCTAACAGACCCCAGGATACTTCAGTTTGAGATTTTGACTCTGACAAATTCATATTTGTAATGGGATTTTTTGAAAGATTATCCCTGATTTGAATTTTCATGGCTCAAAACATTCCCTAGATTACTCAGCCTCCATTAACACTCATTTCTCAAAGAAAGCAAACTGCTGAAGCTTACCAACCCAGGTTCAAACTTAGTACACTAGTCATATCATGCAGGACTGAGCTAATTCAAAACTGTTCCATCTCATGTGGCAATCCTAAAGTCATATTGCTTCCTTCCAGTATTACAGAACAAAACTAAAAAGGTAAAAGCTAAGCAAAACTCATTCTGTGTCGAATCATGCTGAACTTAGGAACTAAAATATCTATGGCTAAACACCTGGAAAGTAATAATTCCATGGTTCCCTAGGATGGGATCAGTCCAAGTCTCAGGAATTTGAAAAAGATTTTATCTGCCAGCATGAAAATAAAATTTAGGCTCAAAGATTCCTGACCAAGTTATCTTGGCCTTCACAACCCTCTCCCAGCACATTATCAAAGGGTATCTATTTTGTTTCCTGATGGATATTTAGACCATCTTTTGCTAAAATGGTTTTGGGGATCAAGCAGAAAGTACAAAATAGATTGTATGCCATTCTAAATAGAATGCATGTCACACCAGGACTGCAATTTGATCATGAAAATTGACAGAGATCATCTCACCTGGAAGTATGAATTTCTATAACATTTACAATAATTCCTGCTCTCCTGCAGACAAGTGTACTGAGACAAAAACCAAAAATAAAAAGAGGAGTATAGTTTTTACCTATAGAACAACACCAGTGCTTAACTTGTATTCACTAGCAAAAAACAAGAGAAAAGGTGCTCACTTCTCAGAAACATGTTCTATTTCTCCTTCTTCTTTACAAGTAGTGATCAGGACCCAATAACATCCTTTGTAGCAATGCTGATCTCAACCTGCTCAAATGTTGAAGCTCTTGCAGAAGGTTTATGTAACCAGTCAAGGTTCTTCCTGGACCTTCAGCCATATATCTTTCAAAGCCAAGCCTAAGTGCCTTATGAACAGTATAGCCCACATCGTAACCAGTTCTTCCGAATGTTTCCACAGCATGATTGAAGTATCCATCAAAGATCCGAGAACAGTCATTGCTGACAGAGATTGTTAAAGGTAACCCCATATGCCTTGGGATGCCATCCATATTTGCTAAAATATTTATTCTAGGACCTCTGTAATCAGATGAACCTGGGCACTGCTGCATTTGGCTTAGATTAATTTGCTGAGATCCTCGGTGATTTAAATCAGAGTGGCACACGATTCTGGACATTTTCATAGCAGTGGGGGAGAATCTGAATTTGAAAGTACTGCAAGCTCCCAAACGGAAGGGCTCATCACATCTTGAACCAGCTCCTCTCTTATTGTTATAGCCTGGGTAGTCCTCTCTCTTAAAATCAACACACTCAAACAGCACCAGAGAGTTTTGAGAAGCAAGTTCCTCAAGATTCCATTGGGAAAATGGAGCTGTGGTTTTGTGATTTACATGAATTTCACCATTGGCTCTTAGCATGCCACTTGCATTCCTGAAGAAACCATGCACAAGATCCCTATGCATACTGTAGCATAAGATGGGATGACAACGTAAGTACAATCCACACAGAATTAATAAAGAAATCAGCAATTCTATAAAAGCCTTAGGTACAACTAGATTGAACCATTTGAAATCAGCAGAAAACAATGCATCAAAGATAATCCTATTCCTTTTGATTTTTTTTTTTTTTTTTTCTTTCTTTTTGGTTGTCAGACACACTGGTAGAAAATATTATCAGATGATGATGTCTATAATTAATTTACCTGTGATAATGAAATTTTTCTTCTACATATTTGTATCTTTGATATATATTCTACCACTTCAAAAGAGAAACCCAGCACTCCCATCATTTGGAAGCAAAGGCATGATATTTCTGGTGCATCTGTATAGCAGTTAATCTTGTTTTAAAGTTGTAAGTTAGATGCCTAGCATCTGAGCTGAAGACCAACACATGAGCCAATGCCCATGGTACATGATAGTAACAACTAGAATTCTTAAAAATACTATGAAGAAAATGACTGATTCAGTTACATGTGGGGTTCCAAATACCCCCCAATTCTATCCTTTGCTGCCCTGGCTTTTGTAATGGAGACTTTGTCCATCAACATGTAGAAACTGAAATTATAACATAATCTCATTATAGAGGCATTGGAAACCTACACATGACCATGCAGATGTGATTCATTTACCAATACGATGAATCATACTGCACTTGTGCAGACTTATGGCTATATACTGCAGAAATAGGTAAACATATGACCACAGAACGTGTGTTATGCATCTTCACCACTTTGATAAACTGGTCAAAATTTCCCCTTTTGAGGACTTGAATGGGATCATCAAATGCGTGCTCCAAACCCACAGCTATTACCTTGATGATCACCATCTGAACCAATTGAACAAACACACAGTTCTGTGCATAGACAAAAAGGACATGAAATGTAAATGAACTCACAAACACAAATAAAACATAGGAGAAAAGCAACATTGACCATGATGAGCAACTACAATGTATGGAAGATTTTGCTATGAAATTCAAGCCACATATCATATCCATAATAACAATACATTTTCTTCGTACAGAGAGAAGGTAGTTTCGAGGAATTATGAAATTTCCATCACATAGATAAGAAATAAAAGATGAGGCCTTACTTAATCATAAGCCTGCTGTCTTCCTTTCCATGGAAGCCTGCATGAGGAAAGTTATATATAATGCAGTCGAATTTCCGCATCTTCAGATCAGTATGAAGCTTCATCTTGGTTGCATCCACTCCAAATAAAAGAGATGCTCCCAGCCTCTCTAAAGCTTCCAAATTTGATTTTGCTTTCTTGTACATCTTTATCAGAACATCTAGTTTAAGATTGTGTCAGAAAAAATAGCATTCCTCATAAAACAGAGAGACTACAACTTAATTTAAAAATTTGTATATTGAACTGAACACAGACTAAACCTCAACTAAACAATTGAAACATTCACAAATGTGATAACTTCCCAAATATTGAATATAACAACCTTCAAATTCTTAATTTGCATATCCTTTTACCCAAGATGAAAATGACATTTCAATTTCAGAGCATCATAGAAGTCAGAACCCTTGTCAATTTTGATATTTGGAAAGTACAATAACAATGGAGAATTCTTATCTAACAGGAGGATTTGGAAAAACATAAACCCCTAAAAAATTCACACAATGTAAAAAAATATTTTATTAATAATAAAATAAAAGCTCTCCAAATTCCACCTCTTGACTGTCCCTAGTTGCTTTCCTTTCAAAATAGTCCTTCATCTCCAAACCCAGATGTTTGGTTCTCAGAAACTGAGAAAGAAAAATAATACAAAAGCAAGTTTCACTTATATTCCAAGGTTGACCATTTCTTCAACCCATAAAATGAGTGTCAAAATGTATAAGTTCCTCCATATTTCTGGCATGCTTCTTTCTCTTCTACTGTTTCCCAAAAGTATACAGGGCTAAGGACTACAAGATTAGAGTATAGTACACAAGTAACGAGTTGATTCCAATACATATAAAATACAAGAAAAGGGAAAGAGAGAGACCATATGGGTCGAGAGAAGAAGCAACGATGTTGGAAGCAGAAGCAAAAGAGTGAGCCAAACACAGAGAGAAAGAGAAGTCTCCTTCACCAACCAAGAGAATTTGATGAAACGAGGAATAATGCATCAACCGTTTCTCTTGTTCTTCCACACCCACTTCATCGTTCACCATTTCCTCCCCGACAGCCATTGACGCTTTCTACAGTTACGGAACCAGAGAGACTCTTTGAGAGAGAAAGGTAGTGAAAGTTTGGCCGTGTTTAAAGGGCTTGTTTGAAAAATAGAGATGATTTTCAAATAGAAATATTTGGGCTGAATTTACCGAGATGCCACTGTTACCTGGATGGTGCAAGCAGCGGGATTGTCTCGTTTGTGAGCCATGGAGCTTGGGAGGGGCATTTTGGGAATGGAAGATGCATGGCATGGTCGCCCATTAATGGAGGCCTGCCCTAACATTGGGGAGTTCAAGCGTCCCTTACGCTCGGCTCATATGGCTTCTGACGATGCAGATTTAAAAGGGATGGGGGAATTACTTTTCCTTTTGGGGTTTCTTTTGGGGAAAGTATGGTATGTAATTACATAAAATTAATTAGAATAAAATAATCTTTAGAATTGTGCATCTAACTGTTCCATATTTTTATAAAATAACCAATTTTTTTATATAAATATTTTTTATTATTTCATGTATTCACTTGTAGATTTTTTTTTAAATTATTTTTATAAGAAAATAGTAAGGATGTTTTTGTCAAAAAAAAAAAACGAGATCAAAAATTGATGGAAGGTTTAGGCTTATTTGATAATTGTTTTTTAAAAACTGTTTTAAAAAATAGCTTTTAAGAACAATTTTTAAAAATTGTTGTCTAATTTTATAAAATAAAAATTTGTTTAAAAATTTAAAATATTTTTAATTTGTTTTTAATATTTTAAATATATATTTAAAATAATTTTTATGTCTAGTATTTTATTTTTAATCATTCTACATATTTATATAACTATTTTTTAAAATAATTTTCATAAAATAAGTTAAAATATAAAAAAAATAATTAAAAGATATTATCTGAAAATATTATATTTTTTATTTTTAAAAATAGAAAATATAAAATAATTTTTTATTATCAAACGATATTTTTCTATTTTTTTGCTCTAAAAAATAAAAAACTATTCTTGAAAACAGGCGATTACATTTTTAACGTTGAGTGTTCAATGACTCTTTTAATCAAATAATCCAAATATATAAATGCTTTTAATTGAAATAAGAAAAAAAAACATTATGAATTATTAAGTGTAAAAAATAAAATTATTCGTTCACATCTGTGAAACGTGTCTCGGGAATAGTTTTGGAAAATAGGGATAGTTTGTTATGTAAGTGCTCAAGGAAGCAATTTAATGAGATTGGTCTAGAATACACAACCAATGCACCGCGGCTAAGTTCATTTTTCAAGCCACGTGTCCTACGTGTTCGTACAATTTAGTGGCATCTAGGGAAAGAAATGGTTAGTTTTGTGGACTTAATAATCGTACGCTAAGAGACGCCAAGGAGAAATTCATGCAAAATGTGACATTATTGAGCTCTGCTATGAACCCAATTGAAAGGACTGTTAAACAGAGGAAGATCAAAGGCTACAACAAATCGGCCGAGGAGGGAGTTTGAGCCTTAAGAGGGCTATTGTTAGCACATTAGCTATGGAAGGTATGACATGGGCATCTGTGGCGGCAACTTGCATCCACATGGCCTGAGGCATGTAGTGGAGGTATGTCCAAACTCAAGCACGGTGTTGGGCTTAGAAAATATACTTTTGGTAGAGGCTGCAACTTCCAACGACACGCATAAGTCATAATTTGGCACAAGTGCGAACAATATTGTCCAGACATGTTGCTTAACTAGAGGCATGGTGTGCGACAATGGCGGCCCGTGGTGGCAAACTCGAATGAACTTGACATTGTAAGTGTTGAATGTTGGCATGTGGGTGTGTATGCGCGTGAGTTTTGGGTGAGGAGGGTTGGGGTTGTGGTCTCACTTAGTGTAAGGTGTGGGCTATGGTATGACACGAGCTCACCTATATGAGATGGCAATGGGGGGCGGGTTTTTTCGAGTACCCCCACCCCCTTAATGGGACGAGTTTGAATTTTAAATAAACGAGTTTGAAATTGGTTTGAGAATTTTTTTAAACCTTGAGGTGGGTTCAGGGTAGGTTCGGATATTGCCTTATCCCGTCCTGCTCCAATTATATATAAAATTGATTTTTAAAATTAAATTAAATTAATTTTTATTTTATTATTTTTAATATATAGATAATAATAAAATATTCTTTAATAAAAAAAGTAATAAAAAATATAATAACTTAATTATTTATAAAATGTATTTATTTTAATGGAATTAAAAAATTTTAAAGTAGATTTTTAAAAAAATTAAAAAAATTTCCAAAAAAAAGTTAAATAGGACGGGGCAAGGCAAAGTGAACAATTCTCATACCCGCCCCGTTTCGCCTTGTCCTAATTAATTTTTTAAATGGGACGGGGATAAAAATTATTTTAAACAAATGAGACAGGATTGGGATTAAAGGCAACCCGTTTCAAACTTGTTCTATTGTCATCCCTACGCCTAAGGCGTTTTAGGCCTCTCCCCTGATTAGTGTAGGGCACCATTAGAACTTATATACACCCAAGTGCCCAATGGCTTAAGCGGGGTATAGGTGCATGAAGAAAGCCTGAGTAAAGTATGACATGTTAAATGTGGGTTGCATGGCTGAGACAAGTTGGAATGTAGGCAATTTGGTGCATGGGCTACATGTGAACAATGCTACATACATGAGCCATGGGCGTGACCGAGATCATGAGATCCTCCAAAATGTGATGAAAGACTCTAATTCTAAGCAACAGAGAACTTGGTAAGGCGTAATTGAGCATATGAGTACTTGCATGCAAGGTTGGTTGGCTAAAACACACAGGTTCTAGAAAGGGGAGCATGCAAAGACATCAGGTTTGTTGGTTTAGGCATAAAAGATGTACTACTCACTAATTACTGGAAGACATAGCCAAATATGGGGTTGTGTCTAACGATGACAATGTGACAAGTTTTTTCGAGTACCCACCCTTGATAAGATAGGTTCGAAATTTAAATAAATGGGTTAAAAGTGGGTTTAAGATTTTTTTTAAAACTTGAGAGTTGAGACGGGTTTAGGGTGGGTTTGTCTCGCCTCCTCCCACGCCACCCTGATTATATATGTAATTAATTTTAAAATTTAATTTAATTTAATTTTTATTTCCTATTTTAATATATATAATAATAATGATAATAAAATAATTTTCAATAAAATAAGTTATAAAAAAATTATAATATTTTAATTATTTATAAAATATATTTATTTTAATGAAATTTAAAAAATTAAATAATTTTTTTTAAATTAAAATTTTTCAAAAAAGAGTTATACAAGGCGAGACAAAGCGGGAAATTCACATACTCGTCCTATCCCACCCCACCTCACCCCGCCCCATTTATTTTTTTAACAGGACGAAGATGTGAAATATTTTGAATAAACGGAGTAGGGTAGGAATGGGAGCGACCCGTCCCAAACTCGCCCTATCGCTATCCCTAGGTGTGTTGTAGAAATGCATGAATACATCATTTAGAGCAAGGACAAAGTATTTGGGACAGCTAGTAGCACCTCGGGAGACGCTGCAAGCCTTAAGAAACTACCAAGATAGGTGAAAGAGCATGGGTTGGATCTCTAATACATGGGTAGTTATTGAGAGTTTTTGGTTGCCTATTAATACCATATCATATTGTACAGGTAAAAGAAATTTTTTTTGCATAGGAGTTTGTTTGACAATAATTTTAGAAAATGCTTATAGCCTAAAAAATATTTTTGAAAAAAAAAATTCAGTGTTTAACAAAATTTAGAAAACATTTTTAGAAATCTAAAAAATCACTTTGTAGTATTGAAAAATTATTTTTAGTGTTTTTTAGAAAAACACTTGATAGATGATTTCTTCTACAGACACTTTCAAAGAAAACACTTTCACTGAAAATATTTCAAATAGAAACACTACCAACTACACCCCTAGCATTTGTAGAAGCCTTGATTTTTTTGTATTGGGCATGGAATTATACAAGTTGAGAAGTAATTTCAGCTTGGATGCTTTGTGTGTCGGTTGCATTGGAGTGGGCTTGCTAAGTCGATCTTCACACCACACACAAAAAAAGAATCTCGTGACAGCTATCACTATGATGCTTTAAGATGATAAACCATGGAAGTAGAAGGCTACAACGAACAAACCAGCCAAGAAAGGAGTTTGATCCTTCAAGAGGGCTATCACTGCGATGCTTAGGATAGTAAGATTAAGATATCATGCTCACGCTTGTGTGTGTTAATATAATGTTTATTGACCTATCTAAAAACCAAAACACAATGCTTCATGTGCTGAGCATGCATTGTGCCTTTGTGATACCAGGTACTTCGATTACAAGATTACATTGTTCTATTCCCAGTGGTTGCAACCTTGGGGTGCAATATGTGCCCTATTAGAAAGGAAGAAGAAGAATCACTTTGCTAGAAGGCATAGAAAAGCAAGGACCTTATTTAACTTTTGTACAATACAATGCCTATCAGAGAGTTGCCCTGCAATATCACCAGAATTCACCCTTTTTCCCTTTGCCATATAAAAACCATGTATCTTCAAAGATTTCCTCTATAGATCACATCCACACATTCATTTCACACCAAGTTTCATTGTTTTAATTACAAAAAGAAAGTTTCAAACTCCTCCCACTTGTGTATCATGCTCACGCTTGTGTGTGTTAATATAATGTTTATTGACCTATCTAAAAACCAAAACACAATGCTTCATGTGCTGAGCATGCATTGTGCCTTTGTGATACCAGGTACTTCGATTACAAGATTACATTGTTCTATTCCCAGTGGTTGCAACCTTGGGGTGCAATATGTGCCCTATTAGAAAGGAAGAAGAAGAATCACTTTGCTAGAAGGCATAGAAAAGCAAGGACCTTATTTAACTTTTGTACAATACAATGCCTATCAGAGAGTTGCCCTGCAATATCACCAGAATTCACCCTTTTTCCCTTTGCCATATAAAAACCATGTATCTTCAAAGATTTCCTCTATAGATCACATCCACACATTCATTTCACACCAAGTTTCATTGTTTTAATTACAAAAAGAAAGTTTCAAACTCCTCCCACTTGGATCATTTCATAAATCTGTAGCTAGGCTTCTCAATTGGTTTTTTATTCCCAAATTTGTAAGTTTTGCTGGGACTGCAGTTGAAGTTACTGTCACCCCCAAAGCCATACTTGGTGCGGTACCCTGGGTAGTCCCTAAAATTAAAGGGCACTTCTTCTATAAGTCGAAGCCCAACTATTGAGGCTAGAAATTCCAAATTCCACTCATAAAAGAAGCCATTGGTCTTGTGAGTAATGTGGATTTCTCCATCTATGTGAATCAATTTCTTCGCATTTTCTAAAAACTGCTGTACCAGCATCCGATGTCGCCTGCAAGAATTAACAATGATATAGAAGGAAAATTTTCATATAAATTCAATTCATAGGAGCTTTTCAAAGAAAGAATCTACCAACCAGATTTCATCCTCCCTGGGTTCATCGGGAAAAAATCCAGCAAGTGGGAAGTTGTAAACAACTCTATCAAAACGCATGCATTTGAATGGGAAAACGTTTGCCATTTTGGTGGCATCAACATCATGCATGACCTTAGCGCCCAAGCTCCGGAGTTTATCGATGTTGGACAAGGCATGCCTATAGTTTGTGCTCAAAAACTCTGAAAATTGCAGCTGATAGTTGTCAATTACGGCCATAGCAAATCCCAAATGGTTGCAGGGGCACATGCTAATCAAGGTTTACTAGGGACTAGAATGAGAAAATACCCAAATCAATCAAAATCATGACATTCATGAGAAACACTCAAAGATACCAACTTATAATTCAGGATTTCTTATTTGTTACCTATAGAATCAAGAGAAGTAGCGGTTATGTTTGTAGCAGAAGCAAAAGCCACAGCCAACGACGCAGAGAATGAGAAGTCCCCTTCACCCACCAGCAATATTTTGTACTCACTGCTGTAGTGCTTTATCCATCTTACTCCAAGCTTTCCTTCCTCTAGGTCTTCTTCACAGCTGCTGTAGTCCCACCAATTTTTTCCTACCACTCCTCTGGTTCGTTCTTCGTTTTCTTCAATTATGTCGTAATGGTGGAGCCGTGAAGAAACTTGCTTCTCATCACCTACAACTTGGATTTTAAATTTTGCAGGAATTAACAGATCCAATGCATCATCAGACCTGGAATTGCTGCGTGGGTCCAAGCTCAGTGGAAAACTCAGAGAGTTTCGCTGCGATGCACCATTGATGCCTGAGTTCCTGCTTGGGACAGAGCTCAGTGGAAGAGTCACTGGATTTGGCTGGAAATGGGATGCACCACTCACGCTAGAGTGGCTGCAGGAGCTAGAGAGTAGTGAAGGATGAGTCTGTATCTTTGGCTGAGCATGAGAAGTACCACTTGGCCTGGATAGGCCACACGAGTTGGAGCTGAGTGGCTGAGGAGTCTGCACCGGTTTTGGGTAAAAATGGGCTGTGCTGGATTGGCTGCATGAGCTAGAACTTAGTTGTTGGTGAGTCTCTATCTCTAGTTTTGGCTGGACAGGGGATGACACAGTCGTGCTGGAGAGGCCACATGAGCTCAAGTTGAGTGGCTGATGAGTCTGCACTGGTTTTGGGTAAAAATGGGTTGTGCTGGATTGGCTGCATGAGCTAGAACTCAGTTGTGGGTGAGTCTCTAGTTTTGGCCGGACAGGGGATGATTCAGTCGCGGTAGAGAGGCCACATGAGCTCGAGTTGAGTTGATGATGAGTTTGTAGTGTTGGCAGAAGACGTGATGCACCACTTGTTTTGGAGTAGGTGAATGAGCTTGGCTGAAGACGTGATGCACCACTTGTTTGGGAGCGGGTGAATGGGCTAGAGCTAGAGCTCAGTGGAGGCGCAGGATGAGTCTGTAGATTTGTCTGCAATGCGTAGTCCCTACATGATCCATAGCTTGGTGGAGAAGTAATTGGATTCCCTAATCTTGGTGGAGAAATCAGGGGTAGTTTTTCACTTGGCTTCTTTTTGTCATCTCTTTCACCCCACAACCAGCCAAAAATAATGGAGAGAATTTGACCCATTGAATCACCCTTTCCCCTTCTTCTTCTTCTTCTTCTTCTTTTTCTTCTTCTTCTTCTTCTTCTTCTTCTTCTTCTTCTCCTTCAAGGAACCTGTAAACATGGAGATGTCCCTTGCCATGAAAACCATGCGGACGTGCATTGCAATGTCAATGGACTTGACACAGGTCCCACCAACATTGCATTAAATTTTCCTTCTCAGACAAGATAGATAAGGATACCTTTGCCACTTACCGATGAGAAATATAAGGAGATATTACCCAAAATGACTAAGTATGAGTTCAGACCTGTAAAGTCTACAAAGCCTATTATATCATTGCAGCCTGCTTGACTACTCCACTTCCCAAGCCTTTCTCCTCCGTTTTGAATTTTGATCCCATAAATGTCTACTTTCCAGTGATGTAGGGTTGTGTGAGTCTTTCTCTACTATCTCAGACGGAGACATTTATGGGGGGCTTTTCAAATCAATATGACTCAAATGCAAAATTCAAATTAGAATGCAAAGGGATCCATTTTGCCAACAAATGAACCAAAAAGCATCTTCACAGTCTAATCTACAACTACCAAACATCTTTTTCCCAGTAAACCTAGTAAAATTTTCATCCAAACAGCACAATTAGCTATATAAGAACAGGGCTTCTGCATTCACCCCCATCTAAGTTCAACATTTTAACAGAAACCCAATATGAAAAAATAGAATGACAGAAAGGGTAAAAGGGCACCAATATCAATACCATGCATGCAGATGAGCTTGTGAGCTTCGTTGAGCGCAGAGATCCAAGCTACCAAATAAGGGTTTTCCCACCAAAGATCGGACGAGATCAAACACTACTGATTCTTGGATTGCAGGAAATCCATCGGTGTGGAATGTGTGAGATGAGAGTTGTGCTGAGAGTGAAGGGGGAGCAACATCAGAAGGTAAAGAAGTTTCCGATCATTCGTACATCCGAAGACTTGGGTGGACTTGGGCATTTTTTAATTGGCGAATATGCTACGTGGAGGCACTCCATTTGGATCAATAAAGTGACAAAAATAAAAAAAAATAAAAAAAAATTAGGAAGAAAAGTCCATTTCATCAAAGAATTTGATACCCAAAGCAATGAAAGTAATTAAAAATAGATTGATGATGCCGATGGCTGCACCAAACAGCATTTGGTAAACAACACATGATCATTTCATCACAGCCCTTCGTTCAGTCGGACTCTTTGATGATCACACCCTCCGACCCCACCAATCATAAAATTCAGTGAAATGGGATTATGGGAGTGTATAAAGCAAGATAAGATATAATTGACGATTCTAATTAAACTCAAAAACCTTTCAAAACGACAACAAGCTTTTTTGTCATAACTTATATTCAGTAGAAACTGACAGTCCAACAACCAAGAACCATTACATAAAAGCCAAATGCTTTATCGTTTGCAATGAGCCCCAAGATCCATCATTTGAGAAATGAAAGAAATGGAGCTTAAATCTATTCTATCCCAACAAAAGTGGAATATAGTGGTACTATCAAATGCCTTAAAATTTACATAAGCGTATTCATGAAAATATCAATAATTATAAATATATCGATATTTTAATTTTATAAATATATCGGAGATATATCAATGAATATTTTAAAAAATAAAATTTAGATAATTTAAAATTGATTAAAACTTATAAAAATATTAAAAAAAAACTCTAAAAATGATATAATAAATAATAATAGATATTTTAAAATTGTTTTATAAAAAAAATATATATATGTATATGATATAATTAATTATATTTTATTATAATATCATATGTGTCCATAAAAAAATATGAATTTTATAAATTTATTAAATTATATCAAATACTATTTGACAATAATATTAAGATATTTGATTATAATATATCTCACTTTAAAATTATAATTCATTTAATTTCAATTGTATTAAATGATATAAAATAAATGATAATATATGTATATATTTTTAAAAAATTTTATATTTAATTAATATATAAATGATATAAAAAAACTATTAAGAAAATTATAATAATAGATTTTATATTTTTAGTGATTAATTAAATAAAATTTTAAAATAACATAATTAAAATAATTTGTTTATAAAAATATTTTTTTATAATTTTATTGTATATTTATCTGGTACGTAGTATTTATCAAATAAGCAATCAGCCTAGTGGTCACCCAAGGTAAGTACATACTTATTTTTGGGTCTAAGCGGGTTCAAGTCCTAACGCCCGAGCAACCGAACTTTCGCGTCGCCCGTCACCGATACACGAAATTTTCTGAAATTTTCATCCATGCATTGGCGAGAGTGGATATGTACCCACCAAAGTTAAATGGTACCACCTCCACAACGCTCAGGCTATTTACAAGGATTTCAGCCCCCTCACTGCTGAGTTTCTTTACATTCTAAAAGAATAAAAGCTATAGCTTCTCATGGGTACTGCGAAAATAGCTATGATGTTTATGCTCATACTTCCTCATTAATTCACTTGATATATAAACCCATTCATGTCACTGATTTTCCTTGTTGAAGCACAGAATAATTAAGCTTGAAAGGGTAGATAATGCCTGCTGAACAGAAATTTCCTCTTCCTTAACCGTACTTGAGAATAAAGGGGGGTGGCAGAATCAAAGGCCCTGCACAAACACAAGAAGAGAGCCCCGCCTTGCTAACTAGTAGTAACTCTCCTGTTTCAATTTCTTTTGAGTACCATTTCAGCTTTCCTCTTCAAAGAATACTTAATGGTTAAGAAGTTGGAACAGAGTCCCAAAATGATAGATGAGTTTGAATGCACCTTTTCTTTTAGGCTGAGACGAAGTCACCAGACCCATTGCAACCCTCAGCCCTAAGAATGCTAGTGTCACAAACTGGGGATGACCAATGGTTACTTTGAGTAAAAAAGAGCTTTTGTGTGGACCTCACATGATATGTCCACCAACATTAAGATTTAATGTAAATCCAACTAGCATTCAGCCATCTATTATGCTAATAACATCACTCCCACCACCCAAAAAGGAAAAGTCTGCAATAGGAAGAAGGAAAAGAATGCTGAGAACAAATTTCTGTCCTAATGATTGTTGCCCTGATCTCAACACGCCACTTTGCAGAGATCTCTAGTTTTGCCATCTGGTCACCATAGCATAAATTATGTTATCTTAATCCATAACGCCCAACTTTTTTCAAGTACTTTCTTAGTGGGTAAGCATCAAAAAACACTGGTATCACAGACCAATACCAGTGTGGTTAAACATACGACCACCCATCAGAACTCCAAGAAACCAAAAAAGAGGCTGAGCCCTTTGTCAAGCTGTTCCTTTTGGAATTTCTCAGAAACCACTGCAATTTCAAAAGCAAAAACATTCAAACCCTACCCATCGTTCCACTTATACATCCTTTTTCAGTTCTCAAAAAACAACATATTGGTCCCACTGCCACTCAATTAAAAGCTTCTTTTCCCCTTTTACTTTAACCCATTATATCAGTTTATTAAAAGAGACCATCTCCATCTTCATCTCCTTCCTCATTACCTGCTTCAGAGGTTTTTCTTCATAAAACTTCTAAAAATGCTTGCACTCGAACCCCCACTCCCAGTCTCACCCCAACCCCAGAAGCAAACCATGTCAACTCCTCTAAACCAAATTATCATATCAAAACAAGCCATGAATGAGCATACTCCAGCACCAAATACACCAGATCCAGGAACCAGAAAAGTGACAAAGCAACTAACACTCCTACGGCAACCTCGCCGAACCAACCCAATGGTATGGTGCTGTGCAATCCTATGTCTAATATTCAGCCTTCTTCTCATCTTCTTTGGAATTGCTACTCTGATCATCTTCCTCGTTATTAAACCAAAAACCCCTTTGTTTGACATCCCTGGCGTAAGCCTCAGCAGCATCTACTTCGACTCACCAGAGTACTTCAATGGTGACTTTACCTTCCTTGCAAATTTCTCTAACCCAAATCGAAAAATCAATGTAAGATTTGAGTATGTGTACATGGAGCTCTACTTTTTTGACAGGCTAATAGGAACTCAAACTCTTGAGCCATTCACTCAGAGACAAAGAGAAACAAGGTTGGAATCAGTTCATTTTATATCAAGCTTGGTTTCCTTGCCCCCAAATCTGGGGTTGGAGCTCCGAAGGCAGGTGCAGATCAACAAGGTTACATATAACATAAAAGGAACTTTTAGAGTGAGAGCCAATCTGGGATTGACGCACTTCTCTTACTGGTTGCATGGAAGATGCCAGTTAGACATGACTGGGCCACCAACAGGAGTTCTAGTCACCCGAAGCTGCAGAACAAAGAGATGACAAGTGCAGAATGTTTTTTTTTTTTTCTTTTAACTTCACCTTTTTCATTTTCCTCTTCCATTTGGATTCAGATCTAAATGGAAACTGTAATGTATAAAGGATGGTGGGCTGATATGATCATAATGATCTATAAAATGAATACAACAGAATTCTTTTGTGGTTGAAATGATCTAAGCCAAGATTGTCGTTGAAATCTCAGATTCAACAATCTAAGCCAACAATCTTGACAGGGCTACAGGGCTGAGTCACAATTGAATCAAATGACATCAACTACCTGATATGGGATTAGAGGGGAAAATGTAGGAAGAAGCACAGAAGAAGGAATCTGACAAACTCGTTTTGATGGGTTAGAATATCACTCAACAGTCAACAGACAAGGAATCTGACAAACATTTTTATTTCTTTGCTTGTTGGTCATCTTACTTGTATGAATTTCAAATCTTTGAGCATTCGAAGAAGCTGTTCCATTTTTTCAAAAGAGTATTTAGGATCTCTAGAGGGATCTACATAGATTCCCAAGTTGATTTCCCTGTCTACTTTTTATTTCTTATACATAATGCAGAAATGGTGTATTCAACGTTCCACTATTGTTATTTACTTAAACCAGACTTCATTTTGGGCATGGTAGGTCATGGATCTCCAGAGAAAGCAGAAAACGGATTAGTAGGGATGTGCTCAAGATGAGAGCAAGGGGATTCAACACTAGTGAAGATATAGGAAAACCTGTTCCTAGAATCTATTCATGCCATTCTCCAAGCTGTGAACATCCAAATGAAGCTGTCCCACCTAATACCAAGATGCACATGGGTGCATCATAGGCCTACCTGAAGAATCTATTCAATGAAAGAATAATAATAATAATAATAATAATCATAATCTTGGCATACCTAAAGAATTGCAACTCCGGCTGTGAATGACTACCTGGTGCAAGTTATTTGAAAACAGATTTTGTTAAAACCAGAATTGGGAAGGCCGTCGCTTGGCAATCCCAAATTTGTTGAAATTTCCATCAGATAAGTGATAGAAGCACAAGTACATGGCATAATTATAATGTATGCAAAAGAAATCATAAATGAAAGGCAAATCAGAACTTAGTTCTAGTTCTGTAGCTAGTAAGAGGACAAATTTGACAATTTTGTAAGACAAATTGAATAGCCATCACATCCACTGAACTTTACCTGGAATGCTGGAATCTATGTTTATTACATAGGTGATATTCATCACTTGGTCTAGTTAAGGAATATTCTAGTTTCAGGATATGGCTCATAAATATAGCCATTCTCGAAGTGGAGTTCAGCCAATTATTTATCCAACTCCATTAACTTCCAGCTCCATGTCTTTTATCCAGTTCTGTAATTTCCAGTTGAAGACATGACAAGATGAGTTAAGAAAGGTCACTCTTAACTCTTGCTTTAGCAGGGAAAGCCATGGCAGTAAATCTTGAGAACACTCACAAGCCTAAGTTGATAAAAAACAAGAGTATAGACTAGTTTCATGAAACCACTGGAAATGGGAGGGTGTTTATAGGGATTTAGAAAACCATAAAATTCTAAGCTTATATATATATAGTTATGCTTAGTTTTATCCATGGTTGTGATTCTTAAAAGAGATTAAGCATGCTTTTGTTTTGATAAAA
Organism: Vitis rotundifolia; assembly: GCA_030254885.1. Classification (NCBI taxonomy): domain Eukaryota; kingdom Viridiplantae; phylum Streptophyta; class Magnoliopsida; order Vitales; family Vitaceae; genus Vitis; species Vitis rotundifolia. The sequence goes on from CM058169.1 coordinate 9,109,129, forward strand.
AGATTAATTTGGAAGGCACAAAAGTTTAAGTAGAAATAATTGTCGATAAAATTGTATAACGAAGATTTGAAGTTCCAAAAACTAAACATCAAAAGTAGTATTATTGTTTATTCCCCTTTTTTGGTTGCATATCCTCCATACTAGGAATATATGATTTGCAATAATAGAATTAATAATATTATGAACCTGACAAAGAATCAAGAAGATATAACTCTAACTAAGCTACTCTTCATCCTTAATCATACAAATATTTAATTTTTCAATTTTCAGTTAAGCTACTCTTCATCCTTAATCATAAAAATATTTATTTATTTTTCAGTAGTACCCAAGTAGCCATACTCATTATCAAGATCCTTTTCCCCGAGTCATCATAAGTAAAACTTGAAAATTAAAAAGATGAGACATATAGACACTTACACCCAACCCATGTAATGTAGATAAAATCATATGAAGTAGGTACATGTAGACCATGAAAACTCATGCAACTTTCCATGTTCTGGAAGTCATAGATTAAAACAAACTCAAGAAGATACTCCAGCAATAGAAGCAGACTGAAGTTACTACTTCTCTTCGTTGGAAGTCTGTAAGTTTTGATTTAACGCCATCCCTTTGTTGTTTGTGTAGAGTTGTTAAGTACCTACAGCAACCTTGTGGTTCTCATAGTTCACCATTTTGTGAACAAGTGAGATTCCTGTTATTATATCCCAGATCTCATATTTCTATTCAAGCACTCACCCACTTTAAGCAGAGCAACTACTAGAAAGAATAACTTTTCCTTCGATTCTATTTGATTCCAGGTGCCTTTTCTCATTATATGTGCCCAGTAATCAAACGTAAGGGGGGAGGACTGATTCTTGTTTGTTTCAAATGAGCATGAAATAAAGAAGATTTTAAGCAGCAAAATAAAGTGCAAAATCCACTCAAGCCTAGCACCATCATGTAGCCATATGTCAAGCCCAGAAAGACAGATGTCTGAACAAATACAGTAATAACATTCTTAGATTCTAAGATCTATCCTGCAACCAAGCATGCCCTTAAGCTTAAACTCATTTATGAAATCTTACAAAAGTTATTGAGCTTCAAATTTTCCTACATCAGACATTATCCATGCCGACCTAACAAGAATATTGCTTAATATTCATAAGAGTTTTATCCCTTGATAAAAGTCTCTCTTATTGGCATATAAACAGAAACGGAAATAATCCAATTAGAAAAGGAAGAACAGATATATGTGGTTCAACAATGTCTGTTAGTGGGGATTCTCAGGCATCTCTTGTTCTAAGCTCCCATATGGACCTCTCAACAAGGATTCAGCCTAGTGGATCCCCAGCTCAGGAAGTGGAAAGCAGATAATGTAAGATGGAAGGGGTCAAAGGGTCTCCTCTGGGTGAAGTAATAATAAACCGCTCCTTCCATTCTGCTCTGTAAGGAGTTAAGTGCACCTGGCAAAGAAGGTGCATGAACAGGGTCTACTTATTCTCCTGAAAGCTCTTTAAGGCATAAGAAAATTCTAATTTAAATCAACCAAAGAATTATAATATTAATAATGTAATGAAATGAAATTTACCTCTTTTTCTTCATTTTTTGTTTCAAAGATGGGTACAAAAGAGGGTTGAAGCTAATCCCTGTTCCTTTGATGCCTTCCAGATTCCAAAAGTGCCTATACAAAAATGAAAAAAAGAAAAAAAATCAGGGAACATTACAGATGCCAACTCAGATTGAGCAGGTTCCATTGTAGATCGGAGATCAACCACAAGATATTGCACCTTCTTTGGAGGGAATCTGGTTCTGTGGAGAAGTAGGCTGTAGTAGCTCGCTCAAGTGCAGAAGTAGAATTCGACACTATGGCTAATGGAATTTGTGAACCATTGTGGATCAAAATCATTTTGAGGAATCTCAGTACTGAAGTTAGGAAGCCTATGTTATTGTATTGTGATAACAAAGCCACCATAAACATTGCACACACTCTTGTCCACCATGATCGAACTAAACATCCGGAAGTTGATAGATACTTTAGAAAGGAGAAGCTGGACAGTGGATTAGTCTGTATTCCTACCTTAAGATGATGTGTTTTTTTTTTCACCAAATATTCATTAAGGGCAAGACCTCTTTACATTGCATGTACAAAACTGCCCAATTATACACCAATAATGTGTAGAAAGTCAAATTTAACTACAAACTTCCATTGACAAGAACTAAATGACAATCCAGGATAAAGTAGAAAACTGATTCCTTGCCAGGAATCAAGGGACCGTGTATTATTCCCTAATAGGTTTCAAGATATCATCTTAATAGAGGATATACCACTACTCCGAGAAAGAGCTGAAGCTTACATTAGCAGTAAATTTTGAAGTTCAATGCAGATACACAATCCAAATGTTCTATAAACTTGAAATACCCAATTGAAATCCAAAAATGTAATCAAATAAACCATTGCAAGGATCCACCAATATATAACTTGCTTATGTCTTCTGAATCGCCAAAATAACATTTGGAATTTTAGCTCATTTTTTAAGAACTATGAATGGAATACAAAGCTTTGAATAACTTAAAGTGATCATTTTTAAACCTCCGATAAAATGAATGGAGCAAAAGGAAAAAAGGAACCTTATTTCACAACAGTTCTTTATCTACCACTAACTTCAGATGGTGTCTTTGCCACTATTGACAATGCATGTAGTCCATTCTGCAACTCCTCTTGCAACAAATCATAAATGACTCTATGCCTCTTAACCAAACTCTTCCCTTCGAACTCCTCTGAAACTACCTTAAGATTAAAATGTGTCTCCCCATCACTTCCCCTAACACCAGCATGTCCAGCATGCTGATAAGATATATCCTCTACCAGCAATTCAATAGGACTAAGAGCTCTCTCCAATATCTCTTTTATTCTCCCTCCCCTACTCCCTAAAGCAGTTTCACTGGTTGCACCCCCTCCCAGATTTGAATCTCGACCACTCACTTCAGAACTCAATCTGGCATCGGAATCTTCAATACCACCAATTTTAGAGCTCAAATTCGAGCTCCTAATTGGCTTTTCGACATTTGAATTCAACCCAGTTTCACTAGTCCCAGCCACACCCACTTTCGGATCCTCAACACCCGTTAACTCACTGCTCCTTTCAGCTTCTATATAAAGCTCCAGCGCCTTTTTCTGCATCAACTTCAACATATTCAAGAACCCATTATTCCTCGAAGGTGTAAGACTCTGCTGCAACCCAAGCAAGACCACAAAATCGGGCGAGACCCGCACAACCTCCTCAACCGGCCTGCCCGAAAGTCCCTGAACGAGCAAAGCCGCGAGCCCCTTGGTGAGCACCGAGTCAGAATCAGCTTCAAAGACCACGTTCTTATCCGAGTCAAGGTAGGCACGGACCCAGACCTGAGAAACACATCCCTGTACCTTGTTTTCAGTGGTCTTGTACTGGGCATCAAGTGGGGTGAGGTTTTTGCCGTAGAACAAGAGCTGTTGGTACTTAGCCTTGGGCTCTTCCACTGCTTGGAAGAGTTTGACGATTTCTTGAAGCTTTGGAGGGAGGTCTTCAATGGGTTGCAGAGAAGCGGAGGTCAAAGAAGGCGGCGATGATGAGGATGAGGGTTTGGTAGGAAGCCTCTGAAATGAGATGGAAATTGGTCGGAAAAAAGAAAATCTTGGGAGAATTGGGGTGGACGAAATTAGGGTTTTGGAGAGTGAGAGATAGGGAAGATGCAGAGATTGCGGGATTTTGGCTGAGAATAACCGGAAGGAAGAGGAAATCGCCATTCCAGAGAGACGGAGAGGGTTGGAGACAAAGACAATTTGTACAGTGCACTTATATGCAGTGTAATTGGGCAAAAAAAACAAAAAAAATATATATATATATATATAGGAGGAAAAACTGGAATCAAACAGCGGCTGACCTAGGAACTACGCTTCAGGATGCTAAGGTCGAGTGTTTCTCTTCTCAGTCGTAGGGCTCTGTAGCGTTGAGTGGAGTTTCCTGTTGCCCAGAGACGTCTTCTTCTCTGTAGAGTCTTCTGATCAATGAAGATTGGAGATTGGACAGAGACATGCGTTCAGGTGGAAAATGGACCTTGAGCCAGAAAAATTAGGGGATTTTTTATACTTGTTCCGTGAATTTAAATTTTTTTTTTTTAGATACAGTACATTGAAAAATATTTCTAAGGGGTTTAAGTTCAAAATAATCCATTTGTTGAAAAAAATGGTAAAAATAATGTTCATCTTGAAATATTTATCAAATTAATCTTTTGTATCCATGTAACCATCCATATGGGTTTTTTCTATTATAGTGTAAAAAACTACTGTTGGTGACTGTGGTTTTAAAAGTTGCAAAAATATCCTTAAAACCATTGTCACAGACTATGGTTTTACAATTTTCCTTAAAACCACAGTTACTAATTGTGGTTTCAAAATTATTTTTAACCCTCGTCCGTTTTAGTGGTATTGTGATTTTAATATTATTTTTAAAATATTTTTTTATTATAATAACCATAAAACCACAGTTAGTAACTATAGTTTTAAAAATATCATAAAAATCATAGTCACGGACTGTGGTTTTACAGTTTTCTTTAAAACCACAGTTACTAACTGTGGTTTCAAAATTATTTTTAATCCCTATATGTTTTAGTGGTATTGTGATTTTAACATTATTTTTAAAATATTTTTTATCATAATAACCATAAAACCACAGTTAGTAACTGTGGTTTTAAAAATATCTTACAATTTTCTTTAAAACCACAGTCACAGACTATGGTTTCACAAATATTTTTAAGGGGAACTCATGTAATTATAACTAAAAAAAGTATGAGATTTTAGAACTTTACTTTTTTATTTTTTATTTTAATGTCAATTATGCATGTACCAAAATTTCTTAACGATGTACCAAATTTCCTTAAAGTTCATTTTAGAGTGGGGAAAATTTCTTACATTTTTCCATTGCCAGTTGAAAATTATTTTTTTTTACAAATTATCCTATATTTATCTTTTTTTTTTTTTTTTTTCATATTTTCCTTGAAATTTTGAGAAAATAATATGGCCTATATGCATTCCCATAAAAATTTATATATTTATGGTAAATAAAATATTTATTTGTTTTATGAATATTTTCACATATGAATTAAAGAAAATTATTTATTCATATTATTTTAAAATTTTAAAATAACTAAACAAATTGTTTATATTATTTTAAAATTTTATATTTTCATATGAAAATTAATGCCAATGATTATGATTTTAGGTTATTCCTTATTAAGTATGATTTGAACTTATGTCTTAGTTAAAATGTATAATTTTTTAATTATATGAAAGAAAAATAGGTAATGGTTGTAACAATTTGTTTAGTTAGAATTTCTTTCATTTAGACTTTAGGATGCATTTGAGTTTTATTTGTTTAAATTAGCAAGGAAATTGGTGAATAACATAATATCACTAATTTGAATTAACACTTTATATAACCTTAAATGTATGAACCGAAGTATTATAGTTCTACAAACATGAAAAAAGATCTCAATGTGTCCCACATGATGGAATCTTTCTCTTTTGTTGTGAACATCTACGGTAGACGGCCATATTTGTTGTATCCATCTGTGCTATCTGAAAAGTTTCCATCTCTATAGATTGTGACACGTCATCTACATGAGCTGTCGAGTTAGATGGAACTGATGGAGGTAGAACTCAACGTACACGTGGAGCTCGATGTCCTCTAAGTACCCCGTACATGTAATCGTGCGACATGTGTTGTCTCCTAAAGAAAAGGTAGATGTGCAAATGGACTCTGTAATAGGTGGAGGTGCAATAGACTCTGTAACAAGTGGGGGTGCATCCAATGATATCGATGGCTGGGATGGAGGTGGAAGTGGAGATGGAGATGGCTCAACAGGGGTAAAGGTAAATGGTATGGTAGTCTCGGGTTGAGATGAATGGGCTGGTATGGATACATCAGGGGGAGAGAGTGGCGATTGTAATGATGTAGATGACTGAAATAGAGGAAAGGTAGATGTGACTAGTGGATGTGAGGGTTGTACCAAAGTAGATGCCAAAGGTACATGTCAGTGACTAGCTCGACGACCACCTCTCCCCCGACCTTTAATGGGTGGTACCCTAACAGGCGTAATCAATGATGGTGGTCTCATGGATGGCCTTGAAGATGTGGATGGCTCATGTGTGGAGTATACGCGATGGTCCTCTCTTATAGCACGTAAAACATCAATAGCAATTCGGTGAGTTTCCTCCAAATCATTTGAAATAGCCATTTGCAATACGGCAGTGATCTGTATAAGAAAATGAAACATAAGGCATTTGCACATAATTTAAGTTTAACATTCATTAAAAAATGGTTTTGTATCTCAAATGGTCTTACCAATAACTTAGTGGCAGAAACTATGCTATGGAACCTCATATGATCTCTATGCAAAACAGGTGCGATTAGGTGTCGCGCGATACGTCGATACCACTGCATATATGGATCATAAAAATCAATGGTAGTAATAGCAAGTGGTGCTGTCGCAATACGCTCAGAACGAGTAGCCCAAAGAGAAATATACTAAGCATGGAATGTCACCCAATCATACTAATGTCGTTCTCGCCTATCCACTAAATGTAGCTCCATATCTATCAAACAAGGTGGAGGTATCCCTTGTTGCATGCGAAACTGGCGTAAAACTCGTTCTGGTCTATGCCACTCAATAATATCAAAGCAAATTAGAGGTGACATAGTTCGCCAAATTTCTTCATCAACATGACATATAGCCGGAAGATGTGCAATCAAATCTGCTTTATATGGTTCCCATAATACTTGTAATTTAAAAAAAAAATTAATTACTCACATTGGTGGAAAATGTTGCAAAGGTAATCTTATGCATCTACACTTTACTTGATCCTGTGTCTAGGCATCTAATTGATCTTGATAGAATGTCAACACATGTGGTGATGGGTTATGAGACCAAGACAAGGGTACTCTCCACCTATGGCCCAATGGATCGACTCGGAGTGCCTCATCTAGCAATGGATGATCATGTAAACCATCAACTACATCATCATGTACATGTGGGACAACTATAGGCATTAAAAGACGACTGAAATCAGATTGACCCACATGAAGTCTCTCTCCCATGACCACAACTACAAAATCAGATAGCATTACCAAAATTAGACGACTTACAATAATAATGTGAGTCAATTAATTAGAATAGATAGTTATGTCGAAATACCTGTAATAGTATGATAGGTTCAGAAATCTTTGTGGCACTATCCAAACTCGCACGACATAGCTCTCTATATAGGTATGCCAACACTACACTACCTCAACTATAGTGAGAAATCTCAATGAAGTCTCTCAACAGTGGAAGGTAACATAACTGTACATGTGTACCAGTCTTGTCTGTGAACAATGCTCCACCCAATAGTACTAATATGAAAGCACGAGCATAACCTGTAAAATAACATCATCAATCCTTGCTGGTGGATATGAGAATTGCTCATGCAACCATTGTGCTAATATAGCTAACCCTTTAATCTGAGATAGAGGTAGGACGACACCTAAAAGCTCTGAACATAGTAGTGACCAATCTATGTCACATGTGCCAGTGATAAGAGGCCCATGTATACGTAATCCTAGAATCATGGCTACATCCTGTAAAGTAACAGTCATATCTCCAATAGGTAAATGAAATGTGTGTATCTTGGGCCGTCATCGCTCAACAAGACTCGTGATCAATGGTTAATCTAGTGAAATGTGTCCGACATGATATACACCATAAAATCCAGATTGCATCACATATTGCCAAATACGAGGGTCCATCTCCCACTCTCGCATGAATGTCCATAAACGTTGTCGACATGTCAAAACCTGATTAAGCTACAAAAGATAACATTTCGATTAAATAAGAACTTAATTAAGGTTTATAATTATTTTTTTCTGTACATCTATATTTATATATACATATATACTTGACCATAATCTACTAATTGAGACCTATGTCTGTCCTGTAGCACTAAAATAGAGCGATCTAGTGGATTTGGATCGAATCTGCCCTCTCTATGCTCCATTACTATACTATCATAATAAACTAATGTTAATATTATAATTTAAACAATTTCGACATAGTCTCCCCTTTAAAAAGGGTATTTTCCAAAATACAAAGAACCTAATTAATCAAAATATTCATCTACAACCAATATCAATATCTAATTACAATAATGAAAAAAATTGTCAAACACTAATGTTCACATCCAAATTTTAAAAATTTCGACAGAGTCTCCCATATAAATAGGGTATTCTCTAAAATACAAACAACCTGATTAATCAAAATATTCATTTGCAACTAATGCCAATATCCAAGTACAATAATGAAAAAAAAATGTCAAATACTAATGTTCACATCCAAATTTTAAAAGTTTCGATAGAGTCTCTCCTATAAATAGGGTATTCTCCAAAATACAAACAACTTGATTAATCAAAATATTCATCTGGAAATTATATACTATTATAAGTCTAATAATTGTTAATATTACAATTTTGAAATTAACAGCAAAGTCTCTCTTATAACATAGGTATTGTCCAAAATACAAATAACATAATATCAACATCCAAAGCCCAGCACCCATATTCTTATTTGGACAAGAACGACAATTGTGACCACTTTGTTTGCACAAACCACATGTAAGCGAGGTTTTACCTTCTCTAACATCCATTTCATTGTGCAAACGAGTAGATTTAGGTCGTCCACCTAACACATTTCATTGAATCTGTAGGCACAATAACTGGACCAACATATGGTGGCCACATGTAATCATTGTGTATAGGGTTAAACAGTGGTGCCCAAGTGCTAAAGTACGATTGCATAGTATAATAATGTTGAACAAAAATGACATGCCACTAGAATATGACTACATGGGAATCCATATATGAGTATTTTGCCATATGTGCATCCATGCTCACGTAGGTTAACACGATATGTTTGCCCACCAGATATCTTTTTACTACCTCTATTGGCCTTCACATGAAGCAGTTCTTGGAAGTGGTCATACAAAACAACCTCATGAGAACCTGCCTTAACAATATTTGCATTAATCTTAGCATCAACATACGGAGTGTATTCTTCACCTGAAGCAAGTTGACTAGCACCATGTTATCTTCTTACAACAAAGTAACTATTAACTCGATAGAATGTCAATTGAACAAATGCGGTGATAGGGAAACTTTGTGCCCCTTTAAGCACACTATTGAACACTTCTGACATATTCATAGTCATTATGTCATATCGTCGACCTCCATCATGTGATAGTGCTCATTTCTCAAAGGGAATAGCCTTTAACCAACTAAGTGCGTCTTGATTAATTCTCCTAATTGTCTCTATATGAGTGTTGAATTTTTCTACCTTATTTTCTAAGGTGGCTCTGCATAAAAGTTGTTTCAAACATTTGTCCTTAAAGCAAGTCATAAAGTTGCTAGCAAGATAGCGCATACAAATCCGATGATATGCATTTGGCTCAGACCAACCAAGATAAACATCAACAAATGCAACCATAATGCCCGGATGACGATCAGAGATAACACAAAGACCCCTCCTTTGAGTTACTCGATTTCTAATACATGTCAAAAACCATCCCTAATTATCAACATTTTCACCCTCAGTTAATGCAATAGCAAGAGGAAACAATTGATTATTTCCATCACAGCCCATGACAATCATTACAGTACCCTTATACTTCTCATACAAGTGTGTACCATCAATAATTAGCACATGACGACAATGCTTGAAGCCCTCTATGGAAGGATGAAATGCCTAAAAGACTCGCTGAAATACCTCTTCATTTCGCATATTACTTGGGAATGTTTTAGAAATTACAGCACATTCTGGATTGGCTTGCTCCAAGGCACCAAAAAAATGTGGCAGTTTAGCGTATGATTTATAGAAATCACCAAACAAATTAGTTAATGCTTTACGCTTGTCTTTCAAAGCCTTAGTGTATGAGATCTAGTACCCGAATCTTTCTACAACACTTGCTTGAATGGCAGCCACTGAAAGTGTGAACTATGTCTTAATCATTCCCTCTATATGGGCGACTATCAAGTTTGAGTCTAACTGATGATGATCTTGGTTCATGCAAGGATTGACACGTGTGTGAGCCACTATATTTGCTGATCTCAAATAAAGATGTCCATTTAACAACCGTAGCACGAAGTCTCCAAGGACATTGAGACTGTTTAGCTTTCTTGCATCTTAGGACCAACAATTTCTTTGTGAATGACAAAACGATATACTCTTGGTGCGAATTAATAGAGTACATCTTTATAGCATGTTGTAAATCTCTTTTGGAATTAAATATTTGGCCAACTATGAACTCTCAAATTGGATGTCCCATAAGAGTGTTTCCTCATGGGTTCCAATCACTTGATACAACATAACCAATGTTTTCAACATTTTCAAACTATGGTGATGGTGTCAAATGATATTGCGTTGGAGATAATTCAATGGGGTCATCTAAATCCTCTGTATCTAGATTGTTTGACAAGTTACATTCTTCCTCATCCACAACCACATATCTCATTTGTTTTCTTTCAATTGCCTCACGAACAACTTAAAAAGGTGAGCTACCTTCCCTATCCTGATTACTATCATTATGAACATCCTCGGCTCCTACATTGTCATCATCACATTGTCTTCCTTCTTTATCTTCCTCATCCTCTTCTGATCTATGCTCAAAAGTAAATGGATTTTGAACATTATTAGTACCATCATTCTCACCAATTAACAAAGGTATGCAATTACCAATTGGTGAATTCATTTGTAAGTCAATAGGTACTTGTTCAACAAATAACTCAACTTCATCCATCCCAAATCTGTTATGCATTTCTAACATTCGAGCTACACCACTATCATTCTTTATTGGGCAAGGTTGGAATTTATTCCCTCTTTTCATAGGATACTTACAACTAAGAATTAATCGAAAATATTCTTTATTGATGTTAGTGACCGAGTATATCATTTTCAACAGTTGTTCATATGTTGTCCCAAGAGGCACATCAATAGGTTCAACCACAACTCTATCCCCAACATAATCAACATCGGTTTGTGTTCTCACCATTTTCCCATTACAAAAACAAATTATTGCCACGATAAATTTGACATAGTTTACCTATAGAAGAAGCCAAAAAAATCAAATCAATTTCATTTTTAACCACAAAATTATACAATAGAAAACATTAGTAATAACATCAATTTGTAATGAAATAACAAATAACAATAATAGGGTATGTTATTAACAATAATCAAATAACAAATAACACCTTAATATCCAAATAATTCAATGTTTTTTATTAATAATATTTTCTTATTATTTATTACCATTAAAATTGAATAAAATGTTGTTATTTTTCCATTAACAATTAAAATGTCGTTGTTTAAGCTACCCATATTAAGTGGGAAAAATTTTTAAATTTTTCCAAAATTTGATTTTATATAAGTTTCAAATATTGATGTAAAGTGTACATATTTAGGATCATTAATAGTTACGACTATAAATATTTTAATATTTTCCATTAAAATAATTAAAAAAGAGAAAACGGAAAAGACATATTAATACACTTTTGCTTATATTTGGTTAATTTTTTGATTTTTCTAATTTAATTAAATTTTTATAATTTATAATTTAATAAGTTAAATTTTAAGTAAAAACTAATATTTTCTATATATTAAATTTGTTTTTAGTGTTTTTTTTTCTTTTTTTAATAATTTAATATTTTGGTAATGGTTTTACATGTCATTAATGAAAGTTTTATAAAATGTAACATTAATAATAACATTTTTAAAATATAATTTTGATTTGCTTAAAAGAGAGGACTAAGTGTTTTTTTAGATTTTTTTTTTGCAAATATTTAATATTTTCATACAATATAATTTCAAAGTCCATTTTTAAGACTTATTAACAATTTAATAAATTTAAAATACCTGAAAAAATATATTAAAATATACCCAATAAGGCCATTTTTAAAACATGTTTGGTTGAGTTAATAAAAAATATTTTTTATAACGATTAAAATAAAAAACATGTTTAGAAGTTGGGTTTTTTTTTAATAAAAAAAAATTTAATGTTTTCTTCATAACTCTTCTCTATTTATAGAAAAAGATATAAAAAAAAAATTCAACAAAATATAATAATAAGAGGGTGATGGATTTGAATGGGAAATCAATTGGGAAAGTTAGGTTTTGGGCTACTGATATATAAACATTATGAAAATGGAAACCCATTTTTAATTTTACGATGTTAAACCCAAAATATTTTGGGTTTCATGCACTTTGGGTTGAGGTGGTTTTTAATGCCTAAAGTTTTGCCTAAAATAAAAAAATACTAAATCGATATTTTGTCTAATATTAAAAAAAAAAAAAAAATTACTAACTGAGGTGATTTTTAATGCCTAAAGTTTTGCCTAAAATAAAAAAATACCAAATCGATATTTTGCCTAATATTAAAAAAAAAATTACCAACTACCAACTGAGGTGGTTTTTAATGCCTAACGTTTTGCCTAAAATAAAAAAATACCAAATCAACATTTTGCCTAATATTAAAAAAATATTCCCCGCTGAGGTGGTTTTTAATGCCTAAAGTTTTGCCTAAAATAAAAAAAATACCAAATCGACATTTTGCCTAATATTAAAAAAAAAAAATTTACCAATTGAGGTGGTTTTTTATGCCTAAAGTTTTGCCTAAAATAAAAAAAATACCAAATCAACATTTTGCCTAATATTAAAAAAAATTACCAATAAATCAAAAAATCGAAAAAACTTAAAACGTTTTGCCTAAAATTTTCCATCTGCTCTGCTCCCTTTCAAAACCCCAATCCGAAAAAACCCTAACCTCTCCGAGTCTCTCTCTCTCCCCCACCTTCGTCCATGTCTCTCCCGCTACTTCTCACACCTACAACTAGCATGCTTCATCTCCCAATTTACTAAGTCTTAGTCGTTTGTTTCCTATGACGAGGCCTGCAACCAGGGAGTGGAAGATGGGAAAGGAATTTTGGATCACGATGAAGATGAATCATTGGCAGATCGACATTGCTTCTTTCTCTGCTCCTCTGTTGATGGTTTTGTCTGCAACTCAGACCCACAACTTGTTCAATTTCTCCTCCTCTTCACATTAATCAGGATTTCGGGATGAGAGGAAAATAAGGCAAAGGTTAGGGTTTTTTGGGATCCTGGATAAGAGGAAGACAAGGTAGAGGTTGGGGTTTTTCAAGTTTTTTAGGTAGCTATGAAATTGAAAACAACTTGAGATTTTTAAAATTTTCAAAGGTTGTTTTAAATATTTTGTTTTCCTCTATTTGGTTAGTGAAAAAGCTAAGGAAAATGAGGAAGAAAAAACTCATGAACCACTTTGTTACAATGCTTCAAAAATTTACCTAGTCACTGCAAGACGTTGCTAGTGGAGCTGCTAATGGGAGCCGCTGGCGGGAGTCGTAGATGGTGGGAGCTGCAGACTGTGAGGAAGGAAAATAGGAGCCGTAGATGGTGGGAGCCGCAGAGAAGAGAAAATAATAGTTAGGGTTTTGATAAAAATTACTTTGTTGAATGATTTTAGGAAAAAATTGGGTCTTCAAAGTAAAAGACTAGTTTGACAAACATGACTTGCTGATGTGGATTCAAAAGACTACTTTGACAAATAGTTTGAAAGATGTATTAGTTTGGTTTTTTTTTTCAAGTAAACACTACTTTGGCTGCAAACTCATTTCTAAGTCTATTGTACTTTTTCTCACTTTAAAAGTTATCTCTTAAAAAGACACATTCCATTATTTTTATATCAACGATGATGCACGTTCAAAAAATTTGAATTTACATTGAAAGTGTCTATTCAAGCGACACTTTCGATAATTTTTATATCAATAACACACGTTAAAAAAATTTGAATTTACATTAAGAGTGATTCTTTAAGAAACACCTTTTACGATTCTACAAAATAAAATTTATATTAAAAGTGTTTCTTAAAAAGACACTTTTTCACAATTTTTATATTTGTTGCATAGTAAAAAAATTGAATTTATATTAAAAATGTCTCCTTAAGAGACACTTTTTACAATTTCACAAAATTAAATTTATATTAAAGGTGTCTCTTGAAGATACACCTTCAACAATTTTCATATTAGTTATCCATTGAAATAATTGAATTTATACTAAATGTATATCTTCAAAAAACAACTTTTACAATTTTACAAAATTAAATTTATATTGAAAAGCTTTTCTTCAAGAGACATTTTTAGTATAAATTTAATTTTTTTTATAGGTGACCAATATAAAAATTGTAGAAAGTGTTTCTTCAAAATACATATTTAATATAAATTCAATTTTGTGAAATTGTAGAGACACCTTCAATGTAAATTCAATTTTTTTTATTGTGTGACTAATATGAAAATTGTGAAAGATGTCTTTTCAAGAGATACTTTTACTATAAATTTGATTTTATGGTATTGTGGAAAGGATATTTCATTAGTATAAATTAAACTTTTTTTTAACATGCATGACTAATAAAAAAATTATGCAAAATTGTATTTTGAACAGACACTTTTTAGCATAAATTCAATTTCATGAAATTATGAAAGGTGTCTCGTGAAGAGATACCTTTAGTTTAAATTCAATTTTTTTTAACACGTATAATTTATATGAAAAATATGGAAAATGTCTCTTCAAGAAACACCTTTCAAAATGACAAAAATGCCTTAAATTTATCAATAGTTTTGTAACTACCATATTTTAAGATTTTTTTCCAAAGTACCATTTTTTATGAATTATTTTTTAAACTAACCGTAAAAGTTAAAAAATCCCAACAATTAGGTGTGTAGATAATATTATAGTATAAGGGTATTTTATGTTTGACGTGGTCTAGTTAGATTTGGTAATTTGAGAAGACGCCAAAAAAGACTTTGGTACTTATGCCTTTACAATATCTACAATTCAATATAATTTTTTATTGCTTAATTTTTAGCTTTACTAAATACCCCTTAATTTTTAATTTTTTTATTTTTTGCTTATTAAATAATTTGCAAAAATTTTCTAAATAAAAATAACATGACATATAGAAAAATAATTAATTAAATATTTTTAAAAATAAATAATAATCAAATCTAAAAAACCGAATTCTTTGAATTAATTTTTCAAGATAAATTTAAAATTGTGAGACATAATTTTTTATTTTTTATTTAGGAAAATTGGAATAAGATCTAACAAATGAAAATATTTGAAAAAATACGATAAATTTTTTACTTTTTCAATATAAAAATAATTAAAATGCATTTTGTTTCATATAAGGAAATTAATTAGTTTTAAAAAAAATAATGCCTAAAGCATGCCCTTATTTTTAGATCTTTAAATTAAAAAAATAATAATTTTGACTTGTATTATAAACATAGTGAAAATTATATATATACATCTTGTTGCACTAAGATACTCATCTTTTTTACTTCTTTTTCTTTTGTCAATCGAATCGTTCTATTAAGATCAAACTAAACTAAACGTGATTTCTCCAATTTCAAAAGGTAAAGATAAAAACTTTAGGGTTTATATTTTATATTTATTGTATTTTTTTAATTATTTTATTTTTATTTAAAGCTTTTCTTAAATCTCATTTAGATCACATTTTTTTATATTTTTTTATGAATAGTATTGATTGTACAATAGTTTAGTTTTATTTTTTGAAATTTTTTTACCAAGAAAATATTTTATTTAACCACTAAAAGAATTATTGAATTATAATCATTATGTGTCATTAGATCACTATTTTAACTTTAATGATGAGCTTGTTTTCATGTTTCTTAGCTAACAAGTGTTAGACCAAGGATTTTCCTAATTAAATTTTGATGATTACAAAACAAGATTAAGTTTGCTAATGACTTAAATCAAGTTAAGTTTTATAGTTTAAATGAGAAAATCTAAAGAAAGCTCAAGCAACTATGAAAGAAAATTAATATTGTGAAGACTTAAAACTCTTAAAGACTTGAAGAGAGCTAAGACAATTTATAAGATGGTATCTGTTAATGTACTTTGGTCTAAAATATTTTTCATACACTTATTGTATTTCATTCTCACTTAAACTTAAGAAGACATTTTTTTTAATCAAGGAAATGGATGAATCTTTGTTTTAATTCAAAACTTTGAGTCAAATTCTTTTTAAACTCATCTTAAAAGGTTTTGACAAGGTTTATAGAAACTGAAAGTGTTAGACCACAAATCGGGTTAGTTTAAGCACTTTTCAATGTAAATGATTGAAATGATCACAAATCAATTGAACCGGTTAGGCTTGACCAGTTGAGGATTGGTTGAGAATGCTCATTATTTTTTCTCTTTTCCAGTAGATGAGGTGTAGTTGATTAAGGCATAGCCTTGACCAGTTGAGGACTGATTGAGGGTTGGTCACACCTTAAATTGAGCTTAGAAACCATAATGATCACCTACAGAGCATTTAAATATCCACTAGCTAGTGAACATTTGATCGATCGAGGGTCTTTCATGGATTTCAGAGTTCCTGAGGTAGAAACCTATAAATTGAAAAGTCTTAGAGCATTTATTAATAAGAAAACAACTACATATAATCGGAAAAGCATTTTTTTTCACTCATTCAAAGCTCTTCATCTAAGTGCATTGATCTCCCATTTTCAAATTGCATTTGTGCATCTTTTAAGTCCATCCTAATTTCTTTTGTATTATGAGCTAAACTTATTTCTAGGATTTGAAGCATTAAAACCTTTCTTGTTCACTCATTCTAAGGGAAAATACT
Organism: Vitis rotundifolia; assembly: GCA_030254885.1. Taxonomy (NCBI): domain Eukaryota; kingdom Viridiplantae; phylum Streptophyta; class Magnoliopsida; order Vitales; family Vitaceae; genus Vitis; species Vitis rotundifolia. The sequence goes on from CM058169.1 coordinate 9,125,894, forward strand.
TCAAGTAGATGGATAACTTGAAGAGGTTGTAAGTATTCATTGGAGCTTGTGAATCTAATTGTAAAGCTTGAAGGATTGGGTTGGAAGCCTTAATAGTGGAACCCTTATTTAGTTAGAAGTTTGAAGAGAATGGACAAAAGTGGATTGTCAAACCATTATAAAGGAGTTTGCACATTTCTTCTTTTTATCCTTTACTTGATTGTTGCCTTGCTCATTATCTTTTTTTTTTTTTAATTGATTTTTTTTAAAAAAAAAAACAAAAAAAGTTTTTAACATCCAAATCATTTCCTCTTAGGTGATTTACTTAATCAAATTAGCTACTTTTTCATAAATGGTTTTATTGTTTGCATTAGTCCTCCAAACAAAAAGAAATAGAAGTTGTATTGATACTAGCAAATGAAAAAAAAAAAAAAAAAAAATTAACTATCACCTATGTTGTACTATAACAGAGTAAGATTTTTCATCCTTAAGAGTAAAAGATTTTAAGCAAACCTTGATTCAAGATTTGGGAATTTCCTAAGAAGTTCTATTGAATCTTTTTTACCCTCAAAGCACCCTAGAAATATGAACCAATAAGTCCATGCTAATTTTTTGGCTTGGAGAACTTTCAAGCCTCCTCTATATTTCCACTAGAATCTACATCAGAAAGCAATGTTGGTGTCATTTCAAACTTCTAGATCCTAACTGACATTTGATACTTAGCTCTAGCCTTATTCTCAAACTTGTTTTTTCTAACACCACCATACTACTTCATTCAATTACTTAATTCTAGCCTTATTCTCACACTTGTATTTTCTAACGCCACCATACTACTTCATTCAATTCATATAATATAAGCACTTTAGATTATATGCATCGCAATTTTAATTCTTATCGCCTAGATTTGTCAGCATATGAATAGAAAGTGTTTCCCAATTTCAATTTCCACATAAATAGATAATGAACATTGTAATTATAATTACATATCATCAAATACTTCCCAATAGTGGTTATGATAATATTGTGAACTAATGTTGAATTGTAGCAAATACAAATTATGTTGTAAGATGCATTGTTGAATTGTAAACAAAATAAACCCTCACCAAAACAAAAGCTTCAAAATTCAAGAGCTTCATGTCTCTAACAACAACTAGAAAACTTCTCATGTTCTCGAAGTACCTGAATTATAGACTGGGCAGCAGCTTCAATGGATCAGATAATGATGATGAGGTTCACCACCACATGAATCAACAAAAAAACAGAAACCCAAACGAAAAACCAATTTTTCTTTTATTAGAGCAAGGAAAAGTATCAAGACAACTTTGACCAAGTTGTCCTTAGGTTTTAACTAACCCAAAACCCAAGGATAACTCTAATTTTTTACCTACCTAGGAAAGTAGAAATAAACAAGTTAGGCATGTCATAGTTAGCACACTCACGAATGAATTATTTGATGTTTATTGTTAATAAGTTTGATCCATAAAAATCGATTCAAATGATTTAAATATTATGTTTTACACTCTTTATGCAACCATGCCCTTTTCTAATAACATGATAAGAGTTTAAAACATGGTTGATCAATGTTTGCTATTATCCAACACCTCAAAAACACTTATCACATCCTCTAATCATCTTAAAATACAAACAATTTGGAAAATACTAGTGTCCAAGGGAAGATTTGAAGAATATGAGTTAAAAGACATAATGAAAATTTTGACCCAAAATTGTTAATACACAAATATGCTAACAATTGCTTTTGCATAAAGTTTAGTTAATAATACCCTCATTGAATGATTATATTTTATCATACATATCGAATGATCCAAACTATACTAATTTAGAATTTTTCAAAACTTCTAATAGTAAAAACACCACTTGGACTCTCCACTTTAAATTTGACCTATAATACCATGAATGATAGGGCCACTATGACCATTTTTAAAACATATCACATTACCTACCATATCATATGTGTCTAATCATTATTTTTTATTCTTAATATTGAAATATGTGTTATGTGTTAGTGACACACATTGATGTATCCAAATTGTTCGTGATTGAAGATTGTTAGACGAGATGATGAGTGTTTTTTAGGTGATGGATGATAGCAAACATTTATCAACTAAATTTTAAACTTTCATCATTTTATTGAAAAATGGAGTTGAAGCTTAAGAGTGTAAAACATTATATTTAAATTAATTGGATAGATTTATAATAGTTCAAACTAAAGGTAACAAAAATACAATCATTAGGACATGCATGAATTTTTTGATATTCCATCCCAAGTGCACTGAAAGTCTTTTTAGCTTCATACATGGACAACGACATCTCATTATTCAATGGCAACATATCTTCAAGCAATTGAAGCAATTATGAGAATCCTTTGTCAAACCAACCATAACATACTTTTAAGTTATAAAGTTTTACCAATGTTGACAACTTCGTATATTTCATGCATATAGGATATAAAGGTTTTTCTGCATCTTCAAGTAACCTTCCAAACACTTAGGGATCATTCATACAATTAACCTGTGCAGCATTAACCATATCTATTGTGTCAGCAATATCATTATACTCACATTTGTCATATGTTGTTGTGAGACATTTGAAAATCCTCCACTGGGACCCTTTTCTCCATGCTAATACCATACTCGATAACTGAGATCTATTCCATTAAAGAACAAATGCTCTCTAATGACTTGAGGAGTTTGAAATAACATATTTCCACAATGTAAGCATTGACATTTTATAAAGGTATGGTTGGTTGAATGTGCTAATATAAAATTGATAAAGTTTTCAACTCCTTCATTATACTCAACTGACCTTCTATCTTTTGACATTCAATCTCGATTTTCCATTTCAATTCAAATAATGGAATATATATCCTAAACAAGAAAACTACAAAACTTGTTAATATTAAGAACAAAAAAAGTTAAGTACATCTTTCTTCAACATAATATTGGATATATTTAAATAACTAAATGTAGCTTATATAGGCAAGAACAAAAATTAATATGCATTAGTACACAAAATAGTTGTAAAAAGTTTGTGAAAAAATATACATAAGTGTTATGCAATAAAACTTTGTAACAAAATAAAATACATAAGTATACAAAACATTTGTGAAAAGTTTGTCAAATAACTAATATGTTTAAGTAAACAAGCTTCAAAAGCATAATATATAGAAAAAAAAAATTAAAATATATAAAGATTTAATTACCTTTACAAGGTAATTTTATCTTCCTTACAATTGATACTATATAAGAGTATGCAATAAATAAACGTACACTTACACTTTCAATAACTTCTTTGATAATGACTTGCTTACTATTTGAACCTATTACAAGAATAATATATTATCAATATAAAATGTTACAAATTTAATTTTTTTTTTTTTACTAAAAATGACACATATCCATAATCAACTATCAAGTCATATTTTCAATAATACATTATAACTTTTCAACTAAATATTCATCTCCATTAAATTAAACTAATAATCCAAAAAAATGCAATATTTCAAGTATGAACATGTGTATTTATATATATTACATGCTTCAAGTCATTCATATAACTTACAAATATTAAATTTAAGTACTAAAATTTTAATTTATAAATACTAAATGTCAGCCAGCTACAATCATAAACAAGTTAAAAATTTGATAAATACTAGAATTTATCAAAAATACTAGTATTTTTGTTTGCATTAATAGACCTATCCGCAATTGAAGCCGTGTGGGACCATAAATTCATAATTTAGTCCCAAATATTTATAAAAATATTATATCAGACTATATATCGAATTGACAACTTTTGAGTCCTTTTTTTTACCATGACAACCACAATACATGGGATTTGGGTAGTTGAGTGATGTAACTCATGGTGAGAGGAATGGCCCCACTTTGTAAAAGGAACAAATATAGCCTCAATTTGAAATAAACATTTCTAGCTTGTCCTTTCTAAAGAGTTCATTAATAAGTATGTAATTGGCTGACATCGTAATCATGTTAGGATAAAGCAAAAGGTTGATGAATGCGGTCATCTAAGACCTCCAATTGCCATGTTATTTTAATGGGTCACTCTCTCCTATCATAATGTATTAAATATGAGTTTTTCGATCTCATCCTTAATAAACCAATGATTGAGTGAAGGTTTGATATCAATTATTTTCTTAATGAAATATAACTACCTAATTTTTTTTTAAAAAATATTTATACCTAGTTCAAAATAAATAATGATTAATACTAATTTATACATTTAGTATTTAATTTTTAGTTTTAACAAATATCAACTAAATTAAGGTACAAATAAATTAAATCTTACAGATGGAACTTAGATCATTCTAGAGGGTTGAGTTCTCACACGTGCTAAAATGCATGAGAAAGTGGGCAGTTGTACGGCAGCTACAGCTGTATCTAGACTTTTCCCTCATTTTTATACGGTAGATGAAGATTCCATGGTCTTCCTATTTATAACTTCTAAATTGATTTCCTCTTAAAAAACAAAAAAAATGAAATCCAACCGTAGATGTTTCCAGCTAGCTTGGAGAAAAATAGAATGAAATAAATTTTGAAAAGACGATTCTATTTTAGTGATTCCGTGAGTAAATGCCCAAGTCCCCACAAAGGTAGGGGCAATTCAAAGGTTGCGCTGAACCGAGTCACTTCACTTTGAAATTGCGTTTTCAAGGTAGTACCAATGGAGAAACCACACAGTCCTCACCTATGTACCTAAGGAAATTCTCAGGTCTGGAAGTCATAAAAGAAGAAAATGATGGTTGAATTTTCAAAATAATGGAGAAAATTGAAAAGAACCTGGGTTTTTTTGGTTGAAATCAATGTAATGGTATGGAAATGGTATTCTAAGTGTAGGATTATATAGCAAGAGACCATTGATGGGCTTGTCATGACAAACAAGAGGACTTTCAGACACACAATTACAAGAGGGACAAAGGCGTATGCGATATGATCTTCATATTGATCAACATTTCCACTTGAAAAGAAATCAAGAAATAAAAATCCATTCAATTTCATACCCACTGATCCATTCCAGTCTCTAAACGAAGTATGCAAAAGCAAAAATACTACAAATTTTTCTGCATAAATGGAAATACTAACTTCTTAGAAGTTTACTAGTCGATCGTCTTTTTCTACATTAATAGGTCTATTAGGTCTATTAATGTTAGACAATTAAAAATCATAAACAAACTAAACCAAAACTAGTTAAAGATCAGGATAAGTAAATTTGGGTCAGGTGGGAAACTACTCTTGCAGCTTCTAAAAGATAATAGTTACTATATATTGGAGTTCAAGTTGAAGTACACAAAAATCTCAAAATGTCCCACATTCTTGGTCCAAGAAAATCATAAGCAAATACAAGCAAGCAGTAGTTCAGACTCAGTAGTATGGTGGTTTGGGATGCAATTAATTGAAAAGCTTTTCAAGATATCCTTTTTCATTGCTCATATAATTTAGTGGCCTAAAATTTAGTTCATAGGTCTTCTATTCTCACATAATTTTTTATCCACGAAATCTCATCAAATTATATTTGTTGTGACAGTTATCCAACAGGCACTGAAAGGCTAAAGTGCCTGAACATAGTAGAATTGCTTTGCAGCCTAAGTTAGAGATCAAAATCATATGAAATTTTTTATCTAAAAAAATGATATGAAGAACCTTTAGACCCATTTTCCATTTCTCCATTGTCCACTTCAGTTTTCCCATCACATTTAGACCCATTCGGAACTTTCACCATCGACAAAGCATTGCCTTCACTCGCTTCTATCACCACATAAATAAAACTCTAAACAATTTGTATATAATTTTCTTCATTCAAGTTCCTATCCATAAACTCCAACAACTCACTCACCGACACCGTTCGAATACCAACCTCCATCGAATCCTCCTCCATTCTCGTGAAAACAATCAACATAATCTGCTCAAGCACTATTTTTGTACAGATCTGATTGGTCCCACTCACGCTATTGAGGTACACATTATAACAAGTTTTCACAATATGCACTAAGCACTCACCCCTGATGTGCACGCACGACCATCGAATAGCGGAGAAAAGAACCTTAAGCATGGCAAGGTCAACCACGTCCTCACCGCTGTCGGCCAATTTACACATCCCCTTCCCATCTATCACGTTGCGAATCAGCCCTAATGAGTACAACTTGAACAACCACTCCAATGCTAACTCCATGACCTTCACGGAGATCGAATCAAGAGCCAGCAGAAGAGGCTACAAAATGAATTCCACATCGGAAACCAATAATCCGAACACCAACGAGTTCGAATTCAGATCCGACGAATCTGAGAGGGTTTTGATCTTGTTAAGCATAGATTTACATTGTCAACCAAACAGCACCCACTCTCCGGTAATGCATGCCCAGACTACTTCCAGTGGATCTACGAAGATTTTTGGCCATGGGTGGAGACCGTAATCACCAAAGAGATGATGGAAGCAACGAAGGACCCAACATTCTTCAGGTTAGTGATATTGGATGGAAAGGTTTACATAGAGAAATACAAGAGGGCATTTTAGACAAAGAATGTGGTCACCATATGGGGGATTTTGTACTTGTCATTCTCACACAATTACATATTTAAAATCATTCTTTTTTTCCTATTTTTCACTTGTTTTTAAGGACTCGACCATGTGTTTGGTTCATATTAAAAAATCAATTAATCTACAGGTTTTTTCTTCTATGCTAGAAGTTTAAACCTAAGTTTTTCTTCCCTACAACTCAAGAAAACATAGTTCATAAAAACCATAATACAAAGATGTTAAAACAATCAATATAATGACATTAATAAAAGAAAAAAGACGATTGATTTAAGAAATTTTGGGTTACTTGGGTGTCCATAAAGTGAAGAATGTCAATTGTGAGCATGTTGACTATGAGTGAGAGAAACGGTAGAAGAAGATTATGATTTTATATATAGGATTTGTATACTAAGATTTTTTGGATTGTGGGTGGCATGTGGAAACAATGGGCTTTTTATATATTATCCCTCATTATTAATTCTAAAAGTGAGCTCATTAAGTTATAATACTTAAAAAAATTTATTTAATATGATGTCACTTCCCAAAAAATGACACTATAAATATAAAACTAACATCATCTAACTACCTCAATTGAAGATTTTTTATATGATGTGTCACCTTTATTAATTATAAGCCCTATGGTGTCATTATTTTAAAAGTGACACCATAAATTATTTTTGTAGTAGTGAATGTTGGTTTACCTAAGTCTTTTTGGGCTAAAGCTACCTCTACAACTTGTTTCTTCATTAATCGCTCTCTCTTAACTGCTATTGACAAAAGAACTCCACAAGAGGTATTATCTGGTACTCCTACTAGTTACTCTGATTTGAAGATATTTGGATGTCCTGCTTATGCTCATGTTAATAATGGAAAACTGGAACCTATATCTATAAAGTGTGTTTTCCTTGGCTATAAGTTATGGTGTCAAGAAATCAAGAAAGTCATAGTTAGTAGAGATGTTATTTTTTATGAAACTGCTATGCTTCATGACTCATATTTTAAAGGTTCTTATGATAAAAAGCAACAGAAATCAAGCACACAAGTGGAGTTTGAGTTTAGGTCAAGATCCATACCAAAGTCTACATCTCAGTCTAGTTTAGAGATGATGAGTGGTGTTGTTTCTCCTTCATTACCACCGGCACCATCATAGCATTTTATTGCTAAAGACATGCCTAAAAGAAATTTTAAACCTCCACAGAGGTATGTTGAGGCTGATTTGGTTGCTTATGCCTTAAATATGGCTGAAAGTATTGATTCCAGTGCAAAACATTCTACTTACTTAGAGGTAGTTAATTGTGATGATTCTGGCAAATGGATGATTGCCATGCAGGAGGAGCTGGAGTCACTTCATAAGAATGACACATGGGACTTAGTGAGACTACCTAAAGGTAAAAAGGTTGTTTGTTGCAAATGGGTGTTCAAGAGGAAAGAAGGAATTCTAGGAGTTGAAGAAGCTAGGTACAAGGCAAGATTAGTTACAAAGGGCTATAGTCAAATTCTAGGTATAGACTTCACTGATGTGTTTTCTCTAGTTGTAAAGCATAGTTCGATTCGAGTTTTGCTTGGTATTGTGACCATGCATGATTTTGAGCTTGAGCAATTAGATGTATAAACAACACTCTTACATGGAGAACTTGAAGAGGACATCTACATACAACAACTTGAGGGTTTTATAGTTCCAAGAAAGGATGACTATGTGTGTTTGTTGAAAAAATATCTCTATGGCTTGAAATAGTCACTTAGACAATGGTATAAGAGGTTTGACTCATTCATGACCACTCATGATTTCCAAAGAAGTAATTATGATAGTTGTGTCTACTTTAAAAAGAAGTGATGATGGGTCATTTGTACATCTACTCTTATATGTTGATGATATGTTAATAGCAACCAAGGATAAGGAAGAGATAAGAAAGGTAAAAGTCTAGCTCCAAAAGGAGTTTGAGATGAAAGACTTAGCAGCGGCAAAGAAAATACTTGGAATGGAGATTTTGAGAGATAAAAAGGCAGGTAAATTATACCTAAGTCAAAAATTATACATTGAGAAAGTTCTTCATAGGTTCAATATGCAGAATGCCAAACCTGTTAGTACTCTATTAGTGGCTCATTTCAAACTTTCATCTGTTTTATCTGTACAATCAGATGATGACATTGATTATATGTCACAAGTTCCATATTCTAGTGCAATGGGGTTTCTCATGTATGCTATGGTTTGTTCACGTCTAGATTTATCATATGGAGTCAATAGATACATGGCAAATCTTGGTAAAGAACATTGGAAAGTAGTTCAATTGGTTTTTAGATACTTGCATGGTTCTACTGATGTTTGTTTTCATTTTGGGAAAACTAGAGATGGAGTTTTTAGGTAGGTCAATTTTGATTTTGTTGGTGATCTTGATAAAAGAAGATCTTTTACAGGGTATGTTTTTACTGTTGGTGGTCGTGCTCTCAGTTGGAAAGCTACTTTGAAGACTATAGTTGCTTTGTCTATTACTAAGGCTGAGTACATGGCTATTACAGAGGCTTGTAAGGAAGCTATTTGGTTAAATGGACTAATTGGTGAACTAGAGACAACTTGCATATTACCACAGTTTTTGTGATAGTTAGAGTGCTATTTTCCTTAGAAAATATCAGATGTTTCATGATAGGACAAAGCACATTGATGTGTGGTATCATTTTATGTGTGATATCATTGCTCGTGGTGATATTGTTATGGCCAAAGTTAACACCCATGATAATCCTGTTGATATAATGATAAAGATACTCCCTATAGCCAAACATTGTTTGGACTTGGTTAGTATTTGTTGTTGAATTGCCCTTTGGGGTTTGTGGAAAAGGTAAAGAGATTTTTTATTTTTTATTTTTTTGAAGATTAGAGTTTGTTTGTTTGTTTTTTCATTCCTTACATTGGAATTCATGTCAAAGTGGAGATTGTTAGAGCTTGGTAACCCGATTTCCTTTTTTGGTCCAACCCAAAATCTTTGTGATACGATATATATGGTGAAAAAAAAATTATGGATTTCTTCCCTACTTTATATATATATATATGGGATGGTGTACCGCTTGATACTCTCCCATTTTATACCAATTTTTGACATAGTGGATTATTCTTCTCCTCTGCTCGTGGTTTTTCTCGTCTAGGGTTTTCCACTTAAATCTTTGTGTGTTCTTTTTTTTCCTTGTTATCTATTCTCGTTTTTCCATAGCATATATATATATATATATATATATGAAAAGAAAAAAGGTAGTTAAAGTCAGGTAAAATCACATTTAGGTAAAATCACGTTTAAGATACACTACCCTAAAAAAAAAAATTTTAAAAACTTTTACTTTCGATCATGTTTTGTGGAAAAAATAATTCTACAAACATGCACTTCAATGGTTAATATGACTAAAATTCGAAGATTGCCCTCCAACTCTTCTCTTTTGTGGGAAGCTAACCAGTCCATTTCTTTTTTCTTTTTTTTTTTTAACTTAGACATCACAAGGCAAGAAAGCTTCATTATACTTTCCAAATTTTTTCAAGTTTGACATGTGGCGAATGAATTTGCCCCATTATTTTTCCATTTTCTTTTTCCTTTTTCTCCATTTTACCTAAAAAGTAGTCATGTCATGTTCAACATTTTTTTAATAAGCTAGCTACACATTGTCTCAAAAAATCTTTTTAATTCCATTTTTTTTCACTCTTTCATTTTTTTTTTTCATATTTATCAATTTTAATTATTTATGGACTCTTTAAACAAATAATAATAATAATAATGAATGAGAAAAGTTAGTAAAAAAATAAATACATGATGGATAATAAATTTAAAGGCTTAGAACATAAGATATTATATATTCATGATAAATAAAATAAAACTTATCATGTATAGATTAAATCAAAATATCTTTGTCATATTATTTTATTGTTTATATTTTTTAAAAATTTTAAATTTTCATGTGAAAATCAGAATTAATGATCATGGTTTTAACTTTTTGCATATAATTCTAACTTGATTGTAGGTCTAACTTTTTGTTTGATTAAAATGTTTAATTTTTTATTTATATAAAATAAAAAGTAGTTTGTGGTTCTAACCTTTTCCTTTGTTAAACTTTTGAATTTTTTATTTATATAAGAAATAAATAGAAAATTTATTTAATATTTTATATTAATTTTCTCTTAATTTAATTAAAAATTAAAATTTTTGCATATTGAAGTTGCACATATTTCGAGTGCACACAAAAAAATAGCATACCCTCAAGTATGTAAGGAAAAAATGGCACACCCTCAAGTGAACTAGGAGAAAATAGCACACCCACAAGTGGTGTTTTTTTTTTTTTTTTTTTTCTCTTCATATAGTAGTGGTATCCTCTTTTCCAATGATTGTGTCAATCGATGTCATTGTATAAAAACTCTCATGCATTTCACATTATTTCACTATTACATAAGACATGGAGCATGTAATGAATGATAAATATTAAATAAAAATTCAAAATTTTAACTAATGAAAATGTTAGAACCATAGTCAAATTTTTATTTTATATAAATAAAAAATAAACATTTTAATCAAATAAAAAGTTAGAACCACACTGATGTTAAAATCATAAGCAAAAAGTTAAAACCATGATAATTGATTCTAATTTTCATATAAAAAATTATTTTTTTTTAAATGTAAACAATAAAATAATATAACAAAGATAAACCTCTAAAATTGTTCATAATGTATTTATTTTTATATTAATTTGTTCTCATTAATTATTATTATTATTATTATTATTATTATTATTATGTTTAAAGTGTCCATAAATAATTAAAATCAATAAATATGAAAAAGATGAAAGAATGAAAAAAAAAAAATCTTAAGAGAATGTGTAGCTAGCATATTAAAAAAAAAAAAAAAAAAAAAAAAAAAAAAAAAAAAAAAAAAAAAAAAACCAGCTCAAATGTGATATGGTTTTCTAGATAAAATGGAGAAAGAGGAAAAATAAATAAATAAAATAAAATAATGTGGCTAGTTGGTTCGCATGTGTCAACTTTACAAAAATTTGAAAAGCATGATGAAACTTTCTTGATTCATCGTATCAAGGTTAAAAAAATTAGATAGATTGGCTTGCACATAAGAAAATAGTTGGACACCAATCTTGAAATTTGAATTATATTAAATGTTTATAGAATTATATTTTTCACAAAACATTTTTTTTTTTTTGAAAGTTAAAAATAAAAGTCCTTAAAAAATTTATTATTTTTTAGGATGGTGCACCTTTACATGATTTTTCCTTAATTTTTCCTTAAAATTGAAGTGTTTTCGAAGCAATATGAATCATAATATCATTCTAATATGATAATTATAAATCGAGAGGGGAGACATATATAATTTCATTTTGCTATGATAATCGTAAATCGAGAAGGGAGAGGGCGATAAATCCTTTACTTATGCCATGCCTTAGAAGAATTTTTAAAAGGGTATTTTAGTAAATACAAATGTATTAGTCTATCTTAATTTTTGTATTATATAAGAAATTATTACAACAATCCATTTTTTCAAAATAAAAAATAGAAAGGTTTGAGATCACCTTATTATTATTATTATTATTATGTTTAAAGTGTCCATAAATAATTAAACATCAATAAATATGAAAAAGATGAAAGAGTAAAGAAAAAAAAAAAGATTTCTTAAGAGAATGTGTAGCTAGCATATTAAAAAAAAAAAAAAATGGCTCAAAGTTGATATGGCTTTCTAGATAAAATGGAGAAAGAGGAAAAATAAATAAAATAAAATAATGTGGCTAGTTGGTTCGCTTGTGTCAATATTAAAAAATTTGAAAAGCATGATGAAACTTTCTTGACTTGTCATATCAAAGTTAAAAAAATTAGATAGGTTGGTTTGGCGCATAGGAAAACAGTTGGAGGGCAATCTTGAAATTTTAATTATATTAAATGTTTGTATAATTATTTTTCTCACAAAACATGTTTTTTGAAAGTTGAAAGTAAAAGTCCTTAAAAAAATCTATTATTTTTTTAGGATGGTGCACCTTTACATGATTTTTCCATAAAATTGAAGTGTTTTTGTAGCAATATGAATGAAAATATCATTCTAATATGATAATTTGGGAGACATATATAATCTCATTCTGATATGATAACTATAAATCGAGGAGGGAGAGGGCGATAAATCTTTTACTTATGTCGTGCCTTAGAGGAATTTTTAAAAGGGTATTTTAGTAAATACATATGTATTAGTCTATCTTAATTTTTGTATTATAAAAGAAATTATTACAACAATCCATTTTTTCAAAATAAAAAATAGAAAGGTTTGAGATCACCTTATATATTTTTTTTATTACAATAAAAATTTGCAAATCCTATATGCTATGTCTATTGTGTATTTCTTGTATGTGCTATTATGCGCAGGATTTACTCCTAATACATCCACTGAATATTGATCATAGTGGAAAGTTAATATCATCATCATGTAGGTGATGCAAATGTATAACAATTAAACATCTCTCGAATATGTACTGAAAATTATAAGCATGCATGGTAAGGAGAGAGAGAATTAGTACAAGTTTACACCATACATTTCATAATTAATTCCCATTCCCCGCATGTAGATTAGTACTTGTACCCCTTCACATACAAGCTCTCAGAAGCCAACCCACCACCGGTCCCACCGTCATACTTTCCAAGAGTGGCCTCCGAATTGGCCTTGCACCTTCCCAAGAATGCACCCTGCGCTTTCCCCACATTCTCCGTCTTTCCGCTCCATGTCTTGAGTGTGCTTTGCTGCAAAGCTCGCCCAAAGGAGAATGAAAGCGTCCACGGCTTCAACACCTCCAACTTATTCATAGCATTTAAGTTGAGTGTCGCCTCTTCCTCGCTCTGCCCACCTGACAAGAACACAATTCCCGGCACTGCAGCAGGCACGGTTCTGCGCAATGCCGCCACTGTGTACTCAGCAATCACCTCAGGTGATACCTGTTAACCAGTTAACGCTGCTACAAATTAACATACACGCTTTGAATTTTAAGAATTTGGTAGGATTATATGTATATATATGCAATACCTTTGGTCCATTAGAGCCAGGTGTGACCATGTTAGGCTTTAGGAGAGTTCCCTCCAGAAGAACATGCTGATCATTCAGCGCCTTGTAAACTGCTGCAAGCACTGTTTCAGTGACAGCTGCACATTTCTTGATGTCATGATCCCCATCGGTTAAGACCTCCGGCTCAACAATCGGCACAAGCCCATTCTCCTGACAGATGATTGCGTAACGAGCCAGGCCCTGCGCGTTTTGCTGGATTGACAACTCAGATGGTTCGGTGGGGCCAATCTTGAGGACGGCACGCCACTTGGCAAAACGGGCTCCTGCCTTGTAGTACTGCTGGCAACGAGCTCCAAGAGAGTCGAAGCCTTGAGTTGTGGTCTCACCGTTTGTGCCGGCTAACTCGACGGTACCCTTATCAACTTTGATGCCCGGGATGACATTGTTTTCCTGGAGGACTTCCACAAAAGGTTTTCCATCACGTGTATTTTGGTAGAGGGTCTCCTCAAAGAGGATGACACCAGATAGGTAGGACAAGGCATTGGGAGAGGTGAAGAGGAGCTCGCGAAGGGCTTGGCGGTTGGGTTCATTGTTGTCAACCTTAATGCTAGAAAGACGCTTGCCAATGGTGCCAGTGCTCTCATCTGCTGCCAAAATGCCCTTTCCAGGGGTGGCAATGTACTTGGCGTTCTTGATCAGTTCATCTGGATAAAGCAAAAGAAAGAAAATGCAGTCATATAATATGGTGAAGCTCTTGGGATGGTTTCATACTTCTGTTTTAGTCGAGCTTTATATTTTCCTGAGCTATGTTTAAAGGGTATGATGACATGTTTAAACTTATATAATTACATCCTGGGGGCTCTCATTTTCTTGGGACCAACTTCACCTTATCTTCCGAGTGAGATACTGGTAGTACGGTCCATGGCTCCCAAACTAGTGGCTCTGGTCAGGATGAGACCATGCACAATGGGACAATGGCTAATAGGAATACCCATGAAGCCCCCAAAATTCTATTGATTTTTTTAGTGCAGGCAACACAGAGGAGAAGCAAGAATATATGCTGCTTCAATCCATTTGCCATTTTACCTTTTTTAGGCCAACCAGTAACATTTTTATGAATAATTTCCCCAGAAGGCGACTGGTAATACAGGAGTCATGCTTTTGGAGACTAAAATCAAATAACATGAATAAAGGACGTTTTAAACTGAAGTTTGCATGTGAGCAGGTGTAGAATAAATGGCAATTCCACCTACACCTAGAGTTGCAGTGTGGAGTGAAGTATACCAAGAGTACTTGAAAATATGGTTTTATTTAAGAAATCATATTTATAGATTAGGGGATGCCAAGTATATAAGTGATGTGAGGCAGTGAAAAAGAGACTAGCTAGAGAAGAAGGCTGGTTAGTCATCCTCAACAAGAACAAGGGAGGTAAGCCAGGGAGGAAGAGAGTACCTGCATACTTTCCTACAAAGGCCGACATGGTTTCAGCTTATGATGATAACGTTAGATAGTGAGAGGGAAACGCAAAAACGAACTTGCACACCCACATAGCTATATAGATCAGTTTACTGGGGAATATCCAAAGATCCAATTCCTGCCATTGATCAACACGTGTCCAAAGATTAGCCCAACAATGGTTATCATCCTAGGATAGAGGAGTGAGTGATCGCTGTCCAAGCCAAGTGGCGCCGCTGACTTGGGATTTTATCCTACTCCGTGATGAAATTGTGTGGAAAGGCTCACCCCCCTAATCCCCAACTTCTCTTTTGGAAGCTTGTAGAGCTACATCCAAAAGGCCTTTTTTTGGAACCTACTTGGCTAGTTGGCTTTCCTTCTCAACCAGAACCTTTTCTAACAATCCATCTTTATTCTTTACTACTTCACCACCTGTACTTGCATGGTTATCCAGCTACATGGAGTTTCTTGGGATGATTGTACCATCTCATAATTTGAGCAGACACAATTTCCATGAGAAATTACAATAAGTAGCATAAATAAATAAATAAATAAAAGGGGTATCCGGAGTAGGAAAAACAAAAACCATTCAGGTTGTATAATATGGCATCAACTCAAGTATTGGTGTTCATAACAGCATATGTCATGGAAATAAGTGATGCTCATAAGCTGCCCTCTATGCCACACAAATACAAGGCCAGGACATGGTGGTTGTGCAATCACACATTACTCCCAGAATCTAATAATTCCTCTCTGAACCCTTCTCGACTATATAATTCCCAGAACAAGTTGAAACTTGCAATCAAACAACTCCACGTGCACCTCATAGTTTGGAAAATTAAAAATAAAATAAAATATAGTAATTAGGTCTGCTGTAGTCAAAACTATTTTGGAATTACCCACTGTCCAACTCATTATTAGCAAAAAAAAAGTACAGATGATTCTCCGATTTTCCTAACTCTGCTGATGCTAGTTTCAAAATGATTGCCATTTGGAAAAAAACAAGCGCCTCTGGTTGAACTATAGTGGAGGGGCCACCAGTTGCTGGTCGTCATCATCTGTACCAAAATATCGGTCTCCAAACTCACCCATGCCAGGTATGACACGGAAATCTTCATTCAGACCGACATCAATCTCAGATGTTACAATCTTTATCCTCGGGAAGCTTTTGCAGACCACATGCACTCCCTGAGGTGCCTGGTAAGATTTAGACAGATTACAGCTATATGAATATCAAAGCTCCAGTGGACCATGAGAAGGAGAGCAGCCAAAAGTCAAAACTTTTTATAATGAGTTCAAGTGTGATACAAAAACGAATAGCAACAAGGGCTACATGGACTTACAGATATGAGATTCAGAAATATGATGTTGGACTCTGGTACACCCTTCTGTATCAGTAAAGAAATAGCTTGAACAGCTGAATTCCCTGAAGAAATGGTTAGACAATTAGAAAAGGTTCAGAACAGTCAAATCTTAAACTTAGTTTTTTGCAGTATCAGGAATCAATAAAAATTTGCAATTGCATAATGCTTTTCTTTAAAAATATAAATAAATAAATAAGAGAAATAAATGAAAGAAAACAGGGTGTTCCAGATTCAGGTAGGATGGGGTTGTATGTACAGAGCCCTTCAAGTGTCATATTTTGACCAAGTTTACAATGTCTCCCTGTCGACATGCATGGGAGGGGATGAATCAAAAATGGCCTAGATAAAATATGGGTTCTACATAACTTATTGCTTGACAAAAGTCAAAGCAGCAATTCTTAGGCAAGGTGTAAGAGTTACTGGGACATGTTAGTAAATGGTTAGCCCAAAGTAGCAATAAAGGCTGTCCAACTTCATCATGAACGACTTCCAACATATTCTTCTGTAAGTATGTTCATATAAAAGAAAAAATTTAAAACCATTACTGTGTTGACAAAAATAATATTTTTACATCATGAGAACACACGAACCTGTGCCTAGGACAGGATCCAAGAGTAACACATGCCTGTCTGAGATATCTTTTGGAAGTTTTTCATAGATTAGCTGTCCAGTCATTGAAACATAAAACAGTCAAAATGTTAGTAGATAGATATCTGTGCATGCATGTGTGTTGTGTGTCTGTATATGGGAGACAAGGATACAGAGAGAAAGAGATCTGTCCAACCTGCTGACCGTTATCCCCTTCCCTATGGATAAGAATCTTCCCAATTTTGATACCTTTGCAACATGCTCGCAAAGCATTCTCCATACTCTCACCACTGGCATCAGTAAGAGAAGATCGTTCAAACCAAAATGCAAAAGACAGAGAAAATGGTTCCATAACCAGGAATATGCTTTTTGTACTTCTTTTTCCTTTTTCAACAAGAAGAAAACAAGCGAAGTATCCCAAAAAGGAGAAAACACACACACACACACAAGACAAAAAGAAAACGCTTCCTGAAAATACTTTCAAAATTAATAATATTTTAACTTTGTTGACATCTGTAAAATCCCAGTAAATGGGTAAGGCTTGATCTTTTCCACCCCACTTATGAACAGAACAGGAGGGGCCCAAGACCCCAAATCTACTTAATTCTCAACCTGTCCTAAATGCAAAATCAACATTTATTTTTCCTTTAGTGATACCATGAATTGTCTGCCAAAACATTTCTTCTATTTGACATGTTTTCCCAGCTCCACCTCCCTTCTACATCACGCAGTTCAGATACATTTTAACCACCTTTATAGATCTTCTGTGGCTTTAGCCCTAACTGTTCCAATTATACTTTTGAATTCTATAGTATTGCAACTTGAAACCATAAATTTACACACAATGAAAATAATACATTAGTGTAATAATGAATTATGGTGTTCTTGGCCTTTTTTCAGACAATTAGTTAAATAATTAACTTCCACATATTTCAACTCTACCATCCACACATGAAAAGAAAAAAATTACAAATTGGTGGAGCAAACACAACTGAATATCATTCACATGAATATCTAGGGTATTTAGTAAGTCAACTTAATGACTTGAAAAAAGATTTATTGACTTAATGACTTAATTTATATCAATCTCAAATCTTTTTTGTCAACATAGTTTTAGATTTAATTAAGAATAAATTAACTATTTTGACTTAGCACTTGAAGTTATTTTTAACTTTGAGTTGTGATATTAAGTTGTTTTAACAAACATGTTTAATCTATTTAATAACTTAAACTAAGTTATTCAGTCACTTAAGTCCTTGAGTTGATTTACCAAACACCCTCTTAATTTGGTGCTTGAAACTTTTGAATTAAGTCAGTACCTTCTTATAACAGAGACACCGCATAATCTCTTGCAGAAATCCACGCCAGAATATACAGACTCTGAATTCACACCAAAAGAGATGTTTTAAAAGCAAAACATGATATAACAAATAAGAATAGTTCCATAGGAACGTGAATCATCAATTACAACTGAAATTGCAGGAGAAAATAATTCATTGAACCAAGATTACCATATTTCATCCATGGTGAGGAGGAAGATACATCCCTAAACATGCCGCTTAGATTTTTATTTTGGAATATGACATCACGACATTCTCAAGTCTTTGAGTTGAAATGTTAGAAGATTTTGAATTGCATCAAGTTTCCAATTATCCACAATCAAGAAGGATTGCTCAGAAATGAACTCACAAAACTTAAATTGCATAAGTTTAATAGAAACACCACTGCTTTTATTGAATATTTCGGAAAATAAAGATTAGTTCCCTGAATGCACATCCACAAACATGGAATTTTAGAATTTCATATTTGTGTTGGTGAAATATGATATCTTTTGGGAAAATATAAAAACAATTGCATTACTTAATAGACTTCTTTCATGTATTTTTCATAAGATGCTTAAGAGCAAATGGCCCATCTAACTTGGCACTACCAATGAAAATGCCAACACAAACAGCAAGAGTTGTACAATCAGGTGGTCATTGAGTAATATCAGCTTACCAGTTGGAGTGATCACCTGCTTTTCTGTGAATGGAAGATGACCTAGGCCATGTTCAACAACCTGTAGAGATGCAAGGGACTAGATAAATGAATCAACCAAATAAAAGAAACCCACTACCAAGTCAAGAAGTTATCAAATGAACCAAGTGGCTCTAGGAAATAATACCCACCAAACGAATCAACCGGTCAGCATAAAAGACAAAATCATGCTTTGTTGTTTGAGCATCACGTATAAGTGTATGCATACCCCGTATCTGGATAAAATCAAATAAAGCTTCAATCATATGAAATTTGGAACTTCAAAAGGCAAATAAAACTGAATATCGAATCCACAAGATCATGTGACCTTACATTTACAATGACATGAAATTTGGAATTTAAAAACACACGCACACACACAGGCACCCACACCCACACAGTAAATAATAATAGCAAATAGGAAGAGCCAATATACCTGAAAAGTTGATTGAATAACATAAAGATTAGGATATATTTTACAAAGATCATGTTGTCCAAGTTTTGTACGAATATGTTGCACAATCAAATCAATGGCTACATGATTATCTCCTCCACGGGGAATAATGATATCTGCATACTTCTTTGTTGGAAGTATAAAGTCATCAAAAGCTGGCTTCACAAATTTCGAGTACTGCACTAAGATTAAATAAAAGGATTATTAACATTAAAGGAAGTATACAACATGCATAAAAACTGAAAAGCAACCTGATTGCATCAACCTCTAAGTTAAAATCCTCAGTAACACTACCAGAGAAAAAAATAAATGATGTGTTAATGAATAATTAAACAAAATGGCATTGTAAATTTTTCAGCCTGTCTGACTGAAAAATCTAAAAGCATGCACTATGCTCAGAAGAATGAACTATGAGGACCATGCATATCATATGAAAAAGGTATTTACATTCTTGACAAATTTGGATATTTTTCAACATGTATCCAGGAATGTCCTGTCCAACTTGGTTAGATTCCCACATATGAGCATGTACAATGAAAAATTAACATAAACACAATCCAGTGATTGAGATACTTCCTCAACGGATAAGTTGAACCCAAGCCCATCTTGCCACTAATAAGTAGATGAGTCTGTAATCATTATTGGCATAGGCACTTCATCTCTACATTTTGGGTTCTTTGAAAAATCACACAAATAAATTCACAAGTTAGTAGCATCATAACCTACATCTCTAATGATGTGATTATGGTGCTAGTCCCCAAAAAAGGGATGCCACAGATTTGGAGGACTTCGAACCTATCATCTTGGTGGGTTATACAAGCTTCTTGCAAGGATTCTAGCAATCTTGGATGCAATTCTCATAGCAATCGAAACAATTGACACAAGACTGAAGTGCTCTAAGAGTGCAGCCATAAGTAAGTTTGATATTAAGAAGGCTTATGATCACATCAATTAGGGTTTTCTATTGGTGCTCCTAGAAAAAATGTGTTTCAACCTCAAATGGATAAAGTGGATTCACTAATGCATTTCTTCGGCCCACTACTCCTTTTCATGATGTCCATGGCAACTCTCTCCCATGTTCTGAGTAGGGCTAAAGAAGAGGGCTTTCTATTGTGCTTTTTTGTGGTTAGTAGAAGAGGAGGAATAAGAGGTATCTCGCTTATTATTTATTGATGATACCCTCATCCTTTGCGATGCTAGTAAGGAGCATATAGAGCATTTGAGCTGGATTTTCATATGGTTTGAAGCAATCTCGGAGTTAAAAATCAATTTGCATAAAAGTTAGTTGATCCCAATTGGGGGACTCACTAATGTGGAGGATTTAGTGAGGGTTCTAGGTTATAAGGTGGGCACTCTCTTTACCACTTATCCGGGACTTCCATTGGAAGCCCCTCAAATCTACTCAAGTTTAGGATTTAGTGGAGGAAAGATTTTAGAAACAACTTGCTATTTCGAAGAGATCGTACTTTTCAAAAAGGGGAAGGCTAACTCTAATAAAAAAACACATTTTCTAGCGTACCTATATACTTCATGTATCTTTTTGTCATCCCAAGGCAGGTGAGCCTAAGGTTGGAAAAGATCCAAAGGAATTTCCTTTCATGGGAGATGTTATAGGGGAAAACCCTTACCTAATTAGTTGGTCTACAGTCTGCGTGGGTTAGAGGAAGGGTGGTTTGGGCATTAGAACTTTGTCCACGCTCAACAAAGCTCTTCTGGGTAACTAACATTGGAGATTTGCTATAAAGAGAGACTCCTTTTGGAAGAAGGTGATCACAAAGAAGTAAGGAGAGGAAGAGGGAAATTTGTGCTTAAGAGCAGTTAGGTAAAGATATGGAGTGGGTATATGGGAGATTTTTAACAACAGAATCAACATTGGTGTGGAAAATGAGAGGAGGGTAAAATTTTGGAAGGATAAGTGGTGTGATGACTTACCCCTTGGAGAGGCTTTTCCTACATTGTATTCCATAGCCACTACTAAGGTTGCATGTTAGTTGAGGTGTGGGAGTAGGAAAGTGATGGCAATGTATGGAACCCTTGTTTTTCAAGATGGTTCCATGACTAGGAGATAGATGGGGTGGAAGCTCCTCTTAGGAAATTGCAAGTGTGGATAATTGGTAGGGATGTAGAGGATAAAATGATTTGATTGAACTCAAAGAGTGGTATCTTTTTAGTTAAATCTCTTTATTCTTCTAAGTCCAATAGAAAAACAAAGGACTTCCCTCCCTGTCTTGTATGGAATCCTTGGATCTCATTGAGTCACCCTTTTTTTCTTAGGAAGATACGTGGGAAAGGATTTTGATACTACATTAGCTCAAAAAAGGGTAGCAGAAACTGCCAAATAGATGTTACATATGCAAAGGATAAGAAAAATTGTCAACCACATTCTCCTTCATTGTTTGAAAGCAATCATCTTGTGGCAGTTGATTTATGCTATGTTTAGAATAAAGTAAGTCATGCAATCCTTAGTATGGAAAGCACTCTTGAGCTGGCATAGATCCTTTGTTGGAAGAAGAGAAAGAAAGCTTGGAGAGCTGCTCTATTGTGCCTAAAAAATGGTTGACCACATTCTCCTTCATTGTTCGAAAGCAATCATCTTATGGCAGTTGATTTACACTATGTTTAGAATAAAGTGAGTCATGAAATCCTTAGTAAGAAAAGCACTCTTGAGCTGGCACAAATCCCTTTTTGGAAGAACAAGAAAGAAAGCTTGGAGAGCTGCTCCATTATGCCTATTATGGATCATATGGAAGGAGAAACGATAGAACATTCAAAAAGACTAAAAAAGCAGATCAAGTAATCAAACAATCATTTATGTATAATTTTTTGGAATGGGTGATTGTGTATATAAGAGATAACTTTTGTTTATACTGGACTTTGTTAATTGGTTAAGCTCTAGGTAGTGGGTGGTAGATTTTTTTTTAGGCATTTACCACAACTACGTGAAGCCTTTTGGTGCCCTTGTATACACCATGTATACTTTAGTGTGCACCTTTTGTTAGGTGCTGTTTCATTTAATGAATATATTGCTTATTTGCATACAAAAAGAAAAAAAATAATTAAAAAAAACCTACTTCTCCAGGTCAATTTCTCCCATGGTGCACAAATTTTGATGAAGTCTTCAATGAATAACTAAATATGGGACTTCAAATTCTCCAAAGATAAGGAATGCTAGAAAAACTAGTGATATCCACATCCTTCTAACACTACAATTCCATTATATCAACAAAATCTAGATCAGATGATTTCTTCCCATTGACAAGCCCTATTGTTCACATATACAACATTCTCATCCAACTCTGGATCCCATCATATTAATGAAATCTAGAAGAGATAATTTCTTCGAAGATAATTGCTTCCTAATGTCAAATCCTATTATTCACAATACAGTGAATCTATTAAATATTTGGATAATCAATTTTCTTAAAAGTTCAAATTGTTAGAATTTGGATCCACAATGTATATTATGCCCCTTAACATGTGGTCCCCTACCCTAATCCCTCCACACTCTTCAAGTACAATATGCAGTTCCATATCCACCAGCAAAGTCAATATCTTTTAGCCTCACATATAGTCTTAATAAATTGGAAAAATAAACATGTAGTGGGACTCAAACACATGATCCCCTGCTAAATAAGACTCTAGTACCATATTAGGCAACCAATTTTCCTAACAGCTTAAACTGTTAGAATTTAAGTTCACAATGTATAACATCCCCTCCTATAGAATCAAAGGACAACCTCTTTAATCATCACATAGCCAACCCCTCCACAACCCTTTTGCTTTGTT
Source organism: Vitis rotundifolia (assembly GCA_030254885.1). Taxonomy (NCBI): domain Eukaryota; kingdom Viridiplantae; phylum Streptophyta; class Magnoliopsida; order Vitales; family Vitaceae; genus Vitis; species Vitis rotundifolia. Next base: position 9,149,104 of record CM058169.1, read on the forward strand.
TCTCTCAGTTTTTTCACCACATTGCACATAAGAGAGAAGTGCTCCATATCCTTCACATCCCCCATAGCTTTCACCCATCTTGCCCCAAACAAGGAAAAAGTCATCAACCAAAGAAGCCAAGCCACAGGAGGCTGAGATATCTGTCCAATCCAGTGAACATTGACAAAGAACTCATTCTGTTCATCCAAAATCATGAGCATTTTCTTCATTATGCAGGGTACTTCAAGGAGCATCAATATTACCCATACTTATAATGATAGAAAACTAAGATAATCACCCTGATGCAAGGTTTGCCCTATTAGTATAACATGCCAGACCTACTTATGGTCATTTGTAGCTTGCCATGCTAATATTCAAACCACTGATAATATCAAACAAGTGACCGATCACTTGATTTAGAAATTAAAGTGCAAAAGAACCCTAGGAGATCTCTTTCATATTGAAGAAATGAAAATTTAAAGTTACTAACCTGATCAAGTACCATACCAATATCTCTACCCTTCTCAACTGTATCACGCCTAATTCTCCTTGCCAACCGTACATCAGCATCTGCACTGAAAATTTTGCAAGTGAAGACCATAGAATAACAGCCCAACTCAGTAATACAATCCAAAAGAAACACAAACAACATGAATCCACTATACAATTCATTCTTCTAAGAGAACATCAGAACCAATGATTTTAATTGTTGGCAAGAAAAATACAATGAAGAACAAGAGGACCAACATCAGAAATGGTCATGGGCTCTATGGGTTGAAGAATTTGAGCATGAATATATTCATCTAAACAGAAAAGAAGAATTTGGACAAGAAGAATTGTCACGGGCTCCAATGGATAAAAGAATTTGGGCATAAATATGCTCATCTAATCAGACAGAAGAAAAAGAAGAATTCAGGCAAGAAGAAGAATACAGGCAAGAACAAGAAGAATTTGGGCAACAAGAAGAAGAATTGGTACAAAAAGAAGAAGAAGAAGAATTTGGGGCAAGAAGCCGCAATGGTCATGAGCTCTGCTGGGTTGAAGAATTCAGGTGTGAATATACTCATCTAATCAGAAAAGAAGAAGAAGACAAAAACAATTTGGCCAACTAAAAATGATTCAGTTAGTAAGTTAAATTTCATAAGTTCATATAAATGAAAGGTAAATAGAATCAATCAAATTCTGGGAATAAAGCCCTATTGTACTTCACAAGTAGATTTCCTGGCAAAAACTAAAGGGATTTCCAGTCACTGGACCTGTAAATTAGAATTCTGCATGAATATCTCTCAAATCGCAATCTGTAGATCATTTTATTGTCAATGTTCGCATGGGCACAATGTAAATTTCATTTGCATTCATTCCTCAGTTAAATTTAATTTCTGACAATACAATGGTTGAACAGCATTCACCATCAACAAAAGAACTGAAATGCATGAATGACAGGAATATATTTTTTGATGTTCCATCGGACAGTTATGGCCTTCTGAATTGTTTTTTACTTGATATATCTGATAAGCCCTTGAATAAATGTATAGTAGTGATATATAACATTCAAAAGATTGCTAGAGTTAAAATTTCTCTTCATTTACATTTAGATGTAAGAAAAAAAGCTTGAAAAAAAATTTATGCAGGACAGTAAGAACTAAAAACTTGGCCAACAAAATCCACTGAGTACTAAAATGGCAATTATATTAGAAGACCAGAAATTTTCTACAGGTTACATGAGATGAGATACAATTTGAAGATAAGAAACATCTCAATTTCCTTGTTTAGTAAGTTTTCTTGAATCACAAACAGGAATGAAGTGCCTTACTGTAAGATCATCTCATTTTAAGAGACCGAAATATTAAAAACACACAGAGACAATAACCGTGTTAGCTCCATATAGCCAAAATACCTTGGCAACTAATGATACTTAACATGTCCACTGAAAAAGTTCTTACAACTAATAGAAATGTATAAAATGATTAAAACAGTTATTGATTTAAAGTTACCATTGATCAAAATAACCACAGTACCACTTGACTTCTCTAAATTTAATAAGATATTCATAGTATAGACTAAAAGCACAGTTCATGCCTGGACAAAAGCCATTAATAAATAAGACAAGACCAAGAACAAGAATTGACATCCTGCAGTAAAGGCAGAAAGAAAGAACCTGTATCAACAAATATCTTCATGTTCATCAATTCCCGGACACGAAGATCATGAAAAATGAGTATGCCTTCCAAAATTATCACATCTGAAGGGTTGACCTGCCAAATATTTCATAGCAATGAAGGTTCTCAATGCATGTAACCCGGGAACAGAAATCAAGTACCTGAAATATAATCTCACAGGATTCAGGACCACCCTTGCAGGAGACAAAAGGGCCAGAAGACAGAACCATGGAAGGACATTAACCAGGTTCTATGTCAGTGATTTTATTTTATTTTCTAATTGGAGGCCTATGGTAGTGATGTCTAAACTTTTTTTTTTTTTTAGAAGCTAGTGATCTCTAAACTATTATGAGAAGACATTTGTTTGGTTCATGCTCAAGGTAAATAATACGCCAAAAACCACAATACAACAAGAGATCCATAATGTGTGGTACAATTCTACCAATTGAAAATTCATGTGTTGGACACCTGCCAACCTGACCCATGGCCATGTGTCTAGAAATAATTTGGAGGCAAACTAAAAGACCTATCATTTGTTAAAAGCTTTTGCAAAACAAATTGTGTTCAGCAATTCTGTTTTGGAATCTATTGTTGATGTTATTACTTAATTCATCATTTCACTCTGCATCATTCTTAGGAATAAGTAAGAAACAAGTAGATGAACATCAGAATATATATGTTGAACACACTGAATCCAAATACACACATATGCACAAGCACATATATCATTTATTAAAAGCTTTTCTGCATCATTCTTAGGAATAAGTAAGAAACAAGTAGATGAACATCAGAATATATTGTTGAATTTACTGAATTCAAATACACACATATACACAAGCACATATATCCATCCATCTATCTATATATATATAATATTGAAGAATAAACAAAAAAAATATGATAACAGTGCCTAACAAAAAGTGCACCAAAGTACACAAGTCATATACAACAAACACCAAGAGACAAAGAGCTAAATAAGCGAAAGAGCATAAAAAATAAAAGGCCCTTCACAAAGACCCAACCAATCTATATACCTATATATGTACAAGTCATATACAACAGATGCCAAGAGGCAAAGAGCTAAAAAAGCGAAAAAGCATAAAAAACAAAGGGCCCTTCACAAAGACCCCAACCGATCTATATATATAATATTGAACGTAAACAAATAATATATTAACATTCATTAACAAAAAGTGCACCCGCACCAAAGTACACAAGTCATATACAATAGACACCAAGAGGCAATGTGATAAAAAGGGAAAGTAGCATAAAAAACAAAAGACCCTAATTACCTATCAAAAAAATAAAAATAAAATGAAAAACAAAAGGACTTTAAGAAAGACTTCAATCAATCTATAAATTCTATCTTAGCTATTTTTTTTTTTTTTCACAAAATACACACATATTGCCTATCATAAAAATAATGGAGAAGAAGGATAGACAAGTGTGCCACATTCAATGGCTACACAACAAGCAGCTGCTCTGCTTGACACCCTTAGTCCAAATGGGCAGTTCAATTATTCAATTTGATAGTTTGCTAACAAATTAACAAGCACTTTGAGAAGGAGAAAAATGAAACATGTTGACATAGTGATGATTGATGTACTAATTTAGAATACCGTGCCCTTTTAGAAAATATTTTATTAAAAATACTTATTTCCAGGAATTTTTTAAAAAGAAAAGGTTGAAAACAAAGCCATGTATATACATCTTTACAGTCTCTGGATATTCAGCAACAAGTTTGCATAGAAAACAATGACATTTGATGTATTGAAAGACACATTTTCCAGACCCATGTGTAAGAAAGATTTTACCCTTCTCGCTGGAAACACATTGTTTTTGTAACTCTTGAAGTCATATTTAGGAATATCTACTGCTTGCCCATGCTTCAACTTCTCCATAGCACATAATAGTTGCTCAGTGTCAAATGCATCTGATCATTTATTGAAATGAACAATCAAACTAGTATGAAAATGAAATCCAATAGCATGAACCAGATATCAAAAGTATGAACACAATTAAGTTACATTAACTAAGGAATTCACTTTTAAAATGAACAGGTACATCTTTTGGAATACGCTTATAAACTATATAACCAACCAAAACAGCAACAATGAAGCCTTCTATCCAAATTATTTGGATTCATGTTCAACAAATCTGTATGACAAAACAATAAACTTCCCTGTGCAGTTTAACTGCAGGCAGCAGAAAAATGCTAAGTAATCAAAGGCTTTTGAGGAAAATTGGATGACGTCCATAACCCAAATATAACTTATTGAGATCGTCAATGAAAAAGAAACCATCTTTTGTTTTCACAGTATCATATATCAAAGTAACCCAGTCCTAATGAAAGAAAATTAAAAAATAAAAAAGAAGAAAAAGAAAACATAGAAACATGACCATAAATTATGAACTATATATACATAGCCCTGCTCTTTCCAAAGCAGGGTCAAGCAAGGGGTGAGCTGGATGGTCCTAACCAACTGCATTTTTATGCAAATGGAAAACAAGAAGTGTTGCACAAAGAAGTTTAAGACAGCAACTCCTAATCAAATTCCAAATCCTAATAATAAGGAAAAACTGTATTCAAGTGCACTGTAGAAGCAACTACAGAGATGATTCAAGTGGCAAGCTTTGTAACTAGCGGCCAGTTTCCCATCAATCCTACATTCAAAATACCAAGGGGCATCCTAATGACAAGAAGTTCCAGCACTTTGGATGAACCAGTTTCAGATAATGCATTTTCTTACAGCAAAAATGGCAGAAATGATAAATTTTTAAGGATTAAACAGAAATGAATGAAAAATAAAATAAATATTTCAGTAATTGAACACAATCATAGGAAATTTTGCACAGATCATTGTTTTTTTCATTCCCTGATATTCTCTGGTTTAAGTTACAGAAATGTCCTCACCAGGATGGTCAAAGTTGTATTCATGAACTCGTGCAAGTTCCTCTTCAGTCAAATTGTTATAAAAGGAATCCTGCCAAACCATCCATTCTATGATATTTACTTGCAAAAGGAAGCAATTCACTTCATCATGAAATCAAAGATAGTATGCCTCAATTGTAAATTATTTGTAAGTGTGTATATTTATGTGTGTATTGTGTAGAGCAAACTGTAATAATGAGTACTTATAATATAGTACCAGTATTATGAAATTATCAAATATTCACCCAAAAACATTCCCCACAAAAGATTCAAATGATTTAGCAAAAACGTCTCTAAAGTCAAACCATTTTAAAAACATAAATTTAATTTAAGCACTATAGATTCAGATTTTTCTTCCTTCCCTAAGTGGTTCAAATTTTCAAATCAAAAGCACATTGAAATTTACAAAAATGAACTTTCTTCACTTCCTCAGAGAATGACATTTTGAATCACAAATTACCTGGTTTACTAGTACAACACGCTGATCATGCAGCTGCTCAATAATCATGTCACAAACTGTAGTTTTCCCAGAAGCTGCACCTCCAGCAACACCTAGCCCATATAATGTTTGATAGAATCACATACATGTGTTTTAAACTATGAGTTAAAAAAAGGATAAAAAGAGATAACAAATCTTTTCTTAATGCAAAATGATTGGTATGAAAAGATTGCCAAACAACAAGCATCTAACAACACAAGGAAAAAACATGGCAATATTGGTTGCACTAGAAACAAACAAGGATATCAATGCCTCATACATCAGAAACACTGCCATTAAGTTTCCATCAACATTTTTTTTTCCTTGTTTAAAAGTAAGCAAAGAAAATATATTTATTTAAAAAGAGTTATGCACCATAGTACACAGGTTGTATACAAAGGAAAGCAAAACATATGATCAAGAAAGACAAGATACAAAATATGCTCCCTCCCTCATCTAGATTCCACCCAATCAACAAAATCAAATAAAGCATTGATCCTCCTACTATTTACATCCTAACCCATATTGATAAATTTTTAACAAAAGAGTTCTTCAAAGATTGAACTGATTGCTCCACATTCTCAAAGGTTCCTTGGATTCTTTCCTTCCACAAAGTCCAAAAAATACACAACGGAGTGGCTCTCTAGACCTTCTGTGTTTTCCACCCACAAAGGAGTCATGTCAACTTAAGAAGGTCTCCTTAACCAAATAAAGAAGGACCTAATAGACACCGAATAAAGAAAATATAAGTCCCTAGCTTTAAGGCAACGAAGAAGCATGTGATCAATGGTTTCCACCTTGCTTTTACAAAGATAACATATGTTCGCCAAAGCCCATCTTCTCCTCTAGAGTTGATCTAAATTCAAAGCCTTCCCTAACAAGCTTCCCAAGCAAAAAAGCTCACTTTAGTCAAAACCCACAAATTCCATATAATACCTTTTGAGAAAGGGATTGAGCACCCTGGCATTGGCAAAGAATAAAGGGATTTGACCAAGAATGCACCATTCCTTGAACCTAACCACACCACCCTATCCTTTGCACCCCTTTCCACAAATTTCCCTTGCAACCTTTAGAAAAAAGACACCACAATTTCCAACTCCTAATCGTTCAAGTGTCTTGCAAAAAACATGGATTCCAATGTCCCCTCTCTCTTGGCTCTACCTATACATCAATTACCCAAGCCTCTTTGTCAAAGGCTAAGGCATGCATAGTGGGAAAAGACACACTTAAGGGTTTCTCCCCGCACCATCAATCTTTCCAAAAGTTCAACCTCCTCCCATCACACAACTCAAAAGAAGCTTTGCTGTTAAAAAGTCTCACCCTTTCCTAATAGCTTTACAAAGCCCAACCCCACACCCGCCTCTTACTATGCAATACCTCCAGCCCCCATCCTCTCCATATTTTTCCCAAATAACCTGGTTCTAGAAAGCTTCTCCTTCAAAGGCATATCTCCAACCCCACTATCCCACAACAGCCCTATTAAGAGAAGAAAGACATCCAATGCTAAGCCCTCGCTTTCTCATTTTTTGCAAATGGTTGACTATTTCACTAAATGCAACTTTTTCTCCGATGAACCCCCTCCCTAAAGGAAATCCCTTTGAATTTCCTCATCCTTTCAAAGTTCCCATCAGCATTTGTTGCCAATAACTTGAACCTTTTCAACTCGAATAAGAAATTACACTATTTGAGAAAGTATATGCAAGTTGATACCAAATTTAGTGGGTATAAATCACATTTCCTTGTCAAAACTCAAAAACCATGAAAGCCCATTGCACCATAGGACATGAATATCATAGGCCACTAGTCATGAACATGAATGGCCAACCCCCTGAAGTAATACTTTCGGCAAGCTGTCTCTGTACTTTGCTCCCAAGTTTCCTACAAACAACCACCCTCTTTTTTAAGTTTTGTGCTTGTATGGGTGACTGCTTATCGGGCAGAATATACAAATCAACCTTGACAAAAGTATGTTAGATTCATTCTTGTCACTCTTTTTTTTAATAGATATTGGATTCATCATATATATATGTATATATACAAAACACAAATATTCAACCATCAAGTTGGGAGTGCCTTCCTTATATTCTGTCTCCTGGATAAAAGTTTGTTTTCAACACACATGATTGTCTTCTGGTTTGGTTTTGAATCATGTTTGTTCCCTGAAGGGTTATAAAACCACTTCAATTCAGGTATAAGTAGCATGTCACCATATGAAGTTCAAAGAATGATTTCATTGTTCACAAGATATCCCATTGTAATACGAGCATGGTGACATCATACTTTTTGCAATACATCATTACAACATATCACAGTAACTGCTTGCACTTCATATGCGAATCACATCTTCAGAATATTTCAGAGTGGTTATGCAAGCACCAGCAAGGACTGTCATGATAACAGGAAAAAGAATTTCGGAGGACAGGAACTATAAAAAAGGAATCAATGGAATTTGTGGTAAAAGAATTGAAAGTTCATAAACTAATGAAGCATATGAACATTATTCAAGTGGAATGATGGAATGGTTCAAACAGCCAACCACAAAAAGATCAATGACGCTGGTGATAAAATACCCCACAACAACACTGATAAAAATAAAATAAAATAAAATACCCCACAACAAGCCATTGACATGCCCCTAGACTCAAAAGTCATCAAGTACAGTAAGCTTACTGAAGCACCATGATGAGTCCTATCTTTTCAACCCTGTTATGTTCCTTGACAGGTAAAGCTTCCCTAGATAAATAGTCAGACTCCATTCAGGCCAAATCATAAATTAGAAAGGAAGCCAAACCTTTATTTCTATTATACTCTAATTAATAATTGTTATTTTAACCAAAAAAAAAAAAAAAAACACCCTTTTCTAGACAGCAGTCATACATTCTCACATCACTAAATGTAATCATCATGCATCTTACTAGGAGCAAAAGGACAAAATAGTATTTCAAGCAAAATATGTCGAGAATGAATTAAATTTACATTTTAAAATCCATTTCAAATTATTGCAACATATTTCTGCAGCTAAGTTTAGATGCCTTAAACTTAGCTGCAACATATTATTGCAAATTATATTTTAAATTCTTGAATTAAAATTACATTTTAAAATCCATTTCAAATTATTGCAACATATTTCTGCAGCCAAGTTTAGATGCATTAAACAGGGAATGAAATAAATCCTATTCCCTTTAACTGTCATCACCACAACAAAGAAAAAAAAATGAAACAACAACAACAAGAAAAAAGGTAAATAAAATTTTGTGTCAGCACTTACCAATGACAAAGGGTTGTTTATGTACACTTTCAGCGGCTGAGGTTGATGGTTGCTCCACCTCTGTATTTCGTGGTTCCAAACCGTCTAGGTGAAATCCAGAATAATGAACCCCTGATGAAGCCTCTATTAAATCCACAACTGATTTAGAACCCATTGGTGGAGACCTGCAAAAAAATAAATAAAGACTAAGGGCCAACCTGGTCATAGAGGGAGCAAACATAAACAATCTTACACACAAATAGTATGCCACTTCCCAGAGAAATACAGTTCTAGCAGTTTATCTGCAAAATTAATACACGAATAGGAAAGCATAGATTTAACAAACAGATGGCAGGCAACATTAATCCTGAGAACAAAGTCCAATTTTTTCCTCCTTTTCCCAAATCGTTGAAGTAAAATGAGATTTCCACTTACAGTGAATGGGTACCAAACTCAAAAATTATTGCTGAGCACTAAGTTTTTTAACTTGTCAGAAGAATGAATTATTTTGGAAGCAATCCTTTAATAAGGAGCATTTTTTTTTTACTCTCATTAATGGTTCATAATCATTACACCATGCACTGTGATCAAACGTTACCATTTTCAAGTCTGATGCAATAAGATTGATCAAATTGATCAGGACGAACCAATTTATCACACTTACTCTGGAATTAAGCGAGTTCAAAAAATGGGAGCTGGTGTTAATTTTTCACAGATTAATTAAGTTAGTTTAAATGAGGGATGAGAAAAAAGCATACGCCTTTGCTCCTAAGCTCGTCCTCATTATATTTGCTTATAGTATGATTAATTTAGCTTCCATAATATCATGGCAAGTTCCCTTGTAAATCCAATTTTTCTGAAATAGATGATCCGATGCCAATAAGTAGCATAAACAAGCCAAACCCCAATCACGCCACATGCCAAATGCGCCATACGGCGCGCAGTTTCCAACTCTGTACTCGCAACAACTCCGTCTTCCAAACAACATCAAACCCAGCCTCACAAGATTAAATATTTGCTCAATACCACTATGCGAAATCGAAAGCAATTGTGCCATCATTTTAGAATTTACACGTCCACACAAACATTCACAATGCGAAATATTCCCAAAAAAAAAAAAAAAATGGCGCCGTCATCACACCTATCCACGATCAATAAAATCAAACACAAATTTTCCACAAATAAACATCTGATCAAAACAAAACGTATCAGATGCTCAGATCGAACGAAGGTTATGCAAAGGAAAATAGACATCAAATTTTCAAAAAAAAAAAAAACAAAATAAATAAATAAAAATGAGATTTCAGTTTCAGTTGAGGCAGATTAGGAATAAAGAAATGCGAGGAAGATTGAAGGGAGACGAAGAAATGCAGAACGTTGAATGTACCTGGCGGAAGCGAATCGAGATTTGCAGAATTGTAGAGAGATATTCGGTTTACTACAAATGAATGAAAGTCTGATACGGGCCTATGCAATCTTATATAGTAGTCGTGCATAGGAGAGAGAATCTAAATGTGAGGGGTGCGTTTACGGGAATGCCCCCAAACTCTAGGTGAAATTACTGTGGAGCCCTTTTCTGATATGGACTCGGGCTCTCCTATTAGTGGTGAGGTGAAAGGCAAGCAACGTGACGTGGTTACACGTTGGCACCGAATTGGATGTGGGCCCCAGTATATTCACTGTGCCCAGGACGGTAAACATTGGGTACAATTTGGCCACACAGTTTTTCCGGTACACCTCAATTTCTTACCCTTTGGGTAAAATCTCTCCTTCAAATCAACATAAACTATTCCAAGGGGATTGGTTGTTTTTATTTTGGTGCAATTTTAGAAACAGACAGCGCATCCCAACCTTATGCCACGTAGAAAAATAAATTTATTAAAATATCATTTATGTCACATTTATTATACTTTAATTGGATGGAAATGGGGTGCGAACCGAACCAATTAGACATTAATACATGGCATTTTCCAAATATGAAATGAGACAAAAGGCCAGGAGAAGGGGGAAAAGAAGGAGAGGAGATGCAGTGAATGGAAGATCATGCACGTGAAGACTGTGGAGTGCGGTGAATTAAATTATTTGATAGGAGATTAGAGTGGACACGCCTCCATGTTGTACGGACGCTACTGCATGAATTGTATGTACTCGGAGAAGATATTTGTGGCGTGTATATTCTACGTAACAGGCTACACCTGCTCGGAATTTGATTGATTTTGGGGTTGGTGTCACAGGGTCCCATTGTGATTCCCCATTGGTTGGAAGAAGCTGATTGGGCACTGGACACTCTTTTTTGGAGAATTCATACGACACCTCATATCATATCTAGAATCTCCAAAATTAGGTGCAAAAAAAGGTGTGAAGAAAAATTACCTGGAAATCAACCTACGAGCATGATGACCTCAAATTCCTTATCATTTAATCTTATTACCTTTTTCCTAAAAAAAATATGATTGATTGAGATTTTTAATGAAGTTAAGAGGTAAGGTTTAATTTCGTATATGCTTTTACATACTAGGGTTTAATTTATGGTTATTTAAGTTATGTTTGAGAGCATAATATGCATATTGAGTTAAAATGTGTAGGTTTAAACTTTTATGGAAATTGATTATTTAAAATAGTATTAGAACTTGATTAGATGGAAGGTTACACGTTCTGACCCCCCCTCTCCGTGATTCAACCAAAGAAGTGAATTGTAGGGAACTACGAAAATTTGGTTATTCAACAAGTTAAAAATAATATTTAGTTTTTAATTATATATATATTGAATGAGTTTAATTTGGTTGTTTAAAATTGTAACCAAACTTGATTTGGTGGAAGGTTTCGAGTTCTGACTCCCCTCTTCGTAATTCAACCAAAGAAATGAATATTAGTGGACCATGAAAAATTGGTTGTTTAGCAAATTAGAAATAGTTTTTAGTTTTTAATGCTTTCAATACAAGGATCAAAATAAAAGCTTTATTTATATACAATTCTCATGCTTAGTAATTCTTAATTCCAAATGTTAAAATGACAACTTATTAAAATTCAAACTTTTAGTTAATAATTTTTATTTGTTTAAATACAAACACCAAAATAAAGAAAAATATACGTGAGTTTTTTTTTCTTTTTTCAAATTCCATATTAACCTTATAAAAGAAAGTTCTAAAAGGAAGAAAAAAATAATATTTAATTAAAAATCACAAAATAATCATGCTTATTTTTCAAAAAAGAAAAAGAAAAACTTCACATTACCATTCTCATGATGACTAGGCTTTTGCATAAATGATATGGTTTGAAAAAAAAATATTTTCTTTAAATTATCTCTAAAATGATCACTATGGGTAAAAGTCTTTTAAAAAGATAACTTCATTGTAAGAATAATTCATCATGGAGACACTAAAATGCCTTTTGGAAAGATAAATTTTGTATTAAAAAAATCAATTTACTTTTTATATTCAACTATTTTTATATAAATTTATTATTTTTACATTAAATTTCTCTTTTAAGATATCTTTTGGAATACTACAATCTTTTTTTTAAAAAAAATGATAATAATAATTCAAGGATTAATTTTATTCACTTTACTAAGGTTTTTGCTAAATACTTAACCCTTATTAATTTGAAATTTTATTAAACATCGTAAGAGTAAGCTAACCTCACTTTTCTCCTATCGTTGTCAAGTTGACATTAGCTTTCCTCAATCACCAATAGCCTTGAAAGCAAAAAATGTCGATGAACCATGTTCTAAGAAAGATGAATTCCATATGAAATAATAAACTCATTTTTTAAAAAGACAAATTCAATTTTTTTTTTATTAAACTTGGTTTAAAAAAATAAATGTATTACTCTTACATTGAATTTGTCTTTTGAAAACAAGAATTTAGGGCTTGTTTGAGAATTATTTTTTAAAATGGTTTTTTGTTCTCTAGAATAAAAAAACATAGAAAATATAATTAATAATAAAAAAATTATTTTCTATTTTTTGTTCTTAAGAACCAAAAATAGAGTGTTTTCAGATAAAATTTTTAAATTATTTTTCATTATATTTACTTATTTTTAAAATTATTTTAAGAAATAATTACACAAACATGTAAAATAATTTAAAATAAAATATTAAATATTAAAATTATATTTAAAAATATTTTAAATTTCTAAACAGATATTTATTCTATAAAAATCAAAAAACAGTTTTCAAAAACTATTTTAAAAAACTATATTTTAAAAATTACTTTTAAAAACAATAATTACCAAGCAAGTACTTAGTATCGTGAAACTCATCTTTTCAAAATATAAATTCAATACTTCCATATTCAACTCATTGGTCTATGGTTTCCCCCAAAAAAAGGTACTTTAGTTATTTGAAGAATCTCACAAGGGTATGAGAGTAGAATAGATTTTTTCCTTTTTGTGAAAGACACCTAATATTGTAGAAAGAAGGGATGACAATGAGTGGGGCATGAGATGTTGAGGCTTGTGGTAATTACTGTGCCCCCCAAAATTCCACGTGTTTTTGCATGATAAAATAGTGGCTTCCTCCCCATCCGCCATCGTCCCCATCGTCCGCCCAATGGAGAGCCATAACCATTTGTCCAGGAATCAAATCTCTGTCATCTTCTATTAGCGATAACGCTAGCGACTTCATGTTCATGACCTACTCATAAAAACCAAAAAGTCATGTCAAATTTGAAACAAACCACTAGCCAAATACACTGTATAATTTTTTATGACTTCCAGTTTGGTGTGTGACGTGTCACGTGAGGCAGATATTCTACCAAAATAATGATATTTTATCAAATGTAGGGCCCTTGGATGGGTTTGCCGCTCGAATCAAGTTGGTGAAAGGAGGGGATGGACGAGAGGAAATTTAAACCTCCCTGAGGTGGGGTGGGGGGGTGGGTACGGGGCAGTTGTAGGGTCTACTTTTGTCTTCCCGGTTGTACTCGTACGTTATGTTTCTTGTGTTCACATTCGTGTCCAGATCAGGCTGTTTGAACTTATCTTTCATCCGATTTGATTTCTTCTGCTAATTAGTCAATGCATAGATAGTAGATTTTGACTTTTCTGGTTAGCCCACTCATCCAGGGGATCTAATCTCGATTCAATCTAAATGTGAGGGAAATTTGGAAAATAGCATATTGGTAATACCTACGAAAATTTACGTATCATTGTTAAATATACATAATTAAATCTAAACTCTTGTATGGGACAAATGAACCAAATATCTTACAAAGACATGAGACTCGAAGATATATATTTTATACCATTCAATTGATGTCGAGAAAATGTATTTTGATAGTGATGGGAATAAGTCTCGGGATTACGTTTTGAAATGCCTAAAATCTAAATTGATTATTTCACTTATGAATTTTCTATCTCAAATCATGAATGAAATTATAAAATTTGGTTTTAACTTTCGTCTTTCATGCAGAAAAATAGATGAAATTTAAGAAAAAGAACTTTCATATATAAGTAAGTTCTTTTTGAGATAGAGAACATGAGAGAGTTTTTTTTTATTTTTTTATTATTTTTTATGATTATATAGTGATAGTTTTGGAGTAATTTTAACTCTTAGAAATTCTTTTCTAATTTCTCATTTTGTTGGATCTAGTTGGGTTGACCCATTTGAGCATCCAAACTCAACTCTAACATCTTATAATGAACCTAAATTTAAACTAAAAAATTGAATAGGATTGATTACTAAAGAATGAGAAAATGTTAAGATGGAAATTTGATCTTAATTATCAGATAACTTTAAATTAAGTTCTTTCGAATCAAAATATAAACATATAAATAAATAAGATTCGGGTACGACTCTTTTAAATTAAAATATAAATATATAAATAAATAAGACTCATGTATAGAGTCATGAAACTTGAAAATACATATTTTGCACATTCGGGATAAACTTCAAGTTAGGATAAATGAAAAGAGGGTTTGTTATCTTCAAAATTTTTACAAATAATTGATTTTAAAATATTTTTAGCAACTTTTATTTGGATAAAATGCTTACTAATTATTTTGTACAAGACAAAACTTACAAGCTTCAATCCATTGGATGCTTGTGATATTTGGATGAAGATGATGTCTCTATCAAAGGTGTGCTCCTTAATCTAGCTGCATCAAAGTGACTTTTTCATTGATGATAAGTAGAATAATTTTTAAAAATCTTATCTCTATGTTAGCTTCTCGGAGAATGTTAGGAAAAGAAAATAAAGAAATAAAAACGGAAGGAAAATAATTTAAGAGGGGATTTCATACAATACAATAGAGAAGCTTCTGATAACGAGGGTCCAAAAATTCTCTTGAAGAATAATGATATGACCATAGAAAATTCACATTGAAGATATACTTCAAATCCTTAAAATATGATTGCACATACAAAGTCTTGAGAAAGCATTAAGGGAATTGGTGTTTTTCAACTCAAGTCAAGAGGAGTGGATCATGATGTGATTTGTGGATCTTGTGGATAAATCATAAATGTAGGTAGGAAGGATAAGAGTTGTCTTTGAAACGTGTCACCCTTAACTTTAGTAGTGTAGTTCTCTCTAAAAAACAATTTAAGGCATATGGTCTCCACTTATCTTATGGACATGTAGGATAAGTTAAGAGTCGTCTGTGTAACGTCCCCTGATATGGTGAACTTTAGTACCCAAATGTAGTTTTTGGACATCATACCATATACTTTGTACCAAATGTGCATATTTAAAGGATGAAAGAAAAAAAAAAGTTAAATAATAATAAATTATTTATTTATTTTATACATTTTTTATTTTACATTTATATTTGATTATTGTGGACTCGCGTTTTTCACGTGCGTCCCCACTCGAATGACGAGACTCGCTTTTTATTTATTTGATGAAAAATATGATTTTTAGAAAAAGATTTTGAGTCGCTACTTATTTTAATTTTTTTAAAAGGAAAACAAAATAAGAAAGAAAATCTTGTGTAACTTATTATTTGAAAAAAACATTATTTGCAAAAACAGAATTTGGATCCGGGTGTCTGGTTATCTATTGGGAAGGTATAGTGGTAAGTCATAGCACTCCTCTAAGCCCGTATACGTACGACTTTTACTATACGAATTAAGGGAATTGTGATAATTAATTAATTAATTATGGATACCAAGAAAAATAATCGTGTGAATGAGTATGTATAAGTCATGGTAAAAATCAATATACACAAAAATAATAATGAAATCTAATTATAAGAATGCGCAAAATAAATAACAAGAGAATTATATAAAATGATTTATTGAACTAAATAAAAAAATATTTTAAAAAATATTTTTTAAGAAATTTTAAAGGATTTTATTAAAAATGATTTTGAATTAATGATTTTAATTTATTAATTTACAAAAAAAGAGTCAATTTATTTCTCAATTTCATTTGTATTCAATTAAAAAAAAAAGTTATTTACACTTATTGTATTAAAAAAATTTATTACAAAATTTCAATTTGGGTATAAAAATTATTTTTACTTGCTTTTACTAGAAAAGAATGAATTTTTACAATTTTATTTACAAAAGTATTTCAATTTGTTTTCATTTAAGAAAAGTGACTTATATAAATTATTAAAAAAAATAAAACTTTATTTACAAAAGAATTTTTAATTAAAAATTAATATTTATGACAAGTTTATTTACAAAACAATTTTTGGACAATTTTTATTAAACAAAGAAATTTTTGAACAATTATTATTAAAAACAATTTTTCAAATTCTATTAAAAACAATTTTTTTTTTTGAATTTTTCTAAAAGCATTTTTTTGAATTTTTATTAATAAAAAAATTTCTTTTATTAAGAAGAATATTTTTAAATTATTATTTTATCAAAACATATTTACTGAATTATTCCTCTTTATTTAAATAAATTTTTTGATTTGTTCGATATTCAATTCTGTACATGCTCAATAAATATCATGGTTTTAAAAACTTGATCGGACCAATCGGTTTGACGAGTCTGATCGTTGACCGGTCCCGGTTCCGGTCTGGTCTGGTCATTTGGGCTTAAAAGTGGTCAGATCGAAATTAGGTCAGTTAAACTGATGGTCCGACCGGCGAACCGGATAAATCGTACAATTCCCTTCGAACCGTCCAATTCAACCTTTTTTTTTTTTTTTTTTTTTTCTATTGTCGTCATCCCCCTGATAGGACCCTCACCCCCTTGCTAAGCCACCCCTGCAACTGCGCTGGAAACCCCCCACCCACCCACTCCCTTGAATCCTCTTCCCCTTTTTGCAGGACCCCACCCCCTTGCAAAGCCACCCTCCCACCCCCCGCACTGGAAACCCCTCCCCTCGCGACTCTGCTGGATAACCCCCCGTGTGACCTCGTCGGAACCCTCTTTCCTTTTTTGCTTGCCCTTCTCTTCTCCCTTCTTCCAATTTTTTTTTTAATTATTTTTTACCTCATCTCCTTATTATTTATTTTCTTTTATAATTACTATTTTTTTACTTCATGATGTTTAAAACTTATGATTTTAATTTAAATTAATAAAAAAACATTACAATTTTAAATAAATTTCTAATTTTAAAATAAGTTTTTTATTTAAAAATAAATATTAAAATTTTAAATTTTAAATTAAAATTATGATTTTAATTTAAAATTCTAATTTGAGACAATTTTATGATTTTCAAATAAAAATTTAATTTTTAAATAATATATAAATTATTATTTTTATTTTTATAATTATTTTAAATTTTAATAATTTATAAATTATATATTTATGACATCATCGATTCGACCGCGGTTTGACCGCTAGTCCGATCAATGAACCGTAAAACGTGAATTGATAACTTTTTCAATTCAATGACCAGTCTAGTTCTGAAAACATTGATAAATATATACAAACAAATATTTACAAGAACTAATAGAAATAAAACCAAAATAAAAGTGGGAAATAAAACGTGAACCCAAACAAACTTACAACAAATTCAACGTCTTCATACGGCTTTTCGAGTCTCACTTTCTTCCATAAAATTTTGTACTTCACATGTCATAAATCCGTACTCAGTAAATAGAATTGTAGAATGAGCCCATGCAAAAACAAAAATAACCCAAATGTAAATATCTAGAAATGTACAAAATTCAAAATAAATATTCAAACCCAAATTCAAACTTTCAATAAATTTTATTAATAAAAAATGAGCCTAAATTAGCAAATTTAATCCAACACAAATATCTCACATGTCATAGACTCTAATCTAAAATTTTCAAATTAATAGCCAAAATATAAGCTCAATTAATCAAACCCAAAACATGATAAATTTTAAAAAAAATCTCATTAAGCCTAAATTTAATATCCCATAATCCAAGCCCAATTTAATATGCAAACCTAAATCCACAACCAAAATTAACCCAATTTAATATGCAAACCCACATCCAAAATATACCACAATATTATATCATATTCAAATTAAATAATTCAAATGAGCACAACCATATAAATTATCAACTAATTTAACCCAAATTAAAAAATTTCAAATTAATTCACCAACAATAAATTAGCTCAAATTTCATATTAATTCAATAATTCAAATAAAATAAATAATAATAATAATAATAATAATAATAATAATAATAATAATAAAACATAAATAAATAAATAAAGATAATAAAAAAAATGGATGAAGAAAATGGGAGAAAATGGGGATGGAAAGGTGTCGGAAATGGTGTCGGCGTCATGACATCGACAGTGGCGATGGAGACTGTTGAAGATGGAAAATGGTGTGAAGAAGAAAAGAAAGAGAGAAAAAAAAAGAAAGAAAGAAGAAAAATAATAATAATAAAAATGAATGAAGATTGGGTGGAGTTGTGGAGTGTGTGAGAAGAAGAGCAAGTAGAAATGAGGCAAAAAAAAAATGGTGGAAAAGAAATGGGGCTAGCCCGTGTCTTTGCAAAAAGGTGGAGTGTGGGAACAACTATGGGGAGAAGAAAAAAATGAGGAGAAAATAGGGTTGGTCATCTTAGGAATAGAGGGAGAAGATGAAGAGAAAAAAGGGAAAAAAATAACAAAATAAAAATAGAGGAGATATGGGTATGGCAGTAGGAATGGGGGCTTCGGGAGAAGAGAGAGAGAGTGGGTGGGGTGGTTGGAGAAGGTAGGAAGAGAGAGGAGGGAGGAAAGAGAAAAAAAAATGAAGAAAAATAATAATAATAATAATAATAAATATAATAAAATAAAACAATATATGAAATAATAAAAGCTAAGAATTAAATGGTGAGTGGGTAAAAAAGATCACATGTAATTGAGATTTAAAATCTAAGGACAAAATTGGGCTCAAAATTAACGTAAAAATAAAACTGGGACAAATTTTGAGGTCTACAAATATGCCCCTATTCGGTAGAGTTCACGAGTAAAGTGAGTATATATACAAATGAAACGAAGTTGGCTCTGCCGAAGAAAAAAAAGAAAGACCACCAAGTTTGTCCTAATATGACACAGACTCTCTTAAACTAAAACAAGAATAAAGAGGCTTTAAAACCCTACAAAACGAGCAAGAACGGATCAAGTAAGAAAAAAAAAAAAAAAAACTCCTAAGGTGCCTCTAAAGCTACACTATGGATCCAGAACTCTCTCCGAAAAGTCTTTAAAAGTGACTCAAAAATCAATGTTGAAGTCGAGTAGCAATCGAAACACCAAGGAGCACAAGAATGAAAGCGTACAAAGGAAAAAAAACCATATGTGTACCATATGAGGACACAAGGCATAAGGTATCCAACAATATAATCAAGACACATGTTACGAGTTAATAGAGTTATATCCTGCACAAAAGATGAGAAGAAACTCTAAAATATTATAAGGAAGTGAGAATCACATATGCAATGAAGAGAGAAGTAAAATGGAATGTGAAACTGTGAGAACAAAGCATGTAATGTTAGCGATCATGAATATCAAGAGTTGTGGCTCTAAACGACAAGACTGACTCTAAACACTAAATTAAGAAAATACTGGCTCTGGAAGGCAAACCAAAAAGCTAACTCTAAACACTAAATCAGAAAGCTTATAGGTGAAGTCCTACGATGGTGATACAACTGAAATGCCTATAGATGCCAATATATGGTGATGAAACTCTCAAAGGCCCACAGATAAAAATCTATGGTGGTGATAATCTCAAAGGCCCAAGAATGAAAATCCATGGTGGTGAATCAACTTAAATGCCCATAGATGCCAATATATGGTAGTGGATTTGAATGCCCATAAATGTTTGATCTATGGTGGTGAAAACTAATCAAGGCCCATAGATGATGATCTATGGTGGTGAGAATCATTGAAATGTCCATGGATATCCAATCCATGGTGGTAAGATAACTGAAACAAATGCTCATAAATGAAAATCTATGATGGTGAGATGATTTTAACAAAAGCCTATAAATACACAATCTATGGCGGTGAATACTAATTAAGACCCATAGATGAAAATCAATGGTGGTGAAACTAAAATGCCCATAAATGTCTGATCTATGGTGGTGAATCTCAAATGCCCATAGATGTTTCATCTATAATGGTGGAGAGGATAATGATTTTAAGTCCCAGGAAAAGGTCACTTGTCTCTCACACGTAAATTACATAACGAGATAGACACAAGAAGATGAGAGCCTCCTGAAAGTTCACATACGAAGTTTCATAAGCAACTAACTCAATAAAGCAGCCTCAATGACCAATATATACACTCAATATAGAAGAACACTATATACATACATAAATACATGCACTTATTCTTTTTTCTTTTTTCTACACATACTCTAAATATCAAACAAATGAACTCCACTAAGAATACATTATGAAATGGATATACTCTTAAACAATGAGGAACATGAACTCTCTTTGACAAAATGACCTTTTCAACTAAAGATCTCCAAACCAATGTCCATGAGATAGGAATGAAAAAGACATGACCATCCTCCATGCACTGAAATGTGAAAGATCATCACTCATGTCATAAAAAGAAAAGCGATGATAAAGACAACAGATGAAACAAAAGATATAAACAATGAAGTATGATGAAGAATGATGCTAGGATGACAACAAAATAGTGAAGAAAGCGAGCCAATAAGTCCATGGCTCATGAGACTCCCGAAAGCATATATACACTGGAGGACCGCTATCCTGGTGTAAAAGGTGAGCAAGGCAATAAGAAAGAAAATACTATGATGCTCATGCGAGGGTTAAAGGGCTAGCAATGGTCTAGATGTCAATAAAGGTAATAGGGTGTGAGTTAACTGAAATGAAGCCACCCATCCTGCAACCATGGTCTCAAACATCATGCTCTCAAACCCTCAAATGATCAATACTGAAGATCGATGTCTATTTAATATAACCACGTCAACCCTCTAGAATCGTGCACCAAACCATACTCCAAACGCTCCATAATAATCTCAAAGATAATCATCTTAAATCAAAATAAACGATGATCTCATTAGGCACAACTGCTCATCACAAGCCAAATCTCAACATACAAGATCAATCTTTATATTCATGGTAGAATAAGTGACAGGCCCATCAAGCAATCGACCAATCCTCACATCGTAAGCCACCCAAAGATCATAAGTCATCCCTTGCCATGCAAGATCAACCTTAGGCTAAAACTCCTCACACTCTACTTGGTCGGATCAAAGAAATGATATGTAAAGCTAGAACAACTGGTGATGGAAAGTTCATGTAATGGTATCAAGGGTGATGCTGTGTAAAACTCACAATAGATAAATATAGGCCGAAGCAAAGTCCAGGTGTGGGAGTGAGTAAGGTACTACTCTAATCATAAGAAGATGGGTCCTAGTTTCGAACTCCCTAAGTCAAATCTTTGGTCTTAGGCTAATAGGCTCAATATTCTCCATGATACGTCAGGCTTCAAGACCATAATGTGCAAGTGAAGAGATGCCTCAAGTCAAAAGTACAACACATCATATGAAATATGGTCCTGTGATAACAATCTAAAACTGGATAAATGATAGAAACTTTAAAGTCATAAAGATGTCCACTGTGAGATGGCTACAAATGTGACTAAAGAATTTTTATCAATAAACTAGAAAATGAATGAGGTGTGAAAAACAACACTATCATGAGATCCATACTCCATCTATAACAAAATATCCTTGATTTACTTTCAACCCAAGCTCCATAAAGAAAAATGATAAGGTGATCAAGGCGGATCTCTAAAAAAATGGTGTGAATGTGAAAACATGCCTTTTCACCTTCCTGTAATAAAAATACCGTGTTGAAAATAGAAATAGGTTAATCAACCAAAGAATGAAGTACCAAGCCCATGACAGGTGAAGAATGTAAAAAAGTGAGCATGATTAATTAGCATATTCCAAAATGTTAAGCAGAAAGTGACAACAAACCGAAAGAATGTATTGACTCAAAAAAAGAAGACTATTTGAAGCCTTAGGGAGAAAGGGTGCTAGACTCAATGAGCGACAAGAAGAAGCCAAAACCATACAAGAAGAGGTGATCCAACTGATACTCAAACTCGCACCGATATCTAAGCACTTTAGATTGAAGACCAAAATAGGAAGTATTGGATCCAAATTGTGACTGAAGCGGCCCTGAAGGCTCTCAGATGCACCCACATGTAGGAAAGGAAATCCTAATCAAAATATCTAAGGCTCAACCTACAGGGTTAAGGCGGCTCTAAAAAGAAAAATGAATGGACTTTAAAGGATCTCTAGTAGAAGTGATCGTACTCTCCAATAGTACGCAACCTTCTACATGCCTCTAAAGATATGAAAGTGTTTCCATGCAAGGTGGTCATCATCTCCACAGATGCACTACCTCAACATCCCAAGGGGTTTCCGATGGTGAAATCTCTCACAACTCTCAGCACTCAGTGGTAATCTAAGGTGCACAGTGAACGGTGTGGGTGCATCTGAAAATCCTATCAAACTAAGTAGAGAGAAAACACACTGATCACATAAATATCTTGAAATCTAACTCTAGGCTATACAAGTCTTCAAAGATTAGACTCTAATTAGCATCAATGTGTTGACCTCCTCTAGAATGCTCCTAAACATAGATATAATCCATCACTAAACCTTATTCTGAATCACTAGTTTGGTCGAAGAGCAAACAAAGTAACAGGTTTTATATCAAATATGAGATCAAAGGAAACAAGGTCGACCGAGACTAGGGAGTTGTTGGTAAGGGGATAGGTGTGTATCCCACATAGACAAACAACACATGTATCACACAAAAGAAGAGTAGTCATGCACCAAGCATTCATGCAAAGAACAGGTATATCACTCATATCTACACACAAGCTAGGTAGAGATAAGATAAACAAGATAGGTATATAGCATAATGGACAATATGTTGAGACAAACAAGATAATATACAACAAAGAGAATCAATCATGCCAAGATGAATGAAATATAAAAAAATGAGAATATACATGTCAAGGAAAGCAAGATAATCACACAATAAGAAGAGCCACTATGCAAAAGCAGTTAAAAGAATCAATCGATATAATCAACATGTGAACATCTCCAATGAACAATAGTAACCAAACATGCATCACAGATAAACTTATCAAAACCCTCAACGTGTAATCAACGCCCAATCATACAAAGACACGTAGAGAGGGGTATCCACTGATCTACTAATCAAACACCACATTTCCTTCAACTCGAATTCAATTTTGACCGTCTAAACTTCCCCAGCGGAGTCGCCATTTTGTGGACTCGCATTTTTCATATGCGTCCCTACTTGAATGGCGAGACTCGCTTTTTATTTATTTGATGAAAAATATGATTTTTATAAAAAGACTTGGAGTCGCCACTTATTTTAATTTTTTTTTAAGGGAAAACAAAATAAGAAAAAAAACTCTATGTAACTCCTTATTTGGAAAAAACATATCTGCAAAAACAAAATCTGGATCCGAGGGTCAAGTTACCTATTGGGAAGGTATGGTGGTGAGCCATAACATTCCTCTAAGCCCATATACATACGACCTCTACTAAACGAATTAAGGGAATTGTGGCAATTAATTAATTAATTAATTATGGATGCCAAGAAAAATAATCATGCAAATGAGTATGTACAAGTCATGGTGAAAATCAATATACACAAGAATAATGACGAAATCTAATTATAAGAATACACAAAATAAATAATAAGAGAATTATGCAAAATGATTTATTGAACTAAATAAAAAAAAGATATTTAAAAAATAATTTTCAAGAAATTTTAAAGGATTTAATTAAAAATGATTTTAAATTAATGATTTCAATTTATTTATTTACAAAAAAGAGTCAATTTATTTTCTCAATTTCATTTGTATTCAATTTTCGAAAAAAGTTATTTACACTATTGTATCAAAAGAATTTATTACAAAATTTCAATTTGGGTTTAAAAATTATTTTTACTTACTTTTACTATAAAAGAATGAATTTTTACAATTTTATTTACAAAAGTATTTCAATTTGTTTTCATTTAAGAAAAGTGACTTATATAAATTATTAAAAAAAATATAACTTTATTTGCAAAATAATTTTTAATTAAAAATTAATTTTTGGGACAACTTTATTTACAAAAAAAAATTTCTGATTTGTTCGATATTCAATTCTGTACATGCTCAATAAATATATAAAAACAAATATTTACAAGAACTAATAAAAATAAAACCAAAATAAAAGTGGCAAATAAAAAGTGTACCCAAATAAGCTTACAACAAGTTCAACCTCTTCATACGACTTTTCGAGTTTCACTTTCTTTCATGAAATTTTGTGCTCCATGTGTCATAAATCCGTACTCAATGAACATAATTGTAGAATGGGCCCATGAAAAAACAAAAATAGTCCAAATGTAAATATCTAGAAATATGCAAAATTCAAAATAAATATTCAAACCCAAATTCAAACTTTCAATAAATTTCATTAATTAAAAATGAGCCTAAATTAGCAAATTTAACTCAACACAAATATCTCACATGTCATAGACCCTAATCTAAAATTTCTAAATTAATAGCCAAAATATAAGCTCAATTAATCAAACTCAAAACATGATAAATTAAAATAAATCTCATTAGGTCTAAATTTAATATCCCATTATCCAAGCCCAATTTAATATGCAAACTTAAATCCACAACCAAAATCAACCCAATTTAATATGCAAACCTACATCCAAAATATACTACAATATTATATCATATCCAAATTAAATCATTCAAATGAGCACAACCATATAAATTATCAACTAATTGAGCCCAAATTTCATATTAATTCTCCAATAACAAATTAACCCAAATTTTATATTAATTAACAAAACTCAAATTTCATATTAATTTAATAATTCAAATCTCACAAACAACAATTACTATTAAAATCAAATCAAGAAAAATGAATAATAATAATAATAATAATGGAAAATGTGTGTGATGAGAAAGTGATGAAATGAGAGAATGAGAGAAAAGAGGAAAGGGTTGTCAGCCAATAGTGGCTCACTGGTGGCAACTGGCTGGTGGTCTCTCCGATGGCAATGAGGGTTGATGGCTTTTTAAAAAACAAAAATAAAATAAAATAAAATAAACTAAAAAAATGAAGAAAATGGGAGAAAAGAGGGATGGAGAGGTGCAGAAAATGGTGTTGGTGTCATGCCACCGACAATGGTGATGGAGACTGTTGAAGATGGGAAGTGGTGTGGAAAAGAAAAAAAAGAGAGAAAAAAAAAGAAAGAAAAAAGAAAACTAATAATAATAATAAAATGAATGACGATTGGGTGGAGTTGTGGAGTGTGTGGGAGAAAGAGCAAGCAAAAAGGGAGAAAAAAAAAATGGGGTCGGCTTGTGTCTTTGCAAGTGGGTGGAATGTGGGAATGATTGTGGGGAGAAGAAAAAAAGAAGAAGAGAAAATGTGGGCCAGTCATCTTGGGAATGGAAGGAGAAGATGAAGAACAAAAAAAGGAAAAAAAATAAAAATAAAAATGTAAGAGATAGGGGTATGGTAGTAGGAATGGGGGTATGGGAGGAGAGAGAGAGAGAGTGGTGGGGTGGTTGGGTAAGGTAGGAAGAGAGAGAAGAGAGAAAAGAAAGAAAAAAGAAAAGGAAAAAAATAAAAATAAAAATATAATAATAATAATAAAACAATATACAAAATAATAAAAATTAAGAATTAAATGGTGAATGGGTAAAAAATATCACATGTAATTAAGATTTAAAATTTAAGAACAAAATTAGGCTTAAAACTAATGTAAAAATAAAATTGGGACAAATTTTAGGTTTACAATTATATTTTTATATTTTGGTTTCATATTAGATCACAAATTTCATATTTTAGTAATATTATCACATTTTTTTGCATACTTTATTAACATTTATTTTATACTTTTGTCATATATATATATATATATCTTGATCATATTTTTTTTTACACCTAAGTCACATTTTTCATACTTAAATTGATTATATTTTTTGTTTGGTAATATCTTGATCATATTTTTTTATACTTTAATACTTTGGTCATATTCTTTGTATATTAGTTATATTTTTTTGTATTTAAATTATATTTTTCATATTTTATATCTTAATTATATTTTTTGTATTCCAATTACATTCTTCATATTTAGAGCATATTTTTTATTCTCTAATACCTTGATAACATTTTTCATATTTTGGTCATATTTTTCATACCCCGATTATTCTTTGCGTACTTGAATATCAAAGTCATTTTTATTTTTACTCTTTGATAACATTTTTTTTTGTCTTATTCATATTTTTTTATATCCAAGTTATTTTTTTTATACCTTAATATCTAAGTCATATTATTCGGACCTTAGTACTTAAATTACCTTTTTTTTTATACCTTAATAATTAGGTCATGTTTTTTGTACCTTGGTACCTAGGTCACATAACTTGTACCTTAGTACTTAGGACACCTTTTTTCAAACCTAATTCATACTCTACATACCTATGTTACATTATTCATATTTTCGTACCTAGGTTAGTTTTTTTATATTTAGGTCTTCTTTTTGGATATATTACGACCTAGGTCACATTCTTTGTATTTGGATCATTTTTTTTTAATCTTAATATTAGCCTACATTCTTTGTTAACATATTTTTATTCTTTGTGTTTAGCTTATATTTTTGGTGTATATATTTAAAAAAAAAAAAAAATCTTTACTTTTATAACCTTTTTAAACAAATCACTTGGTTTTTAGAACTTTTTTAAAATAAGTGACTTAAAACGAAATTAAGTGGTTTCCATTTTTGAGACAAATTTTATAGCATCCAATGCTATATTAAAATTTTGCATTAATGATTTGGGTTGAGGTAATGTTCTTCTATGATGATTTTTGAAATTAAGTGGTTTCCATTAAAAGTCAACCCGGGAGTTTAGGAATTTTGTTCTTAATATTAATATGCATATAAATTCTTCAAATAATTTAAAATTAAGAAAATCTTGAAAATAAAGTCATACGATTTTTTTTGTTAGTAGATTCTTCTTTCAAACATAGCCAATCAATGGTGAAAGACAATTAAATGACAAGGATTATTTAACAAATAGAGGTATTGAACAAATCGAGAGATCACAAAAATTCTCCTCTAATATAATGCAAAATTTAAGAGTCTATTTGGTCATGCAATTTAAAAACAATTTTCTGATTTTCAAAATAGAAAACTGTTTTTAAAAAATTTTCTAACACTGTTTGACGGTTGTTCTTTAGAAAATTTTTTTAAAAACAAAGTAAATTAGAAAATAATTTTTAGAGAGTAAGTAGGAGTTGTGTCACCTAAGTCATTAAGAGTGTGTTTGTTAGTGATTTTAGAAAGTATTTCTAATCTTTCCAATACTTGAAAAATAAAAATTTTCAAACATTAGAAATGATAAAAACATTTCCTAGAATCACTATCAAACGCACTCTAAGTGTCCTCACTAGCACCAAGTCATAAGTGACAAGTTAAATGCACTTCTTTGAAGTAGGAAATGGGATCTTATGTCCTATCACCTTTCACAAAATACTATTAGTTGCAATTGACTTTTTATAATTAAACATAATCTTGATGGGTTTTCACAATGCCCTAGTCTCAACTATCATGGCATGTTTAGTCCTAACATTAAGCCCATAATGGTACATTTAGTTTTATCTCTTACTCTCACCTTGATTAGATGATTAGATAACTTGAAATTAACAATGACTTCCAATAGATACCCTTTTGAAGATGTATATATGCAACAACCACCTAGATCATCAACCCCACCTATCCATCTCACATTTGTAAATTGAAGAAAGCTATATGTGGCCTCAAATAGGCTCATGGGCTTAGTACAATGAACTCAAAGGATTGTCCAGTGGGTTTGTGAACTCTAAAAGTAATGCCTCTCTATTTATCTATCATGTAGTGGTTGTTACTATTTATATTGTTGTGCATTTTGATGACTTATTTATTATAGGAAATGGTGTGTCTTTTATTTTATAATTTTTAAGCGCGTTATCTAAATACTTTTCCATTAAGGTTATATTTGGTTTTCGGAAAATGTGAGAGAAAGAAAATTGGGAGGAAAAATGAAAGAAAAGAAAAAGCTAAGGAAAGGAATATAACTTTTTTCACTTGTTTGGTTATCCATGGAAAATTCAAGGGAAAAAAAAAAGAATTCATTTTCTTTTGTTTGGTTAACCACAAAAAAAAGTTAAAGAAAAATGGAAGGAAAACAAAATCAACAATTTGTCTTAGATGGTTAGTAATCTCTTCAAACAATTTCTATGAGAAAATTCTACTACCATACCAAAAATTTAGCATTTATGAATTTCTATTTTTAAATAATAGGAAAAGCAAAGACTTTACTCATTTTCTCAATCACCAAACAGTATCAAAGTAATAAATATTAAATACATAAGTTGTAGGCATCACATGGTCTCAGGAATCATACTGAGCTCCACTCAGCAATGGTGATGGAGGAGAAGGTGGAAGAAGAAGCAAGGGCATCAGAGTTAGAATCATCAATGGGCCTACACTCACATGGGAAGCTACTCTCCTCCTACCTTGGCCTCGGCTTCTTCCTCTTCTTGGCCCTTCTCCCATCCTCCTCCTCAATCTCCCAACTCTCAAACCTCCATCTCAAGTTCCAAGCTGAGCAAGAGCTCTGTAGCTTCAAGTCCTACGAAAGGAGGACTCCAAAGCCAACGCCAGAGTTATTGAAATCTACGCCGGCCATCTCGAAGCCTAGCGCAGGGAGGAGAAGCGTATGGTGGACCAGATCCACACCGCCACAGAGGAGATCACCTGCTTGAGGGCTAAGGTGGCGGAGTTGGAGTGGTTCGAGGCAAAGTTGAAGGCCAAGGTGGATGAGCTAACCAGAGAGGTGGGGGAGATGGAGAAGATGCTCCATGAGCCCAATAAAATTTCCCCCAACTTTTCCCATCTCTCTTTCTCTTATTTTCCTCATTAATTTTTAAGGAAAATAGTAGGAAAAATATTATGATATTTTCTTTAATATTTTCCTTTATATTTTTTTTCCATCATATTTTTCATGTCACCCAAACTAAAGAAAATAATTTTCCACGTGATTTTTTTTCCTTTCCTTAGCATTTTCCGGGAACCAAACATAACCTAAGTGATTTGGTAATTGATACTATTTTCTCAATGTTGAGGTATTGTAAACTCGTTTCAGCTTCCTTCTCATGCAATAGAAATACATTCATGATCTCTTCCTCAAGACCAATATGGCAGGGACTAAGAATGTTACAATGACAATCTCAAAGTTTCAAGCTCTCACTTTCCATGATGACATGTCCTCCACTCATGTAATGCAATATCATCAAGTGATTGGTGGCCTTCAATATCTAGCTCCGGCACACTTTGATATTTCTTTCACTTTAAAGAAGCTTGCCTAATTCATGTACCAACCTACTAAACTCTATTCGTCTACTAACAAATAACTACTTTACTACCTAAGTAAAGGACATTATCTATCATGACTTATTTCTCAAGCATCAATAGCTATCGTATCTCATTGCTTTCTTTGATGTGGAAATCATGATGATCAAACCTCTCTTACCGCTTACATAGTTTGTCTTAGGAGCAATGCTATTTCTTACTACTAAAGGAAATAAAAATCAGTTGCCCACTCTTCCACCAAGGTAGAGTATCATGCACTTGCTAACTATGCATCTAAAGTTCTTTGGCTCAAGAACATCCTTGGAGAACTTAGGGTTAATCTATCTCAAGACTAAACCATTTATTGTGATAAAAATGGTACTACTTATTTTTCTGTTAATTACATCTTTTACTCTCAAATAAAGTATGTCTTCATCGACTATCATTTTGTTTGGGATCATGTTACTCAACATAGCTTTGAAGTCTCATACAAATTCTTAAAGATCAGCTCGAAGATGCTCTTACTAAACCATTAGCACAACTTTTCTTTATCTCAAATCCAAAATTCGTGTCTCTAATGGAAGCACCATCCTATCGGGGCATGATAAAGAATAAAAACCTCGTTTCTCAAATCAAGGAACTTCAAATTAGGCATTCTAATCTTGGAATTGCAATTAATTTTAAATGTTGGAAATATATGTTTAAATGTTCCATTTGTATTTAAAATTCCTATACTTGAGGCTGAATACCTATAACAACTACATTAGTCTAGACACTTTGGATATAAAAACACACACTCATCCAACGAATTAAACACAATATTCAACAGTATATTTCAACCTTGCTTGTAAGCATTTTGATATTTAAGTTGAGAAGCAATGAAAAGTTGGAGACAAGATTATACTAGAGTAAGCAACACATAATTTCTAGTTTAGGTTTCCAAATGTTTATTAGGGATGACCACAATGAGATGTCTTGTATTGAGATGATGTCACATTGAAGTAAAATTAATCTAAACACAATTCATTTAATAATTATGTTAGAATGACTCAGCACAAAGACAATCTATTTATCACATGGATGATAAGACACCACTTGTAACTTATTTAATAAATGGGTTCAATTGGATTTTGTATGGATTCACACTCATCTCATTAAACATGATTCTAAACATGTCTTATATGGATTGACATGAATCATCCACTAAACAAAATTTATTCATGTGTTTAACGCAAGTATAATCCATTCGACCTCTTCAAGATTTTCAATTTATCATATTTAAAATACTTTTTACTTGTTTTAATTTTTAATTTATGAGATATTGATTAATTTAATTATCTAAGTAGTTATTATGATATTATTTATAAGATAATAAAATGCAAACTAATCTTTTACTGCTTATTTGGATGCACTTCCTAGCTTTTATTTTTTAAAAAAGAAAATAGTGGTAAGTAGTATATAAAATATAACTCTTATATAAAAAGTATATATTAATATTATATCTTTAAAGAATATTTTTAAAATATTTTGTTGGAGTTAGGTTTGGGTGCCTGAGTGGACTGACTCAACCCGATCCAACAAAATGAGAAATGGAAGAATAATTTCTAAAAGTTAAAACTGCCTATAATATGTATATACTCTCTATCTATGAGAAAAGCTAAAAAAACATGTTTCTACAAGAAAGTTTTTTCTCTTGAATTCTATCTATCTATTTTTTTCGTGAAAATAGAATGGTTCTCAAAATTTTATAGTTCATTTACGACTTTGGGGTAGTGAATTTATCAGTGAAATAATTAGTGCAGATTTTGGACATTTTATAAGATAATCCAAAATCTTATTTCTATCATATTTATAATTTGATATAATTAAAACTTTTAATACATTAATTTTTTTAAATATTTCTAAAAGTAATTTTTTTCTCTAATGTAAGTTCCAATAAATCATTGATTTTATATGAAAGTTACTTGTATAAAAGTTATTATCGTTTTCTGTTTTTAAAAATATAAAACAAGAAATATCTTTAAATCATATTTTTATTTGATATTTCAATTGTAAATTATTTTTAATATTTATAATTTTTTAAATACAAAATGTTATTTTAATTAGTCTATTTGTTTTAATTTTTAAGTATATGATATTTATGATTAATATATAAAAGTACTAAATTCATGTTAAAAATGGATTGGATGATAAATAAATCACTTTAACACTATTAAAAAAATAACGGTTAACGGGGGCTAGTGGTGAAATCTAAATAGAACAAATATAACCCTTAGGCTATGTTCTCAAAAAGTTTGAAGAAAAATGTGAAGGAAAGAAAATAGAGAAGAAAAGTAGAAGAAAAGAAAATATAAAAAAAAAATTAAAAATGCACTTAAAATTAATAAATTATGTTTATATGCTACTTCGTTTTTTTTTTTTTTTTTTTTTACTTATTTAACTCTTCAATATAAAGATTAAATAATTTTAAAATATACAAATTTCTTAATAAATTTAATTACATTTGACTTGGTAAAATTAAACATAAAAAATTCATTTTCTTTAACTTTTTTTTTTTTTTTTCATCTAATGTTTTTTGGAAACCAAACATAACCTAAAGAGATTAACGAGTTGAGTGGTTAAACCTCCATATAATGTTACACTTGATTAAATAAGTTATATGATTTGATTCGTTCATGAAACAAATGTGTTTTTTCCCAAATCAAGCCCTTGTTTTTTTGAAAGAATGTATGGGCCAACCATCATCTTATATACCATGTTCTGGTTGGATTTTGTTTGTGTGGCTGTGAGGGAAAGATGCAACACAAGATCAATCAGCCAAATGTGAAGCTCGTTTCATGGCTGCTTCCTTCAGCCTTTCATCCCCCGTCAATTCACAGCTCTTGTTAAAGAAAACACCTGCTCGTATGCCGGCCACTGTCATCTTGCTTCAGATGTGCCACAACTTCCAAGAAGTCAGACAAATACATGCCCAATTCATCGTCTCAGGTCTCCTTGCCCGCCCTCCTAATGCCGGGAGGCTCCTGGACTCCTACGTTTCAATGTCCCAAATCTACTATGCCTTGCTGGTATTCAACAGGATCCCTTCCCCTGATGTTTTTGCCTACAATGCCATGATCAGAGGCCTAACGTTGGGTAACTGCCCCCATGATTCCCTCCTGCTGTATAATAAGTTGTTGTTAGGTGGCCTAACCCCAGACAACTACACTTACACCTTTGTCCTCAAAGCCTGCTCTCATTTGAAAGCCATCTTTGAGGGTAAACAAGTGCATTGTCAGGTAATTAAGGCTGGGGTAGCTCCCGATACTCACATTCATACCTCATTAATACATATGTATGCGAAGTCCGATAGTCTGGCTTGTGCAGAAGGCGTTCTCGCAGAATGCTCTCAAGAGAATGTGCTTGCAATTAACTCAATGATTTCAGGGTACATGAGTCAAGGTCATGTAGAAAAAGCTAGAGTAATGTTTGATAAGATGGGGGCGAAAGATGCTGCAACTTGGAGTGGGATGATCACAGGGTACACGAAGAACGGTATGCATGAAGAGGCATTGGTTATGTTTCGAGAAATGATGATGGTTTCGAATTCTGGAGTTCAACCAAATGAATCAGCACTTGTGAGCTCACTCTCTGCAACTGCCTGTTTAGGCGCATTGGATCAGGGAAGATGGATACATGCGTATATTCGTAGAATTGGGGCTAAGATCAGCATCACTCTGGGTACAGGTCTTGTTGACATGTATGCCAAGTGTGGCAGCATCCATTGTAGCTACAAACTCTTCAGAGAAATGCAGCAAAGAGACGTGGTTACATGGGGTGTGATGATGTCTGGTTTTGCCATGCATGGTCAAGCCAGAAAATGTTTCCAACTGTTTGATGAGATGGTCGCAAGTGGAACTCGTCCCAATGAGGTCATTTTTGTGGCCATTTTATCTGCTTGCTCCCATGCTGGATACCTTGAATTGGGACATCATTATTTCAATCAAATGGTAACTGATTTTGGGATTAGACCAACGGTTGAGCATTACGGATGCATGGTGGACCTCCTTGGCCGTGCTGGTCGGCTGGCAGAGGCAGAGGAGCTCATCATATCCATGCCAGAAGAGCCCACAGCAGTCATATGGGGTGCATTACTTAGTGCTTGCAGGATCCATAAGGACTTGAGGAGAGGCAGACGTGCATTCAGGCACCTAATGCAGCTAGAGCCATTGCGTGGCGACCGGTACAAGCTTGCAGGGCAAATGTTTTCTAGTGCAGGAGAAAAAGAAGAGGCAGATAACGTAACAAGATTCATCAAGGAAAATGAGTTGGAGACGACTCGTGGGTCAAGCTTCATTGAAATAAATGGTGTGGTTCATGAATTTGTGGTGGGGGATACTGATCAACATAATGCTAGAGAGATGTATAGAATGTGGCATGGAATCAATTAAATTTACCACTGATGAAGTCAGATTAGAGGTATTAAGGAGACATGTTGGGGAAAACAAAACACAAAGGGTATTGGAGAAACAGAAGTAGGCAATATCCAACGAACAACACATCCATCTTGAGTTGAGAACAGGTCTGATGTTACATGGGCAAGGATCTGGTCAAGAAAAAGTAAGAGAAGCATGCTTTAAAGTTTCTTAGAACCAGAAATAAATAGGCTTACTCTTCAATTGAATCGAAATTCCAATAAAGAGAACAAAATTGAAACCGAGAAAAGTAACAATTAACTCTATATCTATATATGATTAAGTCTCAGCAAGGTACAGAACTTGTGCTTATCATAATACAATCAATTTCTTGCCAGCTAACAGCATGTATGCTTATGGTGCTGATAATAAATGAAACTACAGGAAATGCTGCAAGAGAATTTTATTCAAGGATGATTACACTTCAATGATCAAGAATAAATAGACAGCAAACAATTGTACAAAATCAAACTATGGTTTTGCCTCCACATGAAACCTTTGCTGCTCCCATAAAGATAAGAATCAGACTATGACGACTAGTTAAATATTGTCACCATGAGGCTGCGTCTCACATTTGGTCGGAACTGCTTCTTTCTCATACACCAACTCCCAGGGAAGGTGCTCAACTATATTGTAATGCAAAAGTAAACTTATAATCACCAAGAGATGAAAATGCACTGAAAATAAAAAAACTACCATCTATCGTCCATCCAGCAGCCTAAAACTTAGGACCATAATCAATAAGGACTGAGTCTGCCAACGCAGTATCAGATCATATACTTAAGAATCAACTTTGAGGTTCAGCAAGGATATAGAAATTCACCTCTTCTTTTTAAAGATCTTAGAAGTAAAGTACACATTTGGATATACTTCTTATTTTCTGTTTTTAAAATTAGAAAACAGTAACAACTTTTATTAATAATGCAAGAACTCTTAAAAGACTTATATTACAAAAGCAAGGATTTTAAAATCTGTTTTAAAATTTTGAGGTATTAAAAAATTTTAACTACCAAATATTTTAAAATTTCTAAAAGTTATTTTTAAAGATATAATGCAACCAATACTTTTTGTATAAAATGTTCGACTTTTATATAGAAGTTTCTAATTTTAAAAACAAAAAACAGAAAATGCATCCAAATGGACACGAAGTTACCACCATAACTCGACCCAAGTTCAAACTAAGAGAGGCCAATGAGGAGTGTTTCTTGGAACAATATTTTCAAATTTTGTTGATGATTAAACATGAAATAATGTTGAAATATGTTCATTAATGTAGTGCAGTAAGCTTACATTGCTGATAATCTTTGCCCCAAACCATGCAGATTTTTCACCATAAGGAGGAGGGAGGACTCTAATGCCATTGGCTACAGATGGGGAAAGAAGTCCATGCAGTTCCTTTTCTAACCTTTCTGAAACACATCATTGCAAAATTATATTCAGGAGCATATACTTAACTGTCAAATACATCGCATTTTAGTTTATTAATTATGTAATTCTGGAAAACAAAATCAACATGTTGCTTTTCATCTATGCCTATAACACAAAAATGGAAAATTTTCATCTGAAAAAATTGACTTCTACCTGCTAGTCCTGGTAAACATGCACTTCCTCCTGCTAAGACTACAGTCTTGAACCAAGATTCATTGGCTGTTATCGCAGCAGATTGGCAATGGTCCATGCAATGTGCTACTGCCTGGTGCAAACCCATCATTGTGCTGTATCACAGGGAGAACAGAATTTCAATCCATCACTCAGGGAACTCATAAATCTAAATCCAATAGAATAACATACTAACAGTCCTGCTTGGTGGACCATAAAGAAAAATTAGCAAGGCAAGCACACAGCTCATAGGAGTCAGACCATCATCATATGAATCACATGAACCTACACTAAGATTAAAAGCTTGAAATCACTTGATTCTATATGTCAGTTCATAGTGTATTTTTTTTCTTTTTTTTTTCCTTCTTTTTATTTGTTTTTTTCTTCCAAAGATTTGCCTGTCCACCTTTGATCCGACCATACTGAAATATGCATTACTAGCATTATGTTTAAAATATTTAAGAAATTCTGGCACCTTTCACATGCCAATAAGTTGCATTTGAAAATAAATCAGCATCCACATCCAGAATTTTTTATTAAAGGAAAAAACCAACCATATTTTGGCTTTCAAATTCCAAAAACCTTTTGCATTAAAGAACTTATTTTTCCAGGTAACTAGTTTATAGCACTCGTCTATTGTTAATAATAGATTGTTCATTTTCCAATCAGTGTCTAGGAAGCATTGTTCAACACAGATTTATTTACTGTGATCCCCGCTCCCAGGCTTAGGATCAAACAGAGTTAGATGTCTGCCTAGGTCATTTTGGGAGCCAAACTTGCTTTAGAATACTCAAGAGACAGTTGCTGCAGCAGCAATTTTTCTTAGGTTTCACACAATATCCAAAAACATTATTTTTAAGCCAATACAGCACCACATCTTAAATAGAGAAAGACTGCAGGGACAAGGACTTACGCTCCTGCCATTCTTGGCTTGAATAGTATCTCTCCTGTTTGAAAGCGCTCTTTCGAAAGAGTAAACCAACCTTCTGATGCAACTTGAAACGATGCCCGTGTATCTTTAGATAGCTCAGCTTCGTAGTCAGCAGCAACATAACACAGATTCTGTAAATCCATTCAGGAAAGAAAATTTCAGACAACTTGTAACAAATATGCCTTGACAAAAGCCTAGCTTGGAAAGGCATTACAAAAGACAAATTTGAAGTCTCAGGAAGGGAAGTGAAGGAATATAACAATTAATCAGCTTGGCTTATACAACTGAAAACAACAGAGAAGAAAGGAAAATTCTCTGCACTGTTTTTTCCTCCCAAAAAAGCCATCTGATTCAATGTCCTTTATGATATTTGATCAAGGATTGTGAGAGTTCGTGTCTGTGAATCCAGGTTTCATGCCTGATTGAGTAACAGATATAGAACTCCAGTTGGTGCGCCTGCTTTTAGGCGCTTTTAATATATCTACTCATTTGCCTATCAAAAAAGAGATTGAACTCCAAAAAAATATTATAAGTTGGTGCCTGTACAAGAAGGGTCTTCATGCTTAAATCTTAAAAAAGACCATATGGTCAAATGCTAGAAGGTATGCTTATGAAGCATACAAATTGTGTTCCCCTAATGACATGAGAAAATCCAAATTTATAGATAACTAATCAGTATTGATTCTTTTCGATAAAAAATTCAGAATTGATAACATTCGAGATTATGCAGGATTATACACGAAATATCCTTTTTTGGCCCTCTCTTTAGCCCCATGTCTCCAAGTCACTTCTTTTTTTGTCCAAGTTGCTTCTCTTTTTGTCTAACTCACCTCTTTCTTTGTGAGTTTGGCGATATGTTGTATGGTTGTTTTAACTTTTAGTAACAAAGGTCCTATCATCTAAGAAGCATAGGTGTTTTAAATTCTCCATGCCTACATATTGTGATAAGCTCACTTACTCTGTGTTATTTATTCTTTTCCCCTTTATGCTTTGATATGGCTACAAGAGGAACATAATTTCCTTGCTGTGATGAGGAAAACCAACCTGCATTCTCAGCAAGATTCTTATTCTTCTCAAGATGGTTCGAAGATCCACTGAATTCACTCCATATGCAAACCTACAAGTGATATTTTATTTGTTGGATATTGGGACCTAACACTTGTGCTTGTGGAAATTAGATCAGACAAAAGATAAGGTGCAAGAAGGTTCACATTGAGCTAGTTCATAGACTGTTATAGCTTGTTCATTAGGGGTCAATACCAACTTCCAACATAAATCTAACATCCTAAAGCACTTCAAGATATACCATCGAAAAAAAGAAAAAATAAGACTCTTAAAGCTAATACAAATGTAGCATGCCCAGATAAGCTGAACTTAATACCCACTATATTGAATCTCATGTTTCTGAGGCACTCATAATTTTTCTTTAACTTTGAAGAAGCATGCCTATTGTGAAAATAATCGAAAATTGGCTCCCTATATTTGCAGGATGTACAATTACATCTTATGCCACTACCTGAGTTTCCTATCAAAGAGAAGCAAACGAAAGAACAGTAACAATATACACTCAAAGGGACAGCATGAATACCTCTTTCAGTGAGCGAACAGTGTAAAGTGACTCAAAGTTCATATTTTGCTGCTGCATCCGCTCCCTGAGAAATCCAGTGAGTTTCAATCCTCCCATTCCCACAACTTCCACACCCACCTTGCGCATCACTTTTCCATGT
The DNA here is from genome assembly GCA_030254885.1 of Vitis rotundifolia. Taxonomy (NCBI): domain Eukaryota; kingdom Viridiplantae; phylum Streptophyta; class Magnoliopsida; order Vitales; family Vitaceae; genus Vitis; species Vitis rotundifolia. Next base: position 9,187,401 of record CM058169.1, read on the forward strand.
AAAACTAGAATACAAAACAGGAAACATATTGAGATGAATTCCCAAGTGACTTCGTATAATTACAAGCATATGGAGAGCACACAAAGACAAAAGGGTGATGTACTGATAGTGAATCAGTCAAGAATAATTGGCTGAGCAAATACTACATGCATAGCCCAGGCAAACAGATCGTGAGAGAAAAGAATTCCCAAGGGACTTTGCATAATTACAAGGAATTGGAAAGCACAGAAGAAGAAAGGGTGATGTACTGATAGTGAATCAGTTAAGAATAATTTGCCAAGCAAATACTACATGCATAGCCCATGCAACAGGGGGTGAGAGAATAATTAGATGACATCAACAAAAACAAATCAGGAGGCCTAAAAGATATCACATAATTGATGACAAAGGGAGCTATCCAGAGAGGAGGAGAGGTCTGAGGTTCAGTTCCCAGTATTAACCAGGAAACCACAGTAAAAGGGCCCCATCAAGCATTAAGTATGACTTTGAGAAATTGACAGATTCAAAACAATTGTTGGAGCTTGAGGCCCACTATTCCAGCATGCTGCAACAAGTTTTTTCATATCAATTTTACAATTATGATAAGTATAGGACAAAGACCGGAATATCTTACTTGGAACAACAGATGTGCAGTGGAAACCAATATTAACAACAATTCCTGAAGTTTGCTTTGCTGCATACAAAGCTAAGGTTGCCTGCACTTATATTATAAGGAGAATGCATTAGGTGATTGGCATGTAACAAAAACAAGAGAAGATGGGCACCCCAAACCAACCCACAAACAAATAAAGAAAGAATTAAAAAATTTAGAAAAAAGGGCGAAGAAAGAAAGATGAAACCATATCCATGTGAAAGCACCCAAACCTTGATAAGATGTTCAGATGAAATTTATGAAACCTCTAGTGTAATATGTAACAATTGAATATGATCATACTAGGTTCAACAACAAAAACCACCTTCATCAGAATCATATACATGCCCTAATGGAGGTAAATATCAGCTTTTAGAATAAATCAAAAGACCAATTTACAAAAGGACCCCCTATCTTGACAAAATGACCCATAATATTACATCCAAACTTAAGACATAGATAACATGAGAAAGCAATTGTACTCTTCCATTTATCAGGTCTGATATCCAGAAAATCCCCAATGTGAGCTCCTATTGTTATTAGAAAGCACAGTTTTATGTCATTGGTGACTGGTGTTCTAAACAAGCCAAAGTAAACTAGGAGAGCAAAATCCTCCAAGTAATAAACAAGATATTTAGTGTCCATTTGGATACGCTTCTGGTTTTCTTCTTTTAAAATCAGAAAATAGTAGTAATTTTTATAAAAAATACAAGAACACTTAGAGGCTTACACTGAAAAAGAAATGACTTTAAAAATTGTTTAAAGCAATTGAGGTTCAAAAAAATTTAACAACATCAAATTTTAACATTTTTGGAAGTGACTTTTAAAGACATAAGGTAAATCTATACTTTTTGGACAAGATGTTCTAGTTTTATATAATAAGTTTCTGATTTTAAAAACAAAAAACAGAAAGTACATCCTAATGGACACTTGGATTATTGTTGTAGTCATATAGAAAGCTGATGGATGGGAAGAGCCACCAAATACTTGTACTAGTTCTATACCAACCTTCCAGGAAAAAGGTGCCAGGGCAGAGAAGTCATTAACAGTGTGAATGAGTATGCACATTAAATTAAGAGTAGGCATGTTGAAGGTTAGATTCATGGACTGATGCTCTTGGGTTTAGTAGTGGATATGCTTTGCTTGGGCTAGGTGAAGTTTATGATAGAAGGAGGTTGCTTACCTCCCCCTTGCCATCAGTTGAGAATCCTTTTTGGTTTGGCTAAGGTTATAATCTTTTTGGTTAGGCCACAGCTATAATTTTGCCATGGCTGGTTTAATTTAGGTTATGTTTGGGTTCCTTCCTTTCCTTGCCTTCCCTGTAAGGTGATAACTTCATATGTTCATATGAGATAACTTCTTAACGGATTTATTTTCCGTAGTTCAACAGCTTGATATGGATGAAGATGATCAATTATGGAGTAGGGAACATCAATGCTTATGTACCAACTATCTCCCAAAAAAGGAAAAAAGAAATACCAACTTGTCTAATTATGAAGCAGGCATATAGTAGATATGAAAAGAAAAAACACATACAAATGGGCAATATTGAATTTTATGATTTGGAACTTCTTGCATCTAAATGATCCAAGACAACTTGTTAGAGAAGAAGTTTATCAGTAGTTCAAGTTTATGATATATATTGTACATGAATAATGATAAGAAAATATGAACCACCAAATATACTTACAAGCTATATGAATGACTAACAAAAAATACAATATTGCCAAGCTTGATGGGGAAGGGAACATATTTCATCACCAACAACAAAAATGCAATACGGATCTTGAAAATCATCAAACCATAAAACCCTTCATTTGTTTTCTTTTGCTTTTTCTCCTTGAGAAGTGGAATTATTCAAATAATCAAGAAAAAAATCCACCTGGTTGATGGCACAAACAGCAGGAACGTTCATATCAAACAAGACTGAATGAATGGTTTCCTTTAGCTGCCTTCGAGATGCTTTAGCAGATACATTATCTAGAATGGTAAAGAAAGAAAAGCAGTTAGATGGATAAGAATTAAACATATTGGAAAAGCCCTGTATGTCAAACCCCAAACTTTAATCACTATTTGTGTAGTTAGTCAGTCTGATATCACCAGATCTCAAAGCACTGGGAGTAAAATAATATTTTACTTAGGAAGTGAATACTATTGGCTACTTCAGTATTAAATATCACTTGTTATTTTCTCAGCATAAAACGGATAATTGAATGCACACTTAATTTTAGAGTGTCCAGAGACACTTAAAATTTGAAGTCAAGAAAGTGAATAACCGATCAAGCATATCCTCTATTGTGACTGGGTTATGACAGTAGTTGAAAGAAGTCAAGACACAAACACAGATGAATAAAAATATATGATATTGCCTTGGTGTAAATTACTTAAATAGCAGTTACCGTCATAATGGCAGATTGGAACAGATAAGACAATTGGTTGTGCAGATGGCTTCACGTGCATTCTGTAAAGAGATATGATCAATATCATAAAAGGGCAAAATTTTGAACATCAAGACCAAGATGTGCTAATAGATTGACGGTCATGACAAGTGTTACATTATAACTGTAACAGGTACATTCAGTATCCTATAGAAGCAAGTTTCTCATCTACCTGTTAAGTGTCGTTGGTGAATCTTAGAGTGTGTATGATATGTAATCATACAACATGAAATATTTTTTTAACAATGAAACTAATAATTAAATTGCCCAGATCAACAAATAACAAATCATGGGAGGCAGCATTACAAACAAGAAATAAAAATACTGACCTGCTATAAATAGTTGCAAAAAAATGTCTAAGCCTGGAGTATATTGGCGTTTCAATGTTTCCAAATTCCTGTGCAGCAAGCAAAGACATAGTAAGAACACAATTTTGTCAAACTACAAGTACATAAGATCAGGAAAAACAACTAAAATTCCAATGGATCTCCCAAATTTGAGAAAACTGTTTCTGAGAACTTCTAAACTGTGAGTTATAACTGGAAGGAAACTCACTAAAAATGTTGCCGACATCCCGGTGTTAGTATCATATTTGCTCCATCCATACTTGCAATAGCCAGACCCACCTTTTCATAAGTAACAAAACAGAAAAATCAAGACTATTTCACAATAATACCTTTTGAACCATAGAACCCAAGAAATTTTGTCAACAGAACTGAGAAGATTGAAAACAGAAAAATCAGTTATTTATGTGTTATAGAGTTGCTTATGATTCAAAACTCTCTGCTTCTAATCCAAAACAATAACTGACCAAAATCCTACTGAATGGCATGGTAAGAATTCTTTTTGCAATTGGCATTCACATAAACATACCAGAGCTATTCCTCTGATATAAAATATTTCCCAGGTAACTAATCTAGTAATCTACCATAAGTTGCATAGTCATGGAAAAGAGGTCTAAAGAAATGGGCTCTAAAATATGAAATAATAATGCATCAATCCTCAGCTATGATAAAGTGAGAGTATCTAAGGTTACAGAAAAACACCATCAATAATAATAGCGCCCGGGGCTTTTGCTCGTTGGCCAAAAATATGCATGAAAGGTAACTGAGGCATCTGATCATAGAATGTCCTGCAAGACAGTTGGTATTAAGAATTAAAAACATGTATATAAAGCTCACTGAACATAATGCACTTGCCCAATATAAACATTCGCAAGCAGGACAAATCAAAATTAAAATTAAAAAAAACAAAAATCCTTATTAAACCCAGTTCATCTTGCACTTCAACAACTCATGAGCACTTGGGCTTCTGAATTCCAGTCCAAACACTTTCTCTGACTGTGGAGTCGGTTTTTTTTCAGGGTTAAAGTTAATGAAATTCAGATTCTCTTAAAGTAAAGAACCAATTGCAGGCTCAGTGACCAAATAGGCCATATTTTCTCCAGCAACCGAGCATAGGGAAACTAGAAGTTCAAATAAAATAATAAAAAATAAAAAAAACTCCATTCTAAATCCTTGCTTTACTGCATAATTGGTTTTCACGAAATTGAAATTCAGGGAATTTAGATTCTCCACTAAAAAATTAATCAAACCAAACAGAAATCAATTCAAATTAAATCATCTCATTCCCTTTCCAAAAATTTCTGAGCCACCAAACAGAAAGCGACCAAAATTGGGGACTCACTGAAGAGGGTAGCCCATCTGCAAGTGGATCTCGGCGAAAACAAGTGAATCCCAAGAACCGGGTTGATTCTGTTCCTTCTGGAGCAAGTAAAGCCAGAGTTGATTATCGGAAACGAGAAATTTCCAATACTTGCAAACAAGGCTCAACTTCGCAACTTCCCTGGGCTCGAGAAAGTGGAGAATATGCATGAACACATCGGAAGGTATGTGACTGAATGCGCCGGTCGACGACTGAACCACCACGCTCCGATCAGACGATTCAGAGGTCGTCTTTGAACTTCTCGAAACCGATTCCCAAACCTTTCTCAGCAGCGCAGCCATGGATAGTCAGGCCGATTAGCACAGCCCTGCGCCGGCGTTGAAAACAAACTTTTCCTTGTTTCTAATTTTTATTTTTGGAACAATTCGAAGATATGTCGGACACGATATTTTTTTCAGGGAAAAACCAGTAATTTTTGGAAGCTTAGAATGTGGAGTGAAAGAAAGAAGGAGAAGGTGAGGTGGCGCCATGTACAGTGTACACGTTGCAAAATCAGAGAACCGTTGGCAAACGTGTAATTGGAATGTGGAATGGCGTGTCATGTTTGTCTGATTTTGACCTTTTACTTTTTCATCGTTACCGTCCGCGGGATTAAAATGTCGTGTATCGGCTTCGAAACGATATATCCCATGTTATATCGGAAGTCAACGTGGGGCGGTCAACGTGGTCAAAGCTAAAAAAATGAGCGATTTTTCTTCTGCCGTCGACGGGAGTCGACCCCCAACTCTTGGAGTTTAAGTTCAAAGTAATCTATTTGTTAAAAAAAATGGTAAAAATAGTACATATCTTAAAATATTTGTCAAATTAATATTTTATATTCACGTAGGCATCCAAATGGGTTTTTACTGTTTTGTGTTAAAAACCATTGTTAGTGACTATGGTTTTAAAATTTACAAAAATATCCTTAAAACCACAATCTATGACTGTGGTTTTACAATTTGCCTTAAAACCACAGTTATAGACTGTGATTTTACAATTTCCCTTAAAACCACAGTCACAGACTGTGCTTTTACAATTTTCCTTAAACCGTTACAATTTTCCTTAAAACCTCAATCTGTGACTGTGGTTTTACAATTTGCCTTAAAATCACAATTACTAACTATGGTTTCAAAATTATTTTTAACTCCCATCCATTTTAGTGGTATTGTGATTTTAATATTATTTTTTAAATATTTTTTATTAATAATCATAAAATCACGTTAGTAACTGAGGTTTTAAAAATATCATTTAAACCATATACACGAACTGTGGTTTTACAATTTTCTTTAAAACCACAGTTACTAACTATGGTTTCAAAATTATTTTTAAGGGGAACTCATGTAATCATAACTAAAAAAAGTATGAGATTTTAGAACTTTACTTTTTTATTTTTAATTTTAGTGTCAATTATGCATGTGCCAAAATTCCTTAACGATGTACCAAATTTCCTTAAAGTTCGTTTTGGAGTTGGGAAAATTTCTTACATTTTTCCATTGTCAGTTGAAATTTATTTTTTTTTACAAATTATCCTTAATAAATTTTTTCGTTATGACTGTTTTCAAAATAAATAAATAAATAAATAAATATATATATATATATATCTTTATTTTTTTTCATATTTTCCTTGAAATTTTGAGAAAATAATATGGCCTACATGCATTCCCATAAAAATTTATATATTTATGGTAAATAAAATATTTATTTGTTTTATGAATATTTTCACATATGAATTAAAGAAAATTATTTATTCATATTATTTTAAAATTTTAAAATAACTAAACAAATTGTTTATATTATTTTAAAATTGTATATTTTCATATGAAAATTAATACCAATGATTATGATTTTAGGTTATTCCTTATTAAGTATGATTTGAACTTATGTCTTGGTTAAAATGTATAATTTTTTAATTATATGAAAGAAAAATAAGTAATGGTTGTAACAATTTGTTTAGTTAGAATTTCTTTCATTTAGACTGTAGGATGCATTTGAGTTTTATTTGTTTAAATTATCAAGGAAACTTGATAATAACATAACATCACTAATTTGAATTAACACTTCATATAACCTTAAATGTATGAACCAAAGTATTATAGTTCTACAAACATGACAAAAGATCTCAATGTGTCCCACATGATGGAATCTTTCTCTTTCGTTGTGAACATCTACGGTAAACGACCATATTTGTTGTATCCATTTGTGCTATCTGAAAAGGCTCCATCTCTATAGATTGTGACACGTCATCTACATGAGCTGTCGAGATAGATGGAACTGATGGAGGTAGAACTCGACGTACACGTGGAGCTCGATGTCCTCTAGGTACCCGTACATGTAATCGGGTGGCATGAGCTGTCCCCTGAAGAAAAGGTAAAGGTGTAATGGACTCTGTAACAAGTGGAGGTGCAATAGACTTTGAAACATGTGGAGGTGCAGTAGACTCTATAACAGGTAGAGGTGCAATAGACTCTGTAATAGGTGGGGGAGCATGCAATGATATCGATGGTTGGGATGGAGATGGAAGTGGAGGTGGAGATGGCTCAACAGGTGTAAAGGTAGATGGTATGGTAGTCTCGGGTCGAGATGAATGGGCTGGTATGGATACATTTGGGGGAGAGAATGACGACTCTAATGATGCAGATGGCTGAAATAGAGGAAAGGTAGACGTGACTAGTGGATGTGAGGGTTGTACCAAAGTAGATGCCAAAGGTACATGTCGATGACTAGCTCGACGACCACCTCTCCCCCGACCTCTAATGGGTGGTACCCTAACAGGCGTAATCAATGATGGTGGTCTCATGAATGGCCCTGAAGATGTGGATGGCTCATGTGTGGAGTGTACGCGATGGTCCTCTCCTATGGCACGTAAAACATCAATAGCAATTCGGTGAGTTTCCTCCAAGTCATTTGAAATAGCCATCTGCGATATGGCAGTGATCTATATAAGAAAATGAAACATGAGGCATTTGCACATAATTTAAGTTTAATATTCATTAAAAAATGGTTTTGTATCTCAAGTGGTCTCACCAATAACTCAGTGGCAAAAGCTGTACTATGGAACCTCATATGATCTCTATGCAAAACAGGTGTGATCAGGCGTCGCGTGATACGTCAATACTACTGCATATATGGATCATAAAAATCCATGGTAGTAATCGCAAGTGGTGCTGTGGCAATACGCTCAGAATGAGTAGCCCAAAGAGAAATATACTAAGCATGGAATGTCACCCAATCATACTGATGTCGTTCTCGCCTATCCACTAAATGTAGCTCCATATCTATCAAACAAGGTGGAGGTATCCCTTGTTGCATACGAAACTGGCGTAAAACTCGCTCTAGTCTATGCCACTCGATAATATCAAAGCAAATTAGTGGCGACATAGTTCGCCAAATTTCTTCATCAGCCTGACATATAGCCGGAATATGTGCAATCAAATCTACTATATATGGTTCCCATAATACCTGTAATTAAAAAAAAACTTAATTAGTCACATTGGTGGAAAATGTTGCAATGGTAATCTTATGCATCTACACTTTACCTGATCCTGTGTCTGGGCATCCAATTGATCTCGATAGAATGTCAACACATGTGGTAATGGGTTATGAGACCAAGACAAGGGTACTCTCCACCTGTAGCCCAATGGATCGACTAAGAGTGCCTCATCTGGCAATGGATGATCATGTAAACCGTCAACTACATTATCATGTACATGTGGGACAACTATAGGCATTAGAGGACGATCGAAATCAGCTCGACCCACATGAAGTCTCTCCCATGACCACAACAACTACAAAATCAAATAGTAGTATCAAAATTAGACAACTTACAACAATAATGTGAGTCAATTAATTAGAATAGATAGTTATGTCGAAATACCTGTAATAGTTTGATAGGTCCAGAAATCTCTGTGGCACTATCCAAACTCGCACGACATAACTCTCTATATAGGTATGCCAACACTGCACTGCTCCAACTATAGTGAGAAATCTCAGTGAAGTCTCTCAACAGTGGAAGGTAACATAACTATACATGTGTACCAGTCTTGTCTGCAAACAATGCTCCACCCAATAGTGCTAATATGAAAGCACGAGCATAACGTTGTAAAATAACATCATCGACCCTTGTTGGTGGATATGAGAACTGCTCGCACAACCATTGTGCTGATATAGCTGACCCTCTAATCTAAGATGGAGGTGGGACGACACTTAAAAGCTCAAAACATAGTAGTGACCAATCTATGTCACATGTGCCAGTGGTAGGAGGCCTATGAATACGTAATCCTAAAATCACGGCTACATCTTGTAAAGTAACAGTCATCTCTCCAATAGGTAAATGAAATGTGTGTGTCTCGAGCGGCCATCGCTCAACAAGACTCGTGATCAATGGCCAATCTAGTGAAATGTGTCTGACACGATATACACCATAAAATCCAGACTGCATCACATATCGCCGAATACGAGGGTCCATCTCCCATTCTCGCATGAATGTCCATAAACATTGGCGACATGTCAATACCCGATTAAGCTACAAAGGATACCATTTCAATTAAATAAGAACTTAATTAAGGTTTATAATTATGTTTTTCTGTACATCTATATTTATATGTACATATATACCTGACCAGAATCCACTAATTGAGACCTATGTCTGTTCTATAGCACTAAAATAAAGCGATCTAATGGATCTGGATCGAATCTGCCCTCTCCATGCTCCATTACTATACTGTCATAATAAACTAATGTTAATATTATAATTTAAACAATTTTGACAGAGTCTCCCCCATAAAAAAAAGGTATTCTCCAAAATACAAACAACCTGATTAATCAAAATATTCATCTGCAACCAATATCAATATCCAATTACAATAATGAAAAAAAAAAAAAAAAAACCTCATGAGAACTTGCCTTAACAACATTTGCATTAATCTTAGCATCAACATAAGGAGTGTATTCTTCACCTGAAGCAAGTTGACTTGCACCATGTTCTCTTCTTACAACAAAGTAACTATTAACTCGATAGAATGTCAATTGAACAAATGCGGTGACAGGGAAACTTCGTGCCCTTTTAAGCACATTATTGAACACTTCTGACATGTTCGTAGTCATTATGTCATATCGTCGACCTCCATCATGTGATAGTGCCCATTTCTCAAAAGGAATAGCCTCCAACCAGCTGAGTGCATCTTGATTAATTCTCCCAATTGTCTCCATATGCATGTTGAATTTTTCTACCTTAGTTTCTAAGGCGGCTCTGCATAAAAGTTGTTTCAAGCATTTGTCCTTAAAGCGAGTCATAAAGTTGCTAGCAAGATGGCACATACAAATCCAATGATATGCATTTGGCTCAGACCAACCAAGATAAACATCAGCAAACGCAGCCATAATGCCTGGATGACGATCAGAGATAACACAAAGACCCCTCCTTTAAGTTACTCGATTTCTAATACATGCCAAAAACCATCCCCAACTATCAACATTTTCACCCTCAGTTAATGCAAAAGCAAGAGGAAACAATTGATTATTTCCGTTACAACCCATGACAATCATTACAGTGCCCTTATACTTCCCCATCGACAGCCACATATCTCATTTGTTCTCTTTGAATTGCCTCACGAACAAATAAAAAAGGCGAGCTACCTTCCCTATCCTAATTATCATCATTATGAACATCCTCAGCTCCTACATTGTCTTCCTTCTTCGTCTTCCTCATCCTCTTCTGATCTATGCTCAAAAGTAAATGGATTTTGAACATTACTAGTACCATCATTTTCACCAAGTAACAAAGGTATGCAATTACCAATTGGTGAATTCATTTGTAAGTCAATAGGTACTTGTTCAACAAATAACTCAACTTCATCCATCCCAAATTTGTTATGCATTTCTAACATTCGAGCTACACTGCTGTCATTCTTTACTGGGCAAGGTTGGAATTTATTCCCTCTTTTCATAGGATACTTACAACTAAGAAGTAATTGAAAATGTTCTTTATTGATGTCAGTGACGGAGTATATCATTTCCAATAGTTGTTCATATGTTGTCCCAAGAGGCACATCAATAGGTTCAACCACAACTCTATCCCCAACACAATCAACATCGGTTTGTGTTCGCACCATTTTCCCATTACAAAAACAAACTATTGCCACCGATAAATTAGACATAGTTTACCTATAGAAGAAGCTAAAAAAATCATTAATAATAACATAAATTCTGATATCCTTCATCATTTTCTGACAGAAAATTGTCATTTAAATACTTGTGAAAATGCGTATATATTCTTATTTTTTATATCAGAATGATACGTGGGTGAGTCCAATTTGTTACTTTTCTTACAAGTTTAACATCTAATGTTAAAAAGCATGGCCATATAAATTGTGGAAATTTATAGATTTTTTTGTCACTATGTTCATTAAAATCTGTACATTGGCGGTGATTACACTATGCTTAATCATTGATCATCATTTTTTATAGTATTCCAGGTGAATTAGTGTGTATATTTTTTATTTGGTCAGAATGAATAAGTGTGCATATACCATTCAACATTTATCAAACATTAAATACCTAAGTGTATAACCTTCGAGTTTGTGATGCAATTTATTTGAGACTACTTTTCTTTTTTATTTTTGTTTTCAATTTCATTTTTTATTCATTTAGTAGTTGTTTTAAAATTTATGTATGATTATAATTGGGATTTGTTATAAAATAAGGAAAGCCCACTGACATATTTAATTATTAGCATTTTAAAATATTTAGGAAAATTAAATTTATAGTAGATGGATGAATATCAATTATCATGTATTATATGGTTGCATAAAATATTTGGTATATATATATATATATATATATATATATATATATATATATATATATATATATATATAAGGAATATTATATAGAGTATTTTTAAAATTTATGTATGATTATAATTGGGATTTGTTATAAAATAAGGAAAGTCCACTAACATATTTAATTATTAGCATTTTAAAATATTTAGGAAAATTAAATTTATAGTAGATGGATGAATAAAAAATTACCAAATCTACGTTTTCCATCTGCTCTGCTTTCTGACCAAAGGCTCAAAACCTTGTTTCTTTGTAATTTGTCGTCTTGGACCAAGTTGTATATAGTTGAAGGTCCAACATCTTTATTAGATTTCATTGATTGGTTAGGTTCTTATTGAGGAAGGGAGTAGTTTCTTGTTTTCCCTTTCTTTTTTTATGCCTTTTGGCGCCCATTGTATACGTCATGTATGCTTTGATGCACCCTTTTTGGCACTTTCTTAATATTATAATCATTTACCTATCAAAAACAAAAAATGTTTATATTTTTTTTCCTAACAATAAACAAACATAACATTCCATATATATAGGGAAACTTACAAAGAAGGATGATGAACTCTTCCCAATTGAAAGAAAGGAAAAAAATAAAAAGGATCTTGATTAAGGGGGGAAAGACCTAATTGGTAAAATTTGAAATTCAATATCATTGTTTTTAATCAATTAAAATGTTGTTTACAAACTTTGGGGCAATTTAAGCGCTTCTACCTTTGACACACGGATTTATATCATTTTGAAATGTTAAATTTATGAGTCAAAAAAAAAAAAATTCAGAGTATTTAAAAAGTTCCAAAACATCACTCATTACTAAAATCAAATAGTGAGTATCAAAAGTAAAGAAGAAAGTGACCATACTTGCATCCAGAGGACGTATGCACAAGAATTATGCGTGACTTATTCTCAATAATAGATCTTAGTTGTCTTCATTCTGCCTCCAACAATAAATGACGATGAAATTGATCCTGAAACATACATAATAATATACCATTCAGATCAAATAAGAATATAATCCTGTATTAAAATATTTATGGAGAAGGACATGGTCTTTCATAAGAAACTATATTATATTTGTTTAAATAATAAAAAAATACTCAATACAATCAAAGAAAAGGAAAAATAGAGAAGAAGACAATTTTTTTTAGGTGAAAATGGGAAAGAAGATGGTAGAAAGAGAAAATGGAAAACACAGCAAAGTAAAAACAGAAAACAACCAAAAGGAAACCCAAAGAAAACACATCACAAAGGAAAAGATCATGAATTAGTTCATTTGAATATATCAGGTCTTTGGATTTCTGGATAGACAAATAATTTTTTTTCTTGTATCAAGGAATTATTGTAGAGGCTTTCACTTTTCTTTTTCTGTAACTTTTTGACGTTGCTTCATATGTCTTATGTCAAGAAGATTCCCATAAATATGTATTAAACCTGGAAGAAGAAGATTCTTACAAAAAAAAATGATTCATTTTTAAGTAAAGTTCAGGATTCATGGCATCTTAGTAATACCACACTAAAATCAATTGAGGAAGTAAACAAAGTTATCACAGACCTTAGTGAAACCTAGACTTGCAATGACAGCACAGCGAACAACATTGAAGTCCACATATTTCAGGAAAGCCTAAAATACATGATAACCTGTTAGGTATTTTGGAATTTTGTCTGTGAAATTTGACAAGACAGAAACATAATCTTAGGAGGTTACATAAGAAGCTACATTTTAAAATTCTAATTGAACTCACCTGTAAAACATTCTCGAAAAACTTATTCAAAGCCTATAAAAGCAACAAACAGAATCAGTGAAGGCTTAAATTATTAAGTTCCTAAAAACATTCTCATTAGCTACTTTTAAACCACCAATTTCACCTAGAAGTTTAAGCTATCAATGAATATCAAGTCAATTTGGGCTAAACCATTAACACCCTGCCTCATACACAACCTTTTTTGGGCTTGCATGTGAGCTCAATAAACAGGGAAAATAAACATCAGCAAACAAGCTCCCGTAAACCAGAGCTTTAATACAATATTAAAGTACCAAATTGATTTAAATGCTTAAGTTAAGTTGTCATATAATAAGCCAAAAATGAATATTAAGTCAATTTGGATTAAAACCCTAGCAATCATGGTTGTTAACTTGCAAATCACATCATGTACCATTTTTTCTTTTTTTACATAATGAAATATAAATAGAAAAAATATGTATGCATATCTATTGAAAGCATGAAGAATCTAGAGTAATATAAACAAGTTATGAAATTTATATGATTTCAAGAGTTAAATCATGTCATAGTATGAACATTGAAAACTAGAGTTTTGAAAAGTTAAATTTAACAAAATGCGAGTTTAATGCATAGGTGTTTTACAAAATCCACCAGACAAAGCTTTTTGAATTTTTGGCTATAAATTTTAGTTCCAGATTCTCACTAGGCAAATATTAATATTTGTTATTCATATGTATTGTTGTACGTGTATCATTGTATTGTGCATTATATTTGTACCATAAGATACACTTCAGATGAGATACAGCAAAGCAATAAATAAGATTTACATCAGGAAAATGAATTATATCATTGTATTGTGAGTTTTCTAACAAACATGCTTAGAGCCACTAAGGTACTTTAAGAAATAGTTGATGGACAAGATCAAACAACCAACTGCCTCATAACCAACAATAGCAGGCCCATGTTTGCAAGGAATTGAAGCTTCTATTCGGGAGCGAGTAATTGTAAGGCTGTTGAAATTTTAGCAATAGTAATGGTTGAGAAAGTTGAACATGTAAAATATGCCACAAAAAATATGAAAAATTAGCACTAATGTGAAGAGCGTGCTTTGATCAGTGTAAAGCAAAGATCAGTACATTAAGCTCTACATTAAGCAGGAGTGTATTTCCATTCCATATTGGGATTTCATAGGTTTCTCCTTAGCACCCTACTAAAGGCCATATTTAATTTCAAACCCTTCAACTTTCAGTCAGCAAACTCTCATTTTAATAACCAAGGCATAATAACATCTTTCACATACTTATCCAAGAAAAGTTAAAAGGAAAAAACATCATCGACAGTTATCATCATCCAATTTGTGATTGGAATTGGCCAAAAAAAAAAAAAATTTCACTTCATGTGCAGGGATAACAGAAAATAATAAACCAAATGATATTGTAGTCACAAACTCATCAAGGGTGGCCCTGTCCTGTAATACATCATCATTATTCCAGGTATAATCAAAGCTAGATAACAATAGACTATTTGTCCCAATTTTGAGGAACTCACTGAAACATATTCTTTTCTAAAATTAATAGCCACTTAATGCATTGTAACTATGTTAATTTCCAACATATTAACTCCATTTTTATAGAAAAAATATTTTTTTTTCTCCCTTTCGAAACCCCAATCCGAAAAAACCCTAACCTCTCCAAGTCTCTCTCTCCCCTCCACCTTCATCCAATCCGAAATCCATATTTTGGATCATGATGAAGATGAATCATAGGCAGATCGACAGCAATCAGGATTCCGAGATGAGAGGAAAATGAGGCAAAGGTTAGGGTTTTTCAGGTTCTAGGATAAGAGGAAGACAAGGTAGAGGAAAGGGTTTTTCAAGTTTTTTGGATAGCTATGAAATTGAAAACAACTTGAGATTTTTAAAATTTTCAAAACAACTTGTTTTCCTCTGTTTGGTTAGTGAGAAAGCTAAGGAAAATGCGTGGGAAAAAACTCATGAACCCAAAAAAAATTTACCTAGCCACTGCAAGACGTTGCTAGTGGAGCTTCTGATGGGAGCCGCAGATGGTGGAGCCACAGAGAAGAGAAAATACTTTCTGGATTGCTGATTTCGGGAAAAAATTGGGTTTTCAAAGTAAAAAAACCTAGTTTGACGAACATTGCTTGCTGATGTGGATTGCTGATGTGGATTCAAAAGACTATTTTGGCAAATAGTTTGAAAATTGTATTAGTTTGGGTTTTTTTTTCAAGGAAATACTACTTTGGCTGTAAACTCCAATTATTGCCCATTGATAGAAATTGAAGTTTAAGTTCAAAATAATCTATTTGTTAAAAAAAATGGTAAAAATAGTACCCATATCAAAATATTTGCCAAACTAATCTTTTGTATCCACGTATGCATCCAAATGGGTTTTTGCTATTTTGTGTAAAAAACCACTGTTGGTGACTGTGGTTTTAAAAGTTACAAAAATATCCTTAAAACCACAGTTTGTGACTATGGTTTTACAATTTTCCTTAAAACCACAGTTACTAACTGTGGTTTCAAAATTATTTTTAATCCCCATCCATTTTAGTGGTATTATGATTTTAATATTATTTTTAAAATATTTTTTATTAATAATCATAAAACCACAGTTAGTAACTGGGGTTTTAAAAATATCATTTAAACCACAGTCACGAACTGTGGTTTTACAATTTTCTTTAAAACCACAGTTACTAACAGTGATTTCAAAATAATTTTTAATCCCTGCCCGTTTTAGTAGTATTGTGATTTTAATATTATTAAAAATATTTTTTATCATAATAACCATAAAACCACAATTAGTAATTGTGGTTTCAAAATTATTTTTAAGGAGAACTCATGTAATCATAACTAAAAAAAGTATGAGATCTTAGAACTTTACTTTTTTATTTTTAATTTTAGTGTCAATTATGCATGTACCAAAATTTCTTAACGATGTACCAAATTTCCTTAAAGTTCCTTTTGGAGTGGGGAAAATTTCTTACATTTTTCCATTGTTAGTTGAAAATTATTTTTTTTTACAAATTATCCTTAAAAAAATTTTTCATTACAACGGTTTTCAAATTAAATATATATATATATATATATATATATATATATATATATATATATCTTTATTTCTTTTCACATTTTTCCTTGAAATTTTGAGAAAATAATATGGCTTACATGCATTCCCATAAAAATTTATATATTTATGGTAAATAAAATATTTATTTGTTTTATGAATATTTTCACATATGAATTAAAGAAAATTATTTATTCATATTATTTTAAAATTTTAAAATAACTAAACAAATTGTTTATATTATTTTAAAATTGTATATTTTCATATGAAAATTAATGCCAATGATTATGATTTTAGGTTATTCCTTATTAAGTATGATTTGAACTTATGTCTTGGTTAAAATGTATAATTTTTTAATTATATGAAAGAAAAATAAGTAATGGTTGTAACAATTTGTTTAGTTAGAATTTCTTTCATTTAGACTTTAGGATGCATTTGAGTTTTATTTGTTTAAATTATCAAGGAAATTGGAGAATAACATAACATCACTAATTTGAATTAACACTTTATATAACCTTAAATGTATGAACCAAAGTATTATAGTTCTACAAACATGAAAAAAGATCTCAATGTGTCCCACATGATGGAATCTTTCTCTTTCGTTGTGAACATCTACGGTAAATGACCATATTTGTTGTATCCATTTGTGCTATCTGAAAAGGCTTCATCTCTATAGATTATGGCACGTCATCTACATGAGCTGTCGAGATAGATGGAACTGATGGAGGTAGAACTCGACATACACGTGAAGCTCGATGTTCTTTAGGTACCCGTACATGTAATCGGGTGGCATGAGCTGTCCCTTGAAGAAAAAGTAGAGGTGGAATGAACTCTGTAACAGGTGGAAGTGCAATAAACTCTGTAACAGGTGGAGGTGCAATAAACTCTGTAACAGGTGGGGGTGCATCCAATGATATCAATGGCTTGGATGGAGGTGGAAGTGGAGGTGGAGATGGCTCAACAGGTGTAAAGGTAGATGGTATGGTAGTCTCAGGTTAAGATGAATGGCTGGTATGGATACATTTGGGGGAGAGAATGATGACTTTAATGATGCAAATGGCTGAAATAGAGGAAAGGTAGATGTGACTAGTGGATGTGAGGGTTGTACCAAAGTAGATGCCAAAGGTACATGTCGATGACTAGCTCGACGACCACCTCTCCCCCGACCTCTAATGGGTGGTACCCTAACAAGCGTAATCAATGATGGTGGTCTCATGGATGGCCCTGAAGATGTGGATGGCTCATGTGTGGAGTGTATGCGATGGTCCTCTCCTATGCCACGTAAAACATCAATAGCAATTCGGTGAGTTTCCTCCAAGTCATTTGAAATAGCCATATGCGATACGACAGTGATCTGTATAAGAAAATGAAACATGAGGCATTTGCAGATAATTGAAGTTTAACATTCATTAAAAAATGGTTTTGTACCTCAAATGGTCTCACCAATAACTCAGTGGCTGAAGCTGTATTATGGAACCTCATATGATTTGTATGCAAAATAACTGTGATCAGGCGTCGTGTGATACGTCGATACCACTGCATATATGGATCATAAAAATCCATGGTAGTAATCGCAAGTGGTGCTGTCACAATATGCTCAGAACGAGTAACCCAAAGAGAAATGTACTGAGCATGGAATGTCACCCAATCATACTGATGTCGTCCTCGCCTATCCACTAAATGTAGCTCTATATCTATCAAACAAGGTGGACGTATCCCTTGTTGCATACGAAACTAGTGTAAAACTCGCTCTGGTTTATACCACTTGATAATATCAAAGCAAATTAGAGGCGACATAGTTCGCCAAATTTCTTCATCAGCCTAACATATAGTCGGAAGATGTGCAATCAAATCCGCTGTATATGGTTCCCATAATACCTGTAATTAAAAAAAAAACTTAATTAGTCACATTGGTGGAAAATGTAGTAAAGGTAATCTTATGCATCTACACTTTACCTAATCCTGTGTTTGGGTATCCAATTGATCTCGATAGAATGTCAACACATGTGGTGATGGGTTATGAGACCAAGACAAGGGTACTCTCCACCTGTGGCCCAATGGATCGACTAGGAGTGCCTCGTCTGGCAATGGATGATCATGTAAACCGTCAACTACATCATCATGTACATGTGGGACAACTATAGGCACTAGAGGACGACCAAAATCAAGTCGACCCACATGAAGTCTCTCCCATGACCACAACTACAAAATCAAATAGCATTATCAAAATTAGACAACTTACAACAATAATGTGAGTCAATTAATTAAAATAGATAGTTATGTGGAAATACTTGTAATAGTGTGATAGGTCCAGAAATCTCAGTGGCACTATCCAAACTCGCACGACATAGCTCTCTATATAGGTATGCCAACACTGCACTGCCCCAACTATAGTGAGAAATCTTAGTAAAGTCTCTCAACAGTGGGAGGTAACATAACTGTACATGTGTACTAGTCTTGTCTGCAAACAATGCTCCACCCAATAGTGCTAATATGAAAGCACGAGCATAACGCTGTAAAATAACATCATCGACCCCTGCTGGTGGATATGAGAACTGCTCACGCTACCATCGTGCTGATATAGCTGACCCTCTAATCTGAGATGGAGGTGGGACGACACCTAAAAGCTCTTAACATAGTAGTGACCAATCTATGTCACATGTGCCAGTGATAGGAGGCCCATGAATACGTAATCCTAGAATCATGGCTACATCCTGTAAAGTAACAGTCATCTTTCCAATAGGTAAATGAAATGTGTGTCTCGGGCGGCCATCGCTCAACAAGACTCGTGATCAATGGCCAATCTAGTGAAATGTGTTCGACATGATATACATCATAAAATCCAAACTGCATCACATATCACCGAATACGAGGGTCCATCTTCCACTCTCACATGAATGTCCATAAACGTTGGCGACATGTCAATACCCGATTAAGTTATAAAAGATACCATTTCGATTAAATAAGAACTTAATTAAGGTTTATAATTATGTTTTTCTATACATCTATATTTATATATACATATATACCTAACCAGAATCGACTAATTGAGACCTATGTCTGTCCTGCAGCACTAAAATAGAGCGATCTAATGGATCTAGATCGAATCTGCCCTCTCCATGCTCCATTACTATACTTTCATAATAAACTAATGTTAATATTATAATTTAAACAATTTCAATAGAGTCTTCCCCATAGAAAGGGTATTCTCCAAAATACAAACAACCTAAGTAATCAAAATATTCATCTGCAATCAATATCAATATCCAATTACAATAATGAAAAAAAAAATGTCAAACACTAATGTTCACATTCAAATTTTCAAAATTTCGGCAAAGTCTCTCCTATAAATATAATATTCTCCAAAATCCAAACAACCTAATTAATCAAAATATTCATCTGCAACCAATATCAATATCCAAGTACAATAATGAAAAAAAAATATAAAACACTAATGTTCACATCCAAATTTTAAAAATTTCAACATGGTCTTCCCTATTAATAGGGTATTCTCCAAAATACAAACAAGTTGATTAATCAAAATATTCATATGCAAATGATATACTATTTTAAGATTAATAATTATTAATATTACAATTTTGAAATTAATAGCAAAGTCTCTCTTATAACATAGGTATTGTCCAAAATACAAATAACATAATATCAACATCCATAACCTAGCACCCATCATGAAGGCCCAGCACCCATGTTCTTATTTGGACAAGAACGACGATTGTGACCACTTTGTTTGCACAAACCACATGTAACTGAAGTTTTACCTTCTCTAACATCCATTTCATTGTGCAAACGAGTAGATTTAGGTCGTCCACCTGACACACATTTCATTGAATCTGCAGGTACAATAACTGGACTAACATATGGTGGCCACTCGTACTCATTGTATATGGGTTTAAACAGTGGTGCCCAAGTGCTAAAGTATGATTGCATAGAATAATAATGTTGAACAGATGATCTAAAATCAATTGAACAAAAATGACATGTCGCTAGAATATGACTACATGGGAATCCATATATGAGTGTTTTTTCACATGTGCATCTATGCTCACGTAGGTTAACACGATACGTTCGCTCACCAGATGATGTCTTTTTACTACCCCTACTGGCCTTCACATGAAACAGTCCTTGGAAGTGGCCATACAAAACAACCTCATGAGAACCTGCCTTAACAACATTTGCATTAATCTTAGCATCAACATAAGGAGTGTATTCTTCACCTGAAACAAGTCGACTAGCACCATGTTCTTTTCTTACAGTAAAGTAACTATTAACTCGATAGAATGTCAATTGAACAAATGGGTGACAGGGAAACTTCGTGCCCCTTTAAGCACACTATTGAACACTTCTGACATGTTCGTAGTCACTATGCCATATCGTCGACCTCCATCATGTGATAGTGCCCATTTCTCAAAAGGATTAGCCTCCAACGAGTTGAGTGCATCTTGATTAATTCTCCCAATTGTCTCTATATGCATGTTGAATTTTTCTACCTTAGTTTTTAAGGCGGCTCTGCATAAAAGTTGTTTCAAGCATTTGTCCTTAAAGCGAGTCATGAAGTTGCTAGCAAGATGGCGCATACAAATCCGATGATATGCATTTGGCTCAGACCAACCAAGATAAATATTAGCAAACACAGCCATATTGCTTGGATGACGATCAGAGATAACACAAAGACCCCTCCTTTGAGTTACTCGATTTCTAATACATGCCAAAAACCGTCCCCAACTATCAATATTTTCACCCTCAGTTAATGCAAAAGCAAGAGGAAACAATTGATTATTTCCGTCACAACCCATGGCAATCATTACAGTGCCCTTATACTTCCCATACAAGTGTGTACCATCAATAGTTAGCACAGGACGACAATGCTTGAAGCCCTCTATGGAAGGATAAAATGCCCAAAAGACTCGCTGAAATACCTCTTCATTTTGCATATTACTTGGGAATGTTTTAGAAATTATAACACATCCTGGATTGGCTTGCTCTAAGACACCAAAAAAATGTGGCAGTTTAGCGTATGATTTATAGAAATCACCAAACAAATTAGTTAATGCTTTACGCTTGCCTTTCGAAGCCTTAATGTATGAGATATGGTACCCGAATCTTTCTACAACACTTGTTTGAATGGCAGCCACTGAAAGTGTGAATTGTGTCTTAACCATTCCCTCTATATGGGCGACTATCAGTTTTGAGTCTAACTAATGATGATCTTGGTTCATGCAAGGATTGACACATGTGTGTGGGCCACTATATTTGTTGATCTCAAATAAAGATGTCTCTTTAACAGCCGTAGCACGGAGTCTCCAAGGACATTGAGACTGTTCAGCTTTCTTGCATCTTAGGACCAACAATTTCTTTGTGGATGACAAAACAATATACTCTTGGTGCAAATTAATAGAGTACATCTTGACAACATGTTGTAAATCTCTTTTGGAATTAAATATTTGGCCAACTATGAACTCTCCAATTGGATGTCCCATAAGAGTGTTTCCCCATGGGGTCCAATCACTTGACACAACATGACCAATGTTTTCAACATTTTCAAACTGTGGTGGTGGTGCCAAATGATATTGCATTGGAGATAATTCAATTGGGTCATCTAAATCCTATGTATCTGGATTGTTTAACAAGTTACATCTTTCCCCATCCACAGCCACATATCTCATTTGTTCTCTTTCAATTGCCTCGCGAACAGATAAAAAAGGCAAGCTACCTTCCCTATCTTGATTATCATCATTATGAACATCCTCAACTCCTACACTGTCATCATCACATTGTCTTCCTTCTTCGTCTTCCTCATCCTCCTCTGATCTATGCTCAAAAGTAAATGGATTTTGAACATTACTAGTACCATCATTTTCACCAAGTAACAAAGGTATGCAATTACCAATTGGTGAATTCATTTGTAAGTCAATAGGTACTTGTTCAACAAATAACTCAACTTCATCCATCCCAAGTCTATTATGCATTTCTAACATTCGAGCTACACCACTATCATTCTTTACTGGGCAAGGTTACAATTTATTCCCTCTTTTCATAGGATACTTACAACTAAGAAGTAATTGAAAATGTTCTTTATTGATGTCAGTGACGGAGTATATCATTTCCAACAGTTGTTCATATGTTGTCCCAAGAAGCACATCAATAGGTTCAACCACAACTCTAACCCATAATCAACATCGGTTTGTGTTCGCACCATTTTCCCATTACAAAAACAAACTATTGCCACCGATAAATTAGACATAGTTTACCTATAGAAGAAGCCAAAAAAATCATTAGTAATAACATCAATTTGTAATGAAATAACAAATAACAATAATATGGTATGTTATTAACAATAATCAAATAACAAATAACACCTTAATATCCAAATAATTCAATATTTTTTATTAATAATATTTTCTTATTATTTATTACCATTAAAATTGAATAAAATGTTGTTATTTTTCCATTAACAATTAAAATGTTGTTGTTTAAGCTACTCATATTAAGTGGGAAAAAATTTTAAATTTTTCCAAAATTTGATTTTATATAAGTTTCAAATATTGATGTAAGGTGTACATATTCAGCATAATTAATAATTACGACTATAAATATTTTAATATTTTCCATTAAAATAATTAAAAAAGAGAAAGCGGAAAAGACATATTAATACACTTTTGCTTATATCTGGTTAATTTTTTAATTTTTCTAATTTAATAAAAAATTTACAATTTATAATTTAATAAGTTAAATTTTAAGTAAAAACTAATATTTTCTATATATTAAATTTGTTTTTAGTGTTTTTTTTTTCTTTTTTTAATAATTTAATATTTTGGTAATGGTTTTACATGTCATTGATGAAAGTTTTATAAAATGTAACATTAATAATAACATTTTTAAAGTATAATTTTGATTTGCTTAAAAGAAAGGACTAAGTGTTTTTTTAGATTTTTTTTTGCAAATATTTAACATTTTCATACAATATAATTCCAAAGTCCATTTTTAAGACTTATCAACAATTTAATAAATTTAAAATACTTGAAAAAATATACCCAATAAGGCCATTTTTAAAACATGTTTGGTTGAGTTAATAAAAAATATTTTTATAACGATTAAAACAAAAAACATGTTTAGAAGTTGGTTTTTTTTTATAAAAAAAAAAATTATGCTTTTTTCATAACTCTTCTCTATTTATAGAAAATGATATAAATAAAAAAATTTCAACAAAATATAATAACAAAAGGGTGATGGATTTAAATGGGAAATCAATTGGGAAAGTTAGGTTTTGGGCTGCTGATATCTAAACATTATGAAAATGGAAACCCATTTTTACCATTTTTAATTTTACAATGTTAAACACAAAATATTTTGGGTTTCATGCACTGTGGGTTGAGGTGGTTTTTAATGCCTAAAGTTTTGCCTAAACAAATACCAAATCGACATTTTGCCTAATATTAAAAAAAAATTACAAGTTGAGATGGTTTTTACTGCTTAAAGTTTTGCCTAAAATAAAAAAATACCAAATCGACATTTTGCCTAATATTAAAAAAAAAAAATAATTACCAACTGAGATGGTTTATAATGTCTAAAGTTTTGCCTAAAATAAAAAAATACCAAATCGACATTTTGCCTAATATTAAAAAAAAATTACCCGCAAGTTATTTCTTGTGCTAATCATGACCTTTAATCATCTATTTCAGTCAACTTAGTTTGCTTCGTAATTTAACATGTTTTTGGTGTTTTTAGTGGTTTTCAGTGAAAGGATAAATGATGCCTAATTGATAATGCAGGATAACAGGAGATTTTTGGAAAGTAGAAATCCTGAAAAAGCAAAGGCTTGTGTTCACTAGGGTAGGAGTGCACACTGATCATTGACTAAGTGCAACATTGACACAAATATGCCATATATGCACATTAAAGGTGCACATTTGGGCAGCTTAGGCATCACTAGGCATTTCACCTAAAACACTGAGATTCATCTATTTGAGGTACATGATCCAGATTAACACCTCTTTTATAATAAGAAAGTTTCCAATCTTCCTAATAAAACATTCATCTCATCTACCCAAACCTAACTTAAATCTAAAAGCCTCAAGTTTATTTCATGGCTATTTTAAGTATTCTAACAAAGCTCAGAAAATGTATTGTAACTCATTCAGTACATCTAAAGCATAAACATGCAACATGATCAAGCAACATAGATGACAAAAAGCAGAGAGCAATTACAAGATGTCTTCATGCTTAATAATACCCATGCAAAGAATTCCTAATTTAATGCAAACATTGGAATAGTAATAAATAGAAGAAATCCCAACAAAATTAATGATGTAAAATCAATACTGGATGCCAAACCCAACTGCCCCTCTTCCACCCAACCAGGAAAAGGGAGGGGGAAGAAAGAAAAAAGATGACGCCCCACAAACCCCCCTACCCATCTTCCTCTTTCATTTTCCCTCTCTTGTTAAAGCTCATTCATAATCAGCAAGAATGCCACACTCTTCAAAAAGATGTCCTCATATACCATTTTTATTTTACCCCCTTAAAAGACATTATGCAGTGTAAAGATTCTGCTCCTTAAAGGTCGATATTTGTGTTTATTTTTATTCTGAACCTCACCATAATTATTGGCAAAGAACAAATTCTTATTCTATAAAACAACAAAAAACTTGAAGATCATCAAAACTGATTCCGGAAATAAGTGAGTTCTCCACAACATTCTATTTAGTGTTCACCACTTCCTCACAGGTGCTAAAGTGATATACAACAAAATGAGACACAAAATAAAATAAAATAAACTGAAGAGGTTATAAAAACAAGTACGGTGCCCCCAGCACTCTCTTATAATTATTCTATTGTTAGAATTCATTCCATGTTATGACCCTACAAGAGTGTCAAACTCCTCAAAAGTGCTCTAGACCATATTTATGCATTTCCATAGAGACTACTTTTCGTTTTTATTTTTGTTTTCAATTTCATTTTTGATTCATTTAGTAGTTGTTTTAAATGTCTTGAAGAGAGAAGTGTTTAATATCATATAGCTATTATTTTAAACAAAAATAAATAAATATTTAATTCTTAGCATTTTAAAATATTTAGGAAAATTAAATTTATAGTAGATGGATGAATATCAATTATCATGTATTATATGGTTGCATAAAATATTTGGTATATATATATATATATAAAATGAATATTATATAGAGTATTTTTAAAATTTATGTATGATTATAATTGGGATTTCTTATAAAATAAGGAAAGTCAACTGAAATATTTAATTATTAGAATTTTAAAATATTTAGGAAAATTAAATTTATAGTAGATGGATGGATATCAATTATCATGTATTATATGGTTGCATAAAATATTTGGTATATATATATATATATATAAAAGGAATACTATATAGAGTATTTTTAAAATTTATGTATGATTATAATTGGGATTTCTTATAAAATAAGGAAAGTCAACTGAAATATTTAATTATTAGAATTTTAAAATATTTAGGAAAATTAAATTTATAGTAGATGGATGGATATCAATTATCATGTATTATATGGTTGCATAAAATATTTGGTATATATATATATAAAAGGAATATTATATAGAGTATTTTTAAAATTTTTGTATGATTATAAGTGTTTTTAGTGGTTTTCAATGAAAGGATAAATGATGCTTAATTGATAATGTAGGATAACAGGAGATTTTTGGAAAGTAGAAATCCTGAAAAAGCAAAGGCTTGTGTTCACTAGGGTAGGAGTGTACACTGATCATTGACTGAGTGCAACATTGACACAAATATGACATATATGCACATTAAAGGTGCACATTTGGGCAGCTTGGGCATCACTAGGCATTTCACCTAAAACACTGAGATTCATCTATTTGAGGTACATGATCCAAATTAACACCTCTTTTATAATAAGAAAGTTTCCAATCTTCTTAATAAAATATTCATCTCATCTACCCAAACCTAACATAAATCTAAAAGCCTCAAGTTTATTTCATGGCTATTTTAAGTATTCTAACAAAGCTCAGAAAATATATTGTAACTCATTCAGTACATCTAAAGTATAAACATGCAACATGATCAAGCAACATAGATGACAAGAAGCAAAAAGTAATTACAAGATGTTTCCATGCTTAATAATACCCATGCAAAGAATTCCTAATTTAATGCAAACATTGGAATAGTAATAAATAGAAGAAATCCCAACAAAATTAATGATGTAAAATCAATACTGGATGCCAAACCCAACTGCCCCTCTCCCACCCAACTAGAAAAAGGGAGGGGGAAGAAAGAAAAAGATGACGCCCCACAAACCCCCCTACCCATCTTCCTCTTTCATTTTCCCTCTCTTGTTAAAGCTCATTCATAATCAGCAAGAATGCCACACTCTTCAAAAAGATGTCCCCATACACCATTTTGATTTTACCCCCTTAAAAGACATTATGCAGTGTAAAGATTCTGCTTCTTAAAGGTCGATATTTGTGTTTATTTTTATTCTGAACCTCACCATAAATATTGGCAAAGAACAAATTCTTATTCTATAAAACAACAAAAAACTTGAAGATCATCAAAACTGATTCTGGAAATAAGTGAGTTCTCCACAACATTCTATTTAGTGTTGACCACTTCCTCGCAGGTGCTGAAGTGATATACAATAAAATGAGACACAAAATAAAATAAAATAAAAATAAACTGAAGAGGTTATAAAAACAAGTACAGTGTCCCCAGCATTCTCTTATAATTATTCTATTGTTAGAATTCATTCCATGTTATAACCCTACAAGAGTGCCAAACTCCTCAAGAGTGCCCCAGACCATATTTATTTTAACTTCCTAACAACATCTAGGTTGCAGAGTTTGTGCTCCCTTAAAATAGTTGTATGTCGTATTCAACCAGAAAAAAAAAACAAGAAAAAATTAAGGCAACTAATTATCCAATCAACATTTAGGAAAGACTAACTGTTTTTCAACTAATATGCAGTCCACTCTCTGCTGCCCATAGAATGAATATAAAGCACTACATAACTCATCTTTGTACTCCTCTGTGAAGACAATTTCTTCAAACCAAATTCCCCTTTCTGAAGACAAATTCAAGTAATTTTCAATACTCAACTTTCCCATGCTGTGGGTGGCTGAGATGCCATACAACAACCCTACCATTAATCAAGCTAGAATGGAAGCAATATCAATGGAAGATTTTTATGCACAAATATCAAACCAAAAACAACACCACTTTCTGGAAGAGTATAATTAAAAAGAAAAAAAAATTACTGCTTTCTAGATTACATTCCTAAGAAAAAATTACATTCCTAAGAAAATGTATAGAAAGCAAGATGATGTACAGAAAGCCTAAGAAAAGAGGGTCTGCAACACATATTCATCTACTAAAATTAACAAAACATTAAATCCTAATTCCTCAATTTGGGTTTTCCACGCCTAAAGTTTTGCCTAAAATAAAAAAAATACCAAATCCACATTTTGCCTAATATTAAAAAAAAAAATTACCAATAAATCAAAAAACCGAAAAAACTTAAAACTTAAAACCAGTCCATATTTTCCATCTGCTCTGCTCCCTTTCGAAACCCCAATCCGAAAAAACCCTAACCTCTTTGAGTCTCTCTCTCTTTCCCACCTTCATCCATGTCTCTCCCGCTACTTCTCACACCTACAACTAGCATGCTTCATCTCCCAATTTACTAAGTCTCAGCCGTTTGATTCCTATGACGAGGCTTGCAACTAGGGAATGGAAGATGGGAAAGGAATTTTGGATCACGATGAAGATGAATCACGGGCAGATCGACATTACTTCTTTCTCTGCTCCTCTGTTGACGGTTTTGTTTGGAACTCAGACCCACAACTTGTTCAATTTTTCCTTCTCTTCACATTAATCAGGATTCTAGGATGAGAGGAAAATGATGCAAAGGTTAGGGTTTTTCGGGTTCCAGTATAAGAGGAAGACAAGGTGGAGGTTGGGGTTTTTCAAGTTTTTTGGGTAGCTACGAAATTGAAAACAACTTGAGATTTTTAAAATTTTCAAATGTTGATTTTAATATTTTGTTTTCTTCTGTTTGGTTAGTGAGAAAGCTAAAGAAAGTGAGGGGGAAAAAACTCATGAACCACTTTGTTACAATGCTTCAAAAACTTACCTAGCCACTGCAAGACGTTGCTAATGGAGCTGCTAATGGGAGCCACTGGTGGGAGCCGCAGACGGTGAGGAGAGAAAATGGGAGCCGCAGATGGTGGGAGCCGCAGAGAAGAGAAAATACTTTGTTGAATGATTTCAGGAAAAAATTGGGTCTTCAAAGTAAAAGACTAGTTTGACAAACATGACTTGCTGATGTGGATTCAAAAGACTATTTTGACAAATAGTTTGAAAGATGTATTAGTTTGGTTTTTTTTTTTCAAGTAAACACTACTTTGGCTACAAACTCTAGAAATTGTGCACCAAATACATAAATTAAACATTATCATATAAACAAAATATTAAAATAATATTTTAAATAACAAATTAATTATAATTATTTTATAATTAAATGAAAATATTTTGTTTAATTTATTAGTAAAAATTTAAAAATTATCATGATAATTTTCTTCTTAGTGTTTTTAATACCATTAATATATTAATTAAATATTAAAAATATATATATATTTATCATCATTTTTTTATATCATTTAATATAATTGAATTAAATATATCATTATTTTAATATTAAATATATTTTAAAATTAAACATATTATAATCAAATATCATAATATTATTATTGAATAATATTTTATATAATTTAATAATTAATATACACTTATTAAATTTATATTTTTTTATTGACGCATAAAATATTATTATCAAATATGATAAATTAGATATATATATTTGATATATTCAATATATTTGTAAAATCGAAGTACTATATTCACAAAACCCACAATTAAACTCACTAGAAATATTAGAAATATTAGGGCCTGTTTGTCAATGTTTTTTATAACAATTTTCTAAATAGTTTTCTAAGGGTTGTTTTAAAAAATAATTATACAAATATATAGAATGATTAAAAATAAAGCATTAGATATAAAAATTATTTTTAAAATATATTTAAAAATATTTAAAACAAATTAAAAACATTTTAGATTCTAAACAAACTTTTGTTTTATAAAACATTAAAAAACCGTTTTCAAAAACCATTCCTAAAAAACGGTTTTCCAAAACTATTTTTAAAAATAATTACTAAACCGGGTGTAGGCCCTGCATTTTGCTTGATACGTTCCCACTCGATGACAAACTCTTTTTTTTTTATTCGTTTGGTGAAAATTTGATTTTTCGCAAAAGACTTGGAGTTACCACTTATTTTTATTTTATTTTTTTAAAAGGGAAAACAAAATAAGAAATAAAACTCTAAGTGTGACTCCTTATTTGGAAAAAATGGTCTATGAAAAACCAAAGTCAAGTTCGGGGGTCAGGTTACTTATTGGGAAGGTATAGAGTAAAAATCGTAACACCCCTCTAAGTCCCTAAAAACGGGTCTATACTAAATAAGGTGAAGCAAGTGTGACAATTGATAAGGAAATCAACAGATACCGATGAAATGATCAAATAATAAAATGAATCATACATAAAAATAAGCAAAGTGGGAGTCAGATCGTACCTTAGCAGTAAGTAATAGTGCACTATCATGAAACAAGGTTAGTGCACAATGATAAATGTAAAATATCTCACACCAAACCAATCGAAATCAAACAATATCAATCATGCAATTCACTTGAATTATTTTTGAAAGAAATGTTATAAATGTTGGGTCTTCACCAAAGCCCAATTAAATTTGCATGAATTAATCCCACAAATTTCATTATTTTGGAATTATGAAAATTGCATTCATGCTTATTAAAAATCAAGAAAATTGAAAAATTATTTGAAGATCAAAGAAAATTTGTGAAAGTGCTTACCTAAAGGGAAATATAGCAAGTTTATTTAAAAATATGATTTTTAGTGACTTAAAACCTTAATGAATGATGAAAAGTGGTAGAATTTAAAAAAAAAATATTTGAAAATTGGAGTGGAATTCAAATTATTTGAAAGAAAACTAGAGTTTTGAAAATTATTTGAAAATTGAAATCTTAAAAATTAAATTTAAAAAATGGATTTTTTTAAAAAAAATTGAAAATGGAAGTTTTGAAAATTAAATTTGGAAATTTGAAGAATTATTTGAGAATGAAATTTTTTTTTAATTAAATTTGCAAATTGGAATAGAAACAAGAGTATTTGAAAAACCAAAATTTTGAAAATCATTTAAAAAAGAATTTGAGAAAATCAAACACATGAGGATTAAAAAAAAAATAAAAAAGTAAGGGCACGTGCTTTAAGGATGGCCCACCAAAGGTATGTGGTGTCGTCTTCCCCAACAACAATCATTTTTCTACGGCCATTTCCAATGTTTTCAGAACCGGATTGGTCATTGAACCAGAAAAGTTACCGATTCACGGTTCACTGGTCGAACCGGTGACGTCATAAATATACAATTTAAAGTTATACATAACCGAAAAATGGAAAAGATTCTTCAAGAGTCTCAGGTCCCAGAAGTGCATGATAAATACCGCCAAAGCCCAATACTGCGGAGGAAATTAAGTTTAAAATTTTAAATAATTATAAAAATAAAAATAATAATTTATATCCATCAACTAACTTGGAAAAACAGAAAAACGATCAAGCAATGTAAAGTTCCTTTTAATCATCAAGCAATGTAGTAAGATCTTGCACGCACAGAACTCAGAAATGATCCAAAAAATGAGAAAATGGGCTTCAACCTATGTGTATCCATCACATCTATCAATAAGCTAGTAACCTAAGCCATTATTTGACTTCAAGTTAAGGATTTACCCCAATTAATGATGTCCAACAACAAATAACAAAACAATCTAAATGAAAGAATGAAAGAAAGCTTGTCCAACCGCCGAGAGGGAGGGGACCGGGGGGGGGGGGGTAGTTTTCCAATGCCGGCGGGGGTTGTCTAGGTGTCGTGGGCCGCTGGTGGGAGCTGTCTAGGTGTAACAATGGACAGAGCAACAGGCCGACAGCTGGGGGGTGGAGGAGGAAGGGTTTAGAGTTGCAGACTTGTAGCTATACACACTCCAAAACGACGTCGTTTTTATGTCAAAAGCATCAAAACGACATCGTTTTGACGCTATTTTTTTTATAAAAAAAAATTAAATTCAATTGAATTGGTTAGTTCCCTCCAAACCGACAGGCTCATCTAGTTCACCGATTGGACCGTCGGTTCAAGCAGTTCAACCTCGGTTCAATCCGAATCCAGTCCAATTGACCGAATCAAATCGAAACCGTGACCGGACGATCCGGTCTGGTCCGATTTTAAAACATTAGTCAATTTCATGTGCTAACTCTTTATGTATGTGGCCAAATGCAACCAAGGGGGTGGAGAATTTGGTGGTCCCTTTCAAGTGGGAAATGGTTGGTGCTAAAGCCTTCTCTATGCAAATAACCACACCTTCTGGATGAGGTTTAGTCATGTGATAAGCATCACAAGTGAAGCTTCCACCCAAAAACTCTGCATAGATATTTGTACCTTTTTTTTTTGCATGTTCCAACTCTTCCAGCAACACACATTATGTTCTTGGCATCCCACATTTGTTGGGTCAGTTCCGAAAAAGATGGTGACCTTTTCCTTGTTGTCATCCACCTCTATTTCTGGGTCCTTCATAATCAATGACTTGGGAGGCTCTGGCATCTTCGACGGTTTCTAGCCGAATCTTCGCCATATCAACACCACAATGCACCCGATCAACACCGCGATAAACATCATCAAGATCATGATAAACTCCCAATTCTCTAACACCATCGCGACCGCACCGCCGAACTCCAACGACACATTCGATTGGTCCATGCTTCCTTCTCTCTCACTTTTCTTCTCTTCTTCTTCCTTTTCGATTCTTCCCTAGACGTACCCTGTCCTGCTAAAAAACCTCATCTCCAAAAAGTCTCATGTGCACGAGATCGAGAGTGGATCTTAGTTGGCTTCTTGATGGTAAAGCCATTTTTCACAAGTTTTCGTATATTTTGCTTGGAGTTGGCCATGGAGATTTCATTGACCTCATTGGGATCGAGCCAAACCTTACCTTTCCCGCACTTGAGAACACTGGCGGTGAGCCACTTCTGAAGCTTTAGTGATACTATGGCTTCTCTTCGCAACCAAATACCCCGAAATGAAAAAGAGGAGCCGAAGAAACAACCACTTTTGGTGAGGCAGCAGCCACTAGAGCAAGGGTAGTAGCAACGAGGAAACCACATTAACGTTAGTGCTCTTGAAAGGTGAAAACTCGAATGGTCCCGTCCCAACCACTGAACCAATATCCACCTTATGTTGTTTCGCAAGCTTCACGAAGCAAACTAATAAACTAATCCTTGCTCAATGGTTCCAAAATCTTCTGAATCGACTCGTCATTGTCGTCGCCATCAACGGCGGATATCGAAGCAGATTTCTTCGCAGCATTGTGAGTGGAGTCGGAGCCTTAGAAACTTCCGAAGCTGACACACTTCGGGAGCGAGAGAGAAAATCCATGGGCCAAGGACGGGTGGAATTAACAGAAATAAAAGGCATGATTTCCATGCATCAAACTCAAATGAAACAGAGACAAAATAATTCTAACAGCACCAAAGCAAAGAAGATGAAACAACTATGGTAAAGTCAATGCGATTCATAAATCAATTAGAATCAATATGCTCTTTGATTCGCACCCTTGAGCAACAAATGCCAACCAAACACCAAAAAAAAAAAAAAAAAAAAAAAAAAAAAAAAGAACTGGTGCGATACGGGAGGGAAAGGGAAGTACAAAGTAAACTTACCTGGGAGTCCTTAATGCTCTGCTTCTGCTCTCGAGAATCCCGAAAATCCCCCTTGCTCTTGTTTTCTCTTCTTGATCCCCCTGCTCTATAGCTCTTTGTTTTTCTTGTTTTTCCTCGAAAATCCCTTTGTCTTTTTTTTCAAGCTCTCCTTTCCTCTCCATTTGTCCCCTGCCCAGCTGATTTTCTTTCATCTCCACTAATCCCTCTCAAAACTCTTTTTTCCCCTCAAGTTATCCTCATCTCCAAGTAACATACCCCACTTTTCTCTCCCCCCAAAAACCTTTTTCCCAAATAAAAAGAAAACTCTCCCTCTCAGACTACTCCATAGCTACCCTGCCAACTTCCCCTAGTCGATTTCTTCTCCATCAAGCCTTCCCCCACCCATTCCACTGCTCTAGCCACCATCCTTTATCCTCTATTCAGAAGAAGTCCCCACCTCAACCACCACCATGGCAAGGTGGTGGTGTCCTTGGCCACATGTCCCATGCAGCTTTGAGCACTCGTGGAAAGGTCGTCCCCCACTTTTCCAAAAAATGCCCAGCTCATTCTCCTATCACCAAAAGAAGTCTACACTAGGCCTTATTTTCTTTTTAATGTGGACCGAGACATCATAATAAAATTAAAGAGATAATTATGATTTGGGGCTAGTTAAAATAGATAATTGATCTAAGGTCCACACATTTAATATAGTTGATGCTAATGATATGAAATATGAAAAATAAAAATACCTTTTTGTCTTTAAGTGTTACATTTATGTCACCTTTTTTATGGTAATAAAATTAAATACCTTTTTGTCTTTTTATTAAAAAAAAAATTGAAAAAGGAAAGTACAATACACATATTAATATAGACTTTAAGTTATATCTTTTTATTTTAAATTTTTTTAATTTAATTTAATTATTATATTTTATAATTGAATAAGTTGAATTTTAGGTAAAAACAAATATTATCTATAATTTAAATTTATTTTTATATTAAAAATAATATAATATTTTTGTAATGTTGTTGAAAGTAATTAATAAATCTTTCATTAAAATTTAATATTAACCACAACATTTTTAAAATGTAATTTTCATATATTTGAAAGAGAACAATAATTGATTTTTTTTAAAAAAGATTTTTTTGCATATATTTTAGAATTCTCATACGATATATATTGTTATTATATGAAATAAAAAATCATGTTAAAATCATTTAAAAAATAATTTTAATATTTTCATTTTAAATTATATTTTTAAAAAATAATTTAAAGTTATATATTAAAATAAACTTTTCAAACCAAGATTTTGCTTTGTACGTGGGTTTAATTTATTTATTTTTTATTATTTAAAAAAATAAATCAATGGAGAATTAAAAGCCTAAATGAAAAAATAAAAATAAAAAAAGTAGGGTGTATTGTAAATGATATAACATAGCTGTGGGCCCCTCATTGTGGTTTTGTCCCCCATCCATTGTTGTATGCATTGATGACTCAGTCGTATGGAAAGGAGCCATAAGGTCAAGTGGATAAGTCGTCTGGATGTAGAATAGTAGAGGACTTAATCCCAAACAACTAGACAATGCCCCCAAGCATTAATTGTGCACCAGGCACAAGTCTTGATTGATGCAACCATTGAGAGGATAAAACGCTAATATTTAAAGCTCAACAAAGCAAGATAGTCGTTATGGACTGACCATCATTGCCATAGTAAGGCATAATCGAACTTGATTAAGACACCATTAAAATGTTTGAGAAGATGTTACACTTGAGGAAGAATAAATAGTCACCCACGTCCTGGGAAAGGTATGTTGACATCTTTCCAAAACAATCTTTTCGTGCTTAAGTCAACTCTCTCTAACATAGTCATCAAAGGGGTGTGTCCTAAACCCATCCGAATATTCTTTTGTATAGGTAAACGGTTGTATTTGTCTTGATATCTAATTGGTTGAGATATCGGATCTTCAAAAGGTGTATTAATATATAATAAATGTTTTCACATTATAAATTGAAAGGTTTTACGTTAAATATAATATAAGAATATGTAATAATTTCTTTTACATTGTATATTGAAAGTTTTTATTTTAAAATAATTGTATAATAAATGTGTTGACACTGATTTTGATTTTCATTCTTTACACCCTAATTTTAAACAAGAAATTTCAAAGTTTCTGTCATTTGCCTTGATTGTAAATAGTTGATAGGAAAAGTTGGTATCATAGTAAAAAATTCTTGATATTCATTTGAATTGATCATTTCCCACTCTGGTTTTTGTTGAAGAATGACTGGTTCTTGATTGTATTTTATATAAACATGGTGATAGGTTGACATAATTGATCCATTGGTTTGAAATAAAAGTGGAATGATTTCAAAAGAAATGTCTATCTATATATATAATTAATTAAAAATCAATAACATTTATTTTTTATCTTTTATATTATCAAATTAAATCATGTATAAGTATAAATATACTAATATTTTAAATATTAGTAAATACAATATTTAAATGTAAATATATTGAAATTGAAATTGAAATAAAATTAAATTTTTTAGTTTTAACTAATTTTATAATTTTAAAAAATATTATATTATTTTATTTAATATCATAAATTTTTCAATTTGTCATACTCAACATGAAAGTGCATGGAGCCTGGTGGTTCTCTGTGGCCTTACTTG
Source organism: Vitis rotundifolia (assembly GCA_030254885.1). Classification (NCBI taxonomy): domain Eukaryota; kingdom Viridiplantae; phylum Streptophyta; class Magnoliopsida; order Vitales; family Vitaceae; genus Vitis; species Vitis rotundifolia. Next base: position 9,223,311 of record CM058169.1, read on the forward strand.
AGATTGATGTCTTGGGTTTGAGTCTTATGGGTGGATTTTATTTTATTGATTCCTTGAAATCAATCTCACATCGGGTGAGAATGAGGAGGCCTTTATATGCACATGGATTCAAGAACGGCCTACAAATGACATAAAGAAATGGGCTTTTGAATTGAGCCCCTTAAAAGAGGGGGTAAAAGGCCTGGGGTTTAGTGGGTGGATTTTGAATTGGGCCCTTTAAAAGGCTTGAATGGATTGGGTGGGCTTGTGAGTGAAAAAATATAAGGGTAAAGAGGGAGTAAAAGGCCTGAATCAGGGTTTAGTGGGTGGATTTTGAATTGGGCCCTTTAAAAGAGTGGGGTAAAAGACTTGAATGGGATTGTGAGTGAAAAAATATAAGGGTCATTGGACCATCTGGTTTGCCAATTCGACCGCCATTTGTCAAATGGTCCAAAAGAGAGGACCTGGTTTACCCTTTTTAAAATCATGTATATATCTTATAATATATATATTCTATCTTATCATATCTCATCAACCAAACTCAATCTTAGGGGTGTTTTTAATAGACGGAGGGAATGAAACTAAAAATGAATAACCCAGATTCAACAAAACAAATAAATAAATAAATAAGGCTTAAAAAAATTAAATTAGGGTGAGAATGGACTTAGGAAAAATTTTGGGGTCCACACCCTTAATTCAATGAGAAACACTTTCTTTAAGGGCTCACTTAGGACAAATTTCAGAGTTTACACCTCTTTATTCAATAAGAAGCACTTTTTGTAAGTTCCCACTTAAGATGTGACATATAGATGTTATTGTATCCACCTAAATCAAGAGTAAAGCTTGGAGGGTTCTATACCGACTTGATACACCTTCTCTTCCTTCAATCAGGTTCCATAGAGGTATCAAAGGATTTTGATTTTGTAAATGGAATTAAGGGCCCGTTGTGGTGGGATAAGCATTGTGTAAACACTAAACCCACTTCAATTGAATGGAGAGGAGGGAGCATGTTGTCACTATTATTGGTACAAGTTTATGAAGGCCTCCTTTTTTAGTTGGATTTCATCAATTAGTGAGGTTCAACAAAAGGCCTCTAGGTAAAGGGCTTAAGGTTTGGTCTATTTAGGAAGAATGAGAAGAATTACTAGGATTAGATTATCCTTGGCCTCTCTAAAGTTCTTGTGTGTATCTCCTAAAGTCTCCTCCTTAGGGTCAAAAGTTCATTTATTCATGAAGAAGAAGTTGGATTATTTTAGATTTTGGGCCCTTTATCTATTTTTTTTCTTAGTTCTTCTATCTTACTTTGGGAACATTTTCACTCATTCTCTCGTTAAAAGTTGGTATAACAGTAATAATAATGAGATAAAATAAGTGAGAAGATAATTTATCTTTTATTTTTCTTATATCCTTTATATATGACATTTAATAATTTCATTGAGAGAGATAAAACATGTAAATGTCTATTATAATCGTCATTTTCATTTTTTTCAATCGATTTTTCATGTTACTCAATTTATAGATTAAAAATATTTTATCATTTTTTTTGATAAAAAATGTAATATTTTTTATTTATAAAAATGTAAATATTTAATCATTAACATTATTAATAAAGAAATAAAAATTTATTTATTAAAAATAAATCATGGAGAGATCTCTACATAATATTAAACAAAAGAGAGATATTTTCTTTTAGGAAAAATGAGTTTTTTGACTAACTAATTTGAAAAAAATATAGAAAAAAGAATCTAAACTTTTATAAATTATATTTATCTTTATCCATTTAAAATTTTTTAAAATATAGGCATTTTTTCATAACTTAAATAATTATTTCCTAAAATAACCTTTTTACATGTTAATAACACCAATTAATAAATTTTTTACCATGGAAATTGAAATTAATAAAATAAGATTAAAAATTAAAAATACATATAAGACTAAAAAAAATTTAAAACTAAAAATATAAAAATAAAATATTAACTCAATTAAAGTACTCTAATAGAAAATATAAATTTTGAGAAAGAGCTAGAAATACAATCAAAGTAAATATTTTATTTTTAATTTTTTAAGTATTTTTTGTTTTTAATTGTATTTCATTTTTATGTATTTTAGTTTTAATTGTATTTTTAATTTTTAAAATTTTTTATTTTATTATTGATGTTAACTGACAAGATTTTTATTCAATTTTATTAAATAAAATGAGAAGATGAGAGGATTTACATAATATACAAATATAAAATTATTATTAATTAGGGGATTAGAAATATTTTATTTATGACTTGAGAATCATGGAAAATTTACCCACAATAATTTGTATCTTATATTATATAATAAAAATTTTATAATATATTTATTTCTAAAACACTTTTATAAAACTAAAATGATAAATTAATTTTACATAATTTTATTTAATATTATCAAGTAAAAGTGTATTTCAGAAAATAAATATTTGAATTATGAAAAAATGCATATATATTTTAAAATATTTTAAAATGGGTATGTGATTTATAGAAGTTAAGGTTTTTTTTTTTTTTTTTTATTTAAAAAATAGAGAATCAAAACCTACTTTTTCCTTTTTTTTTTTTCTTTTTTTTTACCATCCAATATTAAAAAATAATGCATTTTCATTCAACAAATTAAACATTATTGTAATATAATATATGGTATTGGAGATACTATTTTTAAAAAAATTTATATCCACATATTTTATTTATTTATTTATTTTATGTCATGATTCATGAATCCCCACTATTTGTGCAATGATTTTTTTGTGGTGACAGTGATTGTTTCTTTGTTTGCTTTAAGAACTATTCTTTAACACAAAAGTATTACGTAAAGATAGGATGATGTGTAATTGAATCAATCAACCATCTTAGTTGAATGGAGACGGCTAGGAGCATAGAAGGTTCCATCACGATAGTCAAGAGAAGATAAAGATTTTGAAATAGCATACCACAAAACTTGAGGCACAACGCCCACGGTTGGGCCAAGGAGAGCCAATTCGGTGGTTTCTCATGAATGGGAAAGAAAAGGCTGTCCCCATCTGTCACATTTCTTAACAAAATCAGTGGATAAACATCACCTTTCTTCCCAAAAGCTCAACCCCTGCCATTTCTTTTTTTCTTTTTTTCTCCCTTTTTCTTCTGCCCGATTTTTTTTTTTTTTTAATTTTATTTCTACATATATTATTAAGATGAAAATTGGTTTGAGATGTTAAGAATTGCAGACCCAAGAAGCTCTTTATCAAACAGGTAGTTCAGTGCCTGCAATTTCATGTTCATCTCTATGTATTGTGTGTTTATGGCTGATTTTCTTCTTCATTGGGTTAACCCATTTGAATTTATACGCCTATATTATATGGATCCCTATCTGCTGCAGTTTCTTGTGGCCCGGTATGACCTTCCCCTTCTTTGATTTATGATTGTAATTCTTAGTTTTTTGTTTGTTTTGGTGTGTTTCTATGAAGTTAGGCCTTGGGTTTGTTCAATTTTTCTGCATCTTTCCTTCGTTGAAAATTAATGAAGGGAACCAATGGAATTATTACATGTAACACTGTCCTGGGCTGGTTTGGTGCATGCCTAGGTAGTCTCTTTTTCATGTCATGCTGGCTTCTATGAGTAGAGGTTGAACCCGGCCTCATTTTGTGCTTCTACCAAAGGACAGTAGCATGTTTGGGTTGACAATATTGCCTCAGAAATTTGGAGCTACATGTTATGTTGCAGTTTAAACCCCTGCAAGGGTGGCATATAGATATGGAAATTGGCTTTTGAAGAAGTCCTTGTTTTGTAAGGTGTAAGCTTAGTGTTAATATCTGGGATTTAGGGATAGGAGGAATGGGTTCTGATGCGTATATTGTAAAGATGCCTGGGGTTTCGACTTTGAATAATTAAATTATTATTATTTCTTCTAGCTACCTGTTTGAGGCAAAATTGGTTTGCCTATATTGGTGGCTCTTGCAAAGCTTGCCAGCGTCAATATTATGAATTATGGTTTTTTTATCAATGCAACTATGTCTGAGAATGATACCAAAACCCGTACTAAGTATATATGATAGTAATTGAATTGTCTTCCTGGCATTTCAGAGGCTGGGTTGCCTGGCAATCTTGTTCCTTCAGTTAATATTCAAGTTATATATTTGGATTAATATTTGCTAAGGCTTGCAGTTTTCTGGCAGAACATGTTCCATCACCAAGGAGATTACATGGCAGATGAATACAAAATGGAAGATGTCGATGATATGGATGAAGAGTTCCATGATAGAGAGATGGGCGGCCCGGAGTCTGAGGTTGATGTATATGACTACCTGGTTTGTGCTTTAACATAAGAGACTTGCACATGCAAATTTCAACAGTTCTTATGGTTTTTTATAATTTTGACTAATACAAAACTTGGCCTTTATTTGTTTGATTCCTTTAGTTCTTTATGTGGCCATTGCAGGTTTTTGAGCAAACTTCAAACTTATTTTTATCTGGACTTACGAATATCTGAGAATGATTATTTGGATTTGATGCAGAATAGTAAAGTGGCAGATACATCCTCTGCTCAAGCTAGGAGAGGAAAAGACATACAAGGAATTCCTTGGGAAAGGCTTACCATCACTAGAGAGAAGTACAGGCAAACTAGGGTCGGACAATACAAAAACTATGAAAACATTCCTCAATCTGGAGATGGTTCAGTAAAGGTAAAGTCTCTTCATCTTTCTTTTTGATTTCCCCTTTTCCCATGCTGGTATTATCAAAACCTTAATCTGACCCATTTTTCAATGGTAAATAGGAATGCAAAGTTACCAAGAAAGGGGGATTGTTTTATGAGTTCAAACACAATGCAAGATCTGTGAAATCAACAATTCTTCATTTCCAGGTTAATCTCCAAGTTTGCATCATTTTACCTGTTTGCTAACTTTTTCTTTTCTATTTTTTTTTAAAACATTTTTTCTTCCTTTTGCGCTTTGAATTGACTGATAAACTTCCTTTCTTGCTCCCATGAAACTGTTGTGCTGCTCCTTATTGTTTCTCTAATTTACCATTGAGCATATGCAAGTATAATTGGATACTCTTGTAAATGGCATATCTCTTATGTTTAACCTTAAATGTTTCAATGTCAAATTTTAAACCTACGCTTATTTCTACTTTGGAGTTGATTTCCAAGAAGTCAATTGACGTGGTTGATTGTCCTTAAAATTGATATAGTTGGACCAGTCCTTGAAGTGGTCAATTACCTTTTCTTTGTGCAATTTTCTTTTCCTTTTGCCATAGATTTCTGTTTGTTTCTCTTGATATGACAAATTTGGACCATACTCTCACTGTCTCATATGTTTTCAAATTGAATTTAATGAAACCACCAAGGTTTATAGGCTGTTTGGAACAAATCAGGGGTTTAATTTATAGACTATGTAAAAGGATATTCAGAATCAACTTCTTGTTACCTTTGAAACCAATTAATCTCTAGGGATCCAGACATAGATCACATCATGCAGAAAAACAATTAAACGACTTACAAAATTGGCCAATAACTTCTAATTTTGGGGGGTGGGGTGGAAGTTGTTTGGTTGCTGGCGGCAGGGGTAGTTATTGAATGAGTATTCCAAATCATAACTAGAATTGATACCAAATGCAGTTTATTGTTAATTTTTGTCAATCTGACTATTTGGATAATTTGTTTTTTAGCTGATATAGACATATGTTGTTTGTTGAGGCAGTTGAGGAACTTGGTCTGGGCTACATCAAAACATGATGTATATCTTATGTCGCATTTCTCTGTCATTCATTGGTCTTCATTGACTTGCAACATGTCTGAAGTTCTCAATGTTTCAGGGCATGTGGCACCATGTGAGGTAAACGACTCTCACCATATGTTTGGGTATGACAGACTATCTTCAATTTTTTTGTTTGTCTTTAGTGCAATTTCTTTTTTATTTTCAGTTTGAATTATGCTCTTCTATGAAATGAACCATTTTATTTTTTCTACAAAAAGTAATCTTTCTACTTTTCATATATAGAAACACCCTGGGAGTCTGTTGGAAGGATTTACGCAGACCCAAGTTAGTACGCTTGCAGTAAAAGATAAGTTGCTAGTTGCTGGAGGGTTTCAGGGAGAACTTATTTGCAAGGTAATTTAAACAACTTTGACTGGAAGTGATCCTAAAAGAAAAACGAGAGATCTGGGGATGATTAAACTTTGGCACAGCAGTTGCATGCCCACTAACATGTTGGCCTTAGTTACATGGTGTTGTGATGTACACCTGAAATATGGGTCAAAAAGAGTCTAAGCTAGTTGTTCAACATAAGACTGGGAAATTGTCCTGTTGAGGTCTTCTGATTTATGAATTTTATAATCTGTTATCTTGGTCATCTTTATGTTCACTTGGTTAACCGCAGTTGATTCACATTCTCGGTTTCTTTTTTTCATTCCTTGGAGTTTCCACCAGTTTAAGGAACTAAGGAAGAACAAAATTATCAAGTTTTGCAGAGTTTTCTACCTAAGCTCTCAGTTTCTTCTGTCATTTGTCATAACCTTGTAGTTATTAAATCAGGTCCTGAAAATTAATTACACTGAGACTGAGGCATTCATCCCTTTTATTGGAATGCAGTATCTAGATCGACCTGGAGTTAGTTTCTGTTCCAGGATAACTTATGATGATAATGCAATCACCAATGCTATTGAGATCTATGCCAGTTCCAGGTACTTAGTGTTTGCTTATACTAGCAATGGAACTAGTCAATTCTGCATATGAACCTAACTCCCATTGCATTTTTTTATTTTCAGTGGTGCAGTTCACTTCATTGCCTCAAATAATGACTGTGGAGTTAGAGACTTTGATATGGAAAATTTTCAACTTTCTAAGCACTTTCGTTTTCCTTGGCCAGTGAATGTAAGTTGCATATATCAGATTTTTCATTTGTTTAGATCTAATTAGAGACTTGCTACTTTTCAGATTTAGACCTAAAAATTCTTTGCTATTAGTTTAGTGGTAAGACTAAGAGAGATGCATGCTTCATAAGTGCAAACAAATATGGCATACATGCATCATGGTAGTTTTACGATGAAGCCTTCCATTTGAAATAATGTGCACACAACATATGCAAGCAATGTACAAAAGATGGACTTACATCACACCTACACTAACCAATCCCCATACTACCTACAAAATTCATTGAGGACAAAACAGCCCCAAACCCTCAAAAGCATTTTTAGAACAAACAGCAAGTCACTTGAATAGATGGATTTTCTTTTCTAGAAGTCTGTCTTACAAAAAATCTGTCTGAAATTTTTTTCAGCCTTCTGCAAGTGTTGATAACAAATAAATCAAAAGCCAGATGGATTGCTTTTTGACAATGTTAGCCTTCTCCCTTGGAGGGTACTGGCATTTCCAAGAAGTCAATCTTCTCTTGATCTTTCCTCAATTGATTCATATTGTTGATGACATAAAATTGGCTTCCAGCAGCAAACTCAATTACTTAATGGGAAGGCTACCCTCCTACATCCCAACTCATTGGCTAACCCCTCCAAGTCCTCCACCCTTCCAATGGGAAGTAACTTTATTTCCAAATTGGGTTTCAATCTGGAAACAACCCCAAAACATAAAAGAACCTACTTAATGTAAGATAGTCGCTCTTTATCTGCCTCACTAAAAAGCAAAGTATCATTGACAAACAGAAGGTGTGAAATTTCGACTCCTTCCCTCAATGCCACCTTAAAACCCTTAATGAGACCTTTTGTCACACTTTGCAGGAAACAACTTAAGACTTCCATCACCAAGATAAATAATTATGGAGAGAGAGGATCTTCTTACCTTAAGCCTCTTGAGCTTTGGAAAAAAAATCTATGGGTGTGCTGTTGACTAGCATAAAGAACAGAATTGTGGAAATGCAGAATCTAATCCAACTCATCCATTTCTGACCAACACCCATCAACTCTAATGCTGAAAATAGGATCATAGGTCTTCTTAATGTCCAACATACAAATCACACCCTGACCTCAGACTTTTAACTCTTAAATCAATGGCCTCATTAGCAAGGAGGGTAAAAATCTGTCTAACCTTAACAAAAGCATTCAGGAAATTGAAAATCACCTTGCCTATAACTTTTCGAAGTTTATTTACCAAAATCTTCACCTACAGCTTGTATAAACTGTCAATCAAACTGATGGGTCGAAAATCTTTAATATTCTCAACGCCACCTTTCTTAGGGATGAGCATTGGAAACATGGTGTTCAAACTCCTTTTGGAGGTACTGTAAGGGTAGAACTAATGCCAAAAAATCTAGGAAATTTGACAGAACCACATTCCCACAATTTTGTCACAAATCCAGGGAAAATCCATCTAGGCCTATAGTTTTGCTCCCACCCAATTCATCAAGTGCCTTGTGAACTTCTCCTCACTGGAAGGCCTTTCCAATCCTTTGCTGCTTCTTCCCCTTTCTACTTGAGAATGTCATTGTCATTGTCATTGTCATTGTCAATGCCAATCCTCCTCCAAAGCTCAGAAAAAGGTGCTTAAACTAGTCCCCTCTTCACCTCAGCCTCATTAGAACATCAAGAGCCCTTAATCCTCATTCTGCCTGGGAAGTTGAATTCCACCCTATTAAAAAAACAAAATTGTTGTTTTTGCCCCCTTCAGCCAAAGGTTGTGATATTTTTGTCTTGGTGACGATTCTTCCATTACAGCCAGCTTGCTGCATTCTTTGAATAGCTGAATTTCTTGTGTCCTGCTCATGAGGAGATAAGCCACCCTTTTTTTCACATCCCATCTTCTTATTGAGTCCAAAGCACAAGCTTTGCAGGTAGCAATATTGTCAAACACCTCCCTGTTCCATTGCTTCATAACATCTTTAAGAGCTTTCAGTTTACATGCAAGCTTGGGACTAGCTGGCCCCCATGCTCATAGCTACACCCCCTACCCAAAACTAATTCCCTGAAACCTTCCTCCTTAAGCTGCATTTTCTTGAATCTGAAAGAACATTTCCTTTGCTTATACCTTTCCTATTGAGAAGGATAGGGTAACGGTTAGAAGCTGGCCTAAGTAAAATACTTTGAGTCACATTAGAGAAATGATCTTCCCAATCTAAAGAAATAAGGAAACAATCAAGTCAAGACAGAAGTTTGCCATCTTGCCACCACTCCAGGTGAAACTGCCACCAGCAGATAAATTAGATTGCAATCCTCAATGAAGCCCTTGAAACTTATTATTGCTGAAGACAAGGCACTGCCATTATCCCATTCATGAGGAGAATGTACCGTAGTAAAAAAATTCCTCTCCAAGTCTCATTCCACTGCCCTATAATAGCTCCCAACTCTACCAGGAAAACCCTTCTTTCAGAAGCCAAGACAGGGCATAAACACCTGAAGACCCCCAGCAAAAACCATTTAACTGTTTCTGAACCAGCATTGCAACCAATGATTTAGAAAAGGAAAGAACATATATGAGAGAAATTTAATTGATTGGACTCATGGACTAGAAAAGGAAAGCCTAGATCAAGCTGGTTAGGTTTTTGTTTGCATTGAGTATCTTTAATGAGTTGCCCTTGAGACCTGGCTCAAGTGGTAAAGGGATGAGGAGGGTTTATGGGAGGTTCCATGTTCGAGTCCCAATGGGAACAAAAAATTTACCTATAAAAAAAGAAAAAAGAAAAAGAATCTTGGATGAGTTGGAAATCATTGTGATTGGTCAGGTTTTGTCATTTTCTATGTGAACCACCACCTTCTATGGTGTAGTCAAACTGTCACCTTGGTGTTGCCTTGCTGGGCCTGATCATTGACAGATTTCTCTAGCCCATACTAGCCGCCCCTGCCAGAGTTACTGTTCTTTCCTTTTGGCTTTTCCCATAGATGGGGAAGGATGGGAGGTTTTTCCGTTTCTTTTTCTTCGGTGGGGGAGGATGGTGGCATACCAAGAGAAGCCACATGACAAGATGATAGGCATTGCATCTAGAAGGTTTAACTTAGAGGATTGCATGCATAAGATTCTCCTAGATTTTCAATAATTCCTGTTTGCATACATCTATAGTTTCTGAATATGTAACGGTTTATGCTCAGAAATAAAAATATGTTTTGTTGCCTTGGCATTCTTTGGCTGTATTTTGCCTCAGATGACCATAATGTGTGGGCCGCTTTAACTACAATGCCAACCACGGTTAGTTGCATAACCTCCGAAAGGATGATTTCCTGAATTATAATTACATGTTTTTTCTCTGCTATTTTTGCAGCATACTTCCCTGAGCCCTGATGGTAAGCTTCTTCTAATTGTTGGGGACAATCCGAATGGAATATTAGTGGACTCCAAAACTGGAAAGGTATTCATCTGCTTCTGTTTCTGTGGCAATGACCTACTATTATCAAATTTATGCATCTCTCTGAAGGCTGAAAGTGGAAGCATGTGCTGATTTTGAATCTCTGATCCTTGCAGACAGTCATGCAATTGTGTGGGCACTTGGATTATTCATTTGCATCGGCATGGAACCCTGATGGTGTAACTTTTGCCACTGGGAACCAGGACAAAACCTGCCGAATTTGGGATGCCCGATATCTATCCAAGTCAGTTGCTGTTCTGAAGGGCAGCCTTGGAGCCATACGCTCACTCCGCTACACCTCAGATGGTCGGTTCATGGCAATGGCAGAGCCTGCTGACTTTGTGCATGTGTATGATGTGAAAAATGGATATGAGAAGGAGCAGGAAATCGATTTCTTTGGTGAGGTTTCGGGCATGAGTTTCAGCCCAGATACAGAATCGCTTTTCATTGGAGTGTGGGATCGTACATATGGTAGCCTAATGGAGTACAACAGATGTAGGAATTACGCGTACCTTGATTCCCTGATTTGAGTCAAATGTAGAGTGTACGAGTGAACGAGTGTGGTTGAGGGCTCTAGGATGCAAAGAAATGCAGCAACAATCGAACATGGAGGATGGGCGGAAGAGGGTCCAGGTGTAAATGTGACTGTGATGTGTAGTTGTAGGTTATATGGGTGGATGTATGCAAGGGTGGGAAGGATTTCTCATGGGAACAGCCAAAAAAACACTAGAAGTTGTCAGGGTCCTGCCAGATTTTAGATCCCAGGTGGTTTGGTTTGACTGTATATATATGGTAACTTTTGAATATGGAATGAATTTTTCTTCTTTTAGTTGTAACCTGGGCAGGTTGGTCGGGTTGATGACTAACCCAAGCTTAACCTGAATTAAAAAACAATTAACCCAACCCGACCTTTAATCCGAGTCACTCAACCTAAGTACAATCTAATTTCATTTTTCTAAGTTTCGGTTAGACTTCAGTTGTTTGGATTGAGTTTAGGTTAGTCGGGTGTTGTATAATTCAAAATCTATCTATAATATATTTTAAAAAAAAAATTCTACCTATTTATATGAAAATTTAAATTGTAAATAGGAAAAAATTTTAAGATAGTAAGAAAAAAAAAAACTCATAAATTTATATATATATATATTTTTAAAAAAATAAAAAATATATGATATAATATAATTTGAAAATTAAATATTATATTTTTATTTTTATTTAAAAAATAATAATTTAGAAAAAAATGGTAACTTAATACATTTCTAAATATTCCAAAAGAATAATTAGTTATGAAATTGCTAGTCTGATAATAATTAGGGCTTTTAATTATATTTGGTCAATAAGAAAATATTAGAATTTTTTTAAGATAATACTTGCTTTTATGCAGTATATATTCAGATTTTATGGACTTTATGATTGAAATTTATGTTTATTGTCAAATTTTTTGAAGTTAAGACTATTTGTTATTGAAATATATTGTTGAAATTTTTTATTCATTGAATTTAAGGATTTGTAATCGAAATATTTAATTATTATTAAAATTAATTCATTAGTTTTCAAATTTTTTATTTGGCGCATAATATCAAAATCACTTTTATTCTTCAAAATTAATTGGAATAGTTGATTATAGTGGATATTTAAATAAGCATAAATTATGTTTTAGAATTATAATTAAATAAATTTAAATAGAATGAATGATAATTACTTGATTTTGATTTTTTTGTTCGATAAAAATATTGAATTTTCAAAAAATTGTAATAGATTTATTTATAATCCAAATTTTAGGTTTTAATGTTGTTATTTTCAATTTTAAACTAGGAATTTACAAAATTTATAGAATTTGATTTCGTTAAAAATTTCGGTTTTGGTTTTGAAAATTTGTATATTTATATTAAATCAATTTCTTATCCAAATTTTAAGTGATTTTATATCGTTGGTTTCATTTTTTATTAATAATTAATGAAAAAAATTAAATCTAAATTTAGAAAAAATGAGTTTTGACTCATTAATATACAAATATATAAAAAAAATCCTAAATTTTTTAAATTGACAACCAGAATTTAAATTTTTTCCTTCTTTTTATTATTATTATTATTATTAGAGATTTTTTTTTCTCTAAAAACAAACAACCCGAATTTTTTTTCTCTCTCCATTAACAAACATTTATTACATAATCTAAACTTATCTACCTTTTAAAAATAACAATATGTTACCTTTATCTCTATGCCTTGAATCAAAGTTAAAAACCAAAAGAAAATACCCCAAATAACCTAAATCCTTGAAATTAATAAAAAAAAATCCTAAAGCGATCATAAGAAAAATTATAAATCTTATTTTCATTAAAACGCAAACTCATCTATAGTTCATCAATGTTTCATTACTTCTAATGTTTACACTTTTTAAGCTACTTCACTTTTGCTATGAGATGCTTATTTACGGAATAAAAAAATCTCTCAATTTTTCCTATAGAGTGTTTATTTTTAAAGAAAAAAATTTCAAATAATAATAATAATAATAATAATAATAAATATATGTAAAAGGTAGGAAAACATTATCGATTATTGTTGATGATAGGACAAGTAAAAGAGGTATTTTAGGAAAATAATTACATGACTTATTAAAAAGTACATGTATTTCAAATTATTTTTAAATAAATGAAGATAATACTAATTTTAAAAACAAATTAGATTTTTTCTTTTTTTTTTTCATATTAAAGAGTGAAAACCTACTTTTTTTTTTTTTTTTTTTTTTTTTTTTTTCTAAATTTTCTTTAGAGATAAAAAAAAAATGACAAAAATAAAATCCATTTAAATTATATTCTGATTTTTCTTGATAACGATTGAGTTAGTTGAATTTGATAAAGCTATTCAAATTTCTCAAAAATAAATTATATTTTATTTTATTTGAGGAATTGAATTTGAGTACTAAAATAAAGTTAAAAGATTGAAATGAGAAAGAAAAATAAAAACGATCCAATGTAAGGGGGATTGAACCCGACGTGAATCGAACACGCAACCTTCTGATCTGGAGTCAGACGCGCTACCATTGCGCCACGGATCCTTGATAAGAATTTCTCTCACCTGTCTCTATATTATATATACATATATGGTATCATTTACCAACTCATACCCACTCCCGTCTTACAATTTTAAAGATGCAGTGTCTGGTGTAGGAATCTGTGATCCAAAAGAGGACCAATAAAACAAGGCCAACTCACCTCCCAAAATCTTTCTTCCGCCATTCTCCTCCTCACAATATCTTAGTCTAACCTCCTCATAATCTTTATTCATATCTTATGTATATCCGCATCCCTCTGAGCCTCTCCCTCTCTCTCCCTGTAATTCAGTCTGATCATTTCCTTCTCTCCCACCTACATACCCTCGCAATGGCATCCTCCGCCTTCTTCTCGGCACCGACCTTCTCATCCGCCGCCACTACCCTCCAGAAGCATCTTCCCCACCAATCCTTCCAAGGTCTCAGACCCCTCTGCAAGCCCACTGACCTCTCCCTCACCATCCCCAGAATGTCCACCAGACCCATCCCCAAGAGGAGCGCCGGCGTGGTGAGAGCCGAGCTGAACACCTCTCTGGTGATCAGCTTGAGCACTGGGCTATCCCTCTTCCTTGGGAGGTTCGTCTTCTTCAACTTCCAGAGGGAGAACGTGGCCAAGCAAGTCCCTCAGCAGAACGGCTTGACCCACTTCGAGGCTGGCGACTCAAGGGCCAAGGAGTACGTAAGCCTCCTCAAATCCAACGACCCTGTTGGTTTCAACATCGTTGATGTCCTGGCCTGGGGCTCCATCGGCCACATCGTGGCTTACTACATCCTTGCCACCTCCAGCAACGGCTATGACCCCAAGTTCTTCGGCTGATTTCAGTCCCCCCTGTGGCTCTGTAAACTGTGTATACATGATTGATTAGTTGTTGGGAAATGGAGCTCCTTCTTCTTCTTCCGTTTCTTTTTTTTGTTGGTTGCTCGTCCTTGGGGAAATTCATGTGTTTTAATATCAGCATCTTCTATGTGCTTGCCTTCCAAGAATTTCACAGCTCCATATATACAAGGGGCATCCAGAATATATACATATAGCAACTTAATTTGCATACATATATAACTTAAGCTGAGAAATTAACCATACAAAAGAAGGAGGAAGAGGGAGGAATTCTCTGCAATGGGTTTTACTCCATCTAAACTTAGTTGCGCAGAGCTTCTTAAAATACGCAAATGATGGTTTCTATTGTCATAGGAGTGTTGTTGGCCTTTGCATATTACTTTTTGGCTCGATATACTTGGCTTGCGACAAGTGAAGTCCTTCACTCGTTTGAGTCACTTGTATGCCAATGAAATAGTTAACCTCCTCATTCTCTGTTTAGACTGACAGCTAGCACAATTGCAGGATTCTTGTTTGTGACTACTATGTCATCAACGTCTACTAGAATAAAAGTAGAGTGACTTGATATGATTCTAACGAAACAATGATTGATATGACATAGCTAAAAGCCTAAAACAGATCCAAGATGAATCAGGGTAGTATGAAGTTTCTCAAGCCTAGCACATGGTGCTTGCTTTGAATCATACATGCTTTATGCAATCAACTCGGTTTCCACCATAAAAACCTCCTCTTGGATAATCCCATAAAGGAATGCGTTATTCACATCCAGCTGTATGATCCCTTATCCTTTTGTGACTGCCATTGTGAGTACAACTCTTAAATCTTGAGGGCTTCTCTAGTAGACTAAAAGTCTCATTGAAATCAAAGCCCACCATTTGATGAAACCCTTTAGTCACTAAATGGGCCTTGTATTTGTGAACGGTCCTATGAGGATCATCCTTCACCTTGAACGCCCATTTGCAGCCTATGGCCTTCCTACTAGCAAGGAGTGACACTAAGGCTGATTGCCATTTCTTATGATTTCAAAAAGCTAATCTGTCATGACTGCTTCAGTTGAAGGCCTTTGTCACTGTAGTAGGCTCTTGAAATGCAAGGTTAATTTCATTCATCTCCAATGAGATTTTGACTAATTGCATCTCACCTTTATTGGTTTGAAATCTCATCAAATATCTTCCTTATTTTGAGTTAGAGGGAAGGTGAGCGAAAATAAACAATGAAAAAGTAAGGGACATATTTAATAAAATTTTGAACCAATAGAGGTTAGATATATTTAGTAAAACCTTATGGGAGGTTAATAAAATTAACCCATTGAATCTACCATGATTATGCTAAAAGATTAAAAATTCCCTTTGTTTTGATAAGAGATACTAGGAGTTTTATTACAATGAAATTGACCATTGAAGCCACCATGGTTGCTTTTTTATTTCCTTGTTTGGATTAAGTTGCAAGATTAACACCGAGTGTTGGAAAATCTAAAGATTTGTTGTTGTTTTCTATTGTAGCTTCCTGATGAGCTAGTAACAAGGCTTCAATGTCTTCAAGAGAATAAGACTCAAATCCTGAACTTACAAAAATAACAAAAGCATCATATTCAAAAGTCAATCCATTAAAGATCACTTCTATGTGATCGTCAATGGAGACAAAGTGTCTAAGAGATGTTAGAATATCAACACTGTGCTTGTTTTTCAAACGACTTATTGATAAAAAGATCAACTTCTTTGTACCTTGGAGTTGTGTTATGACATGTGAAATCTTTGCTCTTGTTTAAGAAGATAAATAATACTTAAGTTTGGTCTAGATATAAGATGTTTTACAACCAGCCATTCATGTCAACATACTTTTAAGCATGGATGAAATGAGCCATGAGACCGGTAGTTGATCTTGTCTTTTCTAATCAAGAAAAGCCTTGTTGATGTTGCTCAATGTTACATCTTGAGGAGAAAGAAACTTTTCAAGTACACAACTCAAACCATCAATGAAATGCCAAAATTTGTAATCATAAACAATTGTTGAAACTCATTATTGCCAAAGAAGATGATTGTCATTGTCAATGTTGATTGAAAGAGAATGGAGTAAACTTCGTAAAGGAAAAAGAAACTTTAGGATCGATGACAAGAATATCTCTATTCAAGATTTGATATCATAATATAAGAAAAGAAGGCACGAGAAGAAGGAATAATTCTCTAGAAAAAAGGTTTTTATTCAAGTTAAAACTGACTTTTGTAATGCTTCTTGAATACATGAGTGATTATTGTAACTTGTCACATATTGCTACATGTGCTAACAATTGTACTTATCTAAACATCTCTAACAAGAAGTGACCTTGAGTTATCAACAACACATTTTTTGGCTAATTATAAGCAAGGTTTTAAAAAGTGGATCAAATCGGATCAACCAATCAAGCTGCCGACTAGTGGCCTCTTTGGTCCGATTGGCTTGTTTGAGCTATTCGAATCAATGGTTAAATCATCAAATTAGATGGACCAACCGCTTTTCTAAGAATGAATCAACTCTTATTTGACCCAAAAAATATAATGGGTTGTCCATCCTCTGGCCCAATATAAATTACAACCTATTGATTTACCAACCTGCAACTCGCAACTTATTTATATAGGCCAACAGGACTAGAGCCAAGGATCTCCAACTTATAAAAGGTATATGTGGACCTCTTAACTATTAGACAATTTATTATATATTGATGTAAAATAGTTTATATCCAATATTGATGTTATCAATTTTTCTTTATTTAAAACCATTAAATAAACATAAATATTTACCTCCACATTTATTTTAATAATGATTGTACGATGATAAATATGAAAATAATATTATAATTTTCAAAATTATGAAATAATAAGATATATGTAGATGTATATACCCAATTGCTATTCGTAATACCATTTTTACTAATGCAGCATTTTACATTCCTAAATTACCCTCCCTTATTTCTTCCCCCTCTCTCTCCTCTCTCCTCACCCCTCTCTCCTCCCCAACCTCACATTCCAATTGCACCCCTTTTTTATTTATTTTTTATTTTTTATTTTCCCAACCCCCACTTCACATTTTAGCATTTTTTTTCTTTTATTTTTATCTTCCTTTTCATCTATACCCACCTAATCCCCCACCCGCGTAAACTTTGTTGTTTTTTTTCTTTTCATTTTTTTTTTTTATTTTTTCACACTCAATTGTTTTTCATATTCTTCTTATATTTTAAAACAAAATAATTTCTTTAAATAATAAATTATAAAATAATTTTTTCACCAAAAGTATATTATGTAAAATGATTTTATTATATTCAATGTTTTAATGTGAAATTTATAACTCAACTTTTTTTAATAAAAATTATTATTAAAATTTTAAAATAAACAATATTTAATTGGAATGGTTTTTTAAAAAATATATTTTTTATTGTGTTCAATATGATTTTTTTTTATAGCCCAAACAAAAATATTGCATATAACTAGAGATTGATTAAGAATATGAGTAATGTAATAATTATTTGTATATGTGAAGTAAAGACTCGTAAAACAAAGTATGTAATCAAGAGTCTAAAAAAAGATCAGAACATAGTGGGACTTAAATCCTACATATGTTCAAAAGTCAATAAATATAATCAACTAAATACCTTCTCAATGTGTTAAATCATGAACTCAATGCCACCTCCCAAGACGTTGGAGCCCCACCCAAGTCGCCGAAGCCCCACCCAGGTCGCCCATTTTTTTTTTTGATAAATATATATATTTCTTTATAAAAAAAATAAAAATTATAAATCTTACCTGAAAATTGTCCTCAGATGATTGAATTTCGTCATTCATTGTATTTTGTATGTGATTTGCAGCTTTAATCAACTAGAATTTAGGTTCAGTATGTTGAGAGGAGGTTAGAAAAAGTTCTTGATTAAAAAGGGTATATGTGGAAAAAATCTGACAAAAAAATGTTACGTTTAGCAAAAGGGATGTTGCGAATTGCAACCCCCTATATAAATATTATGAATTTCCTTTAATCTTAAATATATTTTCATATTTAAATATTATATATTTTTTATTTAATAAAATTAAAAATATTAATATATTTATTTTTATCATTTAATTTGAGAATATCAAATATAAATAATAAAATAATAATAAGAATTTTAATCATATATTCTTAATTTTTTATAATTATTTTTCACTTTATATAATATATATAAATTATATATTTATGAAGTTATCAGTTTGACCATTATTCAACCATTGATCTAATTATTAAATCATGAATCACTAATTTTTCTGATTTAATGGCGGATTCAAATTTGAAAACATTGATTTTAAGTTAAATTTAGTGAATTCACTCCAAAAGTTTAAGGCTTGATAAGATGGAATGTTAATATATTGTGTGAATGAAAAAAATTCAAATATAACTGAAGAAAAAAAAAATAAAACGAAAATTTATTGCTTTTTCTGCTGACTAATAATTTTTGTCAAAATGAGATCCAAATGATATTTAAGTTTTTGGATGATAGGTTAATAGTGAATATAAAGTTAATTTGAGTTAAAATCCTAACACCTCATAGCTCAATAGAAGAGAAGACATTGATACAATGTTAAATGATGATCATCAGCTATCAATTTGACTCATTGAAAGTACTAATAGGGATAGTCTCCATCTCCTTACTTGCTTAATTTTATGATTGCCACAAGCGTGCCTACTACAAAATCATGGCTATCTACAACTTAAATTCCCCCCAAAATGTTGACTATTGTAATGATAGTGCTTTGCCTTTAATTAAGGGACTACAAGACATGGTTTGTTAAATTAGTTTTTTATTGACATGGGCTAAATGTTTTTAAATTCTTTTCCAATCAAATTCCTTTCAACTTGGAAACATGCATTAGAATTCCTTGTGCCTAGCAAACATTTGGCATGTTTCATGAGCATTTTTTTTTAATACAATAAATTAATAAATATTATTTTAAAAATGGAACTTTCAATTATATTTCTAGATTTATGTCACTTTTTACCAACAAGGCATCTTACTATTTTTTGTTAAAGTTGTGTTGTGAAGATACAATTTTAGTATTGAGACATGATTTTAGTGCATTGGTTGAAATCGAGATTTGAAGAGATTACTTTAATGTGCTTTATTAAAGTCATATCTTCAAGTAAGGTTTAAAATATCTGCATATCTTATCGAAATATCCTTAATATATCTAATTTCTGTGGATCCTAATATAAAATTTAAGAAGATATATCTATCAATCCATATTTTTAAATATTTTACCATATTTTACCGATTTTTCAATTTTTTTACGTTTCAATTGATATTTCACCGTTTCAATCTATATTTCACCAAAATATGGGGATATTCTTAATATTTTCAACTGATATTTCACCAAAATATCAAGATTTTTCCGATTTTCAAGTGGATTATGTAGCAACCATTGGAGCAAGTTGCTCCTTGATAAAAAAAAGCATGCACCAAAACATGTATAAAAGAATATTAAAGACTGTTTTATTAAATAAATTAACTTTAATTATTTTATTTTTACATGTGATTTAATTTATAGCCAAAAATATAAAAACATAATTTTCTTAATAGGTCTTTTTTATATAATCTATATATTTATTAAATATAAATATTAAAAAAAAATTGTACATATATTATTATTTATTCAATACCATTAAATACATTTAAATTAAAATGGATCATGATTTTAATATTAAATATATTTTAAAATTAGACATGTTATCATAATATTACTGTAAAATAATATATAATGCAACTTAATAATAAATATACACTTATAAAATTTATATTTTTTTTTTTAGACATAGAGGATATTATTATCACATATAATTTTTTTTTGTTTTAAAAAATAACTTTAAAATGTTCATTTACTTCTTATATAATTTTTTACGGTTTTTCTTAATATTTTTAAATTTTTCATTAATTTTTACATCATCAATATTTTATGTGAAAATATTCGCCGATATATCATTGATATATTCGTAAAATAAAAATACCGATATATTTGTGATCACATCGATATTTTCATTCTTATCTTCAAAACACGAATTCAATAAAATACATTAACATAAATGATGATGATGATGATGATGATGATGATGATGATATACCTTTAGTACAATATATGACTTTTAGGAAATAATAATAATAAGTTAACTACTAAACTTATTAAAAAAAATAAAATAAAATTTGGAAGGTCGAAATAGTTGATAGGTTTTTTCATAGAAGTCATTGTGATCATTTTCCCTTCACAATTAATAGTAGTATGATATCTTTCTATTCTTACCATAAAACAAGTTAAGGGTAACTTTTAACTTGAAAATAAAATAAAGTAATAATTATAATTTGACATGACATACTAATTTTAAATTTTCTTTTGAAAGTAATTAATTTGAAATTCTTTTATATCAGTACCACAATATATTAAGTTGATAGATGATAAGACAATAACAACAATTAAACTCGTAATATAGATTGACGATTTCAATCTCTAATGGCACAACCTTTCCATCTCATTACTTTTTCCCTAGTTACATAATAAAACGTGTAGACATCCTAATATATTTCCTAATCAACAAGAAAACTCATTTCTATATCTATATATTAAAAAAAATAATAATAACACATGAAATAGATGAAATTTATTTTTTATCATTTTTTTTTTCAAATCTTTATTCAAATTCTCCAAATTTTTTCAAAATTATAAATGGATCAAGGACAATGACTTTATGTAAATAAATAAGTTTATTTATTTTCAAATTTTAAATTATTTTTATATTTACCTATTTTCAATTGTCTTTTTATTTTTTATTTTGTTTGTCACATTCTCCCAAAATAAGCAACATTCATAATACTTTTTATACTTTATATTATAATAATAATAATAATAATAATAATAGTAATTATTTTACATGAAAATTAGTTTACATAGAAGAGATAGAAAAAAATAAAAATAGAAAAACATGAAAAAGAAATAAAAATAACTTACTTTACATAAAAATTATATTAGGGAAAAAAGTAAATAAAAGAAAAAGAAAATAATTGAAATTTTGTCTTGACTACATAAATTTTATGACAATATACTTGTTCTAAAATCATGTCTATTAGTTGAAGCTTACATGCGACAAAGTGTCATATTTTTCTCAATAGTTTTAAAAATACCTCTTTTTATTAATACTTTAAAAAAAAGTTAACGTAATTTATCAACAAAAAAAAAAAAAAAAAAAAAAAAAAAACATGTTTCATGAGCATCCCATGTGCCTCGGTGCCAAGGTTCATGAGCTAAAGAATACTTGGAGATGGTGATGTGCTATTCTAATTCACTCAAAGCTTACTCTCAAGTCTCACCAACCATCTTTATTCTCTCATCAGTGGAGAGTTGCCTAACCCACCTTTGAGATTCCCCCTATTGGCTCCAATCCTACATTAAGCCTTTTCATTAGCTTCATATATATAGTAATTTAATTATTATTTTAATTAAAAAAAATTAGGGAGCATTATGTAAATATACAACACTGAGAAATAATAAAAGAAATCAGAACCCAAAAAGGTCTTTTTCAGGTAAAGTCCCATTTGACCCCAAATAATGCCCATTTCATGCAGTGTAATAGTGCACTCCCCTTAATGGTCGAAAATGCCCTTCGGTGGACTGTTTGGCTTCCACTCACAACAACCATTGCTTCGATGTGGCAACTATGTCACCATCTCCACAAGCACAAAGTTAAGTGCTAAATGAAACCTAATGATATGAGATTACAAAACCTAAACATCCTTCTTGAAAACATCCAACCCACATAAACACCTCGTTTCTTTAAAACATAATAAATTAAAAGAAGGAAATATTGCTTGAAACCCCAAGCAACCAGACGAATCTAGTGGAGCCCTAAGGCAAGGAGAAGTCGTCAGTGGTGGAGGCCCAATACTGACATGAAGATAGTGGTGACAAACCTCCTTTTCTTCAAATTTGTGCAGTTTCTTACATGGGGAGTCGTTGTCATACACCACACCTTTGTAGAATGTATCATCCCTTTGTCCTTGTGCTCCCTGTTCATATCTTTGTTCGATATTGAATCGGTGGTGTTGGACGCTTTGTTGGTTGTTTTGAGTTGTCGGTTGGGATGAAGGAGAAATTGTTTTGACATTTTTTTCGTCATTTGTACGTAGCCATGGTTAAGTGGTGGGATAATGAACTTCTCTATTGTACCAAAATACTTAGCCTTTTTACGTAGCAACTCTGACGGATGGAGTGCCCTAGATGCAATTCTCGAGGTAGAAAAGCTGAAACATCAAAGTAGCAGTGGGTGAATTCGAAATTGGGGTAATTTCGAATTCATAAGTTGAATTTTGAAATCATTTTGAAATGGTCCTTCAACTTTGCATAGTTGTATTCAAATGGCCATAACTTCTTCATTTTAGCTTTGATTTGTACACCGTTTAAAGTGTTGGATTCTTGACTTCCTAAACTTCAAAATGAAGTATGCCTAAAATAGACTTCAGGAAGTACTCCAAATTTGCCCTCAAATTCAAAGTACATATTGCCACTAGATTTTGAGTTCCAAATTTCCATGCAGCTGAATCTTGCTTCATGCCTCATTTCTCATATTTTCTTGCCTTCTTTTTTACTCCATAATGGTCATTTCTCATCTTCTAAACTCATGATATCCTTGTTTTACCTTTACTCATGGTCCATGAGTCTTGATTCACTTATTTCCTCATTTAACATTTTCTTAATCTTTCGAAATCTCAAATGATTCAACTTTCACCATTTTCTTCCCTTGAACTTGAGATAAGTCTTCAAAGTACAAGTTAAACTCATGGCTAGGGCCTTAGGATTGATTTAGTTCAATTGGGTGATTTGAATGTCCTTTGGTGCACAAATCATATCGAATATGTGCCATTAGAGCACATATTTTGGCTCTAATCATGGGACGTCCATGAGTTTGTTTAGAATTGGCACACCATAGTGACCATCTGAAATGTATTTTGTTTTTTTGGGTATTTTTTTAGGGTTTTTATAACATAAAAAACGAAGCCATGCATTTGGGAACTTTGTAATGGATTACAATATTCATGTTTGAGTGAGGTTTTTTAGGTTAAGATTTTAAACAAGGGGCAGAGAAAAATTTGTACTGGGAACTTATTTTCTTGGATTTGTTTGGGAAAGTTAATACTTTTTTAGTTTGTTTTATGTTAGTGGGTTTTCATTTACATGGTTAAAAACATACTTGACTGGTGTTTATTTATTTTATACATATTATTGAGATATAATTGTGTTGTAATTTAAAATCCATGCTATTTGTATTGCACATATTTCCAGTCATTCAACTATAGACCAGAAACATGTATATTATAATTTAATTATGTACTGTTTATCATGCATCTATCTTTTTCTTACATAGCAGGCGTGTTCAGAGTATTGCTAAATTTTAGAGTACCTCTATGGTAATCTAAATGTAACATTGTTTATGGCCTAAAGTCCCACTTTGGTGAAATAATGTACCTTATAGTTGTCAACCATGTTTGGGATCGCATGCTCACCTAACTCTTTATTATACACGTAACTTTGTTTTCAGCTTTCATGCCTAGTGTATTGTTCACCTAGTTTTGGTGATTGTTTATATGTTATTGTGTGACCTTCATTCCTAGTTTTATTCATTCCATCTCACTCTTATTGTGATTTTAAATTCATGCAAATTTGATTGCACATATTGCCTTAATCAAATTGGACTGCGATATAAATCTCTTCACTCCTGACGTCCCCTATACACCAATTTTATGTATACTATAAGTTAATCATCTACTATTCGTCATGTATCTTTGTGCTGCTTACATGGCAGCCCTGAGTAGAGCATAACCAAATTTTAGAGTACTAACATGGCAATGTAAATGTAACAGTGTTTATGGCATGGAGTCCCACCTCTGGTCAAATTATGTATCATGTGGTGAAATGATGTATTGTTAACTTGGTTTTCATGAGTGTATGTGATTTAAAATCCATGCAAATTTAATTGCACATATTGCCTTAATCAAATTTAACTGTGATATAAATTCTTTTCACTCTTGACATCCACCTATACACCAATTTCATGTATATTACAAGCTAATCCTTTATTGTTCATCATGCATCTATGTCCTACTTACATAGCAGCCTTGAGTAGACCATAGCCAAATTTTAGAGTACCAGCATGGCAATGTAAATGTAACAATGTTTATGGCCTAGAGTCCCACCTCTGGTCAAATGATGTACTATGTGGTAAAATAATGTATTGTTAACCTAGTTTTCGTGAGTGTTTGTGATTTAAACTCTATTCAAATTTGATTGCACATATTGCCTTGATCAAATTCAACGTCGATATAAATTCTCTTCACTTTTGATATTCACTTATACACCAATTTCATGCATATTATAAGTTAATCTT
This sequence comes from Vitis rotundifolia, assembly GCA_030254885.1. NCBI lineage: Eukaryota > Viridiplantae > Streptophyta > Magnoliopsida > Vitales > Vitaceae > Vitis > Vitis rotundifolia. Next base: position 9,247,884 of record CM058169.1, read on the forward strand.
CTATTGTCTGTTATGCATCTATATCCTCCTTACATACCAACCCTGAGTAGACTGTAGCCAAATTTTAGAGTACCAGCATGACAATGTAAATGTAACAGTGTTTATGGCCTAAAGTCCTATCTTTAGTCAAATGATGTACCATGTGGTGAAATGATGTATTATTAACCTGGTTTTCGTGAGTGTTTATGATTTAAAATTCATGCAAATTTGATTGTACATATTACCTAAATCAAATTCAGTTGTGACATAAATTCGCTTCACTCTTGATATTCACCTATACACCAATTTCATGTATATTATAAGTTAATTCTTTATTGTCCATCATGCATCTATGTCCTGCTTACATAACAGCCTTGAGTAGACCATAGCCAAATTTTAGAGTACCAACATGACAATGTAAATGTAACAGTGTTTATGGCCTAGAGTCTCATCTCTGGTCAAATGATGTACCATGTGGTGAAATGATGTATTGTTAACCTGGTTTTCGTGAGTGTTTGTGATTTAAACTCCATGCAAATTTGATTACATATATTGTCTTGATTAAATTCAACGTCGATATAAATTTTCTTCATTCTTAACATCCACCTATTCACTAATTTCATGTATAATATAAGTTAATCATCTACTGTCCGTCATGCATCTATGTCCTTCTTAGGTTTGAGATTAAATGCATACCTAGCCCTTTATTGTACACGTAACATTATTTTAAGCTTCCGTGGTCAATGTATTGTTTACTTGGTTTTGGTGACATGCATCATCTTAGAATGGGTATACATTATTTTTGTGTTTAATATACAAAATGTAATGGTCTATTCACCTAATACTTTATTTTCATAAGCATCATTGTGTCTTTCATTTGAATAACATTGTAAGTTACAGTTACAACATATTCTTTAGCACACGCAGCTTCGATTATAGTCATATTGTGCTTTTATTTCTTATGTTAGCTAATAACATTAAGTTTAACTTGTACATGTATTAGTAGAATGACACCTCAATCAAAATGTTCACTCTAACAATTTATAGTAGCCATGCAGCGGGTATCGGATGAGAAAAAGGAAATGATCCGCGAGATTGGGTTCGATGGGCTGCTAACAATTGGTTGTAAGTAGCTGAATATGTCACTCTATATGTGGCTTATATAGAAGATTAATGTGGCTTACAACCACCTACAAATCGAAAGAGGTGTTGGCATTCTCATCACTTGCACACATGTAGAACAAGTCTTTGGAATCCCCCCTAGTGAAAGGAAACCGATCCTAGACACTCACCATTATTGTCATGGTTGTGTCTCATCCATTCAAAATATTGAACATTTGATGGTGGAAACAGAGAATGCCGAAGAATTTCGTCAACTTTTTATTATTTTCCCATGTGCTACAATTTTGGCCCCAACCATGCGCTTGGAGGTTCACCATACATTATGGCACACCCCTCTCGAGGCAATAATAGGAGATGTTAACTAAGGACAGTTCCTCTTTGATGAACTTATGCATGGGGTACATGACTATTTGCACAATAAGGGCGCTTACATTAGGGGTTGCCTGTTATTCCTACAAGTTTGTCCTTTCAAAAAAAAAAAACATCTTATACCAACTTTACTTGTCATTTTCATGTCACCATACAATTCGCTAATACTTTACTTCATTAATATTTGTTCTACATTTGTTTCTCCAACTTCCCACCAATGCATATTGGAAGTGCAACGCCTCATTGTGCCCACTAGAATGAAAATTTAATCAAGAAACGATTGAAGATGGAAGTAGCAATGCTGGGATAGCTAGGTCACGTAAAAGTGGTACCCATACTCTATAAGTGTCCTCATTGCATATTATCTACATTATTGTTGATCAACTGATTGTCAATTCAACCAACAAATTAATTTTTTTGGCACTACCCTATAGTTCATGGTTGCACCAATTGAAGAATCGATGCCTCAGAATAATAGTACCCCTCCTACCTCAACAATGCCCTTACCACCCTATAGGTACCTATGAGAGATCGAGATTATGTTACTAAATGTATTCCACTTTCCATTAACGTGGTTACATTCTATTACAAAAACATATGTAAGGTAGTATAACTTTTCCTTATTGCAACAACTGATTGTTCGCATGGAAGTGAGACAACAAGAAATAGAAGTTGCACAACTACACATGAACTCACTAATCTTCCTCCATCTTAAAGACATCAAATCTCTAACAAGGTTCCAGGTAGGCCCTTCCACTGTAAACCATGATTTGCCTAACTTCAGTGATGCTTCGGAAGTAGTAAATGGTGTCGGTGCAACGTTCAGTCTGAAACCATACATTCTTGAAGCTCCAATTCTTAATTTTATCTCTAAAGGATTGACTGACATCCATCCGAATGCAATCACAATTGGCCCTTCAACTACAGATGACACAGATCCGTTGTGATCGACGTCTCCACCTTTAAAGATTGCACCTTCCAACACCTTTGGTTCAATAGTCATCCGCAAAAGGAGTAAGACGATCGGACGACGCATCCGATACCGCATCCTTCCATACAAGTTGTCATTAGATACATACTACCTAGAAAAATACAACAAACTCAGCCACGAGGATACAAGTATCACCGATTATGCCTTTAATGCTAGTCGGGATCCAATGTGAACGAAAATTTCCAAGCCTTATACAATAATTTGATGTAGTCATATTTTTCCTTTGTAATTTGCAATTTTTGGCAATTAATTTGGGTTTCTTATGTTTCATTGACAATTTTATACAAGAAGGTTTGCTATGCATTTAGCTAGTACAGTTTGACATGCCAGCAATTGCAGTATCTAGGTGGGAATGGCGCAATCGCTATGCCGATAAGTCAATACTTACACTTGTTTCCATTTAATTTACGATTCCATTTAATCAACAATATGATGGGTTAAAAGCAGTTACAACTATATGCATCACATTCTGTAAGTGGTCAACATTGTTTGCAAGTATCTCAATGCGCTTGAAGGTAACGCCCCACATAGGCAATTCGTATTACCATATTTTGGAGTAATTCAAAAATTCGCCCATATGTTCCATTCTCATTGCATATATTCATTGCGCTTTATATTCAAATATTACAATTATAAACGTCCACCCTTGTAATGATATAGGAGATTGCGGCTACCATGGGACCTAATGCGTCCAAGAAGCTCATGCAAACAAAGTTGCGCAAACATATCCATATTGTTGCAAATAATGGCCAAGTATTGCGTTCTTCCTTTTAATTATGTTGGTTATGCATCCACTTTTACATAGAAAATGTTATGAGGTATAATAATGGTGAATGCACTAACATTTGGTTGCAATTTTTTATCCTGGTTATGCAATTCAAGTAATGCGTTGTAATTGTTGTGAATCTTGAAGCAAAATGACTCAATATAGTATCTTCTGCACACATGGTTGACCCAATGCACTATACTTGTCTTACCAAAAATATTTTGTTCTTCCTCAAGGTGTTAATTTGGGAATGCGCATGTTAGCATGGTGTTGATTTAAAAACCCTGCAACCACAATATGCAGACATACCCCACCATGAAAATGTGTAAGTGAATGAAATAGCCATATACATTTCCATATCAATATTTTTTGAAAACTTAATTACATCTTTTGAACAACTTTTGTGTGTCTTTAACAATATATATAAGTTGTTTAAGGCTCATGGCTCATAACTTTACATGAACTCATATTTGTTGTCCTTTGCATGTACAATAAAGATGGTCGCCACTGTTGCATATATTTATAGCCTGTGTTATTTAATACAAGTGAACAAGTGAAAAAATTAATAAAAGACCACTTATTAATGAGTTCTAATTGTGTGGCATTCCATTTTTTGTGACAACTGTGATAGTGGCGTCTTCGTTGTTTTGTATATGTAAATTTGGGATTACATCGATCTCACCAAGTCTACACACCTGATAAGGCATAATCAACATATATATTGCTTAGACTAAACCTTTTTATATTCTATTGTTATATTCACAACATTAACAAGCACTTTAATCATGCATCAAATCAGCATCAAATGGCTTTAGAACGTTTACAATTGGTTGTGCAATTGCTTTGATCTTAGCAAATAAAAGTCTGAGTGATACTATTTCCCCAAGATATTTCCCGACCATGTACTATAAAGTTGGAGACATGGGGAACTAATGACAGAATTTAAGAGATTTGCAACTAACATATTTTAGAAATGTATATACAAAAATGGTGTGGACCCCGCATTTTTGTTCATGCACATCCACTTGATGGCGCGCTTGCTTTTTTATTTGGTTGGTGAAAAAAATATGATTTTTTAGAAAAGACTTGGAGTCGCCACTTATTTTTGTTTTATTTTTAAAAGGGTAAACAAAATAAGAAATAAAACCCTAAGTGTGATTCCTTATTTGGAAAAGGTGGTCTGTGAAAAACCAAGTCTGGGCTCGGGGGTCAGGTTACTTATCAGGAAGGTACGGTAAAAACCGTAACACCCCTTTAAGCCCCTAAAATGGTCTCTACTAATAAGACGAAGTAAGCATGGCAATTGATTGATTAAGCATGGATATCGAATAGTGATCAAATGTGTGAAAGCAAGACACACATGATAATAAATAAATCAATAAACACAATTAGGTACGGGGCGTACCTTAGTCACAAACTGGGCGTCATCATAAGAGACAAGGTCAGTGCACAAATACGGAATAATCGGATGCAAGTCATAGAGTGAGGCAAGCCAATCAAGCATAACAATCAATCAATCGATGAGAAAATCACATATGTTGGGTCCCACCAAAACCTAATCGATCTTGCACGAATTGGTCTCACAAATTCCATTATTACGGAATTATGAAAATTGCATTCGTGCTTATTAAAATAGTGAAAAACAAGAAAATGATTAAAAAAAACAAAGAAAATCATTTAGAGATGGAATTTTAAATAAATGAATAAGTGAATAAATAAATGAATGAAATAATAATAATAATGAAAGTAATAATGATTAGACAAATAATTGTGAAAATTAGAATTTTGGAAATTGAAAATTAAGATTCGAAAATTGGAAAATTGGAGTTTAGGAAATTGAGAATTAAATTTGAAAATCGGGATTTTGAAGAATTTATTTAGAGATGGAATTAAATAAATAAATAAATAAAATGACAATAATAATGAAAATAATGATGATTAAATAAATAAATGTGAAAATTGAAAATTTAGAAAATGGAAATTAAATTCGAAAATTGGAAAATTTGAATTTCGAAAATTGGGAATTAAATTTGGAAATCGGAGTTTTAAAAAAAAAAATGTTTAAAGATGGAATTTTAAAATAAATAAATAAATAGAATAATAATAATAATGAAAGAAATAATTAAATAAATAAACGTGAATATTGGATTTATTGAAATTGGGAATTAAATCTGGAAGTCGGAATTTTGAAGGATTGAACTTTAAAGATGGAATTTTAAGAAAATAAATAAATAGAATAATAATAATAACGAAAATAACAATGATTAAATAAATAAATACGAAAATCAAAATTTTGGAAATTGTGAATTAAATTTAGAAACCAGAATTTTTGAAGAATTATTTAAATGGATACCCGACAAACTAGAAACACACAAGTATAGTTAAACATCAAAGCAAAGCAAAAAGAAATAATAAAATAAATAAATAAATAAAATAAAAGTTAATCCAGAGAAATGTTTATTCGGCATGCACATGGCCATTTTCTAACAAATTAATTAGCTTCTCCCATGCTATCACTATCAGTGAAAAACTAAATACCCTTTGTTTTTTTTCTTTCCACTAACTTCCCTATGAATTCCAACTTTGAGCATAATTGCAAACCCACCAACAGCATGAATTGCAAGAATTGGTTTCCCTCATTAAAATTCTCCTTTTATAGATATCACTTTTGGTCCGTTTAATCAGGAAGTTCCAATGTAAGATTTTTCTTTAAAAATATCTTCCACCAACACACAGTGGTTCAAAAAAATCTGAAACCTCGAATTTAGTGATATCTTTTCTAGTACCGAGCAGCCCATAGAATAGCATGTGCGGACAGTTTGTGGTCTCAAGGGCGCTGGTAAGCATTCGAACCACTACTTTGGACGATATTATTCCACGCATGACTGAGAGGCTCAAGTAATTAACATTCAGACTAGTGTACGCATAAGGCTATTTTGTATGTTTATAAAGAACCTAATTAAGACCTTTGGCAACATGTGGACGAATATGTTCTCCATGCGAGTGTTAGTGAAGAGATGTAAAGTGAGCAGATGACCACTTTATGTCCAATTGAATGCATGAAAGATAGAGGAAAACCTGAGGAATATATTCCCTCACATGACTACATAGAAAAGTAGGGAGGGAAGGAAATGTGAGTGTATTAAGGGATTGTATAAGGGTCACCATTTGTCCAATTCCTTAATACTTCAATCCAAAAGGAAGTAGTGAGTATATGTAACCAAAGAAAAAATCAATTTTTGTTGCATGATCTTGCAGTATAATGGAATGACTAGAGAGGAAGTCTTTTACGTTGTTTTTGTGAGACGTTGGCCAAACATATACATATCATGGTTGATATGTCAACAGCAAGTGGTTGGTTATAAAGATAATGTTTACAAATCATATAAGTTAATCGACGAAGCCCAAAAGACTTGAATTTTTTATGCACCTTGGTAGAAAAGGGAAAAAACGATTTGTATGGAACTAGAGAAGCAAGTCAACTACCATAATGCAACTGCAACCAACATTGAGATTGATGGGAGTATGGAACAAATGAATGACTTTAATTTTTTTACAACTTTTTACATAGGATGTGTTGCCACACTTGTTGTAAAGTGGATCATTCCTAGAATTATGTACAGACCTTAAGTCCCCAATAGTAAACCAATATGTTTGTGAGTGTTGGTGGTTGAAATATAGTGAATTGGAAGTATTTCAATTTTTGACCGAAATTTGCTCAAGTGGACAATCATTGCTATGCTAATGGGTTACTTGTCATTATGGCTAGGTTTGACAACATGGTGCAGTCTAGTGTCCCAAACTGTGTTGAAATCATTTTTGTGTCACAATGTAAAAAATAACAACTGTCATATAAGTAATCGACAATTGTCTCTGTAATGTAAGTTATACAGTACTAGAAATATAAATAATGAGGCATAATGAAATAATTCGAAATAAACTTGAACGACTACTGAATGTTGTATTTTCTAGGTTTGTGGAAAAATAGTTTAATTTAGGCACCAACACTTATACAGGTAGTCAAAACTGTTTTACATACATCACCCTTGCCCAATTGATGCATCCTATCATGTCTAACAATCACACTATCTTCTTTTGTACCTTTCACAAATGATGATATTGCTTGACAAACTAGAACTTAAATGTGGTTCACGATGAAGTAGAAGTTCTACAAACATGAAAGAAAAAAAACCATCTTAAAAATGAACAACATTCATACATAATGTTATACTAAGAAGGCATAACAATAAACTATAATGTGTAGTCCACTTATGTTGTAAGTTGTTACCGAACACACATAATAAAGATCATTATGCAATCCCAGATATAACATGTGTGATATGCTCATCAACCATTAATATTGGAATGAGTTTATCAATAAGCTTAAAACCAAATAGCAGTAACCAACAATTATAGTTAAATTAAGTTACCGAATCAATGACAATGTTATGGATATAAGTCGTGGAGGAAAAAATATAGAAATTATTATTTATAGCCAAAGTTTTCAAAGGCGTTTCTCAGGCGCCCCTTGAAGCGCGCTTTAGGGTGAGGTGGAGCCAAAATGCCTTGAGGCGTAAGAAATAAAACGCAACTCCTGAAAGGCGTACGCCTTTTCCAGTGAGACGTGTTTGAGGCGCTTTGATCGCACCTTTTATGCTCCAAAAAGAAGGCGCACGCTTTGTAGGAGATGACATGGCCATGAATAGAAATTAAAAAAAAAAAAAAAAAAAACCCTAAGTAATCCCTAAAGCAAAACCCGAGTCCCGATTGAAGGCAAATACAAATTGGGAAAAAAACTCCAAAAAGAAACCTTACCTCAACCGGCGACAGAGTGCTCAGGAGGTGACCAATTGCAGTGCATCTTCTCTGGCGGCGATTTCTCTCGTTCATCTCCAAGTATGTCGCGAATTCGCGATCTCCCTTACTTCGTCTCCCATGCTTCTCTCTCTCGGCTTCATCTCTTCATCTTTTTCTCCGTCTTCCATGGCAGTCGACAGTGACACAGAGGCTGGTCTTTCTCTTGGCAGTCGGCTGGTCTCCCTCTTCATCAATTTCTTTTTTTTTTTAATCAAATGCTTCTTCATAATATATATATATATATATATAACTAATTTATATGCTAGTAAATTACCAAGCTCTCAACTAGTAAGCTAATTTTTCCCTTCATCCATTTTTATTTTTTAAATATGCTAGTAAATTGGGTGTTTAAAATTATTTTTTTATTTCTGATTTAATTTTAATTTTCACCAAAATTTTCTTTATTTCATTCTTAAATGCCAATTAAAATTTATATGTATAATTTTTAAATTCCTCTAAAAAAAATATTGGTTTTTTTAAATTTAAACCAATTAAATTTTGTATTTCATTTTTAAATTCCTTCCAATTATGTCTTGTTATTATTTTTTAGTCAATTATATTTTTATATAGAAATTTGAATATTATTATTGGTATTTTTTTTATAGAATGAGTTCCTTCAATTCAAAAAATTCAAGAAAAGATTTTGTGTGGAAGTATGTTATTGAAGTTGTCGAGGAGTAATATTTAAGATGTAAATTTTGCAATCAAAGATGCACGGGAGGGATGAATGACTCAAGCATCACTTAGTCGGAACTCATCATGGTATGAAACCATGCAACAAAGTTAGTGAAGATGCTAGATTGGAATGCAAAGAAGCATTGACCAATTTTAAGGATCAAAAAACGAAAAGAAATGAATTTCTCCAAGAAATTGGTATGGGTCCAACTTCAATGCATAAGAGTGCCTTGTCTAAAACAATAAGGACATTAGGGAGTGGTAGTGGGAGTGTAAGTGGGAGTGAGGAACTTATTCCTAGGGGACCCATGGATAAATTTACCATTTCACAACCTAGACAAAGTACTTTGAATTCAAAGTGGAAGCAAGAAGAAAGGAAGGAAGTGTGTAGAAAAATTGGTAGGTTTATGTATTCAAAATGTCTCCCATTCAACACTGTGAATGATCCTTATTGGTTTCCTATGATAGATGTTGCAAATTTTGGGCCCAGGTTTAAGCCTCTATCTATGCACGAATTGAGGACATGGATTCTTAAAGAAGAGGTGAATGACCAAAATATCACTATGGAAGATCACAAAAAAGCTTGGAAACAATATGGATGTTCAATTATGTTAGATGGTTGGACAGATGGAAAGAGTAGGTGTCTTATCAATTTTTTGGTGAATAGTCCTGCTGGCACTTAGTTTATGAAATCAATTGATGCTTCTGATATGATAAAAAATGGGGAATTGATGTTCAAATATCTTGATGAGGTGGTTGAAAAAATTGGAGAGGAGAATGTTGTGCAAGTCATCACTGATAATGCCTCTAATTATGTGAATGCTGGAATGAGACTTATAGAAAAAAGGAGAAAATTGTGGTGGACTCCTTGTGCTGCTCATTGTATTGATTTGACGTTAGAGGATATTGAAAAGCTAAATGTTCATGCTACTACACTTTCTCAAGCTAGACAAGTAGTGAAGTTCATAATGGGCATACTTGGGTTCTTAGCTTGATGAGAACATTTACAAAAAATCATGAACTTCTTCGTCCAACAATTACACGATTTGCTACTGCATTTCTTACTCTCCAAAGTCTTTATAAGCAAAAGCAAGTTCTTGTTGCAATGTTCTCCTTAGAAAAATGGTGTTCAAGCACATGGGCTAAAAAGGTAGAAGGTGTGAAAACTCAAAGTACAGTGTTGTTTGATCCAAATTTTTGGCCTCATGTTGCTTTTTACATAAAGACCATTGTTCCATTAGTAAGTGTCTTGAGAGAGGTTGATTCAGAGGAAAGACTAGCCATGGGTTATATTTATGAGTTGATGGATTCAGTTAAGGAGAAGATTGCATTTAATTGTTGGGGTGTGGAGAGAAAATATGGCCCAATTTGAAGAAAAATTGATGCAAGATGGACTCTGCAACTTCATCGACCTTTACATGCAGTAGGTTATTATCTTAATCATCAATTGCGGTATGAAGACAAGTTCTCTAATGCTGATGAGGTGAAGAAGGGATTATATGAATGTATGGATAGGATGTTGGATTATAAAAAACATTTAAAAGCTGACATTTAGTTGGACTCATATGACCAAGCAATGGGTGAATTTGGGAGTCGTATTGCAATTGATTCTCAAACACTGAGAAGTCCTACAAGTTGGTGGATACGTTTTGGGGGTTCATCACCAAAGTTGCAAAAGTTTGCTATTCGAGTCCTTAGCCTTACTTATAGTGCTTCGGGATGTGAAAGAAATTGAAGCACATTTGAATCGGTAATACTTCTATTTTTGTAAATTTTTATACATATATTTCTATTTCAATGTTAGAGAACTTTATTTCATTTTAACACAAATTTGTTTCTTTTATTATTTGTAGATCCATACAAAAAAAATAAATAAATAAATAAACTTGAATATCAAAGGTTGAATGCTCTAGTGTATGTAAGGTACAACACTAGATTGAGAGAGTGAAGTCTACAAAGGAAACAAAATGTTGATCTGATTTTGGTAGAGGAGATTGATTCAGATGATGAATGAATTGCGGAGAAAGAAGATCCCCCCCTCCCCCTTAATCTTTGTTGGCTTCAAGATAATGAGTTATTCAATGTTGATGCTATTAGAGCTGTGTCATCCAACTCCCAAGAGACTCAAGCATAATCGGATCACATGGTTTCTTCACATTCCTACAAAAGGAAACATAATGAAACACCAAGTAAGTACTCAAAAATTGAAGTCATAAATTTGATTAAATTTAATAAAAAAACTTATAATATTTACACTTAATTAATACTTTATGCTAGGTACAAGTGGAGGCAAAGGCAAAGAGAAGGATTTGAATTTGACACCAATTGATGAAGATGAAGATTTACATGAAATGGGGATACATGATAGTGGACATTTTCTTACTATTGATACAATGGATGAGGATGATGATGACCTTGGAAATGAGGATTTAAGTTGAAACAATTTACTCTAGTTGTTATTTCATGACTTAGTTATGGATTTTTTATAAAAGTTTAGAACTATTATTATGGTTCACTCTATTTTCTATTTCATGACTTAGTTATAACTTTTTGTTAAAGTTTGAAACTATTAGTATAGTTGAATCTAGAATTTATTTTATGACTTTGTTATGGTTTTTTGTGAAAGTAGGGAACTAGTATGCTTTTTTGTTTTATTTATTCTAATGAATTGTTTTCATGTTTTTATTTATGTTATTTTATTTTATATATTTTAAAACATTAATTAATTATATAATGTGAGACTCAAAAAGCTTACGCCTCAACGTCTCGCCTCACAAACACAAAAACGCCTCGCCTTACGCTTTCGCCTTTAATAACTTTGCTTATAGCCGCAATCATCGACAAACCTCTAATTCCTCAAACATGATAATGATTTATTGCAATTGACACGGTTGTGACCAAGCTCATTGTAGAGGGAACAAATGACAGTTTTCTTAAACATGAATTGTGATTTAATGTGATGTTTCATAGGTCTCCCAGGAGGTTGCCTAGTTAATGAAGGAATGAGAGATGAGAGAATCTATCATAATAGATCGCAGACAGATCCATCAGGATGTATTGCTAGCATGTCATGCATGACCAAAGTATGCATGTTGCTCAAGTAAATTATCTCTTGACATGTCAACTTAAAACATTCGTCAATATAATCATAAATATCTAATCCCAATCTAGATATTGCTGCATAGGCATGATCACATGAGATTCTCAACATTTGCCAGGCTTTGCAAGTGCAACTTCTACAATTTAAATCAACATCAAGGTATGCTCTTCCATTAGAGACTTTGATGGAACCACCTATATATATTGTATAGGGTAGGTTTGACTCTTCACAATGTTTGTAGCAATTTTCTCGACAACCTTGGGGTCGAATGACCCTTTCCATTTATGCATGCCACTATGATGGTCATCAAGAAGAGATCCAACCTTATATATTTGCTCAATGAAAAGTACATAAATGTTGTGATGACACTCATGTCGTAGCCATAAATTAAAAGACTCAGCCAAATTGCTTGATATTTTATCCCATCGCATTTTTGGAATTTACACATACACCAATGTTCAAGTTGGTTATCTTCAATCCACTTTGCTAATTCAAGGTTAAACATCTTCAACATTTCCATGGTGACAAGGTAATCACACTCCAAGCATGCATATGCCACCGCATCTAGCATTTCCAAAGCATTATCGTTGCCTTTCCTTTCCTTTATGATTTGCTTTGTTAGAAAACTATTGAAATTCTCTTTAATGTGACGGTAGCAATAGGCATGAAAATCAAATATAAAAACCTTTGAAACACTTTGAAGAATACTTTGGTGTTTATTTGAAATTATTACTACCTCTTTTTCACCAACTACGACCTTTAGCTTTTGTTAAAACCAAAGTCAATTTTCATAAGTTTCTGAAATAAACAAATCATAAGCCATAAGAAACAACCCATCACCAACATCGTATGATGAAGCTGAAAACAATGCACCCTTGTAAGGGCTACTCATATGTGATGAATCAATGAATATAATGAGAAGACAGCCCATCTTAAAACCATGAATAGGGATTGCATAGACAACAAATAATTGTAGAAAATGACAATCCTCGTCACATCTGAATTCAGCTATCGACCTAGGATTGGTTTCAACTAGGCGATCCCATAACTACGATAACCACTTACAAGAGAATTATGAGATTTCATGGATTCTTTCATTTGACTTCTCTTTCATATTCCATGTTTGGGAATAAGTCAATGTAATTCCATATTGTCGAACAAGTCTTTACATAATTGTCTTGGCAAATAATCAAGATTATCTCTAATCACATCATCCACCATGCATCTACCTTGTTTTGTATGCACTATAGAGTTGATATGTATGTTCCTAAAGGTATGAACTTGGATCACTCGTGTAGCACCTACAACACAAGCTATAATTTTCCAAGGACAGGTTTCAATACTGCATATCATTGTCATATGTTATGGAGAATTCCTCTTAAACTTATAACGAAAACGGCCAACCAGCGACATTAAATAAACAACATTGTGGAACTCTTCAACAATACCAAATACCTAACCACTACCAATGATTACTTTCTTGAAACAGACAATTTGTAATGAAGCCATTGGTGATTGATCACATTGCTGAGAAAATCCATAAGATTGCATTGTTAAATCTTCATCCGCCGACGAACATGAGACTATAGAATTTGAGCCAACAATGGCATCATTACACTTGCATTGGAAATTAAGTGTGAACAACCAAATACGGATTGAACATCAGTAAAATAATAACACACAAGGAATTGAATGTTAACAGCAAATTAATTCCATTTTTCCACCCTAGACTTAAAGGGGGAGTGTAGGGAGAACAACTTCAACAACATCATTTGTACATGAGGTAGATATATATACATGCGCAAATTGATTTATAAAGCCAACCATGTTTGTAAAGTCCTTTTGTGTGTACATTGGTTGAAGAGCAAATAGGTCAAATTCGAGTGTGTGTGCAAATGTAAAGAATTCCTATTCAATGTTCATTTTTTCACACACCTGTGCAACAAATTCTTAATAAGTCATCCCATAGTCTATTGAAACGCCTTCCCGTCTTCCACCATTATATTCAACATTCCCATCACCAGTCTTTATTAGTTTTCTTTTCGTATAAAGGTAACACTATATTCTGTTGGATGATTACATAAATAACCATAACAATTCCATATTTATCAAGCCTATTAAAAACAAACAACAATTAAAAGAGAACTAGGTGACAAATAATTAACAACAATGACAATCAAATAATTATGGTGAATTCAAATGTTTAATTTAAGCTACTTTATGGGTAATGAAACATATGGCAACATAAACAACTAGAAATCAATTTTCCAACTTTCTATCACAAAACAACTTTTGCATTTAAGGCCAATAACAATCTAACAAATTTCCCAAATCAACCATGACAAAAAACTATAAAATTGCTAGAATAAAGTAATATGCAAAAGATGGGAAAATAAATTAACAAAACCAAAAAAAAACAGGGACATTACTAACAATGGGATGAACCAAGGGGAATAAACTCTAAAATGTCAGCTCATGCCATCAAATTATGACCATTGGGAGGTAGTCATTGTCTCATTTGCACTCCAGCAAATACTTGTAATGAAGAAGATTTGCAAAAAGTTTATTTATATGTTATCGATTTTCAAATTGATTTCGTCTTCCCTCCTTGACAACAACTAATGAATTGATGAGAATGGAGGTTCCCCTCTTTGTTACATCGACCACGATGTGTGTAGGGATCAAACCTCACTACGATATAGGATAATGGATTGACGATTTTCTACAACAGTTGAGGGTTACGACTCTACTAGGGATATGATGCGTGGGTTAGGGCAACATCTCAATAGATGACCCCTGTGGTAGGTTTCCCACTAAAAAAATTGTTTTTTATTTTTAAAGAAAATGTATTTTTATGGTAAGACTATGTCATGAGAGAAAATATGTTTAATGTGTTGTTGGTTAATAAGTAGTGTTGGGAGTCTTAAATTACGATGAAAATGTTGTTTTTATGCATAAATATTTAATACGTTGTTAGCATATTATAGTATCAACGACTACCAATTATGTTGCAGTTGCTGAATTAACGCTATATAGACTGCACCCTTGTATGTGCACATTTAATAGTATGTTCTGTTAAATTGCCTGAAATGGTAACCGATGTCTAAAGCGACTTGATTTTTGCGTGAGAGCCATGCTGTAATCATTTCCATTCACGTGGTTATCTAATAAAGTGATGGTTTATGGATAGTGTTTTGTATTGAAACTGAAATGTATAAGTTACCACAAAACATAAGTAGCCCTTCTCCTTAAGAAATGTATTATTTACAATGTTTATGGATACATCAACATATTCATCAATACTAAGGTGCACTTATGTTGTTGCATGAACTTAGAAACAAGTCATTCTCAATTGAGTTTGATTAACAGGCATGACATGTAATAATGTTTAGGTCTCATCATTTAAAACATTGAGACCTTGTTGCTAAGCAATTTGTATTAAGAACCCAAAAAAACGTAATTAAAAATTGAATAGATTTTTATATGTGTATTCCAGGGGCGCATGTTTGAAATTGTAGTTACAACACAAAATTTCGTTGGGTTAATATGACATAATTTAATGTTTGGGCAAGTTTAAGTAATAATTTTTAATAGGTTTATTTGATTAACGGGATTAGTGAAAAACCAATTTTTAAAATTTATCATTTTGTCATTTTTTTTGGTCTTATTTTGACAAAAATGTCTTGTTATTTTTTTATATATAAAAATAGGTTTTGTGTGAATACCTAGATGTAAATATTTGAAATGGCAAAGGACATTTATGTTAAAAAAGAATTACTTTAAAAAAATATGAAAATTATTAGATTCACAATTTAAGGATTATTTCATCATTTTTAATCAAATATTTCTTTTTAATGTTATAAATTGAATTGGGTTAAGGTTGGATATAACCTAAGACTAATTCAAACCAATTTAATATTTTTGTAATGCATATTATGTTATATAATAATATTTATTTTCTTTTTAAATTTTAAAGGAATATATTAAGTTATAATTAAATAGTATATATTTCATTTTTTTAGAAAGATATAAATTTATTTTTACATTTTTGTTATTTTCTTGAAGTTTTCTTTTATTTACTATTTAAATTATAATATAAATATATATATAAAAGGTTTTTAAAAAACATTGTAGATGAATTTGAATTACACAACATGATGAATTCAAGTCTAATTTAACCAATTGAATCTAATTAGATTAATTTAAACTCAATCTAAATTTAGAAAAAAAAAAAGAAAAAAGATTAGGTTAGACTTAGGTTGAATACAATGGAGTTAAATTTTGACTTGATTGTTTCTTAATTTGGGTGAGGTTGAAGTGGTTAATTCTAAACCCGAATCTATATAATCCACTTAGATTCTAATTTTAGGAGAGAATATCACGAAACATCAAATTTTAATATTTAATTTTCAAATTATTGTTTTCTTGATAAATTGTTTAAAAATAATATTTTTAAAATGGAATCCCCTTTTCACAAAAAGCTCTTGCATCCATTGGGCCCATATTGTTTACATTGAACCCCATCCCATGGAAGTAGGGAAGAAGGGATTTTTAGCAAGGTTCCAAATCTAATTGCCAACTGTTTTCCAATACATTTTATTTTATTTAATTTTTCATTTAAAAAAAAAAATAGTTGGTTATATAACTGATTTCTATTGGATACAACGGTTAAAAAGTATGGCCCTTCCAACTAATCTTTAAATCTGAACAAATTTAATTTAATTCCTTCAAATTAAAAAAAAAAAAAAAAAAAATCAAAAACCCAACCTGCGTCCATCTTTGTCACATTTAATTTAATTTTTGGACCCGAAAAAGAAGGATTCTGGGCTTTAAGATAAAGTTTTAAGCTTTTTAACCCTTGACCCACCGACATAAATGAAGCCCTAATTTCAATTTTTGAGGTGGGGGAGTGTTTCTTTCGCCTCGGGCAACTGCAGATGGTAATAAAGCGGAGAAGGGCCAGTCGTACTTTACCCTCAGCCTTAACCTAAAATCTAATCCAATATCTTCCTCTTTCATCTTCCTTTATTTTTTCATACCATCCCACCCGAAGCACAACATCAAAATTTTTGATTTTTCATCTCTGTCAAATTCAGATCTTTTTGTATTCATATTCCATATTGTTTAGATACCCAAAAAAAAAAAAAAGGAAAAAACAGTATTTGCCCTTTTTTTTTTTTGTTTTTTTGTTGTATCTGAATCTCATCTACAAGGTCTAATAACATTCTCCTCGTTGTTTTACCCTCTTGACTACAAAAACAATGTCGACTCATCATCATCTGAGTGAGGAGGACCCAACAACTCCCACAGTATATTCAGCGCAACAACAGCCTCAGAGTGAGGCCGCCACGCCCACACATGTCTCCGCCCACCGGCCCTATCCTGAGGCTGCTGCCCAGTACCAGGAGGTTGTTCAGAGTGCTGATCTTTTCTGGCAGACCCTCAAGGATTTTCACAGATCTTTTGGTACCAAGTTCATGTATGTGTCTCTCTCTTCCTCTTCTAATATACCCATGTTTCTTTCCTTGCTTGTTTTGTAATTCTTGGTGTATTTTTCGATGGTATGTTGCTCAAAAGAACCATAAACGCACGACCCATTGGCATAGCACCCAAGAGGACTGGTTTCCATGTGGATAATGGAATACCCAGATAGCAGACCCACTAGCTGGTTATTTCTTTCACTGCTTGGTCTCTCTTATTCTGTGAAAATCGTTGTTTTTTGTTTTTCTTCTTTTGCTCATGGACGATAGGAAGTACAGTGGGTTGGCTTCCACATCAAATAAATGGATAAAGTTCTGTGAAATCTTATGAGCAGAACCCAGGGTTCGTTTTAAGATGCCTTTTGCAAAGGATGCACTTGGTAGGGGTTTCCACCAGTTTCTGGAGTTTAATAGCTGTATCAGTGTTTAAAAATTTCATCTGAAAAAGAGGCAACTTTTATAGGTGGAAACGGAGATTTCCAAAGAAGTCTTGAGGCCAGCATGATACCCCACTATTTTCATTATCTTAAGTTTCTGGGTTTCGTTGTGGCATTATTGCTATGATTGGAATGACAGTTGATTTATGAATACCTTCCAAGTTTGTGACTTTGTGTGTCACTCATTTTATTATGCTGTATTGTTCTCCTATGAGGAACTAACATCTCAAAGAATCACTAAGAAAAGTTGCCTCTTTGCTAAAATTCAATCTTTTTCATCATGAATAGCATTTGATTCCTTTTAAGAAGAATGTTGTTTTCACTCAAGACATCATTATCTTTTGTTTCCCTCTCCTGCTTCCACAAGGAAAAATTTGATTTTTCAAAATAATTTCAGATTCATTTGTCTTAAGATCCCTAATTGATATGACCTGTAGTTTGATGCTCTGTTAATTTTTGAAACATGTACAAACTGAATTGCACTAGGAAGGGGAGAAAACTGGGGTTGGAGGTTGTACTTCTTGCTAGCTATTGCTCAATTTAATTTGAATTCTTCATTCATTGTAAATCCGCAATAAAAGTAACTCCTCTAGTGGCTGTTTTTTCAATTATCTTAAATTGGAACTCTTAAAGTTTACCTCATTTATTTGCCTAAAATAGATGGCAGCAATTAGTTATCTTGTAAATTGATCTATCCTATTTCTATACTCTGTCATTGTTAAGTGATAGATTTTTTAATCTGGTTTGGTTCCATATGTGTCCAATGTCAGATCCATGGTAAATGCTCATAGGGGCATTTTCTTTTCCTTTTCTCCCTCTGTGTATGTGTGGGGTTTGGAAGGGGATTCAGTTTGTGTTACTTATGTACAATTTGCTTCAGCTTGTAAAATTAAGTGAATCAGGTCGAGTTACGAGTTTTCTATTCCCTTTTTCTGGTTTGGTTCCATAAGTGTCCAATGTCAGACTCATGGTAAATGCTCATTGGGGCATTTTCTTTTCC
Organism: Vitis rotundifolia; assembly: GCA_030254885.1. Taxonomy (NCBI): domain Eukaryota; kingdom Viridiplantae; phylum Streptophyta; class Magnoliopsida; order Vitales; family Vitaceae; genus Vitis; species Vitis rotundifolia. The sequence goes on from CM058169.1 coordinate 9,266,660, forward strand.
TATTCTCCTTCCTCTGTCTGTGTGGGAATTGGGTGGGGATTCAGTTTGTGTTACGTATGTATAATTTACTTCAGCTTGTAAAATTGCGTGAATCAGGTCCAGTTATGAGTTTTCTGTCCTCTTTTTCTTTATCTGTGCTTTCAGGAAGTGTGTGGGTTCTTGGGGGGTATTGGGGAGTTGGGGTTGATTGTGGGTGTTGCTAGGTGGTTGTGGGGAAGGGGACCAGGATGATGCTTGGGGAAAGGTTGTTTTCCTTATATGTTTCAGCATTACTGTTTGATTCAACTTGTAAACTGAAATCAGTTATATCTCTCTATTTCTTTTCTAATGATCCCTTCTCAAAGTTGAAATTAAATTCCTCTAGTGACAATAGAAGAAAGTTGGTTGGGTTTGTTCTCCTATAAAAACTTGCTGCCTCAAGAGAGTGGTGGTCTACTGGTGAACATAGTAATGAATCTACTTACTAGTTTCATTATGTTCTTGTTGCCAAGATTTGATCCTATATTTGACCGACCACCTTTTATCGGCAAACTCTTCAACAATGTATGGAGAAAATATTTGTCAAGCACAAAGAAGAAAAATTAATTAGGATTTTGTTAATATTCTTTATGCTTTGGCTTTATAGGGTTCCCACTACAGGAGGAAAGGCTCTAGATCTACACCGCCTTTTTGTGGAGGTTACATCTCGTGGTGGCCTAGAAAAGGTATGAGTTATTATATTTTTTCAGGCATATTTAGGACACCTTGCATGATATGATAAGGCTCTGAAAACCAAAACTATTAAAATGTTACAAATCAATTCCCTGCTAATCCTTTATGGGCGGGTGGCGTGAATAATTTAAATCTAATGGTGATGAAGGGGAATTAGTTCACAGGTCATCATAATATGAGGATAGTTCAAACCCTGCTATCCTAAAGTTCTCAGGGGCCATAAGTTGTCTTGATTAGGTTCCAAATTAGTCTGCAAATTTTTGAAAGAATTGGTATGTTGTATTCAGGATAACTTTCTCTCTTTCTTTTTTTTCTTTGACGGGTATATTCAGGAAAACTATTGAAAACATTTTGCACAGGGATTCCTCTAAACCAACTTGATAACTCTTTCATATTACATTTCCTGCTGCTCTCAGCAGTGTGACAAATTTCTTGGTCCATTGTATCTCAAAAAGGAAACCAAAGTAGTAAGGTTCTAGTCTGCAGTATGTTCCCAAAACATAACCAACCCATTTTGGTCAGCTTCAAATATTGAGCTCTTAAATGCACTGGATATTCTAAATGTGCTTTCTGTATAAAATACTCATTTTATTGCTAGAGATTGATGACTAAGCAACTTTAGGGCATGAACTTTATCTGAAAGCATCTGAATCAATAGACTCAGTCAAGCTTCCTTTTCCCTTTAGATGTGCATTTATCATTGTGCGCCTGTGTATATTATTTATTAATGTAAACAGGTGCACAAAGCATTTTGTATCCTCATTTTTTTTTTGCTAGAAATTGATGACTGGAAGCAACTTAGGGAGCTTTATCTGAAAGCTTCTGAACCAATAAACTTGGTCAAGCTTCCTTTTCCCTTTAGGTGTGTATTTATCAGTTTGTGCTGTGTGTATTATTTATTAATATATACAGGTGCACAACGCATTTCTACAAGGTAATCTCTTGAACTGGTGGCAGGTTATTCGAGATCGCAAATGGAAGGAAGTGACTACAGTTTTCAAATTCCCAACAACAATCACCAGTGCATCATTTGTTTTACGGAAGTACTATTTGTCATTACTTCATCACTATGAGCAAGTTTATTACTTCCGCAAGCAATCCTTTCCAATCTCAATGGCTGGTAAGTATGATCCTTGGTTTTGTTGTATTGTTTAGAATTTTCTGTTGGTTAAAATATACATGATTTTTCATTTTGTTCTACAGATCCTCTAAACAGCAGCCCCATCAATGGGTCAGCTACTACACCTGTTTTTCAGGACAGTGCCACTACGAATGATTTGCCAGGTCAGGCTAGGTGTTGCTATCATTTTGATATAATGGTTCTATAAACTAAGGCCTTATTTATATATACTGTATTCCTGCATCTGCCTTCATTATTATGAGTATTATTATTTTGGTGCTTTTATCTATAGTTTTTCAGTATCGTGAAGGATAACTGCACTTGAGTATTCTTGAAAGGAGCTCTTCAATCCCTCATTTTTAGAGAGCATCTTCTATCTGAGCATTCAGACCTCTATGGGCACTCTATCATTTTGGCACCTTATTTGCAAATAAAAGATCAGAACCTTACATAAAATGAGCTGTAGCTACAATATCTTTATGTTGATTTTTTACAGTGATTAGATGATCATTTTATTCAGTGTATTATTTTATATGGTGGAGAATTCTTTCTGACCAGAGGAAATCACAAATTACATGGTCAATCAGTTAATTTTGTTGAAGTTTGGCCTCAACAATCCCAAGTGCTACTTATGTTATCATGTACTTCATTAAGTGCAAGTCACTCCCAATTTCTAATTGCTCATTTAAAATTTTTATGCATGTTCAGGCACAGGACCTTGACTTTACTAAACTTCCTTTTGTATGCCACTCGTAGAATTACATGAAATTTGGAAGTACTTTAGTGACCAAGCTCATGCAATGCCCTTCTCTCTTTTGGATGAATATCCTTAAACTACAATTTGGAAAAGAAAGAATAACATTAGAACTATAGGGCTGATTGTTTATGATATTGATCTACTTGCTTTAGAAAATTTGCCTTTGTATATTCTTTAATACTCTATCACTTGTTCCTGTTTTCTCATTTGTGCATTTAGTGTCTCTTTTTGTGTTATTGAATGTGCTTTAGCATTTCAGCTGCTATAAGGATTGTGTTGTCTATGTTGCATGCAGTGAGCCCTAGATTGCAGCCTGGCTGTTTGGTGACTGGAACTATAGATGGAAAATTTGATAACGGATATCTAGTTTCTGTGAATTTGGGTTCTGATGTGCTGAAAGGTGTCCTGTATCATATTCCTAATAATGAGTCACACATGTCTCGGAGTTCTAACACTTCAGCTGTACCTCCTCCCCGTAACTGGAAGAGATCCCAGATGGCACTACGGGATCCCTCTCGGCCCAAGCGAAGCCAGAGTGGTTACAACTTCTTCTTTGCAGAGAACTATGCCAGGTTGAAGCCTTTGTACTCTGGTCAAGAGAGGGCCATCAGTAAGAAGATTGGTATCCTATGGAACAAACTCACAGATGCTGAAAAACAGGTATTATGGAGCGTTTTTATCCTCTTCATTTTTCTCCCATGGTTTTATGATTAGAATTTTTTATACTCATCTGACTCACTGAAAGTCCTAAACTTAAGCCTTTTTTGTGATAACTGCTTCCTTTTGGCTTTTGTTAAAGTTGAAACCGAAACTGAAGTCATGAATTTTGAAGGGGGTGATTATGGTATTATAAAACTTCCATTAAACATATAACACCTTTCTGCATAAGCCAAACAAAGGGCTTCCATGAAAAGCGAAATTGTCCTTACTTCTCTATTAAGTTCTTTTTTATAAGCCAAAAGCTATTTTATTGAAATTAGCCAGACACATCTAGAAGCTCCTAGTGACCTTAAAAAAGAACTTTTGGTTTCCAAGAATCCAATCCAAATAGGGCCTTAATATGTCTCAAAGTGAAAATATATTTCATGATGTTATAAAATTTACAGATCATTCCCACTTCAAGAATGTTTTTTATGACTTGTGATTCAAACAAGGTGATCGCTTGTGGGCCTGACCAAAGATCATTCTGTATGTCCTGAAGAAGTCGATGTCTTCTACTAGTTAGGGGTACAGCTAGATGCATAGGCAAGAACATTGAGCTATGTTATCTGGTCCCTAGGCTGATAGAATATAATCATTGTGAAGACAACATAACTCAAGAAGTCCTTTTCCAATTATAAAACTTTTGACTGACTTCATCCTTTTGTCAAGCACAAATACCTGATTATATCAGGTGCCTAGGCTGATATATGGTATTTATGCTTTCACAATTTTAAAATTTTAGACTCAAGACCTGCATTCTTTGGCCCCTCGGCTGATAGTCATGGCTGAGCATTGAAATGTTCAATTTGTATTCTTCCTTTGTTGGATACCTTTGGGTTTACATGCTTTGGAGTGGCCTGGCAATAAAGTTTGATTTTTACTTATTTACAACTTATCTTTGCCCTTGGAATTGTTATGAGTTTGTTGTTTGCCATAGCTTCTTTCCAAATTATTCTCAAAGTCCATGCTATATTAATCTTTAAGTAAGTTCATATTTTGTTAAAGTTGGTAACACGAGCAAATAAATATCCAACCGTCATGTAGTCCATCTCAAAAATTAAAAGCGTATATAAAATTTTCATGATAGAAAATTCCTGCCCTTTGAAATTTTAACTAAATTGTATTCTTGGTAATGTACTCATCATATGATTTGAAATCTTTTAATACTTCGGTAATATAGTACTGCACCACATTATTTCAGTGTCAGGTGATACTGCCTTACAAACCTTGATTGTCTGGATCATAATTCTTCATTTATATAGAGATTGTGTTCATCGCTTCATGCTATGTTATGTTTGCTTTTAGTTTCATGTTCTTGCATTTTTGTTAATTGTGTTATTTACTATTCTTATATTGTGTGTGGCTACAATGATAATGATCATGTCTTCTTCATTATTTATATATTATTCATAAATAATCAAACTTTACCTGGAGAGAGTTTCTTGGAACCAATGACTAGTGAGTCAAATGCTAATGAGGGGATAGCTGACAGGTCAAATAATAGTTTTCAATTTGTGCATTACCAGGCTGATTTGTTTTAACCTGAATTTAAATTCTCAATTTCCAAAGCTATATCCGTGTACCTTTTTTTCCCTATATTCTGAATTCACACGCTTTTTTGTTGTTTTTTGGCCAAATTGATAAAAAAAAAGGCGGTGCATATCCTTATCTGAAAATTTCCAGAAAATTTCCTTTCTTTCAGCCAATTTTTCCTGACCAAATCTAATCTCGGTTCCATTTCAGTGCCTGAGTAATGATTTTCAAAACCATATGTGCGATAGAGCTTCATAGGACTTGTGTTTTTGGGGCATTGGGGCATAACTTCAGAATCCTTATCAATAATGAACAACTGCAAGTGTTTTAATTGCACATAGCCAAGCATATCACTGCTGTGTTGATATGGGGGCCTCGAAGTACCACATTATATCAAGAGGATCCAGTGTGATAAACTCTCATCCTGCAGAAAAAAGGAAGGAATGATTTGATAATGTACAGAATAAGAGTCCGTTTGGCAGCGATTCTAAGAAGCGCTTTTATCCTAAAAAGTATTTTTGAAAAAAAAAAAAAAAAATTAGGTGTTTGGCAAAATTTAGAAAACACTTTTAAAAATATGAAAAATCATTTGTAGTGTTGAAAAATTACTTGTAGTGTTTTTCGGAGAAATACTTATTAAGTGATTCTCCTAAAAAACACTTAAAAAGAAAATATTTCCACTAAAAACGCTTCGAGTAGAAATGCTGCCAAATATACTTTAAATAAAGGATGGTATAAGAATATTTTGTGAAATTTGATAAGATTGTATTATTATTTACAATTTCAAATTATTATTATATTCTGTTTTCTGCCCTTATAACAAGAAGCTTGCATTTGAAAATGGTCAAAATTATTTTGTAGTGGAACTTTAGATAAAATTGTTTGTTAAAGAATAAAATAGAGCATCTTCATGAGATTGATAGTTTGAGGATCTTAATTTCTGTCAACAGTCTTTATGACAAATTTTTAACTTTTCATTGCTGCACTGCAGGTCTATCAAGAAAAAGGCATGATAGACAAGGAGAGGTACAAGACTGAAATGTTGGAGTACAGATCTGCATATGATTCAAAACCTCAATAGTCTCCATCTTGTGGGGTTACTCATTCAGGACCTCATCTCTCTCCATTTTGTTGTTGTTGCTGCTACTGTTGTGTTGTCTCCATTATGTTCTTTACAAAGATTACTCGATAACATGATTCCTATGCCAAAACTATTGGTCGTGGAATCTGTAAATTGTCTAGGGAATTTTAGATTCAATCTGGATCAGTGGAAAATTAGCTCAGCTTATATACGCTGCTAGAATCAGAGAAGTCAATGATCTGGTTCCCTTTGTTGTTTTTTTTTTCCTAATTATCAACCTCTGGTGGCCAAAAATGCAACTTGTATTTTGTTGTTCAATATTTAGAAACAAAATGTCTGAATTATTTGTGATGATGGATGCATGGGTTAATCGTATTCTAAGTGAGCTCTGACCCCCTTCCATCCGAATTCCTGGTTGTTGTCACGTTGGGCATCCTTGGCCATTGCTGGGATTTGGTGCAGAACCTTCTTGTTGGTTCCACAACACAATATTAGGGTGGTTCCTGATATGGGGTCAATGGGGGATAAATTACGTTGGAAACGAGGCTGCTCTTTCAGCATCGCTCTCTTTCATTTGTCTTTATGTGGGTACTATTGAAAATGCTTAAAAGCTGCATAACTTGATTTGGAACGCTGATAAAGCACACAGGAATTCAAGGATAGAACTGTTGTATGTGAGCTTGTCTCATCTCAATATGGAAAGGTGCTGCTATTCTATGACTGAATCAGTATTTCAGATTTTCCCTCCTAAAAGTGGTCTCTGGCCATCCTTCTTTCATTTTTCCCAAGAAGGGTTTTATTTATGTTGGAGGCAGAGGAGCAGTCTTTCAGAGTTGTCCTAGTATTGGAGATGGGTTCATGAATTACCAGGAGGTTCAAGTGAAGAAGCATGATGGTGGGACAGGTTTTGTCCAGAAGGGAGTTTAATGTGGGAGAAATCAGGAGGCAGGGCTTTGAACAAAAGGATGTCGGCCAATCCCATAGCTAATAGTTTTCAATTTGTGTTAAGAAATACTAATCACCAAAGCCCCTGGATGGTGAAGGAGACTCAAGTCTCAACCCCCCACTGCCCTCTGAGAACAATTCTTGGTCAACTACGATATGGGATGCTGCTGCCCTCTGAGACACACTAGTATTGGAGCCTGGGCTCCCATCCAGGCCCCACCAGCCAAGAGGCGAGCTAAGATGTCAGTTGCAGGAAACAAGTGAGGAATTGAGGGAAGTGGGGCCTCTACTAACTGTATAGATCCGGCAACAACAGTGGAAGACATGGATTACACGAGTGATGATTATAATGCATCCACACAACACAAGAAACAGAAAAAAAAGGAGGCATCTAAGTAGCAACGAGCAACAACACTCATCACCACAATTTGGCAACTTCTGGTTAATATCAGTGCATCGCTCGTCATAAATCTCCCCCTTCTTACCATGCCTTTGGTTGGGGTTTGAGAAGAATGAATTCAACTGAGGCTCTAAATTCAACAGAGTTTGACAAGGTGGTCCAGAGGCTGCAAGTACACACAAATGTAAAATCTGCAACGAGACTTTTGGACTGGTCATACTTTTTGGGGGCCACATGGGATGCCACCGGACCGGTAAAATTGTAGCTCCACCTATCCCATCAATATTAATGAGCTTTCATCCATGGAGCCCTAGTTGTAAATTACAAGAAGCTAGGTTTCAAGCTTATTTGCATCCTGGAAATCCATCCATCTGCATCTTCCTTTCGCAACCACTTTCAACTGTGTAGATATTGTTTTTTGGATCCAAGAGATTCATATGGTTTTAAAACACATACAAATTTAAGAGGTGTCCATAGTAGCTTTTGGAACTTTTTCTCAGGATATCGTATGGATGCTTACTCCATTGGATTACATAGCAGCCAATAGAAACTTTCTTTACATGAAAAGCACAGGACTACTCATCCTCCACTTCTAACTTCCTCTGTTTTCCATACGCCATATCCTCTTTTAGTGCAGGAATTTCAACTCTGCAGAGAACAAATTTCTTCAGCATGCAGTTGCAAGATATGCATTGTCGTGAATTCGTCATGCTGATGATCAATTTTCAAATACACGCTCTGGGCAGGTGAAGGGGCCTGAAACAACTAACAGAGCCAGGGAAGGAATTCAACCAATCAACTGAGTCATATAACAAAATTATCACATCACAATAATTAACAAAGCTATTACAGCCATTCATATTCTATCCTACATGCTGAAAATTTTCAAGCTAACAAAAAGTTGGTCTCAAAATCTTTTCCTACAACTTTGAAGAAGTCCATTACCTGGGCATATGTAAGTTACTATTTAATATATGGTAGATAACCATGGACGTAGTCATTAACTAAGATTCAGTACATCAAAAGTCAGGTCAAAGGGTTGACAGGAGAGGAAGAGAAAAAAGAGAAAATATGTGATGGTGCCATCACATGTTAGGTCACCCTGACTTTGTTTTGTTGTCTGTCCTACCAAATAAGACCCACTATCTTCCTGCATCAGCTGAATCAAATTCATCTATGTGAACATCTTTCCTTTTGACCTTCTGGGTGATATCATCAGTCTATGAAACATTATCATGTTACAGCTCCTCCCACCAATTTTGGTGGGTGCCTGGTCTTTGGATGATATTGTGAAGGAAGTTTCCAGTCTGATAAAGATGGTGTTCTAAACCCAAGGTTCAAGCTTAAGTTGATTTTTGGGTCAGCAGACTTGTGTTCACTTTGAGTATGAAATGAAATAATCAATAGGGCTAGTCCAAGTAACTTTCAGAATCAACTGGCCCCAAATGAAGATTAGAACTGCTTGCCCCCTACCCAAGAAACAATGGTATGATTTAGAGACTTCAAAGAGGAAAAGTCCTGTGGAAAAGATTTAAGGAAGAAGACCCAAATTTTCCTTTTTGGTACCCTATATGCTTATACTATAAGTTAATGAAAGATTGAATACTGATATTTTATTGAAGACATTAGGCAATGTGTAAGGACATTTTTAGAACCCTAATGGCTCATAAGTTAATGAAATATTGAATAGTGATTTTTGATTGAAGATATTAGGCAAGGTGTAAGGACAGATGATGCATAGTATACCATATATGTGAGTGGTTTGTTATTAAATTCCATAAACAGAGGAATGTTACAAAACTATACCTTTTAAATGTGTATGCAACCATTAGCTTTTAAAAAGGTTCTTTTTTCATTTATTTATTTATTTTTAAAAAAATTCATTCTAGTTATTAATCAATAATAATAATAATAATAATAATAATGAAATAAAGATGCATTTGTTTTATTTCAAATTGGGGTTAATTTTTTTTTTCTCCTTTTTTGTTTACATGAAAAAATGGTGGGTTGTGATTAAATTTTATGAACTATCAATGGAAATGAAAGGAAGAAAGAGAATTTTGATAAGGAGGGAAGAAAATGTCCATAAATAAGGTGAGATTCTTTGAGATTTGACTTTTTTTTTTTTTTTTTTATAATATTTATCCCAATTCATATTATTGTTATTTTTATTGAGAGAATTACTACTATAAATCATAGTCCACTATAGAAAGGAGCATTTTTCCTCATCTAAGAGGTGGGTTTTTGCTTGATTTTGTATTTGGTTTTTTCTTTTAGTCATAGGGTTACCCACCTTTTTTAAAAAAATAAAAAATAAAATTTTTTTTAAAATGGGATAAAATATTTATTGGTGCCAATTTTGCTTCTCCCTTTGTCTTAAAGGCAAGAGCTAAAATTCTTGTCAATGTTGCTTGTAAAATATTATGCTTGGGTAAGAAGTAATTTAGTTAATTATTGAAAATAATTAATTAAAAAAAAGAAAAAAGAAAAGATGATGCTTCATGTACTACCAATCTTATCAATATTTTTATCATTTGTTTATATGATAATAATGGAATAAATAAAAATTATTTAAAAATAATAATTTTATTTATTAAATATAAATTTTTTTTATCTCTAATTATCATCTTTCATCCAATAAGACAATAAAAATAATAAATAAAATGGTAATAAAATTAACATTTTTTTTTTTAGAAAAAAAAAAAATCCTTCAATAAGAGTTGAACTTGAAAAATGAAATAGGAAAGTCTTTCATCGGAGTAACCAATTTAATTTCTAATACACTCTACTATTTTTAATAATAATTATCAAATTATTATTTAATGCTATTAGTGATCTAATATCTTTAAAAGCTAAAACCCCTTTTCTTCTTCCTATTTTACAATATCAAAATAAAAGATATAATAAAAAAAAAAAAATTTAAGTGATAAGTACCCTTCTTTTTGTGAATTGGGTGAATTTGAAAGACCTTTTCATCCCAAAGATAATCTGATAAAATCTCCTCACCATTCAAAGAGAGATTCAAAAGGAAGAAAAGGTTGGTATTTGGGTAGTTTGAAAATTTGAAATTTAAAATTTTGATAATTTAGATTTGATGAGATTTTGGTAGTAAGATTGTTACCAAATTTGGATGATTTAAGAAATCACGCTCCCTTAAATGCATCTTTGACTCATGCCCATGAGAAGTAAAGGCTGATTGTGAATACAAGGTTAAAAAAATATATGGGGGTTGGGCTTGTAAATCATTACTCAATTGAATCAAATTTATATATTTGGATGGTGGCCTTTTCGCCTTTTCTTCTTCTTTTTGCTTTATGGGATGGGTGTCATGCAAAATCCTTTAAATAAAAAAAAATAAAAAATAAAAAATAAAAAATTAATTCAGCTACATACCCCATGTGTATAATATTCATTAGTAATGATATGATATGGTATGATATGACCGATTTGTGTAAATTACAATCGAATTACCAAGAAGGATCGAATTACCAAGAAGGAAGAAAGAGAGAGGGTGTTTGGGAAAGAAGAGAGAAGGGGTAAAAGAGGAAAGGAATGAGAATGAAACCGCGTGGAAGAGGAACAAGGAGCAAGATGGCAAGGGGAGAATAAGTAGAGTGAGGGAGAATACAAGAGAGAAAGAGAGAGAAAGAATAGTAATGACTGAAGATAGCGATAAGCACGGATTTTAAAACCAAGAGTTTCTGGTTTGGAAGGTTTCATTTTCCTTAAAAACTTTAATAAATTACCTTTATTGTTTTGATTTTATTTATTTTATTTTTTTTTATTAATGGAAAGAGAAATAGTTGGGGAGTGAGCATATCCAGAGAGGAAGTGACCCGTAATTTAAGAGAAGAAAATATTGGATTGAAAATTAAAAAAAAAAAAAAAATTAAATAAAAACAAAAATCTTTTGACATTCCTGAATTACAGAATTACTACGTTTGGGATTTGGTGATTGAATTCAAAAGTTGGTGGTGTATTTTTGGGGAGTTGAGGAGAGAGATAGAGGGGGGTGGGGAGAGGGGATACTGAAAAAACGGAATAAGAGGCAAAGGGACGAAGAACGTGACAGTCAATATCCTTCGTGAGCAGTTAAAGAATGACCCTTGAGTATGTACTGTGTATTCATTCTCTTCTTCTTCTTCTACATCTTCATCAGCTCTTCTTCTTTGGTTTTTCTCTTTACCCATTTGTAGATTTGTCTTCGTCTGATAGATAGCTTTGTTTTTTCGGATTAAGGAGCTGTTTTTTCTAGCTGGGTATACTGCAATTTTAGGTGATCATGATCCAGTGCTTAAGAATTTTTTTTTTTTTTGAAAATTTTTGAAAAATCTTTTTTTTTTTTTTTTTTTTTTTTTTGTTTCTTTTTGTTTCTTTTCAGCTAAGCTACCTTCTTCTGATGGATTGATTTGAATCTTGAGTCTGTGGTCCGGTCAGTTTTATCCTTAGGTGTTGGAAAGTCTGGGTATGAGTCTGTGCTGTAAGTCACGCTAATTGGCTTCTGCCTTGTTCTCAGCTGGGATTCTTCTGGTTTCGCTTCCATGGACGATGATCAAAAGAACAAGTTCTGTAAAATACTGGAAGGAGGTGGAGGGGAGGATCACGTGGCTTCAGAAAAGGGCGCGCTGAAAGAGGAGCCAGCGGCGGGCAACGGAGGGCCCATGATGAAGCTCAAGCATCAGAGCTCCTGGGAGTTGAGTGGGGAAGATAACGTCCGGGAACCTCGGATCTGCAGCGTCTGCAAAAGGGAGTTTAGCTCCGGTAAGGCTTTGGGGGGTCATATGAGAGTTCACATTCAGGCCAGCAAGAAAGAGGACGAGCTTCTTAACAAGAAGACCGCCAAGCTCAAGAAACAATCCGTGAGTGGTCCTGGTTCCACAACTAACAATGCCGATGACACCACTTGTTCCCTTTGCGGCAAGAATTTTCCGTCTAGGAAGTCGCTCTTTGGGCACATGAGATGCCACCCCGAGAGGGAATGGAGGGGAATTCAGCCACCGCCCACCGCCAAAAACAGTTCATCTTCGACCTTGTCTGAGCTTCTTCCCCGAATAGTGGATGATCAATTTGATTCGGCTACTACGGTTACCAAGTGTGTTACTGATTTGCAGCAGTCTCTGTCAGGATCCGGATGGTCAGTCACTGATAGGAGAGGCCGGAAAAGCTTTCTTCCTGATGCTGACTCAGATGCTGATACTGATGCTGCTTATAATCTCTTGATGCTGGGCCATGGGGATTTCCTCTATCTTGGGCACCCTCCACACTCTTATCAGCAACAGCAAAGAGTGAAGGAGGAATGTGAGAGCAATTCCCCAACTAACAAGGCCGAAATTGAGGAGAAGAACCAATATTTTGAATGCACAGCTGGGTCGAAGAAGAGAGGAATTGAGGCGTCACTCTTCGGCAACATGAAGAATTCTCCGTCAAAGAAGTTGAGAATCGAAGAAAAAGGTTCCACTGAGGCAAGGAATGGTGGTGCCGTAATGTCGTTGAAAAAGATGAATGGTGGGAAAGGCAAAGGCAAGGCTGTGATGGAAACTGGTCTCTCTGTGGACCAGCCTGGGGACATGATTGGCCTGTGGGCGGAGGCTTACTGGCCTAGAGAGGAAGCTGTGGAAGAGGAATCTGATAGCAAGAACACCTATGGCAGCGCACTTGGGGATCAGCTCAACTCCATCTCAAACTCCCACCAGGAGATTAGCATGAAAACGAAGAAGAAGAAGAGGAGGAAAATGAAGCTGACAGAATTGGAAGCAACAGGAGGAGCAGCAGGAGATATTGTGCCGGTCAATCCAATTCATCAGAAGCAGGTTCCTACTACTCCTGATAGGTACAGATGCAGTACTTGCAATAAATCTTTTCCAACTCACCAGGCCTTGGGGGGTCACAGGTCCAGCCATAACAAATTTAAGAACAGTCAAACAATGGATGATTCTGCATGTGCGGATGCCCCGCCTGCTGATTATGAACATTATGGATTTACACTCAATGCCAACCTCACCACCCAAGCCCATGAAGCTCAAGGATGCAACGATGCTGCTGCTGCCTCAGCTTCCATGCTCAGTACTACACACCAATGCAAGTGCTGCAACAAGACCTTCCCAACTGGTCAGGCTCTTGGAGGCCACATGAGGTGTCACTGGAATGGTCCATCTGAAGCTCCATCCAGCCAAGTCACATCCCCAGGAGAAGCCAGTCAGACCGGTCCTAAACTCCTCCTAGGTTTTGATCTCAACGAGCTCCCCGCCATGGACGAGGAGGATGAAGGTACTGAGTCTGTCACTCTCGCAGCTGGTGATACATCTTCCTCTCACAATTCAGTTAACTAATCAGTAGAATTTCTCAATTCAAACAACTTGGTTATAGAGTTGAGTAGCTCAAACTTTGGCTTCTGATGGTTTCTGATAGTTTCGGTTAGTATTGTTTTTTGCTCTTGGTTGCAGCAGTCAAACATTATTGCAGAGGAAACCTCTTGGTTCTTTCTTGTTATATCTCTAATGGGTCTTTTGGGGCTTGTCTTTTTGTGTCTATTTCTTCAACCAAAGCATGATGGTCCAGCAGGCTCTCTCATGGAAAGATCCAAAAGGACCTTTTGTTTCTTTCTTTGGGACGAAGAAGGCGATGTAAAGCAGCTTCATGTTATACATATGTTTCTTTTTGGTTATTTAGATCCTATATTCCTCATATTTTAATCTCCTTCTCTTTGGTGTTTAATGACTGCTTATTTTATTCAGATGATCAGTTTCATCTTTCCTTGCCCTTTCTTGGTAAAAATTTCAGGTTCCAATGAGGATTTTTTTTCTTTCAATCTTGGATGCCAAGTCAGTATTTGAATTAGGTAGAATTTATCTGACTTATGATTTATTTATTCTAGTATGTGAGGCCAAGAAAGCAGCACTAAGTAGTGGAGGTCCAAAATATGAAAGTGCAGTGCAAAAGTCAAGAAACAACTCTCCATCAGGAGAAACCTCACCCTCTATTAACTTTCCTTGCAAGGATCAACTTTTTTTTCTTTAGTGAATTTTTCAAAATAAAATAAAAGAGGGTTGATTTGGGAAGAACATGGAACTTGCTCAAAGTTACTTAGGAGGTGCTTGGAACTTCTACTTGTGGGGTCATTTGAAGGGGTCTTGTTGTACTCATGACAAAGATGTACAATTATCTTCCTTGCACTAATATTATTATATTAGGAGGTAAAAAAAAAAACCAGTTCAAACTTTTGAGCTTACCCCAAATAAACAATTACACATGACTCTATTGTTTAATCTGCTCTTGATCTCAACTGTGGAGCTTTCGGTTTCCTGTCCATTTCGCGCTCCATATATCGTTCTCGCAACTTGTGACCAAGTCAGAAGCAAAAGCAAGGCACACAACTGAGTCATAGGGAGGCTTTTAACATTCAATTATTATTAGATCTGCAAATGAATTGCTTGTATGTATGATGTTCCTATATTTGAATGAATCAGAACAGTAGACAGAGAAAGAGAAAGGCAAATAGAGAGAGCAGTTAATTGGCAGTGGTGGGGGTGTTAATGTTATGAGGGTTGGGGCAAGAGAAGGGTAGTGCACAGTAGGCACATCTTATGTCTTTAGCTTATCAGAGAAAGAGAAGGCTCAACTGTTTTCTTGACACATTCTCGTGACCCTATGAAAGCAACGCTTTTTATACGAATCATTTTTGACTTTATATATACATTACCACCTTTCTCACGCCTTATTCTTAACTTTGGAATAGTACTATACTTACTCACCTTTATGTGTCTACGCTCGATCATTTACATTGTCACATATATATACTCCTAGCTAGCTCCTCCAAATTAGAAGTCCCAATCTCCCTATCTACTTTGATGTTAAATTCAGCTTAATTCATTACCAAAATTGCTTTTCATTTCACAAGGCACAGTAGGACAAAGACTAGAAAAAATCAAATTACATGATTGAACAAAAACTTACATTTTAAAGCCTATGTAGGTATTTGATTTTTTTTGGATTACTCTAAATTTTTCATGTGCCCGTCTCACAACATGCCAACCAGAAACTACCCTCTAATGATTTGATGAGTCATTGTATTTTCATTTCCAGAATTCATTTATTTTCTTCACATTCAGCAAAAAAATTCACATCCCTAATCTAGAAACAAAAAACTTGTGAAGAAAGTCCTGACATGCTGCCTTGAAATTCATTTGGTACATTGTGATTTTCCCAGCATTTGGACAGACAATTGCTCACTGTAACATGGGGGGGCCATGACTATGATTGCCAGGCAAATCTAGAAGTGGAATCACTGATTGAAATATGCAATGCCCTTGTTGCATAGCAAGTGCTATGAAATGTGACCTACTTCATGCCCCCTTTCAAAGACAAGATGGCTCAATTTCTCCGAACCATCCAAAAGTTCTGTTTGCAAATTTTTATTTATTATTTGTTTGTTTATTTTTTTGAGAGATTCCTGCAGGAATATACATTCAACATTCTTGTCTTGTAACGTATTGTATGCTTGCATTTCTGAGGTACCACTCCTGAGGTACCAACTCTTGGACCATGCTCTATGATATGCTTATTTTTGTTTTGTCTCTTGATCCATAACCAGCTAGGGTGTCCACTTCCATGACTGAAGCTGTATTTACCATAGAATTTATTCAATAATGGTGATTGTTTGGCATGTGGGTTTAACAAAATCCGGGTGACTGTGATCTCCAAATGACATTGGTTGCTTGAGACTAAACGTGTGCCTTTAATATATATGAGCTATCAATCCACAATTGTGTCTTTTCTTAATTATTCAAATGAATAATTGCCATGATTGTTCAGCTGGGGTAGATGGCCTATCCATCAACTATTTTTAAAGGGGATCGATCCCCCTTGAATTCATGATCGCAGTTGAAACCAGTATGCTTCTTTCATCCATAGTTGATTATTCATGCTTCCTTGTGAAAATTTGCCTAGATCTGTTCTGTACAACATAACTAGTTGTTAAGACTCTGAATGCATTTTCTTCTCACTTCTTGCATCAAAAGAAATATTTCCACTAGCTGTTTTCAATTTATTGTTGGACACTGCAATTGTTTCCAACTCTTAAGAATCCAAGACTACATTGGACCCTCTTAGACCTCATTAACCTTGTGGGGTCTAGGGAGTAGGTACTACCATAATGACATGTAGATTCCTAATCATGTTCATCAGTTCGTTGTTTCTTTCAGTGGCCTAACATCTTTCAATTTGAAACTTTATCCTTTTCCATTAATGATAGGAAGTTGAGTTTTCAAACTGCAAGATGCTAGTCAAGATCTCTTTCATATATAGGCATGGGATGGAGTATCTCACCATTTATCTCATATATACCTTTAAAATACCCCCAAGGACAAAGGGTGGGATCTTAAAAGTTGGTTCACAAAAGACACCCATGAGAACAAGAAGATGCTGACCACCAAGGTGCATTGGGGGTAAGTCTTTTATTGAAAAATTTATTCCTTCTCTTCATATACTACTGCGATGTTAACATCAGGAAGACAAGTATTAGAACCTGTTATTTCATGGGACCCTGTTAATCTTGGTGGATGCAAATGGGGTTAGGAGACTTTGAAGATATCTTTTAAAAATGAGGGGCTCCATTGCGATATGGACAGATTGGTAGAATAGAAAGAAAAGGTAGGGGAAGTGTTGTGGTGTAAGCAAAACTGGGAGGGAGTTGGGAAATGGTAGTTGACGACCCCCAGAGTGTGGGGGGCCCTTAGAGTAAGGCCCGCACCCCACCTTACTTTTTGTGGAGTGAGCGGTGGGTGGTGGAGGACGTAGCACTGCCCCCGTCACTTTTGACTTCCAACGTACCCTGCATTCACCATTTCTTGGGATTTATATAGGAGCATGTCACCAAGAGTTACCCACTTTACCCTTAGGTTTGAGTTCTAGGATTTTGGAGCTTGAGCTTGTAGTTAGCAGTTATGCGTCATGTTCAAGAGGTTTAGGAGTTGCAGTAGTTGGCGGTTGACCGTTAAATATAGGAGTTAAGGAGTGTAGACGTAGGTTTAGGGGTTTGTGTAGTTATGGGATTGTTAGGAAGTTTTGTTATTGAGACGTAGAAATGGAAATGGGGAAGATGGTTCGTAGATATGTTAAAGAAAATTAACTCCTCTAAACCAATTATAAAGGTTATTTTGGTTCTCAAAAATAAAATAAAGATGAAAAATATAATAGAAAATGAAAAAAAAAGTTTAAAAAAAAAATTCTAAAATTAATAAATTATTTTTATACATAACTTTAATTCAAGTATTTTATTTTTATTTTTTTTATATAAAGATTAAATAATTTAAAAATATATAATTTTTTAATTAATTCTAATTTTATTTAATTTTTATTTTTATTTTTATAATAAAATTGAATATATAAGAAAATAAGGGGCTTGACTTGCTAACTGTTTTGAAAAACGATTTTTGGTTTTAAGAAAATGAAAACATGTTTAGCAAATATAAATTAATTTTTTATTCTTAATAATTAAAAAAATAATTTTTTACATGTTTTTATAATTTGCAGTTTTTTTCCAATACTTTCTAATGACTATCTTAAAAAAATAATAGGATGCATATGAATGATAATTGAATTTATTTTAAAAGACATTCGAGATTATTAGAGCTGTTTGAAAGTGATTTTAGAAAACGTTTTTAACATTTTAATACTTCAAAAATTTTATCATTCAAATGTTAAAAAAGATTAGAAAATATTTTTTAGAATTATTGTCAAACACACTTTTAAAATATGTTTGATAGTGATTTTAAAAAGTACTTATAATATTTTTAATTCTTAAAAGACAAAAATTTTCAAGTTTTAGAAAGACCAGAAATGTTTTCTAGAATCATTACCAAATACACTTAGAGCCCAATTGATGATGATTCTAAAAAAAGTTTCTAACTTTTCTAATACTTGAAAATTTTTATTTTTAAAGTGTTAGAATGGGTAGAAATACTTTCTAAAATTATTATCAAATAAACTCTTAGAATGTGTTTAGTAGTGATTTTGAAAAATGTTTTTAGCATTTTTAATATTTGAAAAAAAGACTAAAAACACTTTTCAAAATCATTGTCAAACGCACTCTAAGAGTATATTCAACAGTGATTCTGAGAAGTATTTTTATCATTTTTAATACTAGAAAAATAAAAATTTTCAAGTGTTAAGAAAGGTTAAAAACATTTCTTATAATCACTACTAAACGCACTCTTATAGTACATTTAGGAGTGATTTTAGAAAGTATTTATAATATTTTTAATACTTGAATGATAAATTTTTTTAAGTATTAGAAATATTAAAAACATTTCCTATAATTGCTACTAAACGGACTTTTAGAGTGTATTTGAGAGTGATTTTAAAAAACTTTTCCCCAATTCCTAATACTTAAATGATAAAAAATTTCAAGTGTTAAAAGGATTAAAAATGTTTTTTAAAATCACTGTTAAACGACCTCTTAAACTTGTTTGATAGTGATTTCAAAATGTTTTTAACTTAAAAAATGTTTTAGAAAAATATTAGGTGTTTGAAAAAATTTAAGAAACATTTTAAAAAATTAAAAAATCACTTATAATATTAAAAAATCACTTTAATAGTGTTTTCTATTAAAAAAAACACTTAATTAATAAATCATTCTCTTAAAAATACTTTATGATAACACTGACATACCCTATATTTTGATAAAAGATTTGAAAACGTTTCTAAAATGGCTCTCAACTCAATATAATAATATATTTGTATTTTTAAATCGGAAGATGTGTAGCTCTTGCCTGAGCTCGGAAGTTGGGTGCGGCTGGGTCCACCTTTCTCATATCGTATTTGATACGCTGAACAGAGATTCCAAAATAGGCGCTCCACCAGTGAAAGGGTGGAAGGTAGGTTGAGGGTGCAGGAAGATTCAAATCAAATCATTGGCCCAACAACTGGACCACAGCCCCTCTAACCCTCTTAAATTTATACCACTTTGGAGGCTGTAA
Source organism: Vitis rotundifolia (assembly GCA_030254885.1). Classification (NCBI taxonomy): domain Eukaryota; kingdom Viridiplantae; phylum Streptophyta; class Magnoliopsida; order Vitales; family Vitaceae; genus Vitis; species Vitis rotundifolia. The sequence goes on from CM058169.1 coordinate 9,285,884, forward strand.
ATGATCATACCCTCCCCCCTCCCCATGAAACTGATTTCTACTAATAATAAATAAACCTCAGTATGACCAAGCCAAGACAGCCATAACCCTGCAACCACCCTGCCAAATTTTGCTGCCTTCACTCTTTCCATTCATCATCAATCGTTATTAATTGCACAACCTCCTAATCTTACCACTTGAAAGGGGAAACAATTGTTGAAAGAAAAATTTGAGGGAGATACAGATGAGGCCCATTTTAGCAAATAAATCAAACTGCTTGACAGTGCCCCTTCCCCAAACTATTGAGAGGGAAGAAGTAGTAACCACCCAACCAGGACAAAATAAGCTCTCTATTAACACTATGAAAATACTAGAAAATGAAAATTCACATTCACATATTTCTCTGAGAGATGTTAAGAATACACAAAAAAGGACCTAAAGTTCCCAGATTTATGTTAAAAATACAGCAAAAAAAAGAAGGGTGGGGGGGGACCCTCAAGTTCCCAGACTTATGTGGGTACAACCACTGAAGAATGGGGAGGTAACTGAAACACAAACAATCCAAAAGCCAACAGCAATAATAACTGTATAAGAAAACACAAAGTAACCTTACACAGCCTTTTCTCCATCTTCATAACCTCTCCTGAGCCCAAAATATCACCACAATATGTCTCCAACTCCTCAGCTTGTTTCTTTAGCATTGCAGCCTTGCCTTCTGCTTCTCCAAGCTTGTTCAGCATCTGTGCTTGCTCCCCAGCCAGAGCTTTTTGTTCTTCATAAATCATGATTTGGTCCCCGACTCTCAACTTCTGGATTGTCCTGGTTAGTGTCAGATACTCGACCTCAGCTTCAATCTTTTGTTTAAAGAGGCCCTCGAGCTCAGTCTCCATCTCTCTACACTGTTTCTGCTGCAACTCTACGGCACTCCCCGATTCTTCCTTTTCTGACTTGCTACTGCTTATAGCAGCTTCAAGTTCAACAATCCTGGATTCCTTGACCTTGAGCATAGCTGTCGCTTCCTCCAATTTGCTCTCCAGAGAACTTATATTTTGTTTTAAACTATGCACCTGGGTTTCCATGAAACATGAATCACTTTGTCTAGTCTCTTCAGAACTCAACTGACATGATGAACTTGCTTCATGGATTTCTGGACCCATGGAAGCAAAATCTGCAGAACTGCTATCCTTAATTGAACTGTTACATACTGAAATAGTTTCCTTGGCAATCTCTCCAAATTTCTGAACTTCTGCAAGAGTTATGCATAAGCCTGTTAACTATATATCTTAATGAACAACCGTATATAATTAGAAACGACACACTCATAGCCCCACATTTTACTAATTCACATCACACAAGTGCAGCTGAGGAATATCAACATGAAAAGGAATATGTAAGTTGATATTCACCAAAGAATGGACAACTATCTTCCGGTGACTGACTACAAACAATCAACTCCAAATTAATTAGTGAGCAACAATTTGAAAGTGAACACCTAATGTCCTCCTTTTTCCCAGCCCTATTAAATCAAGTAAAAAATATTGTAAGTCAATAGTGATGTCACCCCTGTGAGGCAACCACATGCCCCCAAACTTCCCCTCATCAATATGAACAAAAGATGACAGAAGCAGAATATATGAGAAAATTATTAACTCCAGTATTAATGAGAAGAGATGATAATATTCAGTAAGACTACTAAAATCTAAATAATATATGAAAAAAAATCACATAAAAGAAAATAAGCACTTGTCACAAGCTCTAGAAACAAGTTTTGCTAGCCCAAATTAGTTGATAGCATACTAAGGTAATGTTCACCACATTTAAAATAGAGATTACACAGAAAACATCAAACTACAGGAGTGAAACTAGCATATGATAAAAGCAAACAAGGAACTTAACCACAAGCTCTTGAAACAATTTTGGCCACAGAGAGTATTATTTTCATAAAGCATTGCAGAATTAAGATTTTATTTCTATTTTCCTTTCTCAATTTTCATAAAAGAAATTCTATGGCGCAAGCTGTTAACAAAAAGAGGATGAAATAGTGAAGGCCTAAAAATTAGGCAGAGAGAGAGAGAGCATTCTTTTCATCAACATTACAAATCTTCATTTTATTTCTAAAGTATTCTTTCTAGAAATATAACAAAATCACCATTTCACTGCTATTTTCCATCTTCCCTTTTCATACAAGTCCTATCAAAAGAGGGCATACAAGATGTAAACCAGACTAATAAAGCCAAAGCCCAAAAATCAGACAAAGAGCCAGTAATTCATGAACTAAAATATCAAAAGTGATATAAGCAAAATCCTTCAAACAAGACATTAAACAAGGGGTCTCTCTACCTCATATATCCAAAGAAAATCCTAACCAGGAACAACATAGTTAATTCCTTACCAAAAATCCCACTTAAGCGTCATGATGCCTTTCCATAAAAGCACCATCATGATAACCAGGGAACAGATACATAAGCCAACAAAATGCCATGGACAGAACAACTATAGCTATGATTACATCCTGTTGATGGTTTTCCCTATCTGCATCAGATATCTGCAGCTTTTACACCTAAGATGATATGTTGCAAGCCCACCATTAGAAGGATCACACAAATGATTGACATCAACATTAAAAGAACAAACCGGGCAACCCCTTGAAAGTACTTACCCCAAATTGGAGAGAGGAGAAACCCATCCAATCTAGAAAGAACAAAATCCATCTGATCTTTGACTAGGTTAAGGAAGCTCAAGAAAATCTAAAGTCCATCAATTGATAATACTACCACAAATCCTATGAACTTTCTCATGGTTGAGGCAGTTCAGTTCATCCCTATTTTCCTCCCCATAAGAGAGCCCATCATGTTGATGGATCCTTTCTTCACCATTTTCTAGTTTAGAGAAAATCTTTCATTTCAATTGAAACCAATGGGATCCAGAGTTAAAGCTGAATAACAGTCAAGACCCCTAAAAGCCAAAGTACCAGCCAAAATTCACTCACCCCTTAAATTCCCATGACAAATCATAACCAAGACTTTGATCACTTGGGTAGTACAGGCCCAATAATCACAAATCATTTCAAATTTTGCACAGTTAGCATGAATAGAAAAATCTTCTAGAAATCATCACCACTTAAAAAAATGTTAGAAGGGAAAAAACCACTGAAAGGATCTCCTAATTGGAAATTGGAAGGACAATCCATATAGATTTGTCTACATCTTAGCACTCTGTCCTCCACCTCCTCCACCTTGTTTCCAGAACACCTCTTTATCCACCTTTTCTGTTTCACAACTGGTTTGATGTGTGGAACTCAGCGGAGGAGAACTAGCCTATAGCCTTTATAGATTGAGGTAAATCTTCATAACTAAACAATCAAGTCTTTCTGCATGTAGGGGAACAATATTTGAAATGAAAAGAAAAGAGGGTGACCATGTTAATTGAATAGGTGAGTTAGTTTGTATAAATTCAGTCCGATATTTTGCCATACTTTTATAGTTTTCAATACTCCTTTGTCATGATAATTACAGTGAAAATAAGAAATTCTGTTCATTTGATTTCACAAATCGTCCATATAGAAACACACAAACACATTAGAGGCATGCTATAATTGCAAACAAAGGAATTAATGTTATGATTATGAATTAATAATAAATATAGAAACATCCTAAGGGTGGTTATCAAGGTTGGCAGTGGAGGGCATACACACCTTTTTCTAGTGCTTCCTGAACAGACTGGAGTGCAAGGATGGAGTCGACCAATGGGTCTTGATCTATCAAGGGCTGATCAGTTTCATCTTTTTCTTCTTTAACCTCCCAAGGCAAGTCAGCAGCTAAATCATATTGTGAAAGATCTTCAACTTCCCCTACAGTTTCTTTGCTGTAACCAGTTTGAAGTTCCTCACCAAACTGTTTTTCACCTGCCTGAGCTTCATCACTATTTTCCCCATCATAATTTGTCAATGTTCCACTTTGTTTTCCATTACTATTGGCAGAAAAATTTCCCTGCATAAAGACAAAGTTTGAGCTTCTTGAGTCAGACTCCATGCTGGAATGAGAGTTTTCCTTCTCAATTTTGACCCTTTCTCCTCTAGGCTTCTTGCTGGTTTCAGTGCGAGGCTTTCCCTGTTGAACCCGCTGAATTGAATTACCTGAGCTTTTCCCACTCAGATTCTTCATCCTATTTTTATCCCGTGCATGCCCCAGTACTGCATTCATATCATGCCTTGCCTTTGGAGCGCTGGCTGCAGTGGAAGACTTGCTACTTCTATCCTCACTGTTCTCAGAATCTGTACCAGCAGTAAAAGTGGACCCAACTGCAAACCTCGAATCCGAACTAGAGGCATGAGCAGCTACATAATCATTGACACCTGAATTTTTTACCAAGATATTTGCGGATCCAATAGATCCCTCACTATTTTGCTTAATCTCGGATAGATATGGAGGTTTGGCTTGATTTAATGAACCCGACAAACCCCGTTTCAACATTTTACTGGAATCCACACTCACACTTGAATCCTTAACAAAGTCTCTTCTAATCCGCCTCCACTTCTTCAACCCGTACCCTTTTGTGGTTGGATTGGAGCCTCCGGAAAGCCCAGGAGATTTGGTTGGAACTGTTGATGGCGAATCTAGAGGCTCAACAATCTGCTGATCATCCTTCCCTTTTGCATCAGGTGCCAAAACATTAGCATCCACAAATTCCCCACCAGAGCTCACCTTCTCAATTGCACAAGACCCATTATTATTGATCTTAGTGTCCTCAATAAGCGAAATTCTATCAGGGCTTAGCTCATTATCCTCGATGGATTCGGATTCTTCATGTCCAAGACATTCCCTTCCCAAATCCATCACTCAATTCTAGGTAAACCCTCAATTAAAAATCTTCCCTGGAATACCCTCACCGCATATTTCAGATCAAGATCAACTAATCATAATCATTCCAGCTCATGACTACATGAAATCGAGATAGCAACCATCTGAGACAATCAAAACACAGAATTGTTGTTGAATTGAATACAGATACAAGCAAGATCCAACAAAAGTAACAAACCTCAATTGCAAAAACAAAAAATAAATAAATAAATAAATAAAATAAAATAAATTAGAGGAATTAAAACCCAAAATTGAAATGGAAAAACTGACCTTTTCCTCCATAAATGAAGCAAGCTGGGGACATGAGAAGAGGTATAAAGAACACGGAAACCCTAAACTCGGATTGGATTTGGAAATTTATAGCCATCAAAATTTAATTCCATTTTCTTTTACAAATATTAAAATAAATAAATAAATAAAAGAAAAGAGAAAAGGAGTGTTAGAACGTGGGAGAGTGCAGGTGGGGCCACATGCCCACACATATACAGGTGGCTTCTGCTGCCCATCTGGCTGACACCCCACTCCAAGAATCATTACCATTTTACCTTTCTACCCCTACGTAGCTCACTTTATGACGTAAATGCCCTCACCCCCATTTTTTTCATTGCCCTTTTTGTGTTTTTTTATTAATTTTTTTAAAGAATTAAATTCTTACCCTTAAAATAAGGATAAAAATAATATAAATTCACATAATTTCCATGATTAGACGTTATGAAAATTTCATAAATATTAGATGAAAATTGGAGAAAATTTTTTAATAAAACGAAAATATTGAAAAAAAAATTATAAAATAAATAATAATATATATAAAAATATATATTTTTTTGTAATATATATATTGAGAAAAAAATATATGTAAATAAATTTTGTAATGTTGTGCAATGATATAAAAAATATGAATTTTATTTTTATTTTTTAAAAATTACAAGCATTTTTTTTTTTTTGTCTTTTTAATTTAATAGCTTTTAAAAATATTTGTAATTATGTTTACAAGTTTAAACTCGAAATTAAAACATAAATGGTAACTTCTTGAGGATATTATTATGATAATTTTTATATGTGCAATATGTACTTTAATGAAATTTAAATATAATTAAAAAATTAAAATTTATTTATTATTTTGATTGAATTTTTTGGTTTTCCAAAGATATGAGATTAAGGCTAAACCAATCCTAGTTATAAATCCAAAGGAGTAGAATTGGGTGTTAAATTTCAATAAATGTGAAAACAATAAAATTAAATAGTGCGGGATGCAAATATAGTTTTTACGGTAGTTTGATAATCATCTATGTATATTCCTTCTAACATCTTTTAGACTTTTTCACTAATCTTAGTACTTTCTTAATTATAAGTTTTTAGGGTCATTTAAAAACAACTCTCGAAAAACAAGTGAAAATAACAAAAAACAGTTAAAATATATTTTTTAAAATCATCCATTTTTTTTTCTTAAGAATAAAAAAATAGAAAATAATTTTTCACTATGGAACATGTTTTCTGTGTTTTTGTTCTAAAGAACAAAAAAACTGTTCTCAAATAGGCCTTAATATTTATATAGTTGAATTCAAGATTATAATTGAACTTTATAAGGTTGAGAGTATTCTTCCATACTCAAAACACTCTTTTTCACTTCAAGAAATTCTCTCTCAACAATTTAATGCATAGCTTTGAGTGGAATGCAAGACACAATACAACTAAGGTCGGTGTGCACCATATGGATTTTGCATTTGAAGCAAATGCACTCAAAGAACAAAATAAAAGCACTTTTCTCAAAGGAGATGAGTGATTTTCAACCATCGTAAACATTTTAAATGAAGTCCAAGAACTTTCAAAAACTTTAAGAGGGTGTTTATTTTTTTGACTTTTTAATGAAAGTAATTTGTTTTCAGAATTCAAGTTGTTTGTTTTTCTATTTTTTTCATGACTTATTATAAACTTTAGACTGAATAAAAAAAAAATCAAAATATTTAATTTTTTCTAAATAAAAAAATAATATATTGATTTTTCTTTGCTTTTCAATACTTAATAGAAATAAAATATTATAAAAACAAACAACATAATATTTACACACTATTAAATATTAAGATTTTATTTAGAATTAAGTAAAAAAATAAATACTACCTAAGTAGAAGTTTGAAGCTAAAACTGGCACATAATATTCAAGTTATAGTTCAGTCAATTGATTTGATAATTGACTACTCCACTACCACTACACGTTAGAGAATTAAAGGTGACTGTAGGAGATAGAACATCAACTGCTTGAGCAGCCAATCTACTAGTGTCTAAACCAGTTAAAGTTCCCCTCAATTGATAGTGCTACTCTTTCATACTACCCAACATGTTCCACTTCCCCTATTGAACCCATGATTTGTGCAATTAATCCACCTAATCCTTTGTTCTCAGAATTATGATTTTGTCCTCTTTTATGCCACAAAGAGTCAAGGGTGGCTAGCACAAACTTTTATATAATTTTTCCATTCGTCTGCATAAGTTTCTTTGTAAGAATAGGTTTTTTCAGAAGAGAAGAAAGAAGTTGTTAGAATGCCTCTCAGTGATCCAAGAATTGATCCTCGCTGGATGTTCCATTTCATAAAAACTGGGTGTCCATTTGTAGGTACCTTCTCAAGCAAGACATGCAACCCCTTGTGTGGGGCGAGTTTTCATTGGAGGAAATCCGGGATATAGCCGCCGGTACTAGTTCAAAGAGAAGAAATTAGTTTTCATTAATCTTATGATGATCATCTTCACACAATTGTTAAGATTGGGAAACATTGTTAGAAGGGAATTTGATGAGGCTTTTCTTTTCCAAATCTTGAATTTGATGCTTGAAGATAATATTTTTCAACTTTATATCATGCTCAAAGAACTTAGAATCTTGTAGAACAATTTAAAATTGTTATTCCTTTGCCTATTGCAATTTTTTATGTTCTTAGTTGTTTTGCTTTGCACCTTGTATTTTAGATATTCCTTTACTACATTTGAATTTTAGTATTCTATTTGAAGTGTTCACACTATTGAATGAGTTATTACTCACTTCATTTTGCTATGGAGATCTTATTCACACTAATATAGTGTTCAACAAATTTAATCATTGTTTACCATTAATGTACTCAATTAATTTAAATAGATTATTTTGATCAACTGAGTTTGGATCAGATCATTTCAATTTTTGATTAATTAGTGGGTGTCTTTTATTGTTTTTTATTTTTATTTTTTTTCAGAAATCTATACAAGAATGCATTGAGAATTATAGAAAAAATAAATAATAAATATCCTAAGATAAAGAAAATAAATATTATTTCCTAAATTAAGATAATCAAATATTATTAATATTTGATTGCTCTAAATTTATGAAAATATTAATTAAAATGGATCCTTAATATTCTCGATATGTCCTCCCATTATGTGTCCTGTCATTCTATGTCTCATAGTTATGTGTTCTTTTTACACGTATATAAGTTTTTAGACTCCATCAATTTTAATATATTTGATTTTAGTAAATTGTTATTGATATAAATGAGCCAAAAATAAAGGGGATTAGGACAAGATTTTGGTTACTATTGAGATGGAGGTGTTAAAAATAAAGCAGTTGATTCCTTTTATTTAGGTTACCACTAATATGCATGCTCTAGAAGTAAGTAAAGGGTCTGTTATAATTAATTTGAGTTGCCTTTGATGGAGTTGTGTATGTGTTCCTTAACTTTTTGGTGCACTACTAAGTTATTTGGGGATTTTTTTTGTTTTTATTAGAAAAAGACAACTTCAATTGCCAAATATTCTTTTGGATGCATTATTCTTTTCTTTATTTTTTATTTTTATTTTTTCAACCCATTCTTACTAAAATAACTTATTTACCTTTTTTCGGAAGAGACTTTAGTTACTAAGGATCTGTTTTACGACTGTTTTCGAAAATAATTTTCTATTTTTTAGAACAAAATATCAATAAAATACGTTTAATAATAAAAAACTATTTTTTTTTCTCTTTTTAAAAATAAAAAATATCTTCATATAATATCTTTTAATTGTTTTCACTTGTTTATTTAAGGATTGTTTTAAAAAATAATCATACAATATGTAGAATGATTTGTAAATAGGTTAAAAATATTTTATGTTTTTAAATAGACTTTTGTTTTATAAAACATTAAAGAACACTTTTTCAAAAACAGTTCTTAAAAATTGTTTTTCAGAATCGTTTTTAAAAACAGTTACCAAACAAGCCTAAGAAAACAAAGAAAGTGACTTTGGAGTTTTTGATTTCTTTGTCAAATTATCAAAATTAAGGGGGTCTCATATGTATCTGTTTTGAAGTGGCAATGCAAGCTCCATTGGTGCTAAATTCTACCTAAGGAACCTGGATAAGTTGGTACCCATGTAGCTCCCCAAGTGGTGACTTATCCTTATGTTTTAATTTACTTGCTCTACATAACTAAACCAAGAGAATATATGCTTCATTTCACTTGGATATGTTTTCATACTTTAAACATAGAGGAAGAATGTTTCTTTATTACCCATCTTTTGGAAGATTCAAAGTATCATCATCATCACTAGACTTATTATGATTAAGAATTGGGAACCAATTGATGCTGGACTAATTGGGGTTAAAAGTTGATATGCATGGGCATGACTAATATAGGTAGAACAAAAAAGGACAAGGGGGAGGCACCATTATCAGAATTTGCTTTAGGTGGGTTGCAATTGTCTCATAACATGTACACATGTACAAAAATTGTGAGCTAGTGAAATATGAAGACAACTTTATCTTTCAATTGATTAGTCTTCCCACAAGTAAAGCATACATAATGTTAAAGGACAACTCAATGCCCCTTTACATAGGACTAAGAATCTTCCCATATGTCTTCATGGGTAATAGTTGATTTTTAGAATATGAAGATATTATTTTAGTACATATATGGTTGAGTTTTTAAAATTTTTTTTAAAAAAAACATACAAAGCAATTTTTAAGAAGTGTTTTTAAAAATGATCTAAATATATAGTTAGATTTAAATAAAAATTTTCATAAATTTAACTAATTTCATTTTTATCCTAATCTATTTTTCATTCCATCATTGTATAAAATTTTCTTTTTATAATTTTTTTAAATAAATTGAAAGTTTTACAATTTTGTATTTAATAATTTTTTAATGGTGGGTTCTTATTAATTTTGAATTTTGAGATGTTTATATATTTTTTATTAACATCATTTTCCTTTCATGAGAAGCTCTTTTTTTAAGTCATAAATCCTCTTAGCAAAATTATCAAAAGATACTAAAAGCTCTCATTATAAGATTCAATGATTTTTTTTTTTTTTTTTTTTTTAATTTATTATTGAGCAAAAGTGATCATCAATAGATCAACAAAATATCTCCTTTTTTTTTCTTTTTCTTTTTTTTTTTTTTTTGTCTTTTCACATGATAATTATGTTACCAAATCAAAGGCATTTATTTTTATTTTTTGAATTTATCTTGGCATTTATCCTTTTTATTTTGCAATCATCACAATATTTATTCAATTTTATTACCATAAATTACTTATTTTTTGGTTCTCAAATCATGCAAACTCATCCCATGAGGAATCATAAGACATTATTTATATTATTTCTTGTAATATAAATATTATATAATTGTCCTTGTGACTAGCTTTCATAAGGGAAAGTTATAAAAAATGGTAGATTGCAGGTGATAATGACTAAAAAAAGATCACTTATTTAAAAAAAAATTTAACAAAATTTATCATATGACAGTTTTTTTCTTTGATATGGTTTTATATATTATCCACTATGATCAATAGTTCATGTCTCGTGTCCCAAAAAATTGTTTTTCACTTTTGAAAAATAAACATGCTATTTAACATAGTTTTACTTATAAAAGTAAAAAATAAAGATAATTTTATTATTTACTAAAATGCTAGAATTTCCATAAAAATAATCTAATAAATTGTGCATTGTTAATCTAGTTTATTATTTTGCATTAACATCATAAATTATTTTGTATTATCACATCAATTTGGTACATTTAATAAATTTGGTATTTTTTTGTTACTCCTTTGCTTACATGAGGTTAAAAAAATTTGGAAAAGTGAAAAAAAAATGAAATATATATATATATCATAGAAAAAATAATAAAAGATTAAAATAAAAATTGTATAATTTTTTCTTATTTTATTATAAGAAATTAAATTATTTGAAATATACTTTTTTTTTTCAAGTTCTTTTTTTCTTTTTTCAAAAAATTTGAGATTTTTTTATCGAACCTGGTAAAAAAAAAATTAATTTTCTATATCTCCTAAATAAAAACCACACTCTAAGGTTATTATGTCGCTTTATATATGTAACATATAATTAAAAACTTTGTTATTCTAATAGAATGAATAATTATTTTTTGCGAGCACCTATCAATTTAATAACACATAATCATAAGTTAGGTAATATAGTACAAGATTTTTTTTTAAAATAAAGTAAATTATGTTGTAATGTATTATAATATTAGTGTATTCATATTGTAAGTATAATGCATTTATATTGTATTTATATTTTATGATAAAAGTAATATTTCTAGAAATACTTATTTATATCCTATTGACATTGGTATTAACACATCATATCAGTATATTAACATCAGTCACTCAATGCATTGAAATTGTTTAATAATTTATATATATATATAACCACAAGTCTTGCAAATTCAAATTAGTATTTCATTTGATTTAAAAAATGATTCATAATATATCTTAATTTGATATATAACACGTTATACATTTGGATATTGTAGGATCATCTCATATGTGCATGGATACTATTTCTTCTATCGGACTAATTTGAAAAAAGTTATGTAAAATCACTTTGTTTATGTTGGTTGTCTAAATTAAAGTAGAGATTTGTAATTATTGAAGTCTTGTTGAGACTCACATATATAGATATGTGTGTGTGTGTGTGTGTGTGATATGGACAAATTGAACCTAGTGAACTCTCCTTGTTTTACTTGAATTAAACAAAAAGATGTTTCATCTCAAAGAAGAAAATGAAAAAATATTTAGTCTAAAAAGTATTATCTCAATGTAATTAAAGTTGTGATGTATCTTACAAATTGCACATAACAAAACATAACACCTTTTATTAATTTTATTAGCAAGAGACAATTCTACTCCAACTCGAAAACATTGGAATGAAATTAAACATATATTACAAAATCTTTATGGAACAATTGACATGAGTTTGTTTTATTTAAAAGAATTAGAATAGTAGATGTTTGGATATGCAAATATTGTATATCTTTCAAATCCCCAAAAGACTTTATCCCCTACAAGATATACATTTGCTTGTGAAAATACTATGATACTACGAAGGTTGATCAACCAACAATGGTAGCTACCTTAAATAATTTAGAAATACTTGTAATTCATTAAGCAAGTCATGAATATGTATGGTTAAGATCTATGATCGAGTATATTTGAGTCATGTAAATCGTTCTCTATTAAAGGTAATCCAATGATATTACATGAAAACAACTCTATATATATCATACAAATCAAAGGAGAATATATTAAAGTGATCAAACCAAAGATGTTTTACCAAAATTCTTTTATAAACATAAGCTTTAGGAAAGTGGTTAGATCAATTTTTAACAAATAGGATCAAATGATTATAAACTTATAAATAGAACTCGATCTATCTAAAATATTTATGTTTTTCAATCAATTTTTCCCATTTTTCTAATCAATTCTTACCATTTTTCTAAATTTTATACAAAGTTCTGCTAATATAAATATTGTCAACCTTGCTTAAGAATAAAACATATGTTCTAATACTGCATGTAGGTGTGATATTCATAAATAATGGACCCACTAAGTTACTATCCAACATGCACATGGTCCCGGCCAATCATCTTCTTGTTTATTTTTGGATGAATAATAGGTTATTATTGTGGAAATACCACTTCTTATTAAAGTTGCAGCGAATGGTGCATCATCATTAAGGTGGAATTGGCACTTACTTGTTTGGATAATAGGAAAACTAGAGCATATGGGATCTAAATTTGTTGTAATGTTTGGGTGGGGGTGTAATTGGATGGCAAATAAAGAAGCTTAGACTCATCTCATGACAATGGCAGTGGGAGGGACTTGAGACTTCAGAGCTATAAAATAAACTTCTCTCCTACCAATGATGTTGCATTAAAAAAGGAGATTCCACATTTATATAGAACATGCATCTCTTATAAATAAATCAACAACCTCAGAAAGGACCACAGTTCCTTTTTGGCTTAAAAGCCGTAGATATAGGACTCCAACCTAGCATGATACGAGCTGAATTCAAAATTAAAATCAGTTGAATTCAGCTGCAAAATCTACCCATCTGCAGACAGCCAGGTAGAAAGGAGGAAAATTAATATAATGCCCAAAAAAGGATGACAAAAGGAAAGAGAAGAAAGGAGACCTTGTTAGAATGCTAATAAAAAGGGGCTAGGAAAGTGAACTCAGGGCTCAAAGCCTCCTGCTGCTGACGCATTAAATGAGTCAGCACGGCTTTCCAGCTTGGCCTAATCATATAGAGAAAAAGATACTATACTAGTACAGATAGAGGTGATAAATATATGCATATATATAACATGGGATCCATGATTCAGTGCAAATGATCTTATGGGTCCATGGTGAACTGTAAGGGTATCTTGGGCATTAGTATGGGATCAACAAACACAGCGCCACACCGTTTGCCATGTCCAGACACTGGTGGAAGTGCATTCAAAGGGAGCCTATGATAGTATTTAAAAGACTTTGAAGGGCTTTGGATGAGGGACAATGTCATTAAATTGGGTGTTATGCAAACCATTAAAACATACCCCATTTTCATCAGACAAGCCACGATGCTGCCGGCAAGAAGCAATAAGGTGATGGGTGCTGAGCCCAGTGATTAGTACCTTTGTAATTGTATTGTACAAACACCCAACAGCTCAGCGGAGCACTCAAGTCATTAGCAGCATATCAAGACTTAAAAAATTGACAAAGAGCTCATGCTGACTCAGGAATCTCCAATTAAAAGGATTGCTGGGTCAGCTCAACTTAGAATTGAGCTTGTATGCACGTAAGCAGAGAAGAACCCACCACCAAGGCATTAAATTAAATTACTTGGGAGGGGGGGTGGCACCAATATTTGAGTTGCCAAGTGGGATACTTTCTCCAAAATTTGAAAGGGGTTGTAGCGGGTGAAGTTGCCATTTTAGTTGGTCTTTCCTTGGGAGATGAATAATTATTGTTTCAGTCCTCAGTTGGACTGGTCTATGGTCCAATTTCCAGTGCAAATAGTTTCAACCCTGTCAGATGAGTACACATTCAGAGAGCAACCCCGCCATTGCAATATATAATAGTCTTTGTTTTTACATGCAATGCAATGTGAAGGCCTAACATGCCCATTACCAACAGGTCTGAGTTATGGTTCCCCTCCCAATGCCCCTTTTCTCTGAGTTCTTTCTGACCAATCTTTGGCTTCTGTAACAAGTGAGAGAGAACCCCCATGTTAGATTAAGAATAGAGGCATTAAAATGTACAGCACATAAAACAAAAAGATATAGTCCTAGCCCCAGACAAAATGCTAAATTAAAACTATAGAATATTACACCATTCACTCTCTGCAACTTCTTTTTAAGCACTTGTTCAATATTTTATGTTCAAAACCTTACAGATCCAACCCATCCATTCAGATTCCCCCCTCTGTACAGCTTGTTTATTTGAGCAAGAGAGAGAAATATGAATTGTCTGGGGGTTGCAGCTACAGAAGCCCTCTCCCTCTTCTTCTTTGCCCCAAATGAAACCAAGTTAGGGTAAGTAAACTGAATCATTCTGAGTAACTGTTGATTCACACCATGTGCCTTGGGTTGTTTCTATAATGATCAGTGGCACCTTTGTTTGTCTTTGATTCGGAGTAGTAGATCAAACAACAAAGATTTTTTTTTTTTTTTCTTTTGGGTAATTTTTATATCTAAGTTGGATTTATATCCTCCATAGTTTCAGGTACAAAGCTTGATGATTGATTTGATTCTTTAATGCGCCAAGAAGATTATGAACACTAAGTTTGTCATCTTATGTTACTCTTCCACCCCTGGTCTGATCTGCATCAACTCCAGCGGCAGAAGTAAAACCAGGTCTGCTTTTGACTGAGAGAGGCCCACAAAATGGAGATGATTGATAAGTATCACATGCACATTTCTGTTTTAGCCTCACTGTTGCATTCATCTTATGGGCAGTCCTTTGTCAGTGTCAACCACTTAATTGTATCTGGCAGCATGGATTAGAGCAAAGAATCCGCAGTGAGCTCTGGTTAATTTTCTGATCCCCTCTGTCAAAAATAGTTGTTGTCAAAGACATCTTAGACAGATAATGGATGGGCTTTATCAACTTCCAGTCTTTGATAGCAGTGAAGTATAACCGAGGGGGAATTTTGTACTAGAGAACCTTTGCAAAATTTGAATTTCTTCTGCATTTTCTAGAACGAAAATACATATTGAGATCTTCACCAGGCTTGGTGGATTCATTGATGGTCATGGATGAAGAAGCACCACTGTCTGCTGAACTTCCTAAGCAACTCCCAGCTGTTGATTTCTCTGATTCTGGTGATCCAACCAAGTCCCTCACCATCAAGATAGCAAGCTGTAGCTGCAAACCAGGTAAGGAGATTCTAGCTCCCCTCATATCTCCAAACATAAAAACCTCAGCTGAATCATCACCATTCAACTCTCCATCACTCATCTCTCCACCATCATCAGCATTTGTTTCTGCTCTGCAGTCACCATACATATCTCCAAGAGTTCAAATCCCCAATCTCCAGGAGAACCCAACTCCAGTTACCCACCCGTCTCCGCCCATATCATACTGTGGTTCCCAGTCTGATGACATCCCAAGCTGTTCCTACACTCCCCCGCCGGAGAGAAATGATTTTTCTGATGACCCAACTGACCCAAAACTCAAATTTGTGACCTGCGTCCCAGTTCCAGACCCGGCTCCTCCTAGAATCTCCTTCTCATTCCCAGTCCCTCGAATTTCCTTTGCAAAAGGCTCTGTTTCTCCGGCTTCTAGTGCAAAACTCAGGAGCTGTGATGTTTACATAGGCTTCCATGGCCAGAATCCCAACTTGGTGCGCATTTGTAAGTGGCTTAAATCAGAGCTCGAGCTCCAGGGAATTGCTTGCTTTGTTGCAGATAGAGCAAAGTATTCAGATAATCAAAGTCATGAGATTGCTGATCGTGTCATCTGCTCAGTGACGCATGGCATTGTGGTTGTCACTAGTTCTACCTTCCTCAACCATCACAGCCTAGAGGAAATAAGATTCTTTGCTCAGAAGAAGAACTTGATCCCCTTCTTCTTTGGCACAGACCCTGCTGAGATCATGAGTCTTCTCAACCACAATTCAATTGACAAAGAATGCAAAGAAGCAATTGAAAGATTGATGAAGTCTCATGAATTCAAGCTGGAAGCCAGCGAGGGGAACTGGAGAAGCTGTGTATCTAAAGCTGCTGGGATTTTAAGGGCAAAGCTTGGAAGGAGAAGTGTCGCGGAAAAGGAGGTGGAAGGATTTGAAGAGTTACCTTTCCCAAGAAACAGATTTTTTGTAGGAAGAGAGAAGGAGATGATGGAAATGGAAACTGCCTTCTTTGGAAGTGGGGATTGTCTGGAGCAAGATGGTTCTGTGCCGATTGTTAAAGGAGGAGCGACTGGGCAATGTGATGGTTTTGCAGATGAGGAAAGCGATGCAGGCACAACTAGAGGAGAGAAGTACATTAATTTAGAGGTGGGTAAGTGCAAGGAGCCAACTTTAGAGGCTTGGGTTGAACCAGTAGTTGGAAGAAGCTCATTGAAGAGGCCAAAGTACAAGAAATCAAAAAGTGGAAACTATAAGAGCTTTGGTAGCAGCGTGATCTGCATTAATGGAGGTCCTGGTGTTGGAAAAACGGAGCTTGCATTGGAGTTTGCTTACAGGTATTCCCAAAGATACAAGATGGTTTTGTGGGTTGGAGGAGAAGCTCGGTATTTTAGGCAGAATATATTGAACCTATCACTAAATCTGGGATTGGATGTCAGTGCTGATGCTGAGAAGGAAAGAGGGAGGATCAGAAGTTTTGAGGAGCAGGAATTTGAAGCATTCAAGAGAGTTAAGAGAGAGCTGTTCCGGGACATGCCTTATTTGCTGATTATCGACAACCTTGAGACCGAGAAAGAATGGTGGGAAGGGAAGGATCTACATGATCTAATCCCCAGGAACACCGGAGGGTCCCATGTGATTGTCACCACCAGGCTTTCCAAGGTAATGAATTTTGACATTATGCATCTTCCACCATTGTCCTTGTCTGATGCAATGATTTTGATTAGAGGGAAAAGGAAGAAAGACTATCCAGCTGAGGAGCTAGATTTTCTCATGAAATTCGATGAGAAATTGGGAAGGTCTAGCCTTGGTTTGTGGGTGATTGGATCACTGCTTTCTGAACTAGCAATTTCCCCATCTGTTCTCTTTGAAGCTGTGAACCAGGTCCCATTAAATGAAGGTTCTAATTGCTCTAATTTAAGCATTCTTGACCAACAATTCTGCAGAAACAATCCTTTTCTAATGAAAGTTCTGGGATTTTGCTTCTCTGTTTTACAACAAACAAATGGGAAAAGGAACCTCCTTGCCTCTAGAATGCTTCTTGTTGGTGCTTGGTTTGCCACTGCACCCGTTTCAGCGAATTTACTTGCCACTGCAGCAAATCATATACCAACCACTGGAAACCGGTTGAGGAAGTGGACCAAGTGCCTGAGTTTGGCACTCTGTTGCTGCTCTGGTTGTTCCTTCTCATCACAAACTTGGAAAAGCGAAGAGGATTCAGCCCTTCTTCTCGTTAAACTAGGATTGGCCCGAAGAGCTAACAGACAGCCTGGAATTTGGATTGAGTTCCACTCCATAACTCAGATATTTGCCAGAAGGAAAGAGGGTCTACCCGCAGCCAGGGCAACAGTCTTAGGTGTAAGGAAAATTGGAAACCCTTTAGTAAATTCAGACCACCTATGGGCTTCTGCCTTCCTTGTATTTGGCTTTAAATCCGAGCCCCCCCTGGTCCAACTAAAGGCAATTGACATGGTGTTATTCATCAAGAAGACTGCTCTCCCTCTAGCAATTAGGGCCTTCACCACTTTCTCCCGGTGCAACTCAGCTTTGGAGCTCCTGAAGGTATGCACAAATGTGCTTGAGGAAGTAGAGAAATCATTTGTGTCTCAGATACAGGACTGGTGCCATGGCTCACTTTGCTGGAAGAAAAAAGTACAGTCGGGTCAAAGGGTGGATGAGTATGTATGGCAGGATGTGACACTGTTGAAGGCTACATTGCTGGAGACCAGAGCAAAGTTGCTGTTGAGAGGTGGGCATTTTGATAGCGGGGAGGAGCTCTGCAGAACTTGTATCAGTATCAGGACAGTAATGCTGGGCCATAACCATGCCCTAACCTTGGCTGCTCAGGAAACATTGGCAAAGTTAGTAAGATTACGAAGTAAGATATGATTTTCGCTTCTCACTGAACAATCAGTCTTATACTTGGGGAGCTCAGTTTTGCTCACACTGTAATCATTATAAGATTATCAATTAACAATCAGTTTTCCAGCTTTCTCTTTCACTCAACACAGCACTAGATTTGAATAATTTGACATTAATCATGTTAATCAGACATTTGAATCACAGTGGTTTCAGACTTTCAGTTAGAAAGTCCCTTTCTCCTAATAAACCTGCTTAGGTGAAGAACCAGTCTCTCCATGCAGCCAAGTTAGAAAAAGCAGCCATATCAATATGTTTTCAGGGAGAAAACTAGACAAATCCTTTCAAAGAAAGAAAATCAAGCGTAATTCATTTCTCCTTCTGGGTTGATGTAAGGCCCCATTTCAATGAATGGTACCTGCTTTACTATGACATGTGGCTAAAACACAGAGAGGTGATCAGAACTTGCTTTTGGTTTTTGGTGTTGGATTAATTCTTCACTGAGATCAACTCAACTAATCCTAGCGATCAAGGAGAGTTAAGGGCAAAGAATTCAGTCTGGAATAAAAACAGAGGGAAATACAAATCAACAAACCCCTTGACAACATTAAAACAACAATGACAAAAGCCTCACAAACCCTCATCACAGGCATCAAAACAGCTCACATTCATCAACTGAAAATCTCCAGCCTCAAACTTGAATACCTCAAAGCAACAACGGCCTGCCACCACCATTCGGGCTTTCACTTACACAATTGAATCACTCAACACCTCCACCCCAAGTCCACAAAAACCAATTCTCACAACCCATCAAAGCTGCAATTCATGAATCTCAACCCTCACAAGTCAAAAGGCAATTCACAGGCAAAAAAGGATTGGTTAATGAGTGAGAGCGCTCTCCCGTAGTCTTGCTTCGTCATCTTCCAATGGGTTCCTGAAAACCCCATGAACACAACATACAAGAAGCCCGATCCCAACTCCCACCACCAGATTCTGAAGCACACCAGTGAACCAAACCGCCATAACCGAAGCCAAAACCAAGCACAGCAGAATCAGCCGGTCGCTCACTTGCCGGCCGCCAACGAACAGCGGATCTTCCCTGAAGAAGTAGAAGATCAACCACATCCCCAACGTCAAAACCCATACCATCAGCGATATTGGGGTGCCGACGAGGGAAATCATCGCACAGCCAAGTATCAATATGCCGTAGTTGATGCGAAAGTAGCTCGCATTCTTGCGGACTCGCTCGCCGGCAACGATTAACGAATCCGGGCGGTGGAACACGTCGGCCGCAACGAACTCCGGCCATGGGCGACGAGATGATACAGCAGCGGAGAGGTTGTGGAAAGATCGGGAAATGACGTCAGCGCCGGAGATCGGAATGGAAGTGTAGGTGGCCGGAGTGGCAGTGGGAGTGGACATTTTGGGGTTTGACCCAACTGCCATTCAAAGTTTGACCTAGCGAAGACATTTAACTCGTGTTGTCGAACGTAAGTGTACATTCTAACAAAAGTTGATGAATGTAAATAAGGTTATGTTCGGTTTTGAAACATTAGAGGAAAAATAGGAAGACAACAAAAAATCGAGGAAAAAAAAAAAGAAATTAATTGAAAATTGAAAGAAAATAAAAATTGTAACAAAAAATAATTTTTTATTTTTTATTGTATTAAGATTAAATAATTTTAAATTTGCATAAATTTTTAATTTTGATTATATTTGATTTTATTTTTTGCAACGAAATTAAATATAAGAAAATCATTTTTTTTAGTTACATTTAGTTCTCGAAAAGAAATAGGAAAATAAGAAGAATGATAAAGAAAAATTTAAAAAAAAGTTAAAATAAAATTAAAATTATTAAGAACTTGTATATTTATATCCATAAAAAAATGAAATAATATATAAAATTAATTTATTAATTTTAAATATATTTTTTATTATTTTGAGAGGACAAAAATCTTAATTCCTTTGAGTTTGTTCTTCAAATTCTTTAGATAAAATAATTAATTTCATTTATTCATTTCTTGTTTCACTCGAAATAAGGGGATATATGATAAAAATTTAAACTTATGAGAGGTAAATGTATTTAGTCAAAATTTTAGGGGAGGTGAAGGAAATTAGCCAATACACAAAGTGTGTTAATTGTAATTACTAAAACCCGAAGGAAGGTTTTAAGTAAAATATCATGAGACTTGGGGGAGTTTCTTGTAAAAACAAACGTGCCGGCTGTGGAATAGCTCCACGTATACCTTTGAAGACAGAGGCCAAATGCAAGCATCACGTGATGGGTTCACCTTTCTAACGGCATCCCATTAGTTTGATGACGCATCTCTCTCTCTCTCTCTCTCTCTCAATGTCTGTGTTTTGTTTTTCAAAGTTTTGAAATCATTCAACCTCCCCCCGAGATTGCCCACGTACACTTTCGCTATTCAGCCACTGACTTGCCTTTTGGAACTCCAAAACTTTAACTTTTAAAGAAGGAAGAAAGCCTAAAATCTTAATATAATGTGCTGAATATTGAACTCAAGAATTTATCATATTACAATTAATGTATAGTCTTAATACAAAAATGGTTTTAGAGTAGTGCTTGCATGTTGCATGAGGAGCGCCGTCAAAAGACAAGAGAGGAGTGAAGTGAAGCAGCAACCACTACCCACTACCCACACATGGGGCTCGTGGGTTCGTGGGTGGCGGTGAACATGGGTGGATTGGGAGGAGGAATTTGATAAAGGAAAAAAGAATGATAATAATAATAATAATAATGGTAAAATGGTGGAATGGTGGGGGAGTGGTGACGTGAAAAGACAGAGAGAAGAGGCCCACAAAGAAAGAGAGAGGGAGAGAGAGAGAGAGAGAGAGAGAGAGAAAGAGGGGGAGGACGTAGTTAATTGGGGTGTGGAACTTGCCAATAGCCATCACCCATCTCCAATAAAAACAAGTACCCAAATTCATTCACTTTTTAATGTACACACCACCCCCCATAAAAAGCTATTCCCCATTCCATCTCTTCTGTAGTTTTCTACTCTCACATTTTCTTTTTTTTTTCTTTTGGGTGCTGAGTTTTGACCACCTTTCTCTTTCTTTCCCTTGCCACGCCACTCCCTCCTCCTACCCTATTGTTTGTAACGGTTATATTTCGTGGGTCTGCCAAACTTGCATGCATGCTCCGTAAACCTTTGGAACATGGCCTACCTAATTCTCCCAGTTCTTATTCTTCGTACCACAAAAGTTGGGGGACAGGGTGACCAAACTACCCACGCAAATGAACAAAACCACACGCTACAGTGACTCTCTTTTGGAGCTGATTTTGAAGTTAAATGTTGCAGATGCAGATGCAGATGCCGACGCAGATGGGTCCTTGTGTGGACTATTAACCCACGTCTAAATTCAGAGTCGTTTCTAGATCTGTGTGGATTCAATGCCTCAGCATCATCTTCTCTTATTGAAAATAGGTTGCATTCCATGAATCAACCAACAAAAAATATTGACATGGGCATTGTAATTTTGGAGCCTACAACCCTTGATCCACTTCTTTCTGACAATGATGTGGTTCCAACTTCCAACTTTATCTGAGGTTGATTTAGAGGACCCAGATTCAACTACTTCTATTATGTTGATACATAATACTTAAGATGTTAACATTTCTTCTTCAGATTCAATTATTTTATGTAATTAACCAAAAGAGTTGATGTCATTGATGATGTTTCAGTTGATTAATGTTACCAAAACTATAGACTAAGTAGTGAAGATTCCAACCTTTGGATTTTCTGCCAAAAAGGAAAGAGAGAAACAAGCAAAACCACTCTCAAAATTGGCATACAACTAAGCTCTTTCTCAAACAAAAATACTAACACTAAAGTATGGATTTATGCAGCCTAACTGAAGTAGACAAACTGTAAGCACAATCTGAAGGGGGAAAAGAAACATTTTTTAAACAGAGATTAGGAGATGCTCCTTCATTCATTGATTTCTTGAGGGTCATCGTGTTTTTGAACAAAAATGGAGTTGTAGGTATATCACCATAGTGGAGAGTTAAATTGAGGGGGCTCTCTAGTGAGGGCTGACAGGCCTAGCAGCATGGTCATGGTGTCAACATGTCAACCATGCAAACTAAGCAACACCTGGATAACAGGATAACACCAACCAGACAAATCCCACCCAAATCACCATCAGCATGCCCAAGCTGAATGCAGAAAAGAAAAATCACTTATCCTGGTAATCAAATCAATACTACTTTGAGTTGACATAATTCTGTTTGGTGCAACGTCACATAATCCATACCAATATGTGCAGATTATGCTATCAAAAACAGCTGAAGATAGAAACAACCAACCATGATCAAACTAAAAGTCTTTCAAGAATCAAATATAACAGGTGACAACTTGTTGAAGGAAAAGCTGCTCTAGTCCAATGTGTGAACAAGATAAACATGTCATATATATGAAACTTTTAACTCCATTAACTCAAAGCTAAGGTTCCTCTGGGTCACCTATTATTCCAAGATTGCTTATACACTGTCTAGTCTGGGAAAGTACTGAGATTTGCCTATTCAGAAGCCAGAAAAACTGCTTAAATCCGACTCACTTTTACTACATTCAAAATAAAAAAGCAACTGTGTCCGAGAGCTCATCGGCTGGATTCTTGCAGGTTCTGTCTTGATCACCGCCAGTATGTTTGCCATTGGAAGTCATTTGAAAACCCAAAAGTTTCTAGCAATTAGTTTTGCAGAAACGGTGCAAGGTTTCAACACAAGCTGGATTTTTGTGAAAACTGGTAATGGACAGACCACTTGAAAATGGCTATCCCAAGCAAAACTCCCTGACTATGACAAGCTTGGAGAATAATACAAGTCAGATCTCAGATGACCAGTTGAGGACGATGAAGCCATAATAGGATTCCGCTGAATGATACCAGAACTTTCTGAAGTACAACCCCATTTAACAGGACTTGTATTTGTTCGCCTAGGGGGGGGCACAATAAAGCAGTTGCTGTGCGCCGTCGGTGATTCGCTTAGGGGAGAAGGATCTTGTGACTGGTATCGGGAGAAGGGATTCAAATTCCTTAAATTATAATTGGGAGGTGCTGGAATTAAATTGTCAGCTGAAGGTACCTGGCTTTCTCTCAAGCATTTAGTGTATTTGGCATCATCAGTGGTTGAATCAGCTTCACTTTCAGGAGTATCATCAATGATGATGATTTCTTTAATAGAACTTCCCATGGAAGATGAATTCCTGTATTGGGGGTGAGGAGATTTTGTTGCTTTCTCCATATGATATACCGATGTTGCACCCAGTCTGGTTGTGAGTCTGTTCTGTTGAGTCACCAAATTGTATTCACCTTTGTATTCATGCGGTCCCAAGGAAGCTGCAAAAGCACCACCCATATGCTTGTTAGGAAACATGCCCTCCAGTGCCTGTGGTGTCTTAGGATTACAGCGGCCTTCAAAACTGTTTGGCAACCTGGTACCAGAACATTGCCCTACTGTGTTATGTGGATCCTGGATATATCTGAAAGAACCTGGAGGGATCATATGATGAAAGTAATGGTAGTCAGGATTTTGAGCATTGCCATGAGAGACTCCAGAAAAGTTCAGAAACTGTGGATTCGGACAGTTACTCAGTGGAACTGGTTGGGTTTCTCCAAGCTGCATGGGTGCAACTTCATCTTTGTTGACTACCATCAGATTTTTTCCCATCAGCCTGAGAATCGGATTAGAAGCAGATGGACTGGCAGAATCACAATCACTATGACTTGGGATTTTTAGTGCAGCATCAGTAGAACCATTTATAGGAATTGAATCAGTAGACGCCTTCATGACAGGGAAAACCACCTTTTCAGATCCTGAACTAGGAGAGTTGCTTATAGAAATCATTTCAGGACTCACATTCAAATTGTTCGGTCTAGTATTCATATTGCAGCCCGTTTGCTTCCCAATAGCAGGCAGCATTACGGAAGCCATAGTCCTTCGCCTTAGAAGCTGTGATTCTTGATAATTTAAAGCAACACCTTGAGAGGTCCTCTCCTTCCGTGAGCAACAGCATGGCTGATCATCATCTTGGAAACTGAGAGGTCCCTTTATGGAAGAGGTCACTTTGACTTTCAAATTTCCTCCATCCAAAAGGATTCTTTCTGCTCCAACACTATCCTTCTCAGGAACCGTGACATCATTTTCCAGTAGAGGCCAAATGCTAGTACCTGAGAAATCTGACCTGATCCTCTCTTGAACTGAATGAGCTCTGACAGATAATAACTGTTCTGAACATTTTAAATCAGGTCTTGCTACAGTGGAGTTTGAGATGGTTGATGTTGCAGAAATAGGAGAATCAGATGAATCACCATCAACCAAATCATGTTGATCTTGGGAGGATGATTGAACCAGGCTTGTTGTTAATGATGAGTGCCCTTGAAAATCTTCAGAGCCCATATCCCTAGGACTTGGCAAAAATGAACCTGGGGGTCCTGGAATAGGTATTGGATCAACCTCAGGAAAGGAGTTCCCTTGCCCAATTTTAGACTCCATATCAGCCCCCATAAAGGAGTTTTGCCCAATTATGCCATTGCCAACTTCATCTAGACAAAACATCCCTTGCTCATCTCCCAGACTTGGATCAGTTAAACGGCATGATTCTTCATCTTCACATAGAGGCCCTTTATATTCTTCCATAGATTGCAGTGAGCTGGATCCATTTTCCGGAGGATTAGCCAGCTTGTTGAATTTGGGACCTAGTGATTTGTTCAAAGTTGTAATATTCCTGTCAGGACACATTTTGGAGGATTCAATAACAATGTCAGCTGCATGCATTTGAACCAATTTTCTTGCAGATTCTAGGCCATCACATTTATCAGTCATATCATCAGAGACTCTGACAGAAGAATCTATATTTTCCCCTACATCATGGCCATGACTCCAAGATGCTTGTGACCTCTTCAAAACCATGGCATCCTCCCCCTGGGAGACACCCATAGCCCCTCTTTCTTGCCTGATTTCCAGCACACTCCTTCTATCAAGACACACACTGTCATTAATCTCTTCAACTCCAGATTGATTTTCAATATGACCATGCATCATATCATAATGTTGATCCTCTTCAGAAGGTGACTCCTCATCTATTTCTGCTTCAGAATGCAGCACCCAAGGCTTCTTTAAGGCCGAATATTTCTTGTTTAAAAATGATTGATGAACTGACAAAACATCCTTCCTCAAAGTGGAGAATTTCATGGCTTTTGATGACAATGATTTACTCCGGTATGGTTTTGGGTTTGCACTGGTAGAACTATCAGGGCTTCTGACAGGACCTGCAAGAATGTCAGATGTCTTATTGCTCAGTGGAGATACATGATTTCCTATGGCGTTTGTTCGTTTAAGCATAATTCTATCACAAACAGAAGTATTTTCTTTGCTTAATTGATTTGCATTTTGCTTCAGTGGTTCCTGAAACCTCTCCACATTGTCACTAATTCTGGCTCCAAACAAGGAACTTCCCAATCTCTTTCTTCCAGGAGACTGCCCCCCATCATCATAGCCTCGGGATTCATTCAAAGAATTCTCCACTTTCTTCTTGCTTTCAGAGGAAATAACATTCTCCATCAAGTTTGGAGATCTTCGAGTATTTTTCTCCGCATAAGAATCACCCAAACATGACTGATCACTCTCAATTGCCAAGTCTTGTGTTGTACGCAACTTATATGCCGGCCGCTGATGGCCATCTTTACCATTAACCTTCTTTGAGAGACCAGTTCGCTTGGAGCATACCCACTGTCTCAAAGTTCCTGAATCACTGGGTTTGATCTGCTCTTGAGCTTTAAAATTATGTGCCCGATGTTCCTCCTCCTCATGATCTTCTGCCCCACAGTTTTCTTCCCGAGTCCCATGAATCTGTTTGCCAACAATTCACACCCATATAGCTGAAATCTCATACTACCAATTTGCAAGCAAGATGCATTTAAAAACTTGTGATTTAAGGTGAACACTAGGATACAAGAATCACAGCCTCAAAATATCAGCTTAACAAAAAAATTTCTAAGCAAGCACAGCAACTAAATAACATGGGATCCAAATGAGCCCAATCATCAACAAAAGGGGCAAAAAATGAAGAAAAAGAAAGGCACAAGGAGTACGGATCCAAGCTAAATCACTCCAAGGTATAATGCACCAAAGCTTTTACGGCATTGAAAGACATAATGCCAATAGGTTGGTGGTTATATGCTTCAATTTGCAATGTTTTCCTTATAGGCCAGAAACTAACCCTAGCCTCAAAAATAACAAGCAGTTAAAGAGAAGAAGCATGCATAAACAATCGGCCAAATGGAAAGACACATAGGTAGAACGTACCTCAGAATTATGAGCCTTGGGAGAACAATCTTTTTTGCTCTGAATAGAAACTTTCAGGTAGTTATGATATTTGTTCACATGCCGCTTTCTCTTGTTGGTTGAGAAGAATTTGCTTCCTTTACTTCCTCTTAATGGTTTGCTTGTCCGGGGATCCTCTCCTACTTTTGACACAGATGATGGAACATTAAGCTTTGACAAAATTCGAACTTTTGTGCCACTTGCATCAATATAGACTGCACCTTCATCGCCAGTCTCCTCAGGATGAACAGGTGAAAGTCTTTGTCTTTTCTCATGGGCACACACCTCAGTATTTTGAGTAGGCAAG
This sequence comes from Vitis rotundifolia, assembly GCA_030254885.1. NCBI lineage: Eukaryota > Viridiplantae > Streptophyta > Magnoliopsida > Vitales > Vitaceae > Vitis > Vitis rotundifolia. The sequence continues at coordinate 9,312,856 of CM058169.1, forward strand.
CTCAAATCCGTGGCCCAGCTTGAACCATTTCTTCTGTCAAGCTCCTCAAGCGTGCACCGTGGTGCTGTTGCGCAGATGTCCACCATCAATCTTGTTTTCCTTGGCTTTATTCTATGTCTGGTCTGTCTAGAATCCTCCATCCACCTGGAGGTTGATTCCACAGAAAGGCACTGATCTATATGAGCATTCAAGGTGGTGTTAGAAGAGGATGAGAAGGTTTTGCAAACAGGGCATGTTTTAGAAGCCATTGCTTCTGAGAGGGTTGTACAATTCGATGCAATATCTTCGGTTGAGCTAGGATCAGAGACCGCCCGCAATTTCACTATCAACCTGCACTTCTTAGCAGAGGGTTGAGTCTTGTTCTCAGTCTTATGGGGTGCGAGATCTCCTGCAGCTTCAAGTTCAGCTGAGGCTTCCAGTAAAGTATCAGTTTCTACTGCTGAGCTAGATAGCCTGTGAGTATGAACTGACCCTATATCAGATTGAGAGTTACTGGTTGTGGATGAAGGAAAATCTTTTTCTCCTCCAGACCCAGATGAATTTATGTCTATGCAATCTGCAGCTATCCTCAGGTTCGGTTGAGCACTATCCGAAGAGCTAGGCACCCACCCAGAAGGCTCCCCATTCAAGTTCCTGAAACTATCCAAATTGCAGATATTCTCCTTGTCAGGCAGACAAGTCTCGGCCACACATCCTTTGAAGGACCCCTCCCTTACTGAATCAAGAGACTGAAATGGTGGCAACACATCCTTCACGCCATGCTTCAAGCAAAGTTGCAAATTTTTCTGAGAAAAAGGCCAATTCTTCTTGATATCCTTGCTCCGGGCACCAAAAACATAATCTCTGCAGTACAAAACCATAAAACTTTTTATCAGATATTTTGATCAATTTACACTAAATCCTATAAAGCCCAAATCATGGACGGCCCTCACACAGCCAAGCTCCCTTCAGACGAGAGCCCACCAAAACTGAAACTTTGAAAACTGTCAGACCCCCCCATATTGTATGTTAACCCATGAAAGGGAACATATTGACTATGAAATCCAAACATAAAAACGCTAAAGACCGGCATGAATACCAAGATAGCAGCGGGATTCTATGATCTAATGAACCAATTCCTTTTTCAAGTAGACAGTCACTTGGGTAGCTGGCATAAATACATACATATACATGTATATATCAACCAAAGGAGAAACAAGTAGTAGGGATTGAAGAGGAGCTGCAACAATCAAGGCCCAAAGGGCAGATATCTCGCGTACAAACACGACATGAAATCATAGAAGGAAGGTCAATGGTGAGGAGAAGGGTACGAATTTGACTAAATTTAGGTGAATACGCGCAAATTAAGAGGCTGGATTAAGTACTGAAACCCATATAGAAGAGCGTGCCGGCTGGAATCGGATGCGTGAATGGGTTGATCAGCAAACCAGGCAGAACCCCCTCCCCCCACAAAAGGACCCAAAAGAAAGAGAGACCAAAGCTGGGTGTCGTCATGTTGGACTGAGCCATAACACCCTATCATGGAGCTCCGGATCTGACCCAAAAACATGCCTTAGATCACTTGAGATCTACATGGGAAATAGTAATCGTCGTGGTGGTCGTAGTAGTAATAGAAACAGTGGTAGTTGCTGCATCCGTGGGAGGAGAGAGGAGCAGAAGAGAAGAGAGAAGAGAGAAGGGAGAAGAGAAAATTTGATTACCTTATGGAGAATTTGGGTAGCTGGGTATCATCAAGGCCTGAGTTGAACAGATCTACCTCTGGCAAGGCAAGTTTATCAGAAGCCCTCTCATCACTACCTTTCAGTTGGGAAATTTCGCAAGGACATGGGGGATCTGGTGGAGGGTTTTCAACGGATAACATCTGCAGAACAGCTTCTCTCTTCTTGTGCTGTTTTTGCAACAGTCACAAGCTCTTCTACTATTTCTCCTGCTATTTTGCCTTGTCTTCACCTTAGCCTCCCGCATAACAATAGCCCTCTCTCTCTCTCTCTCTCTCTCTCTCTCTCTTTCTCTCTCTCTCTCTCTCTCTCTCTCTCTCTCTCCTCCGACCTCCACTTCTCACAAATTTAAGCTTCAGCTTCACCTCCACCCAACAGTAGCAACAAGATCAGACAACCCCACTAGAATCTTCATCCATCAGCCTGCAACATACAACAAGATGAACATGAGATCACCAGTTTGAGGACCTACCCACCAAAACAATACGCAGTCGCTGATTCTAGCCCTCTCTAGAACGTTATTTTATGTGGTTTGGACGAGTAAATTTGAAGTATCTACGTCAAATCATCAAACTCTAGGAGCCCGATTGATGAAGCAAAGAACAAAATGGGCAAAAGAACGAAACCCACAAGCAAACATCGCACTCACTAAAGGATCAAAGTTGTGAGGAGCGTTATTTTATGTGAGCATACCCAGAAAGAAAAAAAGGTATACGAATTTCACAAGCATCAAAACATGAGATTTGGGAAACCACTATGCACTTGGATACTTGCTAAATCAAATCTCTAAACACCACACAAAAATACCATATTAGGGATTAACTAAAGCAAGGGGAATATAATAATAGATACAGAAGAAAGTTTCAAAGGCCTACAAACAACAAATCTCACACCCCCAACGAGTTTACCACTAAGTGGAGGAAATGATAAAAGAGAGTCACAAAAGAGAAAAGATGGTCAGAATCAAAATCACCAGATGTAGAGAGATTAGGATTCTCAACAGTGGGAAGAAACCCAGAAACCCTGAAACCCCAGAAGCCCAAATCCCATCCCAGGTCGTCTGGTGAACAGTTGAAGACGACCAGAACTAAATCTGTATCTTTGTTCCTCTTCCAAAATCGGGAAGAGCAGAAAAGAAAAGAAGAGGACCAGAGAAAGTCCGTGAAAACATTTAAGGCAGCCTAGAAAGCAAAGAATCGTAGACAATAAATCATGAAATCAAACGAAGCTTCACCATTCAAACTTGCCCAGTATGCTCTCAGCTCAACAACAGTGCAAAACCGAAAGAGGGAAGAGAACCCCAGGATGCAATTGCCAGAAAAAACAAAACCCACAAATGAAATAAAAATGGCAGAACAAAACGGAGAAGAAAAAAGGCTGCTATCTTACAAACCTTCCCCTTTGGAAGCTTTTTCCGGATGGGCAGGACATAAGAAAAAAAAAAGAAAAAAAAAAAAAAAAAGGGAGAGATAACGAAGACTTAAACAGCCCAAAAAAACATAAAAAACAAGGGGATTTAGCAGACTAAAATACAAAGCAAGGGCAAGAAGGAGAGAGAGAGAGAAAAGGAGGAGAAGGTAGAGAAGGTGGAGACGGAGGAGGAGGGAGAGATTGAGAGATCTAGAGTTAGAGAAAACAGCACCACCCACTCACACATCAAGGGCATCAGGTTCTTCCACCAAAAAGCAGGTTTGTACCATCAAACACCTCACCACGATTCACATCCCCAATCCCATTCTGAATATGCGTTCAAGTCTCCATCCAAGAGAGAGAAAATTAATTTAAAATTTTTCTTTAATTCTTAAAAAAAATAAAAAAGAAAAAGAAATATGTTTCTCTCCTCTTCAAAGCTGTCCTATCCTATACCTACCCTACATCCCCTCATTTTCTCCATTCTTTTATTCTTTTGATTTTCCTCTTTATTATTATTTTTTTTTTGTTCACCACCCATTCCCCAAATGTCCTCATTACCCCTCCCTTTTCATGATTTTACAGACCCTGACACTAGACGACAATCTTCCCATGTTGACAATTATGTCCACTTCCTCTTTTCCTCCTCCCCTTTCTGATATGACCATTATAACCTTTCTCTAACTTCTATTTACCATCATTGCCTTGGGTTCTCCCCAATTATTACTCTTTAAATTTTCCCATTATTCCCCACCTTTCCTTCCAAATTACATCATCATTTACTTCCAATTAATGTTATCTTATATTACTATTCCTCCCTTTTTTTAATTGCATGGCGTGCCAAGTGGGATCTCTTTTTATTTTAATACTAATATCCTACACATACTTGTGGTCTTATTATTATAAATTCAACCCTTCAAATTTTAATTTTGAATTTTTTTTAATAATATTATTATAAATGAAATTGAACCTCTAAATCCAAGTCTTCCTTCAAAATGGCCTTTCGGCCACACAAAACATCCATCTTAAACGGGTTCTGAAAATTTTATTAAAAATATAACTTTTTTTTAATTGTATTTTCAAAATGCGATTCCAATACAACTATATTTTGGATTTCTATAATAATTCATTTTCATATCATATTTTTAATTTTTTTTATTTTCGTAATAAATTTGAAAAAAGATTAATCATCGTATTCCAAACCTCGTACTAATTATCATAAATGGGTTGTTTGAATAAGTTTTCAAGTAAATACATGACTAAAATGTGCTTTTTCTAGTTTGATTCTTTTGAGAAAGCAATTCCATAAAGATTTTTGACAGGACTAACATTTTTCAAATTCATAAAAGTCATCCTTCTTGAAAATAATCAAATGAGAAAATAAGTTTCCCTTTGAAAGTCATCTTTCTTGTTTTTTTTCTATTTTTTCTTTTTTTCTTTTTAACAAAAAGTCCATGCTTGTTAAAGAATATTTGATATTTTTTTATGGAAATTATTTAGACTTAGTGTGAAATTTAATGTTCTTGGGATAAATTTTTTATTTTTGCATTTTTAAAATTAAAAATAGTAATAATTTTTATATAAAATATTACTCATCTTACATTGAAATAATAATAATAATAATAATAATCTTAAAAACTATGCTAAAAAATTAAGGTATAAAAAAAACAATTTATTACACTTTACCTATTTTGTGTTTTACACATTGCTGAGTTCAAATTCGAGCAATGTACCCTAAAAGTTTTAAAATTACATGCAATGTGCTTTTTTTAGTCACTCTTCGTGTGATCGATGACAAAATGACCATTTTTTTAATAAGTGATGGTAAAAAGGTCATTTCATTTTAAAACCCCAAAACTCTAACCCAACCTTTCTTCCTTCCTTCATTTTCCATAAACCACATTTTGTCGGCAATCAAACAAACTTGACCAAAATAATTTTTCCAAAAACCTTTCACTATCCAGAACCAAGGCCCTAACCAAAAAAAAAAAAAAAATCCCTAGATTATATGTCCAAAAATATTTTTTGTCAAAATAAGCACAACTCCAAATGAAACCGAAAGAAATCAAAATTATGATAGACCATGAAAGCAATGAATAAAAAACAAAGATGTTCAACATAAACAATGGAAAAAAAATGTTATAACAAACTATAAATAAGTTTCCCCAAATTTCCCCCACATTTTCCCAAACTTTTCTGAAACATTAAAATTCTAAAACAACAAACTTAAGCATTACATCAGAATTTTCATCTATCTTCTTCCTTGAGTGTTTTTTTAAAAAAAAATTCCTCAATTTTTCTTCAAATTTTCTAAAACATCAAAACGAAACTGTAACTCTAACCCTAACCCTCTTTGCCAAGATTTTTCTAGCCACTAAAGATATTAGAAGACAAAAAAACATATCATTGAACTTCATGTCTTTTCTTCAATGTTAGGTCTTCGATATTTGCATGAGATTTTAGGGCTTCAACTACAATTTAGAGATTCAGCAAGCAGAACAGCAAGAAAAGCAAGAAATGAGAATGAATGAGGAAGAGGGGAGAGTCGGAGGGGTTTTGTTTTAGTTGTAAAATTACCCTTTTGACCTCACTTAAATAGGTCACGTGGGGAGCACATGCGTCTTCCATCAAAAAATGTAACACCGTCACTCCAAAAATGCTCATTGCATGCAATTATAAAGTTTGGAGGGTACGTTGTTCAATTTTAAACTCGATGAAGTAATGTGCAAAACACGTTATAGGTTAGAGCGGTAGAGTATAATAAACTTAAAAAAAAATTATGGTTTCAAAGTTCTATTTTTTATATAAAATTTAGAATGTGTTTAGTAGTATTTTGGTGAAAGTATTTTTAAGATATAAGTGTTTTTTTATAAAACACTATAAATGATTTTTCAAATTTTTAAAAATGTTTTTTAAATTTGGTCAAAAGTCTCATTTTTTCTTTTCAAAAATACTTTTTAAGTTAAAAACGTTTTCTAAAATCATCGTAAAACATACTCTTATTATTGTTTTTCATTTGAAAAAAAAAAAAAAGTAGCCAAATAATAATTAGAATGAGCTAATAAGAGTTAATGGGTAATATCAAAAATTAAGAATTTGATCCCTCCAAAATGCACAAACTCTAATAAATTTGATTTTAAATTTTAATGATTGGAATTACATCATTATAGCGAAACGTTCAATAGCCCTAATGACAATCCTCTTGCATACCTCTAGCTTTGGGAAATAAAACACTTCCTAGAACCACCGTAAAATAGACTTTTATTATGTTTTCCATTTTAAAAATAAAAAAATAAAAACATATCCAAATAATAATTAGAATGAGTTGATAAGAGTTAATGGGTAATATTAAAAATTAAGAATTTGATCACTCCAAAAGGCACTAACTCTAATAAATTTGATTTTAAGATGGTAGTCCTCTTACATATGATACTCTGATCAATTTTTTCATTGCTAGTTTGACTTTTAGTTTCAGGAAATGAAGCTAACGCTTCCTAAAATCACCATCAAATAGACTCTTATTATTGTTTTTTATTTAATTTTTTTTAAAAAAAAAAAGATATCCAAATAATAATAAGAATGAGCTAATAAAAGTTAATGGGTAATATTAAAAATTAAGAATACGATACCTCCAAAATGCACTAACTCTAATAAATTTGATTTTAAATTTTAATGATTGGAATTACATCATTATATGTATTTAGATGCAAAGTAATAAAACTAGTCCCTCCCCACAACCACCAAGCTAAAACCAAATGTAAGGAAATAAAGAAAAAGGTAGTAGTAGATGGAAATTACGGATGAATGATTCCCCTCTCCCACATTTGGTCTTAGCCTCTCCATTATCACCAACTATTCCATCTATTAGTTTCTATGCCATTATCCTCCATTCCCTTTTGATTAGGAAATGGTTGAGCCATATTAATCACCCAAAGACAAAATGTGCTCTTGAAAATAAATGTCCTTTTCCATTGAATCATTCATATGATAAAAAATTATCCATATATTTTCAAAATTTTATTTTAAATTTTTAAGTATGGTCCAAATTCTAAACTATATCTAAATATCAAATATATGTCTTTATTAATATTTTTTTTTCCCATAGAGAAATCCCTATGACAAACATGTGAAGATGTTAGATATATCCTATATGTGTGCTCATGTCAATATCCATTTATTTGTCACATGGGTTTTTCCATCATTTTTTTTTTAAAGAAAAAGTTGTAATAAAATGGTATATTTGGCTTTTAAATATAATTAGTACATTATTAAAAAAAAAGTTTAAAAATCAAATTTAGTAGGTATTTAGTAAATCAACTTAATAAATTAAAGTAACTAAATAACTTAATTTAAGTCATTAAATAAATTAAATATATTTGATAAAATAATTTAATGGTACAACTTAAAGTAATAAGTAAAAATAATTAATTTATTAGTAAATTCACATTTTTATTTTTATATGTCTTAATTATTTTTATGGTTTCTTTTGTTATTTTATAGACTTTATTGTTATTTGACTTCCTTTGTTATAGTTGTAATTTATAAAGATAAATAAGTCAATTTGATGATTGGAATAAATTTTAAATTAATTTTATCAAACAACCTTAATACCTAAAATAAGAATTAAGTCAACAACATAAGTATAAATTAACTTAAAGTCAACTTAAATCATTAACTAATAAGTATTAAGTTTTACCAAATATCCCGTACGACAAGATATCTATAATTTATTATAAATATTAGTTCTAACACGATAGTATAAAATTGAATCAACCAAGTGGGTTAAAGAAATATGTTGATTAGTCCATAGATTGAGGGGATTGAGTGGAGTACAAAATTGATGAGCTTATTATAATTTGGGAAGTGATTGAATGAGCTTTATTCTTATAATTGATGTGGGGGGTGGTAGCCATCATCATCCATTGGATATGACAATTCATGCCTAAATTTCACAATGAAAAATGGATTCAAAACACAACACATCCTTGCTTTTGTTTGTATATGCAACACAGGAATCACACACACACACATATAATTTCACTCACCACAAAATTAGGGAGGGCATGGATTAAAAAACTTTACCCTTCGCCACCATCTAATAACAATTTTACAGGCCCACCACCATCTGTGTGCAGAAGAAATGAAAAAGAAAAATAGAGAGATAACAAATAAGCTTTTGAATGACCAAGGTTTTAGCAGTACTTCTCTTTTGTCATACCAAAGAAACCGTCTTTTACTCCCTACATAAAGGTGGGGATGAAAAAATTAGTCAAAAAAATTATCCAAACATCATCATTATGGTTGAAGCCATAGGGAGGAAAATATCACCAAACCAACAAGTCAGTTCAATTTCATAACGTCCAAAGTCAAAATATGGGGAGGGCTTAGAATCACTTTCCCTACCATTCCCATCCTGAAGATTTGAACCTGCCTGCCTCTTGAGCTTTTCTTGTATGTATGTATGGTTCCTCTTCCTCGTCCTCTCCCTCTTCCTCCTCCTCCTCCTCCTCCTCCCCCTACTACTACCAGTACGAGGTGTGGTGTATTAATAATACAGGAAGTCTCTACCTTCACCACATGATGACAAAATGAAGAAAGGTAAAAATTTCCTCTAGTTGTAAAAAGTCCAAACTTCAGCCACCGCAAGGAACAAAATAATCTCCTCCTTCAAGTTGAATCATTGATTTATGATGAATACCGACAAAGGCTGGTTTGTTGGGGGATTTTTCCAGTAGAATTTTCTGATCCACACTTCCCTTTGGGGTGGTTAAGCGCTTACATGGTGGAACTTGAATGGTTGGAATAGGGAATAAGTTGTTGTTGAAGTGAAAGAAAAAAAGGTTGGAGAGGTCTCCATATTTCTTGCTTGCTTAGTTTACAGTCGCATCCTTGAATAGGGGATGGGTTCAATCTGCTGCCCCTATTCTACCAACACAAACATTCATGCATCAACCCTGAAAAACGTTGGAAAACAGCCAGGTACGCCTTCTCTGCATGTCGGTGTCTGAAATGGGCTTTGCTTCTCCATTATCTTTCTTCCTCTTCTTCCTTTTTTTTCAAACTCTCACACTCCCTACCTCCTAAGCAATCTTAGAAAATTAAGTCCGTTTTTGAGTGCTGCCTGGGGTATGGACCATTCTAGTTGTTTGACAGGGCTGACTTTCTTTCCCAGTGTTTGACCCATTGCTTATTCAACGCCCTCAGTGTTGATCCCATGAATAAAAGTATAAAACATTGAATTCAAACATCGAAAAGGCAGCCATAGGCCCGTAAGCCATGTATGGGGCACTGCTACTTTGAAGGTGAACGCAAATTTGAGATGGGGAATGGGGAATGGGGAATTTTGCAAATAGGCTAAAAGGGGAGGAGTATTGGTAAAGCTCCACCCAAGCATAGATTTTTTTTTGGCTATGGACTTCTGGTTTTTAAAATAGGTGGGTATGCAATATAAAATAGAGATGAATAGCTTTGGTTGCATAACAAGTCCAGATACTGATAATTGAGCACATTGTTGTGAGTACTTTTGCTCATACTTTATCTGTGTATGCACTTCTTTAGTAACTAAGAGGGAACATAGACAGACCCCACTAGGCATTAAAGCCACGCCAACACTCATCAATTCAAAACATCAATCAATGTATCATGTTTTATAATATGTCACACATGTTACCTCCATTCCTTATTTTATTTCTCTTCAAGAAAATCAGAAAAAAAAAAATAAATAAATAAAAATTTACATGGGTGGGTCATGAATCCAGTAGCTAAGAGGTGACAACACTCAAAATCATACAGAGTTCAAAATACGTAACATAAAAGGAAATGGGACTATCCTCCATCTTTGGAAATGATCATATAAGTAATTATAATAAGAGACGTTGGGAAATTGCAGGAGTTAAAGAATGAAAGAGAATGGAAGTGAGGATTGTCAACGTCGAGAAGACGGTGGAGGGAGGGGGGGTTGGGTGGTACAGCTAGCATTTGCAAGCAAATGGTGATAGGGATATGACGGTTACATGTCTCCGTCTGAGGGTCTGAGGCTCTCAGAGGCCGAGGGTCCCCTCCCCCTCTCCTCCCCTTCCCCCAACACAGGACTTTCTCTCTCTCTCTCTCTCTCTCTCTCTCTCTCTCTCTCTCTCTCATTGTGCGTGTTTGATAGAGAGAGATGTGGTCATTAGTTATTACTACTCTCTGCATCTCACTCCACCCCTTGCCCAGTAGGACCCTTGACGCCTTGGGTCTTCGCTCTGGGCTTTAGTAAATCACCAATGGGTCTCAGAACCAGAACACACGCCTCAATGCTTCGTCCACACTCCACACCATAAACAAGTAGATATGCCTCCTTAATTGGGTTTGGGTTAGAGACTAAGACTAAGACTAAGACTAATAAAAGGGCAAAGGCCCCAACTAAAAAAAAAAATAGTCTAGAAACTTGATCATGAAGGAGGGTGGAGTAGGGTGATGTTTAGTGACAGACAGTGACGTGATGTATCCTACTATTACCACGAAGAAAACAGTATCCTATGATAACAATACCTGTAAGTTTTTCAGACAACGTCATCCATCCTAATTCCTATCTCCTCCCCCCGCCCCCAGCTTTATTATTCCCTTCACTTATTTAGCGTGTAATAAATGTAATGAAATGATGGAGTTGCATAATGGTAGTTGAAGTTCACACTTCACACCACAAAATTCATACCACGCTTTTGAATTGACAATGTCGAAGATATGGCAACTGTGTCCCATCCTCCTGCAAACAAGGAAATATGACTCAGCTACCTCTTAGAATTGCCCAGCTGAGATTCTCTGCCATATTTAAGGTTATTGGGCAGTGTCATTCCCAAATCTAGAAGAAAGAAAAGGGTTTGCTCAGATCCAAATAAAAATAAATAGAAATTAAGATAAGATAACCAGGAAAAACAACAGCCGCCATCCCATTCCCAAAGTTTCACTTGTTTCCATTTCTTCTCATTTTCTAGCTACCCCAGCCAGCGCACTGACAGGTTTGATGATCTCTCTATATCACTAAGATTCACATAAATCCCAATGAAAATGAAACTTGATCTCAAAAATCTGGTATAAAGAAATGGTCCTAAGTGAAAAGCCAAAAGCCCACTTCCATTTTCCTCATTTAATTATCACAAATTCTAAAAAGAAAGGGAGGAGAGGAGACAAGACAAGGACTTTCCTTCTGTGAAACTGTAAAAGAAGATGACCGAGCTTTTTTCTAAACTTACAAATTGGGCTAACCGCACTCCAGAGTAAAAATATTCCTTCAATTCCAACCTTTTATGAGGTGAAAACATTCCCGATGGGCTCCACTCTTTTCCCTCTTCATATGCCAGCCAGAAAGCTAGAAACCAATAAAAAAATTTAAGATTTCCTGTCCCTTCTCTCAATTGAAAGGGCAAGGAGCTTACCGAGACTCCCACTTGAATGGTATATGAAATATGAAAGAGAAAAATTGTGAATTTTATGGGGTAGTATACATGCAGAACCTGTACAATGCAACAAAGCTGAACAAGCCATATAACCGCAACTCACCTTAATCACCATAACAGGACAGAAGTGCCAAAAATACCTCAATGTATATTACTTCAAATAGTCTGCAATAACAAAGATTGAACTTTTTAAAAGTTCAAGAACTAAACAATTGAAAAAGTAACTGTCCAGTAATCATAGGAACAATTATCTAGCTGCAAATGAGGTATAAGAGGTAAGCTAACAGTCACTTTGAAATCATGAGTTAATAGTAATCATTTCTCATCCCACATTCACTGCAGCTCTTGTTATTTCTGATAATATATTCATGGTCAAATGGTTTCTTGCCATGCCATTTCTTTCAACAATGCTGCTTTATTATCATTTTCTAATGTAAGATCAGCAAGTGCAAATAGGTCACATAGGTATCCTTTAACCACTTCTGCTAATCAACTAACAAATTTTTCTCATATGAAAATGAGATGCAACAGCTAAAAGAAGGAAGAAAAGGAACATTTGACACCTCTAGAAGCTCCTAGGAGAAGCACACTTACTAGCATTTGTTTTAAGCAAAATCAGAGTAAGAAACCAAACGAGACTTGCATTTGGATAGAGCTGGTGATTGCAGCAAAAGAACCCCATTGACAGATACTATGCATACCAAACCACATATCAGAAGGGCTTCTCATATTCTTGTGTTGGCTGCTCCCAAACCCGCAAAAGGCCTGCAGCAGAACAATCCAAAGCACTTAGGGAACAAGGTTAAAAATTAAAAATTAAAAAAATAAAAAAATAAAAAAAGAAGAGAAAAATTTTGATGTACAAATGAACAATTTTTTTTATTGGATGATGTTTCAACAATACCGAAAAAGGCCATAAGTGAAATAGAGAAAATGCAACAAAAATTTTATGGTTTGTTTTGTATGTAAACACCCACAACTAGATGCTATATTGCAAATGCAACATGAGTTCACAACCAAGACATAGCACAACTGCAAGAATAAAACTAGCACTTGGGTTCTCAGTCAAGAATGAAATTAGCACTTGGGTTCTTAATCCCTGCTTGATCTGAACAGTCTGCATGCTATATTTTAGAGGGCGAGACCCCCCAACCTCTCAGATTTGGAAACTTCAATTATTATTTGAGTCAATCCTCCAGCAATGCTTTTCACCAACATTTTTCTGATAACTTCTGGGCTTAGAGCTCACATGGCATGGGTTTCATAACTCAACACCTTTCTCTTTCAGATAATTCCTGGTTCCATCTAGAGGCTATATCTCCTCTATCTACCAGATAATTAGTTCTTACTTCTTACCCATTCAAATCACAAATCCTGAATCTTCTGAACCTCACAGGCAATATGACATGACATTCCTTACAGGCACCAATTGGCCATAATAAATTTTCACTATATGGATTCTAAGCTTTATGTTCTCAAAACATGCCACTCACTGAACTCAATTCATTGATCAATGGACAACTGCCACTGCTGAATCCTCATCCTGTAAGAGGCATTTAGCACAGAAGCATGACAGAGCTCAAATAATTCTTTTACAATGATAATTCCAAGGAAAGAAAGGTGTGGAGGAAAGAAGGGGTGGGATTTAGCTTCCGTCTCTTCATGAAGATTAGAATTTTGTCTTGGAATGTTAGAGTGGTTAACAATAGAGAGAAACAAAAGGTTATCAAGTCTGTAATCAGAATGCAGAAAGTTGATTTGGTTTGCTTGCAAGTGACCAGGGTGTAGGAGATGTCAGGGCATTTGGTTAGAAGTTTTGGTGCGGGTCGTTTTTTGGATTGGGGAGCAGTGGAAGCAAGGGGATCAGCTGGTGGCCTTGTGGTTTTTTGGAGTAACAGGGTGTTAGTTATTAGAGATGGAGGGTAGGTGCTTTCTCTGTTTCTTGCCGTTTTAAAAACTGTGAGGATGTCTTTGTTTGGGTGTTTATGAGGGTTTATGGACTGATGCTAAGGGGTGAATGGGATGACTTTTTAGCAGAATTGGGGGACATTAGAGGCTTGTGGGGAGATCCATGGTGCATCAGAGGGGACTTCAATATAATCATATATCCAAGGGAAACGAGGAATTGTTTCAGGTTGTCTGCGACTATGCAGAGATTCTCAGAGATTGAGGAGTTGAAGTTGATGAATGGAGGGTCTTTTACTTGGTGTGGAGGTTTAAATGACCAATCCATGTCTGGGCTGAATCATTTCCTTGTGTTAGAAGGGTGGGAGAATCATTTTTTCGGGCTTCTACAGTGTGTCTTGCCAAGGCTGGTCTCTGATCATTCACCTTTCTGTTAGATGGGGGTGGCATAAGGAAGGAAAAAACTCCCTTCAGATTTGAGAATATATGGATTAAAGTGGATGGTCTCAAAGACTTAATTAAAAGCTGGTGGATGGTTTACAATTTCAGGGGCACCAATTGTTTTGTCTTAGCTTCCAAATTGAAAGCCCTAAAGAAGGACTTGAAGATTTGGAATCAAGAGATTTTTGGGTGTGTGGCAAACAAGAAGGCAAATGCCCTCAATTGGCTAGGTTTTTGTGAGGGCAAGGAGAGGGAAGCTCCGTTGGTAGGGGATGAGATTGTGGCTAAAAGATTGGCTACAGAAGAATTTAAGAAGTGGGCACTGTTTGAAGAGATTTCTTGGACATCTAGAGAGTTATGACTAAAGGAGGGAGATAGAAATACAAAATTCTTTCACAGAATGGAAAATGTTCATTGTAGAAGGAATTTTTGGCTAGAGTAAGTGTAGCTGGGAACTGGTTGTCTGGTGAGGAGGAGATTAAGGGGGAGGTGACCAATACTTTTAGTCATCTCTTTACTGAAAACAGTGACTAGAGACCCAACATAAATGGGTTGTCTTTTGAGTCCTTGGCTTGGGAGGAGGCGAGGAGTTTGGAGTGTCCTTTCTTTGAGGAGGAAGTCTTCTCAGCTTTATCAGCTTTGAATGAGGATAAAGCTCCAGGTACTGATGGGTTTACTATGGCTTTCTGGCGTCTTTGTTGGGACTTTGTCAAGAGTGAGGTGTTGGGCTTCTTTAAGGAATCCTTTTACCTAGGGCAGTTTGAAAGAATTTTGAATACTACCTTTTTGGTCTTAATCCCAAAAAAGGATGGTGCAAATGATCTAAAGGATTTTAAGCCTATTAGCTTGGTTAGGAGCTTGAACAAATTCTTGGCCAAGGTTCTAGCAAATAGACTTAAAAAAAGTGGTGGGCAATGTTGAGAGAGAGAAAGAGGAAAAACCTTAATTCTCATTCATGTATTATCTACTTACAATTGAGAAATATATATATACAAGGCTAGGAGTCCTAACTACCATACATGTGACCTATATTAACAAGGAAAGATTATATACTATAAATACATTATATTCAACACTCCCCCTCAAGCTGGAGCATATACGTCATATGCACCAAGCTTGTTACAAATATATTTAATCCTAGGACCTCTGAGAGATTTAGTGAAGATGTCTGCTAGTTGATCATTTGAATTAACAAAACTTGTAGCAACACATCCTGATGCGATCTTCTCTCTAATGAAATGACAGTCAACTTCAATATGCTTGGTCCTTTCATGAAAGACTGGATTGGATGCAATATGTAATGCGGCCTGGTTATCACAGATGAGTTTCATCTGTTCATCCTTTCCAAATCTCAACTCTCGAAGAAGATGTCTCAACCATATGAGTTCACATGTTGCCAAAGCCATAGCTCGATACTCGGCTTCAGCGCTAGATCTGGCCACTACATCTTGTTTCTTACTCTTCCAAGATATTAGATTACCTCCAATAAAAACACAGTACCCTGAAGTGGAACGTCTATCTGTGGGTGAGCCAGCCCAATCTGCATCTGTGTAACCAACAACCTGAGTATGACCTCTATTCTCGTACAACACACCTTGGCCTGGTGTACTTTTGATATATCGAAGAATGCGGATTACGGCATCCCAATGGCTATCACATGGTGACTGTAGGAATTGACTAACAACACTCACAGGAAAAGAAATGTCTGGACGAGTAATGGTGAGATAGTTCAATTTACCTACGAGCCGTCGATATCTCCCGGGGTCTCCTAAAGGCTCCCCCTGTCCTGGTACAAGTTTGACATTCGGATCCATAGGTGTGTCTACCGGTTTACAGTCTAACATACCGGTTTCTTCCAGGATGTCTAAAGCATACTTCCTTTGGGAAAGGACCACACCAGAACTGGATTGAGCTATCTCAATTCCCAAGAAATACTTGAGTTTCCCCAAGTCTTTGGTCTGAAAGTGGGTAAAAAGATGTTGCTTTAGTTTCTGAATACCATCCTGATCACTGCCTGTAATGACGATGTCGTCCACATAAACAACCAGATAAATACACTGCCCTAAGGAGTTATGATGATAGAAAACTGAATGGTCTGCTGTACTGCGAAGCATGCCAAACTCTTGAACAACAGAACTAAAACGGCCAAACCATGCTCGAGGAGATTGTTTCAAGCCATATAGAGAACGGCGTAACCTGCACACTAAACCAGACTCCCCCTGAGCAACAAAACCAGGAGGTTGCTCCATATAAACTTCCTCGGCAAGATCACCATGAAGGAAGGCATTTTTAATATCCAACTGATACAGAGGCCAAGAACACATAGCAGCCATGGAGAGAAGCAAACGGACAGAAGCAATCTTGGCAACAGGGGAGAATGTGTCACCATAATCAGAACCATAAACCTGAGTATAGCCTTTAGCAACTAAGCGGGCCTTAAGGCGATCAACCTGACCATCAGGACCAACCTTAACTGCGTAGACCCAACGACAGCCAACGGTAGATTTACCAGAGGGTAAAACAACAAGATCCCAAGTGTCATTAGAGTGCAGAGCAGCCATTTCATCCACCATTGCCTGTCGCCAGCCTGGATGGGAAAGAGCTTCATGGGTGCTCTTTGGAAGAGAAACAGAGGATATAGCAGAAACAAAAGCAGAATAGGGTGAAGATAATCGATGATAACTCAAAAAATTGTAAATAGGATGAGGATTACGAGTAGAGCGAATACCTTTCCGAACAGCAATGGGTAAGTCATTAGGAGAAGGCAGAGTCGGGGCAGGTGAAGCCGAAGGGATAGGAAGTGAGTCAGCAGGTGCTTCAGCAAAAGGGAGAGGAGCAACGACACGAGGGCGACGATGATAAACCTGAAGTGGTCGAGGAGGCATAGCATCAGGTGGGGAGACAATGGGAATGGGCAAGACTTCAGAAATAGGAAGAGACTCAGAAGTGGTGGAAAAGAATGGTGAGTCCTCAAAGAAGGTGACATCAGCGGAGATAAAATATCGATGAGTCTCAAGGGAATAACAACGATAACCCTTCTGAAGTCTGGAATATCCCACGAAGAGGCACTTCATGGCTTTGGCGGAAAGCTTGTCCTGTCCAGGAGTGAGAATATGAACAAAGCAAGTACAACCAAAGACACGAGGAGGAAGGAAATAAAGTGGTTGGTCAGGGAAGAGAAGGGAGTGAGGAATCTGATCGTGTAAGATAGAGGAGGGCATACGATTAATCAAATAACAAGCGGTAAGAACAGCGTCCCCCCAAAAACGAAAAGGAACATTACTATGGAGGAGGATAGTACGAGCTGTCTCAACAAGATGTCGATTCTTGCGTTCAGCTACCCCATTTTGTTGAGGAGTATGAGCACAAGAAGACTGATGAAGAATCCCATGATGAGACATAAACGAAGTAAATGGGGCTGAAAAATATTCCCTAGCATTGTCACTGCGTAACACACGAATAGAAATATTGAACTGGGTTTGGATTTCAGCATAAAATTTCTGGAAAATAGAAAATAACTCAGCTCGATTTTTCATTAAAAATAACCAAGTACATCGAGAATAGTCATCAATGAAAGTGACAAAATACTGAAATCCTAAAGTAGACGCAGTTCGACAAGGACCCCAAACATCAGTGTGGACAAGCTCAAAAGGAGACTTTGCCCGATTATTCAAACGCTTTGGGAACGAGACGCGAGTATGTTTCCCAAGCTGACATGACTCACACGGAAGCGACGACAAAGTGGAAAAACGAGGGACCATCTTCTGGAACTTGGAGAGACTAGGGTGGCCCAGACGATTGTGAATGAGGAGAGGAGCATCAGTGGAAATGCAAACTGCAGGAGATGAATCCGAGGTGAGGTGATAGAGGCCTTGAGACTCACGTCCTATGCCAATCGTCTTCCCCGTACTCCGGTCCTGCAAGGTCACAAATTTATCAGAAAAGGTAATAGAGCAATTAAGAGTACGAGTGATTTTGCTGATGGAAATAAGATTAAAAGGACATTCAGGAGTATAAAGGACAGAAGTGAGAGGTAGAGAAGGCAGAGGAAGGGCCAAACCAATACCTTTAGCCACAGTTTGAGAACCATTAGCTAAGGTAACAGTAGGTAAAGCAGAGGTAGTAGTAATAGAGGAGAAAAGATCCTTATTACCAGATAGGTGATCAGAAGCTCCAGAATCTAGAATCCAAGGTCCAAGAGAAGATGTGTGGGTAAGGCAGGCAGAGGCATTACCAGGCTGGGCAACAGAGGCAACAGAAGCCTGAGATGCGGAAGAGCTCGGAGGCTGAGGCAGCGGAGAATCAGAGGACTGGGCCACATGAGCAGTGCGAGGAGGCCGTCCATGTAACTGATAACAACGATCGCGAGTGTGGCCAAGTTTATTGCAATAGGTGCAATGAGGACGTTGACCTCTACCTCGGGTACCACTGCGGCCTCCTCGAGAGCTAGTTTGAGAAACTAACACAGAAGAATCTGAAGTGCTATCAAATGGCAAAGTCTGAGTGGAGGAGATACGGAGGAGGCGAGCAAACACATCATCCAAGGATGGAACTGATGAACTACCAAGAATCTGATCGCGGACAGGCTCAAGATCTGGACGGAGGCCAATAAGAGTAAGAACCATGAAGAACTTGTCAAGCTGTGTTTGTTGAGCCTCAACATCAGGAGTAAGAGGCATCACAGTCAAGAACTCCTCCTTAAGAGAGGCAATCTGGCCAATATAAGTAGATAGATCCAAGTCCTGTTGGCTGATATGGACAATAGCAGAAGCCACCTTATAAAGACGTTGGATATCATTCGTGTATAATCCTTTGGCTTGAGTCCAAAATTTAAAACAAGTTTTGTAGGCCCGAAGATGAAGAAGAATCTTGGGATCAACCGATTGCCATAATACACTACATAACTGTGCATCTATCTTCCTCCACTGTACGCGGTCAACCTCAGGGATATCTGCCTCCTGTGTAATCAAGTGATCCTCATATCCTTGACCCATAAACCAAAGTTCAACAGAAGCAGACCAGGAAAGATAATTGTCACTGCCAACCAATTTCTCCGAAGTAATCATAGGAGATCCAGATATAACAGAGGAAAAAATGGAAGTTTTAGTAGCCATATCTACTTATCTGGAGAATGAAGTATATTTGGATCGAAGAGAGCCCTAATGCGGCTGCAGATCGCGGCGTGGCACCACTGGAAAGGGAGACGGCTTCAGATCGCGGCGTGACACCACCGGAAAGGTAGAAGAACACTTCCTTAGGCACGTGCAGGGATTAGGATGGAGAAAAAGTAGCCGAAGCTCGCCGGAAAAACTGTTTGGAGGGTCGGCGGAGGCAAAAAACCCAAAAAGAGGTACGTGCAGGGCTCGGATGGCAGAACCAGGGATGAAGGAAGGCTAGTCGGCGTCAGGCGAGGCTGGAGGAGGAGGCGCGTGGCCGGGAAATTCCCCACGCGCCCTCACGCGCCGGCGCGTGAGATGCAGTCTCCGGCCGGAAAATTGCGCGTGGCCGGCGCGTGGATGATCTTTTGGTTCCGGTGCCTTCACAAAAGTTGGAGATCTCCTCCAGGCGCTCCTTCTGGTATGGTCGGTGTCGGAAAAAGACGTCGCCGGAAAGTTCGCCGGAAAAGTTCGCCGGAAAATTTTGCCGGCGGTGAGTGTATTCTGACGACGATCCGACTAACCGGAAAGTATTGGGAGATGAGGAAGGTGACCGGAATGAAACACGGTCACCGGAAGGTTTCCCGGAGTTGATGACACAGGAAACAGGAAAGAATTAGGTTTTCTCTCTTGGCTCTGATACCATGTTGAGAGAGAGAAAGAGGAAAAACCTTAATTCTCATTCATGTATTATCTACTTACAATTGAGAAATATATATATACAAGGCTAGGAGTCCTAACTACCATACATGTGACCTATATTAACAAGGAAAGATTATATACTATAAATACATTATATTCAACAGGCAAGTTAGTCTCTTTTGCTCGGAATGCTTTTATCAAAGGGAGACAAATTCTTGATACAATCCTTATTGCCAATGAAGTCATTGATTCAAGGTTAAAGAGTGGTTATAATGGCATTCTATGTGAGTTAGACACATAAAAGGTCTGCGATCATGTAAATTGGAACTTCTTACTAGCAATTTTGGAGAAGATGGATTTTGGTCATAAGTGGATTAGGTGGATTAATTGGTGTATTTTTACAACCAAATTTTCAATTTTGATCAATGAGACCCTCGCTGGTTTTTTTCATAGTTCAAGAGGGTTGAGGCAAGGAGATCCTTTGTCTTCTTATTTATTTGTTTTGGTTGTGGAGGCTCTTAGCTCTCTTCTTAAGAAAGCTAAGGAGGGGGGTTGATAGAGACAAGTGGCAGCCACCTTTAAAAGTTTATCAAAGGTGCAAAGGAGTGGGCTTCAAGCCCCAAGCTTTAATTTGGCACACTCTAGATGATAATGGGCTTAGTTGGGATCTTATATAAGTCAATATGGGTTCAGCTTAAGTTATGGGCTTAGTCAAGGGTTAAAGTTACCATTTTTAGTCATTATTGTTGTCATTTTCCAACAGTCTTTAATGTGGTCAGTAACCAGTCCAAGTTTGTCATTTTCAAGTTGCATTTATTGTGTCTAGTTCCAAGGAGTTATAAGTCCCTAGAAAAGTCTTATATAGTAGTTGATTAGTCTTTTGGAAAGAATCAATCAATGAATGAATTTCTAGCAGCCAATTTTTCCTTTGTGAGATGCAAAGAGTACTTGGGTGTGAAGCCTAAGGTTTCTAGGAGTGATTCCTAAGGTCCTTTCAATTATACTCTCCTTTCATTTTATTTCCTGTACTGCATCAAGGGTTTTATGTTAGGATTTAAGGTGGGAGGCAGAGGTGGCGAGGGAGTGGAGGTGTCTCATATTTTGTTTGCAAATGACACATTGATTTTTTTGTAAGGCTTCTAAGGACCAACTATTGCATCTTCTTTGGGTCTTGATGTGGTTTGAAGCAATTTTTGGGCTTAAGATCAGCCTTGAAAAAAGTGAGCTAATCTCTATTGGAAAGGTTCCTATAATGGAGGATTTGGTGGATATTCTGGGGTGTAAAGTGGGGTCATTACCCTCCAAGTATCTTGGGCTTCCTTTGGGGGCTACCTTTAAATCAACGACAATGTGGGACTTGGTGGAAGAGAGGATGCAAAGAAAGCTCGCATGATAGAAGAGACAATTCCTATCCAAGGGGGGACGCTAAACTCTTTTCGAAAGTACCTTGTCTAGCCTACCCATTTATTTTATGTCCATTTTTTGTTATTCTAAGAAGGATGTGTTGTAGATTGGAAAAACTTCAAAGGGACTTTCTTTGGGGAGGGAGGCCCCTTGAAAATAAGCCTCACTTAGTGAGTTGGCACAAAATTTGTAAGCCAAGGGCGGAAGGAGAGCTAGGCATTCAGAATCTTTTTTATTTTGAACAAGACTCTATTAGGCAAATGGAGTTGGAGGTTCATGTCAGAGGGGTAGCCCTTGTGGAAGAAAGTAATCATTAGTAAGTGTGAGGTAGAAGAATCGGGTTGGTGCTCTATGGAGGCGAGGGAGGGTTATGGCATAGGATTATAGAAGGCTATAATGAAAGGATGAGATGCTTTCAAAAGCAAGATTTTTTAAGTTTTGAGAAACGGAAGAAGGGTAAAATTTAGGAAGGACATTTGGTGTAGGGACACCCCTTTAACGACCTTTTCCCCCTCTTTGTTTGCTATAGCCACTTCAAAGGAGGCTTAAATATGTGATGCTTGGGAGCAGGCTGAATTTGGGGGGTGTTGGAACCCACGTTTTGTGAGGAATTTCCAAGATTGAGAGTTAAGTTGTGTCGAAGCACTCCTTTTGACGGTTGCATGGTAAAATCAGTGAGTAGGGAGGTGGATGACAAGGTGGTGTGGATAGATAGGGGGTCAGTTTTCAGTTAAATCTTTCTATGATGGGAAGGTTCAAAGGGGTTCAGATTCTTTCCTGGCAAGACTTATTTGGAATTCTTGGGCTCCAATAAAAGTGAGTTTTTTTGTTTGGGAAGCAACTTGGAAAGAGATTCTAACTATGAACAACTTTAAGAGGAGGGGTTGGACTTTGGCGAATAGATGTTTTCTATGCAAAGGCGAGGAGGAATTTTGCAATCACATCCTTCTTCATTATTCTAAGGCAAGTTTGTTATGGCGGTTGGTCTTCTCCTTGTTTAGAGTGGTTTGGGTGTTGCATCCCTCAGTCCAAGCAGCGCTACTTAGTTGGCATAGCCGATCCATTGGAAAGAGGAGAAAGAAGGCAAGGAATGTTGCTCCTCTTTATTTGTTTTGGACTATTTGGAAAGAGGGGAATAGAAGAGCTTTTGATAATGTTGAACCTTCAGATCAAGAGCTAAAATTCTCTTTTCTATGTAACTTTGTAAAATGGACCAAGGGTCTAGGGCAAGAATCCTTCTCTATGATTGATTTTATCAATTGGTTAGGTTGCCAATAGGAGGACAGTTTTTGTGGTTTTTTTCTTTGGTGTGCACATGTATACTTCATGTGTACTTGGTGTAGCCTTTTTTGGCTCTTTAATATATCTATTGCTCTTTTGCCTACCAAAAAAAAAAAAAATTACTTTCAGCATTGATCAATGACATTCCATCCATGCCATGTGGTTCTGATGAGTTACACCGACATCCTATCCCATTCAGAGTTGGAAAAGAAAAAAAAAAAACACGATATGCAGTTCCCATGAGTTGATTTTGTGCTTTTCCTGAATGTTATTTTGGTTGAAGGCAATGTAATAGAATGCAAACATATACTAGGTCATCAACTACCCAGGGCTATGCAGAATTCATGTCTTTCAAAACATCATTTGTCAAAGGTCTCGAAGTTTTATGCACAAGCTTTTGGCACAGAAGATCTTTTGTACCCCCAAAAAAATGCAACACTAAACATCAATACCTAGCTGCCGCTTTGTATTTAATGTATACAATGTGATTAAATGCAACAGGTGTGGTTGGCTTGCCAGCACCTAAAACTCATGAATGGAAAGCAAATTTTCAGAAATGAACCCCAAGAATGCAACAGATATGAGATCCTCATTCTAATGTTTGGCTGATTAGGAACCCGAGATTTTAGTCAAATTTATTCTTATTCTAGTGTTTATTAAAATTAGATTTTGTTAGCCCAAGGCTTTTCCTAATCAAGTTTTGATGATAACAAAACAAAGTTAAAGTTACTAATTAAATCAAGTTGAACGTTTTAGGTTTTCTTGAAAAATTAAAGAAAAGTTCAAGCAACTCAAATAAAGATTCTTGTTAATGGATACTTGAGCTTATTGAAGACTTAAGAAGACCTAGGTACCAACGTAAGTTTGTATTTGTTGGCAAAACTTGTCATTAAAATTTCAGCATGCTCTTAAACTTTTAAAAATCATTTCTTGAACTTAATTTGATCACATCTTCATAAAATTGGATAATTTATGTTTTTAACCTAGCTTTAATTCTTTCAAAATATGCTTTAAAAGGTTTAAAATGGTGTTAAGGATGCTTTATTGAAGGTTTCCAACCTCAATCTAGCCTTTTTCTATGGTTTTTAGTACAACCAATTGAGGCAAGGAGGAACCAATTGAGCTAGTTAGGCTCAACCAATTGAAGTAGTTAGGTTCAACCAATTGAAGTAGTTAGGTTCAACCGTTCGATGTGCATTTTGTGCATCTTAGACTTCCAATAGGATGTTTTAACTAGTTGAGGTAGGAGCCTCGACCAGTCAAGGACCAATTTGAACCAATTGCTCAATAAGTTGAGGTCCAAAATCCCAACGATCACCTACAAATGCATTTAACGCACAACGGCTAGAGAACCTGCAGCTCAACCAGTCGAGCTTAAATTACAAGTTTTGGGAATTCCAAGTTGCTCACCTATATATTGAGGTGTTTAAGTGCATTTATAAACAAGAGACCCATAGATTTCAATTGTTCACCAACTTATTTCTCTCATTCAAAGTTCTTTTAAGTGCATTTAAATCCTAGTTTCCATTGTATTATGAGGATATTTTGCTTCACTAAGATTTAGACTACTTAGCTTATCATCATCTTCTCCTTATAAAAAGTGTTTTCAAGTGAGGTAGATGACTTAAGGTATTTGTGAAGGTCCCTTAGAACCTTGGAATCCAAATGTATTCATTGAAGGCTTTTGATTTAAAGCCTTGGAGCTTAGTGGAACCCTTGCTCAATTAGGACTTGGAGGAGAGTGGACACGATCAACGAACCACTATAATTTGCAATCTCTTTTCTCTATTTTCTTTACTTTCGTGCATAATCTAGCATATCTATAGTTTTTTTTATAGGTATAATCTAGCATTTCTATTGTTAATTAGTTGCATTTCATTATATTTTTTAAAAAGGGCCAATACCTAATCCCCTCCCACCTCCCCCCATCCCCTTCTTTCCCCTCCCCTCTTGGGTGTGTATAACTAGGTTTGAATTAGCTTGTTTTCATAGATTTATTCATAAACAAAGACAAGGATAAAAAAAAAAAAAAAAAGGATTATCCACTATTATTTTCATTCTTTATAAATGAGAATAAAAATAAAAAAATAAAAACCAGATCTAAGTTAGCATCTCATATCCAAGGAAACAAAATTTTCCACAATTATTTGTACCCCAAAAATAATATTCTTAATCTTGCCCATTCCCTTGTTAAGATATGCATGAAACAAACACAAGGCTTCAATGAGGAAGGGACACATTATCTCAAGAATTAAATGCATTTTGTGGATTTTTTTTTTTTCTATCATAATGACACAACAAAGGATTGATGGAAATGCATGCTGTGTGTCACTTATGGTAAACTAATTTTGATTCAAAGCATATAATGCATCATCACATGTTCATATGTCATACAAAACCACCTTAGGGGGATCAACCATAGTAACTGTAGATATTAAAGAAAACAATAATACCATTAAACTAAATATCTGGCATACTTATTGGTATTTCTCCCAGCGACATATATATTGAATCATCATCACCACCAAGCATTCCCTGAAATAATAAGAAACAGTCAGTTGTATTGAAGGCATATTAGAAATGCATTTGAGCAATCCTTGAAATAATTAGAAACAGTCAGTTGTAATGAAGGTGTACTAGAAGTACATTTGATCATTCTATGACTATGCATTAAGATCCAAAAAAGCCATCAAACTTTGAAGAATCAGACACATATGAGTATGTGTTAGGATCAAATTGAGTAACCATTCAGCTGTCAAGTCAATGTATGCAAAAGATGGTTAGCATGTGTTTAACAGTTTGTTGCAATACCTCTCCATTATGAAGGTTCATCTCATGATCCAGAGAATTAATATCTGTAGGTACTGAAGAACAATTTGAGATATCATTTCCAAGCAACTCTGAGATCATAAGACCATAACCATCCTGCGCATCAGGCACATCACTGGTATTCTGTGCATGGTTGGGAAAGGTCTCCAGCCCCATGAATACACTTTCTGTCCTGTAGGTTTTAGAAATTCAGTTATAGTAGAGAACAACCACATGGGCAAAGAAATATAGAATCTAATAGACATTATTACCTGCAGCCAGCATTTGGAAGACTAACAAAGTGCCTTAAAAGAGATGAAGAAAAGAAAATTCAAACCAGAATTGATGGTTGCATAAGATGATACAACCATAGTCATAAATAGCGAAAGACTAAATGAATAGATTAATATTGAAAACAAATTGATAAAAGAAACATACTTTCTCTCTGAATTAGGTAAGGCATTGTCTTCTGGTCCAGAGTCATTTTCCAAATCAATTACTTCAACCTCCTTGCCATCAGCAGGACGCCCACCACATTCATCTGACAAATTGCAGCAATTACTGATTGACAAATCAATATCAACTGGTGCTGCTTCTTTTTTGGTTTCCAGAATAGAGGGAAACATAAGAATCGGATCAGTATCATGATTCTCATTCATATCAGAAGTTCCCATGAGATTAAGGTCGCATATCTTAAATGAACTTGGGAGAAGCTGCTTCTCTTCTGCAAACTCAATACATTGCTCACCTCCACTTTTTGGAAACAGGGAAATATCCATAGAGTTCTTTTCATTGGCAGCTGAAACCACCTCATCAACAGGTGAAGCCCTCTCCTGTGAACTTGCTTGCATTTTGCTCAAGTTAGAAAGAGTGAAGCACTCCTCACTCCTACTAACCAAGGAGGGAACCCATTCTTTAAGCTTCTTGATTCCCTCCATTGTGTCGCTCTGTTGTCCAGCCCGTTTCTCACCTCTCTCCTTAACCATGGAGCTGGACCTTCCAAACCCAGGGGGTCCCTGACTTGCTTCCTGCTCATACATGAAAGCTCTCTCCGGGAAAGACTGAGACCTCACACATTTACCCTGCTCCACAACATGTTTAGAATCCAATTCTTCAGCATCCTCCAAGGACTCTACAGGAAGAGCTCTAGAAACATCCAAGTTGAGAAATTGTGATTTTTGAGTTTGATCTGACAGTGCCCCACCCAAGGACTCCTCAACAGGATTGTCTTCACTGGAATAGCTAGATCCCCTTAGGGGTCCAATATCAGAAGTGTTTCCCTTTTCAGTAGTTGGAGTTAGATCAATCTTTAAGGCCCTATTATACATCAATGAAGAACGAGTTTTGGTGGGCACCTTGGCAAAGTTGCACAATCTTAGCAAATCAGTACCACTCTTGCCAGCAATATCATTATCCAGTGCACTATCCTGGATGGTTAAATCCTGCGTCAGATTCTCAGTTTCATCATCACTATCATTACTGGTACCGTCCTTCATTTCCCCAGGTGCCACATCTAAAACTCTGGAATCATCAGGCCTCTTATTGAGTTCCCCATCTGTCTCAAGTGGGATATCTTTCCCAACTCGAGAAGAACCTGCTTTTGAGCCCATATCATCTGGAAGCTGGGTGTTCTCTGGCTCAGCTTCTGAATCACCCACATCATCACTTATTGGGGGTAATTCACTCGGTCTGGACTTCTGAACCCCACCACCTACGTCTTTACCAACTAGCTGCTCCTCCGGGTACCCAAAAGTAGAATCTTCATCACCCTCTGTGTCAGGGGAAGCCCTAGCCTTATCCCACGACCCACTTCTTCCATTCCAATCAGAGCCATAACTCCGAAAGGATCCCATTCTCCTCCTTCCTCTGGTATGATTTCTCGACCCCGTTGGGTTATATTCATCAGAGAACCTTCTCCTACCAGAACCCGAATCAGAAACAGTACTTCCCAAACGGGCAAGCGCTGATGTCCGACCCTCTGCAGGAAGCTGCAAATTTTCTCCATCCTGGAAATCCCCCACCTGCTTCTTCAAACTACCATTCTGCCACTTCACAGGAAGAGCACTAGGAGGAAGCAGCCCCGTAGAAATCAAATACTCAGTTGCTAGTCTACCGGCTTCCATGAAAATGTCACCTTTCCGGGACAAGTGAGGCTGTTGATAGGGTTTTGATTGACCCCGCCCAAAACCACGATTAAAGTTTCGGTACTCAGAGTTATGGAAGCCATGTCCTCTAATTGAGCCTTCGGGTGAGATCCGAGAGGCAGCCATGCCCATTCCCATAGAACTGAGCCTATATCCATTTCCAGGACTTCGATGCCTAGCATGCATGTTTCCAAACAAACACACCAATATCAACTCAACTGGTTTCCCCCAATTCCTCCGAAAAAACAAAAGTAAAAGATTTCGATAATTCCTTGGATTTTCCAACTAAATATCCCCAATCACCATTAGGAAAACGAAATCCCCAACCCAACCTGTCACCCCTACTGCTTTGGCTATTTAACTGAAAAATCAAGATTGAATCTTTAGGCCTTATTATCAGCAGCAAGATCAAATCACAAAGAACCTGAAATTCTGAGATAGAGATCTCGGGTTTACCTCATGCCGTTCTAGGATTTCCCACACAGAATACCTCAATCAACCCCATCCTTGATCACCACCAACAAAAAAAGAAGAAAAAAAAAAAAAAAAACCAGCTCAATGAGTAGAAATGAAGCTTTTTTTTCTCTATCTCTTTTCGATTTTTGGTCCAAATTGACAACAGCCAGATGGCGCCTGTTTGTATTGAGGGAAAATTATTTTCGCGAGTATAGAAATTAGCACGACAATTGGGAATACTTTCTCACTTTCTCCTCCTATTCCCACGACGATGGTGGTTGTAGTCAGATCATATGCGTTTGGTCTGTCTTAATCCGAAACCACCGCCCCCGTAAGGCCTATGGCCTCCACTCACACGCGGCCCATTTGCAATATGGACCATATGGTATTTGTGCCTCGCTCCCATTAGGCCTTTCTCTCATCATTATATTATACTAGTTGAAGTTATCACAATATCAACCACGTCATACCTGCTGGCTCTACTCCATGTCCTAATCTGTTTTTGAAAACAGTTTTTCTAGAATAGTTTTCAAAAATATTTTTAAAATTTTTAAAAATAAAAATTTTGAAATATTCATAACCTATTTTAGTAACTTTTACATATAATATTTTATTTTTATATAATTATATATTTTAAAATATCCTTAAAAAATGAAAATAATTATAAAAAAGTATCATATTTTTTAAAAACTAACTTTTACCCAAAAAAAAAAAATCACTTATAATTTTGAGTATGAAATCTTTTCATCTATTCTATCATATTTGTCCTTTCTTTCATTATTTAAATATTTATTATCTAATGAAATTATAAAAATGACTATAAATAAACTGATGATTCAAAATATATGAATTTAGATAATGTGTTAACTGCCAAGATAAATAAGCTTTAATAATTATTATCAGATATATGACTAAGAGATAACATATTTACTATAGAGAGTAATGAGTTCTTAAACATAAAAATTGAAGATGCCTCAAAAATGGTAATAAATTGTTATCCTAATTCTATTATTATTAACAAAAGATATTTAAAATTTAAATATTTACAATTATCATCATATTTATAATTTTTTGTAATAAAGTCAATAATTTAGAAGTAAAATTTTCGAAAAAAATATTACAAAGCTTGGTTTTCAAAAGTATTATGACCCACCATGCCATAACACATATCATAACCCATGCCAAGACATATGACGTGTGCCACCACCCGTATCATGATACGTGCCATGACCAAGATATGATAATGTGAAAGAGAACACGATAAGACACCGTTGAGAGCTCTCGTAAACAACTACAATCACCTCATGCCTTGTCCACACTGCTCTCCTTACACGTCCCATGTTTTCTGCTCCACGTTGTCTATGGTAAGGTAATTGGACCCGCCACCCCTACACCATTTGTTTCTTAGCCTCTTTTGATTAAAAGAAATGTTTATTGTCTAATCAACTTCCATTACTTTGAATGGGCACGAGCCTAACAGCATTGAAGTTATTAAAATATCTTGTCAAACTTTTCCTACTTTTAGGCGGTGGCAGATTTCATGTGTAGTAAGAAAAGTCCTCCACTCAAAACCAACCATGTACAAAGTTGGGTTTTGATGGTATTGCTTTTCTAATCTTCGAATTGGCCGTGTTTGGACCACTGATTTTTTTTTATTCATTATTAGAAATAGAAACCAAAAATCAAAATTCAATCTTTTTCCATCCCATTCCTATTTTTGCATAAAGTGAATTTTTATGCTCCTCACCTACTTTACAAATTGATCCTTTTTTTTAATTTTTTTTTTACCTTTTGGGAAATAACTAAATTGTGAAATTTTAAATGAATATTTAAATTATATTTCTCCTTAAAAATGAATAATAACATTTTAAAACTTTTTAATAGAATAATAAATTATAAGAAATAAATATTAATTTTGTAAATAGTAACATTTATAATAAAATACAAATCATGTAATTTTTTTAAAAAAATTAATGATAATATATAAATAAAAATGATAAAATATGGATATTAATATTAATATTTTAATAAAACCTTCTTGAAAATAAATTCAATTCATTTTTTAAGATGCATAAATAAAGTAAATTTTTTTTCATCATGCTTAAACATTTATGTTCAATTGTAATCTTTATCCTTTTAGTCTAGCAAATCTCATAATAATTGACAAATTTTTAAAAATTTTAAGTAAAAAATTAATTAAAAAATCTAATGCATTAAGTCTCACTTAATTTGGAGTTTGTTTGGCTATTAAAGATTCAAGTATTAATTAAATCAATTTTTTAATTCTAAATTATGTTTAAAAATTGTTAGATTCATTAATAAATCTAATATATTAAGTGTTGCTTAATTTAAAATTCATTTGTTTAGGAAGAAAATTTGGGGAAGTTAGTAAACCCATTTAAGGAGCTATGGATATGTACTCAATGGTCAAAGTAGTACATATTTTAACAATGGATACTACACATTTACTTGCACTCGACTTTTAATTAATTTTTCCCTTTTTTCTAATTATGCAAATGAACTCTAAATCAAACAAAATTTAACGTCTTAGATTTGTTAAGAAGTCTAGTAATTCTTAGAAATATTTTGGAACTCAAAAATCGAACAAATTGACATCAGAATTTCTCAAACCAAAATTAGTCTAAAATAACTATATCGGTTTCTTCTCTACATATAATTATATATTTTTTAAATTTTTTATTAAATAAATAAATGCCCAATTATGAAGACTAACTAATGCAACCTAGACTTTGGGGGGTTGATCTAATTTTAAAAATTATAGAGCAAACAACAATTAGCAATGACAAAAAGAAAAAATGAAAGCAAATACGATTTTCATAGCGGTTAAGCAATTGCCTACATCGAGTGTCTCTTGTTTTTTTCCCAAGCTTGAGGCTCCACTCCATTCACTAATGCAAGGCTTTCTTTAGCCAAGCCTTCGAATCCTTATACACTTGGATTTAAGGTTCTAGTGGACCTTTACACTGCTTTAAATGAATCCTCACACTTAAAATAAATAAATCTTCTCACAAGATATAAAGGGAAATTCACTCAATTTCTTATCTTTCTTAGATCATAATGAAACTTAAATATAATTAAAGAAACTAGGATCAAAGGTATACTAACAAAGTTTGCAATATTAAGAGTACTAGTAAGTGGGCACGTGTGATGCACATTGAGCATTCACTATAAATATGTTTTTTTTTTTAAATGGTTTTATATTTCAAAAAATAAATTAAGATTTGAGAGTCAATAAATTATCTTCATGTATATTCTTATGGTAGAAGAACAATTGTAGCAAATAAGTCAAATCCCTCGTACTAATGCAAGATTTATCTTATCCACTATTTTGAGATAAATTAAGGGCCTTGAATACGAACAACAATAAGGCAATATGGAGGCCTTGAAACCTTCAAAATCCAAGTAACATATGTAGGTAGTGTATGCAAGGAATTAGTAAGAAGGTTATTGTCCTAACATTATAGAACTAAAAAAAAAAATTGTAAGGAAATGCAACTTAGGAACCAAATTCAATTGATAATCCAATTAAACTTTCACAAATCCTAGAAAAGATGGGTCCCATTTCCAATTACTTCATAACAATAAACATATGTCAATAAATATATTTCCAAAATTGTAAACCTACTTATAAGCAAGAAAATCAACAATTGAAGTATAGGAATATGTGTAAAGAATGAAGCCTCCATTCCAAAAAACTACTCTTCAAAAAAAAAAAACTAAGCATAAACACTTTTCTAGATAACTTGGCCCTAGAAAATGTCTTATATCAACAAAATAGTAACATAAGGAAAGAACACAAACAAAAATAAGAATGCCTTGTTAGCTGTTAGCTCTAGTTTTGTCTTTGCTAATGAAATTACCAGATGAACAAATTAATATTACAAGAGTACTTATGAGAAGCAAAGCTAAGTTTAGTCTTCGGCAATCTTGAGCTTTTTCTGCAATGGTAAGTTGTCACTATTGCTTGAATTGATAGTGTTTGTATTTTCTTCATCATATACTTCTATTGTAATGAACCTTGCTGACATTCAGGCTATGTCAATCATTTTGTTAATCTTTGTGATGAAAACAAATGTCTTTCCATAAGAGTGAATCAACTTTTTATAAAATGAACTATTCGTTCCTTCCTGAAATACAAAGTTGATGAAGTTATGTAAAAAGAATTTTTTTCCTCTCTAATCATGATCATTATTAATTATTTCGTAAAATTTCAAAATATTACATTTGTTTTTTTGTTTCAACAAACTTAGCTACAAGATATCCAATGATTTTTTTTTTTTTTTTGCAGCATAAAAAAAGGTTAAAGCAGTTTGGTGAATTCCATCAACAATGGTAAGTCTCAACATATACCTATGTTAATTCCATTAATCAATAAAATAAATAACGAATGAGGAGTTTTAGTAAGTATCTTTGTTGCTTGAATGTTTAATAATCAACATGGATGTGAGATATTACCTTGGACAATAATTTGCATTGGTGTTGCAAAATTTTGGGCACTCCATTATTTGGTCCTTCAATACCACTTTCTTATTACATTTTGTGCATGTGTTGTACCAAGATTCATCCATATTGTCAACATTGACAATTGTTGCTTTGAATGAATAATGAATTTTCTACAAATTTAAATAAACAATAGTGTTAATTTAAGTATTGCAATCAAAGAAATATCAATAGGTTCTCTCTCTCCCCCTTTTTGTAGGATAAAATGTCATACACTTGGAATTCAAATAATGGTCTTTCTATTAAATCAACAAGTATGACACATTTTGAGGACATAATCTTTATTGGACTAGCTATCCTTGTCATACTTGCATTGATAATAGAGTTTGACCTGCAAATCACGATTACAATTCATATTAATACAATAGTGGTATTTGAACGTAGAGAGAATTTTTTTTTAAGCCTTAACTTTTTAAAATATACCATTCCTTGATTTTCACAACTTCTTCCAAATTTGGATTGATGTGAAGCATGGTAATCGTCAATGTGCATAGACATAAATTCCCTAATTGTCAATAGAATTCTTAAATAGTTAGTATTGATGTGTATAACCAACAAATAAACATGTTTTAAAAAATTCAATAATGTGTAATACATACCTTCATATGTTGTGATCTTTGCTTTTGATAATGCAATCATTTGTTTACATGTGATTTTCTATTCCAATATATGACCTTCATTTTTTGCAAGATCTCCCCATAATGTTAATACAATTGTATGATAATGAGAAACTTGTGTTTTGATGGGGCGATTTGAAAAATATATGGTTTTCGAAACCCAACTTTATGAAATATGAGAACCAGATTTTAATATAGAAAGTAATATTGCTTTCATGCACTCTGAGCCGACTCAATTTTTTGTGCCAAGATTGCCCTTTCGAGTCTCCATTACCGATAAAAAAAAAAAAAAAAAAAAAAAAAAAAAGTTACAGTGGTGGCAACGACAATGACCTTGGCACCTCTAGATTTTTCTTTTCCTTCAATTGCCATGGCTATGTTAAGATGGAGGTGGATCAGTGGCGAATAGGTGTTGAATGATTGGAATTTGGTGTAGTGAAGACGGAGATGGTTTTAGAGTTGGAAGTCACCGGAACTGGAGATGTGAAGAAGATGCAATGGTGATGGTGGATTCTGGCTACAATTGAAGGGGAACTGGTGGTAATTAATGGCAACAGTGGTCAGTGCTCACTCCATGCGAGATCGCATGGTGGCTCTTTTTTAGTGGAAAAACCCAAAAAACGAAGAAGATGACGAGGGAAAAAGAGAAATCGAAAAAATGAGCTAGGAAACCTCTTCAAATTTCGATCGATGTTGACATGGAGGCTTGGATGCTGCTATAGAAGAAAAATCCAGAGGTGCCAAGGCCGCCTCAACTCCACATCAGTCCATCGTTGCCGCCACCACTGTAACCTATTTTTTTGATTGGTAATGGAGACCCAAAAGGACAATCTTGGCACAAAAAATGGAGTCGACTCAAAGTGCATGAAAGCAATATTACTTTCCATATTAAAATCTGGTTCTCATATTTCATAAAGTTGGGTTTCGAAAACCATATATTTCCCAAATGTCCCCATCAAAACTCAAGTTTCCCTATAATGATTGTAATAAACATGAATAAAAATGTTAAAAAGTTATAATTATTAGAATTTAAAAATATTAATTCTAAAAGAATAAAATAAATACAATGAATTCATGAGTGTAACATTACGCTTGCAAGTATCACCAGAAGCTCCATGTCTCTTTATGAAACCAAAAGGATTAACATTCACAACAACAACCAATAAATCTAGAAGGAAATATGAAAACATTGAAATGTTAGTAGCTTAAAATTGTAAAAATGAAATGAAATTTTCTAAATAATATATAACTATTTACTAATTAGATTGTTGGTTTCTAAATGCTGGTTGATGTCCTTAAATTGAATGAAGTTGTACATAACATTTGGCATGTCAATGCTAATTGTAACCTCCTCCTCTACTCAGGAATGGATAAATAGGGTCAACTTAAGAGTGTCATGAACATTTAGAAAACCAACATTCACTTGTTTGACCAATCCATTTGAAATAAAATGTCTTTTCCTTAATGAATTCCTTTTGAAACTTGCTAATTGCATCATTGAATAAAATTGCTTGCATTCTTGTGTCCTATGAAATTATAAAAAGATAATTAGTTGTATGCTTAAATTAAGCAGAAGGTTAATCAAAGTAAACATGAACGTAATTATAAAAAAAAATAAAAAATAAAAAACTTATCAAACCTTGTCATCCATTAATATTATCTTCCAAAGTTTTCTAGATCATTTTGAAGTATTATACAATTCTATTGATCCTCGACGAAGAACAAGTGCTTTTATAATTCAATTCCTATGGAAAGGTTGAAACATGCTAAGAGGTATAAAGCCTCGAGAATTAATTTCTTCATTAGACATTGTGGCTGCAAAAATATTGAAGAATGAAATTAGTTATGACAAGAAATTTAATCTAACAATGTGAAAAAAGGAAAACTAATTAATTAAGATAATGAAAAATAGAAAGCATGGGTAGGTTCATTACCTTCTTGGAATTAAAACTTCTTTATATACCACATTCTTAGTATAAGGTCTTTTGTCAATGGTATATTTGGGAGAGTTTTCTTTAATGAGGACTTTTGTTGTTGTCATTGAAGTACCACGTGATAACGCAACATAAAATTAAGCATGCGAGAAGACATTTTGTGGTAAATATACACCGACATATAGGATTGTTTGGTCTTATGCTTTGCTTATAATCATTACGAAACTAAGTTGAATTGGCAATTGGGATCGTTTAAAATGAAAAAGGTATCCTTCATTTTCTATTGGTGAAAAAGGTCTTCTTGGGAGTAACACTTGTTTTCCAACATATTGTCCTGTTGTAATTTCTGTAGATATTACATTTAACTCAAAACCTTTGCACATTCTAGTCCTATTGCAAAGTCCATTTGATGGATCTAAGATTTGTAAGAGCATGATAAGACAATTTTTCTTTAAGTTTCATGTGTAAATTGGTGGATGGTTCAAAAATATTATTACATCGATTCAAGATAAGTATCCCACAATTTTCTAACATCAGCGGGTTGACAATAAACCAATATAATTGCAAAAATGCAACGCATTATTACTGGCATTTGAAAACATGCAGCTTCATGTAAACATTCTAATATAGAGTCATTAGATTCCAACAAACCTCATTTTTGTGCAGCCTCTTTAAATGATAAATATTGAACACCATTGTAAGTTAATAAATCTTGAAAAGAAGTCGGTCATTTAACATGGTTCAATAAAAGTCTCAAATAATATCGCTCCCCTTCAAATGGGTTTGATCCATTCACCCGACCAATAACATCTCTACTTTTTCTTTTATTCCAATGATTATCTTGCTTATTCCAAACATAATACTCCGAGAATTCTCCATACAAATATGTTTTTGTTTCATTATCTTGAGAGCATGTATTGGAAAATTCTATAAGCATTGTTTTAGATGCAACATCATAACAAAGAAGGCTTTCTAAATTTTGGTTTTTCCAATAAGAAACGACTTGCTTATTTGGAAAATGTAATTGCAAATTAATATTGACCAGATATGTTTCATTTAATTCAAACTTAAAAATCCTTCATACATCTTCTTGTGATGATACCCATCAAGCATTTTGGAATTGCTGAATTTTGTCAACTAAAACATCATCCTTATTATCAATTACATAAGCTACAACTCTATCATGACCCTTATATATGTACTTGTAAAGAAATTTAATTGTCTTGATGGTAGAACATATTTTCACATTAATATGATAGTTATATCGCGTTAAAAGATATGAATTATAAGGCACAACCCAACGATTATCTAATGTTGCATTATGAACCAATACTTGATGATTGTCGTTTCTTTTATGATAAATCAGATAAGAGTCCTTACCTTGCACTATTTCACTACAAAAAGGATGAGAATACTTGTTTTTGCATTTGTCATCTCGCATGCATGGATTATTTTTCTTTAATACTCCATAAGGGTCATGCATAATATGTTTCACAACATTTTCATGTAAAATTGGATATCTTGTAAGATTTAGGATTTCAACACTCACAATTTTATCATATTGATCAAGGCTCATAATTTTGTATTCTACCTTTAAGATTATCAAAATGTGTGCATGAAGTAATCCTTATTTTTTATTTTTTTTTTTTTTTGTAGAATTCTATCACATGCACATGTGCAACAACTTTTCTAAATATATGTTTTTTAAATAATTGATACTTTAAAATTTGTAGTTTTGCTCGAAAAACCCATGCAGTTAAATTAGGTCTATCTTGTGACATTTGATTTTCCTTTAATTCATCTTGAATCTTTTTCCACTTGGGATTGCATGTCATTATTATAAAAAGATCAGATTTTCTAAATCGTTGAACTAGTGACATAGCATCTAAATATCGATGGTGCATGTCTCTAGGCCACTAATGAATGATGCAAGCAAAATAATTCTTTTTCAAACTTTGCTTGTTCAACTTTCTCCAGCTAATACACTTACGATGTCTTGGTACAACTCTACTCTAATCCTTGATTGTTGCCTTCAATAATAATCTAACCTTGTTATCTTTAGTTTGATATACATATCAACTACATATTGTTGTAATAATCATCTAAAATGTAGTAAAATTGATTGATTATCTCCAATTTGTAATTTATAACAATAATATTAGCAACATGAAACCTTTTTGTTTCTACCACTATTAACATTTTGTTGTTCTCGATTCATAATATCTTCTATAGATTCATAATCATGTACACATGAATCACCATATGAGTGTCATATCATAATTAGCTTGAGCAGAATTCCTTTTTAGAATATTTTTATGTCAACCAACATCGCCTTGGGGAAATGATAGAGGGTATTGTAGTGGATCATAACAACCATAATAATGTTTAACAGTATGTTTGTGGCCTAAATGTGCATGAACAATAATATCTCATTCATGAGCTACATTAAGGTTATTTCCTTCAATCCACATAGTATCTACCTGATTAATTGATGGAGAATTATAAATTCTTTGGTCTAACTTTTCATCACTTTGTATCCAAATTTCATAAGCATCTAGTGGAACATCCTCTAATCTACGAAAAAATTGTGTATATGGGTTTTCTAATAATACCCTCTTTAATCATTGAACAGTAACCTCATTAAGGGTAGTAGTTTTTAGTATTCATAACCTATTTTGAAGCTTGTTATAGAGTATCATAGAAATATAACTGGAAAAAGCATGGAGAATCATTAGATGGTAGTAGAGATGAAAGATCATGATATATCTATCCTTGTGCGTGAAACGTATAAACTCTTTTTTTTGAAGTTGCTAGTTCTTTGTCCAACTTTACTCCAAATGACGTAAAGGAAAATATGATATTGTAATCTTGAACATGTTGTCAGAATTCTAATGCTTCATCACTTTGAGAAGTGTATAAAGTGTGTAAGCCCATTGGAACTCGAGGGGTAGAAAGAATTATTTGTCCATTGTAGCAACAAAAGCTTGGTAGTTCGTATTGAAAATGTTTCGCACCACAAAAACGACAAGGTTGTCTTCTAATTAACTCATGTAATGGGGAACACATAAGTTGACTTGTTATTTCACTTATATCAAATTGTTGTGATGTTAGTTCTAAGAATAAAAATTACAGTAAGTAGGAAAATTTCATGAATTAGTTTCATTTACACACCTTTTGGTTCATCTAGATTTGAATATAGTTCATTAGAGATAATCAATGTTGTTCTAATTACAACCATTTTGGTTCTATGTTCAGATGAGGTACGTTCCACCAACATGATACTTGTCTTTCTCATTTTTCGATTATCCATAATATGTTGTATATATTCTTCTTTTTGTTGAGTAGATAATTTAGCATATTGACTTCTTCAATAGCTATGTTTTTGTGCTTGTATTTGATATGCGTTTTTTTTAAATATTTTATAAAATGTAATATAATGGTGAGTTTTCAATCAAATACAATTTTAACAACTATATGAAAGACATAGGCAAATCTTTATACCTTCTCTATGTTCCATTTTTGGTGATAAGTTTAAAGGATACGAATTCCTTGTTAATAGTTGTTTATATCATGACAATGTGTACATGGTGATTATTATTATAAATTACAAAGGTAACAAAAATTTATAGGATTCTAATGATTTTTTGAAGTTGACGAATTAGGAGGAACTATAAGAGAAAGCAATCAAAGGAACAAAAAGTCTAGTACTAAGGTTAAATATCAAGAACTTCAAAAAATTGATCAATCATTTCATAGTAGACATATCAATGATAAAATAATATAAGATTATATATCCTAATATTGCAAAATTGAAACAACTTTAGTAAAGAGAATTATCTCATAATAATATCTTGATTTATCATTATCATTATTATAATAAATACGGTAGACATCCAAATTTCATTCAAATAAGCATCTAATTTCAACTATGTGCCTTAAATCTATCTCATTTGCATGTATGTATTTAAGTAATCAAGAAATGTTTGGATGAAAGTAAAGCATATGCAAAATCTAGGTACCATGAATTCCTAAGTACGACTCTGTTGTTTGTTATAATTGTTAATTAGATTCCCTTCATCTTGTTGTAGGACAAAAAAATTAAAAATTGAAATGAAAAATAAATGCATAAAGAAGGAAGAAAAGTAAATTAAAATATTTTTTAAAAAATAGGTTTATTTGATTAAAAGGGTCATTGAAAACTCAATTTTGGAAATCTAACTCTTCATAATTTTTTGGCCTAACTTTGACAAAAATGCCCTCAAATTATTTTTATAAAAATAATGTTTTCCTTTAAAACATACATGTAAATACTTGAAATAATTAAGGAATTTATATATAAAAAAATGGGTTACTCTTCAAACAAAAATATGAGATAGGTTAAATTCACAAATATGAGGATTATTTCATCAATTTTAACCAATTAATTCATATATATGTATATATATATAAACATACACACACATGTATGTATAAAATATCAGTTTCGAGAAAAGAGAATAGAATAGGTAAGCTAAGTAGGATGGTGGGAGCAAGGTTTAAAGTTGAAAAGAGCCTTATATATCATTTAGAAAAAAAAAATTATAATTCAAAATATGTTTTTTTATAAAATAATTTACCATAAAAAATAAATTTTAAAGAACTTGTTTGGAAAATATCTTTTTTTCAAACAAGAGTTACATGTTTTTTTAAAACAAGGTTTGCATGTTTTTATTTATTTATTGCTATGGGAAATAGTTTTTTTGAATTGTTTATTATATGCAAAAACATCTCGTCGTATTGAGCAACCATTCCATAGTAAATATAACAATAATAAATAACATAAGATTATATAGCCTAATATTGGGAAATTAAAACAACATCTTTAGTAAAAAGAACTATATCAAAACAATGCCATGATTTATCATTAACATTATCATTATTATAATAAATGCAAGAGACATCCAAATTTCACTTAAATAAGAATTTAATTAGCTACATGCCTCAGGTCTATTCCACTTGTAATAAGAGTCATGTAGTTGGTGTTGAAATCTCTAGAACAACAGACCATAAACACAATACAACACATGATCAATATTAGAATTAATTAATTAAACCTCCTCAAAAAATCATATATCATATATCCTATATCCTATCCTTCTCAAGTGTCATCCAATAAATATAAATAATACTAATTTAGAGTAAATAATATTGCAATTATTGCAAAACCAATTTCCAATAATTTAATTAATAAAATACAACTAACTTATACAAAAATAATATAACATCCTTAGTGGAAAAGATTAACTAAAGATTGCTATTAAGGTTATGTAAAAAACTTCAAAAATATTGATTAACTATTTCATAGAATAACAATAAAATTAAATTAAATGTCATCAATAATTTTACTTGTGACCCACATTTTAACTCAAAATATGAGGAGATTATTAATGGAATCATTCCAACTCAAACCAAAGTGGGTAATCCAAATTCAGTTTTAAACATATATGTATATGACTATTAGGTAGAATTATCTTTCATTTTCTAAAATAGATTAGATGAGAATAACATAGGAAACATGTTTTGGAACCCAACCTTTAAAAAGGAAAAATGGGGAAAAAGAAAAGCAATCTAATAATTGATGTTTTTTTTTTTTGTTAAAAAAAACATATTCATTGTTTTCATTATTAAGAACATCCACATATTCATGTGAATGCAAAAGAATTGATTGGTTCACATTCTTGGACGCAATCACATTGTTTTTTTTTATATAAAAAAAATGACTTAAACCTATTCTAAGTGATCAATAAATATATATTTCAATTCTATTTCTTTTTTGTTTTTTCTTAGTTTAGCCAATCTATCATGAAAAGTAAGAGGGGGTAAAGTGCCCTTGTGTTGATTGTACTCTAAATGTAAAGTTTCTTTTTCCTCATGTAGCAGCTTCATGAAGGCTATGTTTGGTTCCCGAAAAATGCTAAGGAAAGGAAAAAAAATCATGTGGAAAATTATTTTCTTTAGTTTGGGTGACATGGAAAATATGATGGAAAAAAAATATAAAGGAAAATATTAAAGAAAATATCATAATATTTTCCCTACTATTTTCCTTAAAAAATAATAAGGAAAATAAGAGAAAAAGAGAAGGGAAAAGTTGGGGAAAATTTTATCGGGCTCGTGGCATGTCTTCATTGAGCATCTCCTCTCTCTCCCCCACCTCTCTGGTTAGCTCCTCCACCCTGGCCTTTAGCTCCGCCTTAGATTGCTCCAACTCCACCACCTTAGCCCTCAGGCAGGCAATCTTCTCTGCAGCGGCGTGAATCTGGTCCACCATATGCTTCTCCCCTCTACGCTAGGCTTTGCGGTGGCTGGCGAAGATTTCAACAACTCTGGCGTTGGCTTTGGAGTCCTCCTTTCGGCGGGACTTGAGGTGGCAGCGCTCTTGCTCAACTTAGAGCAGCTTGAGATGGAGGGTTGAAAGCTGGGAAATTGAGGAGGAGGATGGGAGAAGAGCCAAGAAGAGAGAGAAGCTGAGGCCAAGGTAAGAGGAGAGCAGCTTCCCATGTGGATGTAGACCCACAGATGATTCTGACTCTGATGCCCTTGCTTCTTTTTCCACCTTTTCCTCCGTCACCATTGCTAAGTTGAGCTCAGTATGATCCTTGAGACCATGTGATGCCTGCAACTTATGTATTTAATATTTATTACTTTGATATTGTTTGGTGATTGAAAAAATGAGTGAAGTCTCTGTTTTTCCTATTCTTTAAAAATAGAAATTCATTAATGGTGTCTTGTAGATTAATGCAACAGTGAGGGCATAATAGATGTATATTCCTTTAGCAATGTATAGAGGTCTTACAAAAAGTGCATACATGCAGTGTTTATTTGCAGTACAAGAGTATAAATGTAGTGTTAATTTGCTAGAAATTTGGTTGTTTGCATGTGATTTCTATGATTATTGAATTTGGTTTATCTAAGCATTGATTTTCACATAAATTCCTATGAGTAAGGAGCAATGTTTTGAGTTAGGATGTGTGTTGGTTATATGTTTCTGCAATAGTTTTGCAAAACTGATTTTTAGAAAATAAGAGCACAAAATTTATTTTATTATTCAACAAATTGATAACCATCTAAGACAAATTTTTAATTTTGTTTTCTTTCCATTTTTCCGACTTTTTTTTTTGGTGGTTAACCAAACAAAAGAAAATGAATTTTTTTTTTCCCTTGAATTTTCCATGGATAATCAAACAAGTGAAAAAATTTATATTCCTTTCCTTAGCTTTTTTTTTTTCCTTCCATTTTTCCTCCCAATTTTCTTTCTCTCGCATTTTTTGGGAATCAAACATAGCCTTAAAGATTATCGTTATTATTGCTATTATAAGGAGGTATTGTTTTCATTAAGTGTTTGGACATCTTTTAAGCTATTCTTTTTTAACATTATATATATGGTGGACCAGATCCACACCGTCGTAGAGGAGATCACTTGCTTAAGGGCCAAGGTGGCGGAGTTGGAGCGGTTTGAGGCGGAACTGAAGGCCAGGGTGGAGGAGTTAACTAGGGAGGTGGGGGAGAGAGAGGAAATGCTTGATGAAGACATACCACAAGCTTGATAAAATTTCCCCCAACTTTTCCCTTCTCTTTTTCTCTTATTTTCCTTATTATTTTTTAAGGAAAATAGTAAGGAAAATATTATGTATTTTCTTTAATATTTTCCTTTATATTTTTTTTCCATCATATTTTCCATGTCACCCAAACTAAAGAAAATAATTTTTCACATGAATTTTTTTTCTTTTCCTTAGCATTTTCCGAGAACCAAACATAGCCTAAGTTTCTCCAATTTTCTCTTTGTGCTTGAATTTCAGTTCAACAAAAACATCAATATCTGCATCCATATGTAGGTTTGCATATTAATACTATTGAAATTACACCATCATGCAAGACATTAAATTCAAAAGCAAAACTAGAAATTTAAAACCAAAAAGCTCTTAAGGTCTGGTTCAAGTGACAAGGATTTGGTTTGAGTTGGGTTGGTTTAGGAAAGCATCAACAATTACCCCTTTGATCTTAAAAGTAAGAGAATTGAAATATGCTTACAAATTATTTAGAAAGAGAATTTATCTTAAAAATAAACATCTTTCACAATTTTATTCAAGGAAAATGAAGTTTTGTTTAACTTTTATTAAAAAGAACTTTTATTTAACTTTACTTTTTTTTAAAAAAAAAAAAGAAAAGAATTTTATCTTTTAAAAAAAAATCTAATTTTATTTAAAAAGATAGTTTTGCCTTCAAGAAAAATAAAATAAAATTATAAAAAGTTGGATTTTAATTTACTTTTATTAAACATAGATTTTCAATTTATTTAAAAAAAAATTACAACTTTTATTTAGAAAATGGATTTTTACTTATATTTAAAAATAAATAAAAAGACTTTTTATAACCTTTATTTAGAAAATTGAATTTTAAGAATTATTTAGAAATGATATTTCAACTAAACTTTTATGCACAAAAAAAAAAAGATTTTTTTTTTTAGTTTTATTTTTAAAAATGATTTTTACAAATTCATTTACATATTCCAAAATAGTTTTTATTCCAAAATGGTACGCCTCAATCGTTATTTAAAAAATATATATTTAACTTTTTCTTTTTACAAATTTTAGTTAAAAGGAAATTTCAAATCAAATTTTATTTAAAAGAAACTTACCCAATTTTATTGGAAAAGATCCGATTAAAAAAAACCTTCTATATTGTTAAAAAAATATATAAATAAATAAAATAAAACAAAAATGTTTTCAATTTCATTAGAAGTAATAGTTTTTCATTAGTATTAAAAATGTTTACAATAGAAAAGAAAATCTCTTCTATGAAAAAAAAAAAAAAAAAGTTTTCGAAACTGTACAAAAAAATAAAAAAAGACATTATTTTCTTTAATAAAAATCATCTTAAATTTTTTTTATTTAAAAGAAAAGGGTTTCACTTTTTTTATTTTAAACAA
Organism: Vitis rotundifolia; assembly: GCA_030254885.1. Lineage (NCBI taxonomy): Eukaryota > Viridiplantae > Streptophyta > Magnoliopsida > Vitales > Vitaceae > Vitis > Vitis rotundifolia. The sequence continues at coordinate 9,356,696 of CM058169.1, forward strand.
AAGGATTTTAAGTTTACAATTTAGAAACAATGTCTTCCAAATTCATTAGCCATTACTTTAGTTTATTAAAAAAAAAAAATCAACTTTAAGACCAAAGATAAAAATATCGGTAATCACGAATAAATTGGTAGTTCGATTTTACGGATATATCGGATATATATCGACGGATATTTTGACACAAAATATCAATTGGCCTAAAATTGATCAAAACTTATGAAAATATAAAACAAAGCTCTTATAAATGAAATTAGAAGTATAATAGACATTTTAAAGTTGTTTTGTTGTAAAAATTAATATATATATATATATATATAAGTGTACATTGATTATTAAATTACATCAAATATTATTCAATAATAATACTGTGATATTTGATTATTGTTTAATTTTAAAATATATTTAATATTAAAATTATGATATAATTAATTTAATTGTATTAAATGATAATAAATTTATAATTTTTTTAATATTTAATTAATATATTAATGATATTAAAAACTTTTAGGTACTTAATTAAATGAAATTTTTTTATTTACTTATAAAATAATTATAATTAATTCGTTGTTTAAAGGATTGTCTTAATATTTTGTGTATATGAACACTTTTATATATATGTGTGTGTGATGCATGGTAATTAACAAAGGGCAAACATGCCCTAATGGTAAGTGAATGCTAGCCCCAACTTTTTGGTTTGAGGTTCAACTCCTAGAGCAACAACATACAAACAAGAGAAAGAAAATATAATATATATATATATATATATATATATATATATATAGGACAAATAATAAAAATGAGCAAAACATATACCCAAATATATACAAAAACATATACAAGTATGTATAGAAATAAATATAAATATGTACAGAAATGAACAAATGAATATGTACCCTTTTACAATGCAATCCTAAAATTAGTAATGGCTCTCCCATAGCTTCCTCACAAAATACTCATAGAGAAATACACCGAGAGAGAGCTCGTCCTCCTCCTTCCTCGTATTTTTCCTCTTACCAATGATCTTCTTATCCCAAATCAGATTCAACCCACTTTATGCCCATGCCCATGCCCATACCCTACTTCAACCACCCCAATTTCTCTCTTATTGTTTTTCTTACTCTTAGTAACAGCCAAAACATGAAGAAATAAAAGAAATGTCACAACCCATTGAAAATATTTTAATCAAGCCTAATTTAATATCCAAAATATACAAACACAAATCACATAAGTTAGCAACCCAAATCAATAACTAAGCAAACCTAATATCTCAAATAAAAAATCAAGTCCAATTAAGAAAACAGTCCCAACTCAAAATGGAATCTAAATACTAATAAATCCAAAGCCCAAATAATATTGAAAGTAGACTCAAACTTGAATTCAAGCCAAGAACAGTTATTATGTAAATCAAGATGGAAACCTCCTTCTTACCATTAATCCCACCTTGAAACCCATGGACAAGAAACAACGATGGTAGAAGGGATACCAATGGAGTTGAGGGGCATGGTGGCCATGAGTTGCTCGACTGAAGGCAGAAGGGGATGAACACTCTTGGCAGCAGCCATGGATGAGAGATTTCATATAAGAAAATCTAAGAGAATGAATGGGGAAAAATGGAAGGAAAATAGAGATAAAGAAAAAAAGAAAGAAAGAAAGAAAGAGATGTGGCTAGAGAGAACTGTCCGACAGTGGCGTCGCCAACATTGAGAGGGGTAGAATCATGGGTATGAAAATGGGAAGGGAGAGAAAAGAAAATGTAAAGAAAAAAAGAAAATAAAAGAAAATTGAAAGAGAATAGAGGGGAGGCAGGTGTGAGAAAATGAGATCTAAATGAGAAGGTTAGGGTTTTGCTTGAAATGAATGGTGGAGATTTGATGATAAAAAAGAGGCTAAGATTAAATCTCTAATAGAAATTGGGTTAAAAGTTAAAAGGAATAAGTCTAATAATTATTGACCAAAAGTATTAAGATAAAAAAAATTAAATAAAAATATAAATAAATAAATAAGAACAAAAACATAAATAAAAGAGTTTGGGATAAATTTTGGGGTCTATGGTATCATAGTCCCCAACTACTTTACCTTAGACTTATTTTTTAAAGCTAATATTGTAAGCCCACATGATCTTGGTGATGATCATGCTTTATGATAACACTAAAGACTTGTTCTCACAAAACTATTTCATATGTTGGAATATGATATACCCATGGTTAACTCATATCCCAACAAGAATACCATCTACTAATAAAGCCTCTAAGAAAAAGATATCGTTGTGATGTCATCTCTTAAGCAAGAAAATGTAGCTCATGATATGATGTAGGATCGACTCATTACAATGAGTTGGTCGACTAAGGGTCTGTAAGTGTATTAGAAAAATGGCAAGTCACATGTCTACTTAACAACTTCTACCAAAAAAGGATATCATTATAAAAAAAAAATGACTTTTATGACAAGAGGTTTAGTTGTAGTTCAAATTTCACCACTAAAACCCTACTTTTAATGACATAAATATATTATTACCACTAAAAGTATTATAATAACTATATTGAATGATAACATAAATGTCGTAGGAAAATATTGTCATTAATTATTTGATGCTAGTTTTTGGTGCTACCTAATTTGGAGGGAAAAATTATTTAATGACAATTATTTTGTTATTGTCACTTATAATCTACCATTAAAACTAAAATTCATTATTTTTTGTAACAACAAAATATTCTATGCCACTAAATATTAACATTTTGTGGCAAGATTATAATAATGTCACTAAATATGTTGTATTCACTTTATTGCTTTTAATAACAGCTAAAAATGTTATCACTAAAAATACTATAAAATTATTATTTACTAGCAATCATAATATCCCAACAAAGAATTATTTATCAATTTGTTGATGCACATGATATAGGGAACATGCATTAGTGACAACTATAATTTATTATTGGTAATGTTATTTTTTTTAACAGCAACTATTACAACCACAACTTACAGAGTTTTTACAAATAAAAAATAAAAGACAATCATAATGCAAACTTAAAGAAATCGATAATATATATTATATCTATGTTTCTGTTTTTTTTTTTTAAATTAGTAGTAGAATATATCAACTAAATTTTATATTTAGATTAAATCTTATTTTTTTAATTAAATTTTATTAAAAATAAAAAATAATTTGAATGCAAGTTCAAACAAGAATTTATATTATATTCCTTATATTTATATAAATTTTGTAAAAAAAAAATTATCATATAATTAAATTTCACATTTAGGACAACATTTTTCTAATTCTACATTTAATTTATAGTTATGATATTTAATGGGATTTTTTTTATTCTCTCAAATTTCCTTTTGAGAGTCATTATGACTAAAATTAAAGTAAGAATACATATTTGTAGACCCCCAAGGAGAGAGAAATAGCTTTTTTGTTTTGTTTTGTTTTCTTTCCTTTTCTATTTTTTCTTATCACCCCGAGAATGAGCTGTTTTGGGCGGCCATGGGACTGATGGGTGAGCTATTTTGAGGCGACGAGATGGGACTAGAACTAAAAAAAAAACAGGGCATGGGTGAGCTTTTTTTGGGTGGCCAGATGGGACAGGAAACAACGGAACAAAAAGGAGAAAGATGAGTTAGGAGAGGGAGAACGAGCAGAGCTGGTAGAGTGGAGGAGGAGGGGGTGGTCTCTGCGAATATTCAAGAGAAATGAGCATTTCAGGTATGGTTTTTTGGTGCATTTCTTATTCATTCTTCCCCATTATCATTGGTTTTTATCATCTCTTCCTATTGCCTGAGCATCGTTAGTTTATTTTTTGGTGTATAGATTTGTTTTTAAACTCAAAGTTTTATTGATCATGTTGCTACTCCCTGTTTCTTCCACATGTTCTGGATCTTTCGTTTAACACACGAAACAGGATCAAGTTCAATGGTTTGTTTGTTTGTTTGCTCTTCCCTGGTTATGCTCTGTTTTTTTCGTATTTTCCTTTCTCTGTTGATGGAGGCTGTAAGGTCGGAATTTTAAATCCATTGAATATTATTCAAGACTGGCCGCCTCTTCCACACCATTTCCACGCGTTTACCATACCCACCACCATGCTCGTCCAATCACCCCTCACAGCCAACAAACTTTCAGTCATTTCTTTTTCATTTTCCACGAGCATGAACTGCCATGCAAACACTCTGACCATGACCAATGGTTGCCCCCGCTCTCTTAGTCGTCTAGTCTTCTCCCTCTCAATGCCACAAGGTTCAGAGTTCAGCCCTTGTTTGCTACTCCTTCCGCCTTCTACTTCAATAGCGTTGTCCTCGGCAGTCCCACTAATGGCTACTACCACTCCCCCTTTCATCATCGTTCAGACGCTCCAATCAGATATGGCCACAGACGGTGACAACACCGTCTCTCTCCTCAACATCGTAAAAGCCTCCATTGCCCATCCTCTTTCTCATTCCACTAAATGGCGAGCAACAATCCGGAACTGCGGAGAGTGAAATCGCCAGGGTCGCCTCTCTGCTCTCACTTCTCTCTTCTCCTGTCTTACCGTCCATTGTGGATGCTCACGTTGTTGGTTCCGTCGGTGGTGCCTTCAAATCTTCTTTCCTTCACTGTACGAAGCTCTTCTCTACTCTTAAACTCAGATGAAGCACAACTCGAAGAGGGTTCAGGTCTTCATATGCAAAGGTTTTGTTTGACCACATACCTAAATAATTCAGAGAGAGAAATCTCTAAGATGGATTAATGGAAAACTATAAAAATGTTCCCCAATATTTTTATGGCCTTACACCTTCACAAATGGACATGTTCATGACAGAGGATAATCCCATTAGCCAACAGTCAAAAAGAGTCACGGAGAAAAGCATCTCATCTGCTCGGAATTGTTCAGAAAATGGTAGAGAATGTGAAGGAGAAAGGTTGATTTCGGGCTCTAATGACAATGCTTATTGCCATTGCAAAGTTAGTTTTTTACCGACGTTGCCATCTTCATCATCAATAATGGGAATGCAGTTTTTTTAAGCCACCACATTGTGCACCACTTCAACAAATCCAAGAATAGTTTGGTGTAGGGATTATGTGCGAACCATGCAACGGCAAAGGATGGCTGCCTTGTGATTTTTGTAAAAGACAAGCCCTTAGTTACTGATAAGGACAACATGGGAAAGGCTATTTAATTTGTTAGAAAGTATTAATAGCCACGTGCAAGCCAAATAAGTGTTCTTCGGATAGCACAACAAAAAGTTAGGCCTCTTGATGGCAAAAGCGTTAACATAGGAGACATGCGCTTTTTTTATTATTTTTTTTTGCTCTACTTTGATGTCTAACTATACCCATGTGTTTCTAGTCTATCGTGTATCCATTTGAATAATTCTCTAAAATTCCGAGTTCCAAATTTAATTTCCAATTTCCAAAATCCCATTTTTCACATTTATTTATTTAATCATTATTACTTTCGTTGTTGTTATCATTATTATTATTTATTTATTTATTTTTAAAATTCCATTTCTAAATAATTCCTCAAAATTCTGATTTCCAATTTCCAAAATTCCATTTTTCACATTTATTTATTTAATCATTATTATTTTCATTATTATTATTATTTTATTTATTTATTTATTTTTAAATTTTCATCTTTAAATAATTCTTCAAAATTCCGATTTCCAAATTTAATTTCCAATTTCCAAAATCCCATTTTTCATATTTATTTATTTAATCATTATTACTTTCGTTATTATTTATTTATTTATTTATTTTTAAAATTCCATTTTTAAATCATTCTTCAAAATTCTGATTTCCAAATTTAATTTTCAATTTCCAAAATCTCATTTTTCACATTTATTTATTTAATCATTATTACTTTCGTTATTATTATTATTATTTATTTATTTATTTATTTTTAAAATTCCATTTTTAAATAATTCTTCAAAATTCCAATTTTCAAATTTAATTTCCAATTTCCAATATTCCAATTTTCACATTTATTTATTCAATCATTTCTATTTTTGTTATTATTATTATTTTATTTATTTGTTTTTAAAAACTTCTATTTTTAAATAATTTTCCAAAATTCCAATTCTTAAATTTAATTTCCAAAACTTCAATTCTCAAATAATTTTAAATTTTTCAATTTTTTTCAAATTTAATTTCCAAAATTCCAATTCTTAAATTTAATTCTTAATACTCCAATTTTCAAATAATTTTCGAGACTCTAATTTTCAAATAAATTTCAAAAATCCAGTTTTCTCTCGAACAGTTTTAATTCCACTTCAGTTCTCAAATAATCTTCTATTACTCTTGATTTTACATAAACAAGAATGAATTTTTCATAATTGTGAAATAATAAAATTTGTGAGACCAATTCGTGTGAGATAAATTGGGCTTTGGTGGGGGCCTTACACATGAATTTTCTCTTTTGATTATCAACTGCCATGCTTAATGAATATTGCTTGATCTTTGTCCTGATCTTTGATATGCTTATGATAATTTCATACTTGAGCTAACTTTGTTTCCATGATAGCGCACTATTACTTGCTGCTAAGGTACGCTCCCACTTCTACTTCATTTCTTTATTCATTCTCATGCTTGATTTATTTTATTATTCGATCATTTTATTAGTATCCTTTGATTTCCTTATCAATTATCATACTTGCTTCACCTTACTTAGTAGAGATCTATTTTTAGGGGCTTAGAGGGGCACTACGGTCTTTACCATACCTTCCTAATGAGTAACCTGACCCCTGAACCCAGTTTTTCACAGACCTATCTTTTCCTTTAGGAGTCATACTTAGAGTTTTTTTTTTTCTTATTTTATTTTTTCCTTTAAAAATAAAACAAAAATGAGTGGCGATTCCAAGTTTTTTCTAAAAAATCATTTTTTTCACTAAATAAATAAAAAAAACGAGTTTTGCCATCAAATGGGAATGCATCGAGCGAAAATGCGGGGTCCACAATATCATATTTGTAATGAGTTAAAAGATTAATTTATATTTAAATAAAAATAATTTAAATGAAGGACTAAACAAGAATTTATATCATATTCATAGTATATTTTACTATATTTGTTATGCACTTTAAATATAAGAAATTACTATTATTATGACATATGGGAAGATACTCTAGCTAAGCCAAATATTAACAAAAAGAAAAATGAAAACACTTTATTTTATTATAATATCTTACCATTTTTTTTTTTGTCTTTTTGATAAATTTAGCATATTAAAATCAAGCAAAAAAACAAACTTTCTTTAAACAAATTATTATATTAAGTGATTTTGTCAAAGTTTTCAATTATTTCCTTTCAAAACTTTAGTTGTATTAGAAGGAAGGTTGAAAAAATTTTATTTGTTATAAAATTATTTTATAGATAGATTTTGCTATAATTTTATCTTTTTCCTTTTAAAAGTAATTTTTCAAAAGCAAAATTATTTAATTTATTTCTTTTTCTCCCCTGTATCTTTTACCTTAAAGTTCAAGGCAGTACATAGGTTCTCTTTGAAGTATTACGTTGAAAGAACAATAAGTTATTCAAATAAGTTTACTTTAACTTTTTTTTTTCTTATAATACAAAATTTCGTATTTATTATTTAAAAAAAAATAATACTAATCATTTTTTTTTATTTGATAATTTTGAGTTTTTAATCTTTTTAAATATATGAATCAATAGTAATTAATCTTAATTACACTTTTTTTTTCTTAAATTTTAATTTTATAATACATCACAATTAATCTTTCACTTCAAATATATTAATTTTATATAATTATGAATAAATATTATATGTGGTATTTTTTTTAATAGCAATTCCATTATTTTTCATTTGTTTTCTTGCATATTAGAGACATGTGATACTATACTAGTGAAAAGTTTATTAATTATGGCATCTTTTTTTTTTTTTTTTTTTTTTCTGCATATGTAGTCAATAAAAGTGATGCAAAAGTTTTGTTGATCACAAATAATTATGGTTAGTGACATTGTATAAATGAAGCTAAAGATAATATATTTTAATAATAAAAAGGACATGTACCAATGATACATCATTACAACTAAAACTATATATTTAACAATAATATAAAATTATAGCAAAAAGTGTACATTTATTACCATATACAATTTCTAATAAAACATATATATAGTATTGATAAATAATTATCACTAAAACATTTTTTTAGTTGCAATATAAACTTACCCTTAAATACATAATTTTAGTGATAAAATATTATCACGACTAAAAGCTCATATTAACAACGATAGATAATTGTCACTAAATTTTATTATTTAGTGGCAACTTTATACTTTTTGTGGCAATTATAATTTGAAATAGTGATAATAAGTATTGTCACTAAAAACAAAATTTTACCCACCAAAAATATATTGCACTAAAATTGTAAAAATTAGCGGTAATATTTTAAGGTAGTGACCACGACATTTAGTAATAGTAATTATAGTGACAACATTATGACAATAATTTTAGTAATAATTTTTAAACTATTAGTTACAATTTTATTTGCGTCTAGAAGATTTTGCTCATAAATGATTTAACTAAAAGAAATAATGAATTATATCTCATAAATAAGCATTCATTATATCTAAAAAAATATCATCTACTACTAGAAATTAGACTTTTAACTATAAATAAAATTGCAGTTAAAAAATTTAACAATATTATTTTGGTTGCCACAACATTGGTGCTATAAGTATTGTCACTAAATATTATAACGATCATTCTAAAATATTGTCGCTAATTATTACAACTTTAACCATAGTATATTTTTTGTGGGTTAAAGTATGTTTTTTGTGACAATACTTACTACTAGTATTTTAAATTATAATTACCACAAAAATACACAATTTGCATTAAAGAATAAATTTTAGTGACAATTATTTTTCACCATTAATATGAGCTTTTAGTAGCTATAATTTATTATCATTTATATATTATTGGCAACATGGTATAAATTGAGATAAATATAGATTATTATATATATTTTTATTATACATATATCATAAATTTTTTAATTTTATTGAATTTGATTTTGCATTTCAAGCCTATGCTTTTCAAGAATTTTCTTATATGTAAACAATAATATAAAATTTTCACTTCTAGCAATAATTTGATATATAAATTTTAAAATTCAACTGATATAAGTTAAGTTTAATATTGTTCAAATATAAATAAAATTAAACCAAATGTTTGAGTTGATTATTTTTTAAATTTAATTATCGAGTTAATTTGAACTGAATTAGTGTTTCATAATTATGTAAAATATGAAACTTCTATATTAGAAAAATAGTTTCGGCTTCATGAACTCACTCTTAAAGGAGAATCTACGACTTTTGTTCTTTTTGACTATTTAGTCATTTAGATATATTTCAGCTTTACATTGGATATTTAAAATTGGTAGTATTACCCTTGGTCTCGGGATATAGAGTGTTATAGTGTAAATTACATTTAAATTTATCATAAAAAATATTATTTTCATTTTTTATTCTAAATATTAGTTAATTTCAATGAAAAAGAATCCCAAAACATTGAATGAAATAGAGAATAAATAAACAAGATATGATAATAAATGATTTCTATAGATCATAACGCACAATAAAGACGGGTCACCCCACGAGTGACCAATTGATTCATGGAGTTAACTTTTTATATGAAATTTTCATATTTTATTATTAACAAATAAGAATTTAATTTTTTTATTTTATTTATGTTTATTTTGTACCGGTTACTTGATGTCAAAATTCAGTCAATGTCTGTTTCCATCATAAATTTCAAATCATAGCGACTCCCTTACCATATTTTGACATTTTTATGATTGGGTTCGAATATTTATTTATTTATTTTTATGGGAAAGTAATATGGATGCCTTAACATAGCCGGTGGAAATTTTGAGAGTTGAATTGGCTTATTCCCTATTAGTTGTGAATTGACCCAGGACGCGTTTGGCTGGCGAGAAATTGAAGGAAAGGGGTAGTCGTCCTTGCACAATACACAGCACGTGAAAACGTTGCTGATTTGTTTTTATAACTTGAGATCAAACGCGGGGGTTTGATTCTGAATTGAGGAGTGGGCTGTTGTCCTGGGTTGCTTGTTGCGTAGGCTACAGTTAAGATTGTCGAGGAAGGTTGTGTTTTTCATATATGTGGAAGCGCGTCATGATGATATGAGAAGAGGAGGAAGGGGATGGAAATGTCGGGAGGGGAATTGAGCGATCAGAGTCATCTCCTGAGATCGAACGGAGAAGGGGACGTGGAAGTTGGAGGAGGAGGAGGAGGAGGAGGAGGAGGGGGCAACAGCAAGAGTAAAGGCATTAAGGATCTACTGAAGCATCACCTGGATCGAGGATTCTCCGGACGCCGTCTCAGCTTCAAGCGATTGGAGAGTAATAGGGAGAGAGACCACCACAACCATCACCATTCCTCTTTTGATCACGCCGACCTTGGCGATGCCCTCGGCGACAGCGCCCCTCCCGAATGGGCTTTGCTCCTTATTGGCTGTCTTCTCGGCCTCGCCACCGGTCTTTGTGTTGCAGCCTTCAATCGTGGGGTCCGTTTTTCTTCGTTAGCTTCCTTTTTTTCATTTTTGTTGATCTGGATCTGTTATTTCGTGTTTTCTCTATACTGATTCGTTTCTTGTCTTTTTGGGAAAAATATGAATATCTTTTATGAATACATATGAATATGAAACCCAAAAAAAAAAAAAAAATTGGAATTTGGTGTTCAGGGTTTAAAAGAAGAGATAGCACTTCACCATAGAATCTTAATCCCATATCAACAAAGTGATTAGATTAGAGGCAGTTCAATGCTGTGAGTTGGTGGTTCTGGTTGAAGGGGAAGACTAAAGAGCACTTTGGGTTCAATTAGTAAGAAAAGTTATGCTAGCACTTGATTAGGAGGTTGGTTTGAATCAAGTTTTGATGTGTGATTGAATTCGCTGGAATGACTATCATATGTCTTTGAATGGAATCAATTGTAGGATTTCTAGTTCTGATGAACAAGGTCAAGATAACTAATAACCAATTTATTGTGGTGGTCTCTTCTTGTTCTAAAAGATGATGTTGTTTTCTAATTCTCTCCAATTTATTCTTCTGTAAAATATATCGTGCAATTGCACTTATATTGATACTTGATAGATGATAGATGGTGCTTTATAACCAGATGAAAGGGGAAAAGAGTGGAAACCAATTACATCATGTTCTATGGAAATTAGGGATATTGATCTTTACATGATGGGTCTCGCTCATTTTTTTTTTCCTTATTTGGAAGAACACAAAACACAATCATTTAAAATCTCTTGTGATAGAAGATTAAAATAAATTAAAGTTCTAATCTTCTTAGATGCCACTATCCTTCATCTATGTTTGTATGCAGATCATTTTCTCTTCTTTGCAGATGGTGGCCCTTCTATCTGATATTAATATGCTTGATCTCTATTGTTATCTTTACATATTAGACCTTTTGTTGTCACTCCAAATCTTTTTCTTTTCTTTTTTACATTTACTGACTCCAAAGTGCAACTTATCTAGGTGCATGTAATACATGAATGGGCTTGGGCTGGCACTCCAAATGAGGGTGCTGCTTGGCTCCGGTTACAAAGACTAGCTGATACTTGGCATCGGATACTTCTAATACCTGTCACAGGAGGAGTTGTTGTTGGCATGATGCATGGTTTACTTGAAATATTAGACCAAATAAAGCAGTCCAGTTCTTCTCAAAGGCAAGGTTTTGATTTACTTGCTGCTGTCTCCCCCACAATCAAGGCCATCCAGGCTGCTGTGACCTTAGGCACAGGTTGTTCCTTGGGTCCTGAAGGCCCTAGTGTAGATATTGGGAAATCATGTGCAAATGGATTCTCGGTAATGATGGAAAACAATAGAGAACGAAAGATAGCTCTCGTTGCTGCCGGGGCCGCAGCTGGCATTGCTTCAGGTATCTTGTGTCTCTGGTTGCAAATTGTTTTAATTATACAAGTTCACTCTTCTTCTTCTGTTGATTGGCACATTTCCAAAATGATTTATTGGGTTTGTGCTTTGGTTGTTAAAATAAACCCAGAAAGAGTAGATTTCTAATGTGATTCTGGATTTCCCTTTGTTGCAATTCAGCTTATGGCATTTTTCTCAAGGATAGCCTAATGCAACAAAACCATGTACACTTAACGCTCCAATAACTAATGATAAGATACTAAAAAATTTATTAATTGATAGAATTCTAGACATATATTGCTTCTAAGGTATAAGATCTTGATGATGAAAGATTGAGGTTGTTGCAGTTTTTCTTGCGGTAATTCACCATGCAACTTCTGCATGTGATTAATAATATCGCAAGTTTTACTTTGAATGAGCTTGAATATGCTCTAATTTGTTAGTATACTTTAGCAGGTAGTGTATCTTAGGAGTGGGGTGAAGAGTTGCAATAGTTGCATGGAGATGCCTCCTGTCCTCTTTTCACATCCACTTTCATTGTTGCAACAATAATTTAGCCTGGGGCTAATTTGAGATCTGTCTCACTACTGTATTTCTGTGTGGAAAATTCAGCACTTCCTTAAATGAAAGATATTCTCTGATTCATATTCAACTTTGTTAGCATGTTTGGCTTCCTTCACTTGACCCTAAAAATATCTAGTTCTTTATAGAAGCATGTTTTTTTTTTTTTTTTTTTTTTTTCTCCCCTCGTTTTTTTATTTTTTGATAGACAACAAGATCATGTATTAAGAAGCGCGCCAAAAAGGGGGGGCACACATTCTACGTATACAGGTAGTATACATAGAAACAACCCAAGACACACCTCAAACAAAGATGATCTACACTAACAAACAAAGGAAAGCAAAGCTAACCACAATAAAGAGTATTTAGGAAATTCAACATAGAGGGCAACTCCAACTTCAAAGAATCCCTAGACCACTCAAAAAGTGTCCGAATGAAGGGATCCTTTAATCTTTGGTCGGAAAGCTCTTCATCTTTGAAGGTCCTTCGATTGCGTTCTTTCCAAATATACGAAAATAAGCAAATGGGAGCCAAATGCCAAACTGCTCTTTTTTTCTTTTAAAACCCCTCAACTTTTCATTATAGAAGGAGATTTCTCACTGAGTCTGGAAATACCCAAACCAATCCAAAAAGGACTAACAAAAAGGTCCATAGTTTTCTTGTCTTGGCACAATGAATCAAAATGTGATCGGCTGATTCTTCATCATCTTTACAAAGATCATATCTGTTGACCATTTACCATCCCCTCTTCATTAGAGTATCTACAATCAAATCTTCCCTCAAATAGCTTCCCAAGCAAAACAACAAGTTCTGAGAGGAGCATGGGATCCCCAAATCTCCTTGCCAGGAAAAACTACATTATTCTCTATCCTTAGAGAACAGGAAAAACTACATTATTTTTTCTCCTCTCTTTTACTTCAATTGTGTCCATATTTATTTATTTTTCATTGTTTTATTTTCTTTTTTCCCCCTTCAGGGTTTAACGCAGCTGTTGCTGGTTGTTTCTTTGCCATTGAAACGGTGTTAAGGCCTCTTCGTGCAGAGAACTCACCTCCATTCACAACTGCAATGATAATATTGGCCTCTGTTATTTCATCTACCGTGTCCAATGTTTTACTTGGGGAGAAACCAGCTTTTACAGTGCCTGTGTATGAACTGAAATCTGCAGCTGGTATTTATCTTACTCTAACTGGGTTTGTTAAGATATGTATTTATATTTATATGTATATACGCATGTGCTGTTTATTGTTTTGTATCTATGTGTGCATGTAAACTGACCCTATCTGATGATCCTCACCTTATCGATTCTTTTACCTATAAAAAAAAGAAAAAAACTGATTGTTCTTAGTTTACCCTTTTTCTCAAAAAGTTTCTGGTTTCTCTGAATAGAATATTAGTTTTCAAGTTATCCTTACAGAGTTTTGTTTATCTACTTACTGAATTGAGGGTAGAAAATAGTTGCTTTTGCACCTATTCTTTTTGTTTATAGGGAAATAAGAATAGATTCATTAAAAAAACATCTAATGAAAATGAGGGTGCAACCCTAGTACGTAGAAAGGTATACAAGGCTTGTCAAGGCCACAAAAGAGAACAGGGAAAGAGCCTCACTGAACTGCCTTAGATTACCCGTTGCATGAACTACCAACAAAATCTATCATGGAGCAATTAGTATCCCCCCCAAAGCAATTTTTCAAGCTAGTAAAAACTCTAAGAAACGTTGTACGTTCCTCTCCTTGAAAGTTTCTTCTATTCCTTTCTATTCAAATTGTCTAGAATGAACAAAGACTGGCATCTTCCATGGCATCTTTATACTTTGTCCTATGAACTATCATACAACTCAGCTAAACCTTCAACAACTTTCTATGGGAGAACCTAGGCCACTCTGAAACAAGAATGACCATAGGATAGAAGACCATTCACATTGAAGGAAATATGGTCAGTTGACTTTTTTTGTTGCTTACTAAGACAATACTTGCCATCCTCTAACCTCTCCTCATTAGGTGAGAATTTTCCCTCAAAGTTCCTCTAAATGAAGAAGCAAGCAAATATTGGACAGCACCTTAGAAGTCCAAATCTGTCTGACCAAAAAGGACAGACTTTTTCCTGACACAAATAATTGTAGTAGGATTTGATTGAAAAGATACCCTTCTAGGATGCTGTCCATACCAACTTATTTTTGGAATTAACATGGAGACACTGAATGTAAAAATTGCAAAAAATGCTCCACCATCTCCATCTCCCAATCAAAGAAAATTTGCCTGAACTTAAGAGTTCTAAGAACTACTTTTCTTGATCCCTACAAGGGTCCACCACCCTAGCATCTTTTTGCATTGCTACATTTAACAAGATTGGAAAATGATCCCTAAAAGACATCTAATTTCACCATATGTAGTCCATACTTATGTCCATGAATCATTTACCAATGGAAATGCTATTGTTCACGCAAAAGTATCTCATTCTTTGCTTATGGGTTTCCAAAGGCCTTTCTACTAACCCTATATCATCAACCATTTGTTGTCTCTCCAAAGTTTACAAAATGATGTGCATCTATGATGGAAAATAACATTCAGCAACAATAATTTAGCAATTTTACCATTTCAATTTTTTAATTGGACCTATTTTTTATTTTATTAAAATAGTTTGTTGAATTTCTATTTGTTTTAATATCTAGTTTGATTAGAAAAGGAAGTCATATTCCTATTGGGAAACATAGTCTTGTTCTGATTATGAGAATGAGTTCCATGAGTGTATATAAACCCACATGGTCGTTCAATTTAAATAAATATGTTTTTCGAGAATTTAATAGCACTTGTTTGCTCTCTTGCTTTTTGCTCACTTGTTGGAGCTATTTATATAAATCATGTGTACTTTGGTGTACCCCTATTCAGGTGCATGTAATATATTATCCTGTTTTGCCTATAAAAAAAAGAAATAGTGGATTTAGTAGTAATGGAACTTCTTAAAGGTGTGATTTCTAGGAACCTTGGTATGATTGTGAGGGATTTATTTTGTTTTTTTCCTTTTCACTTAATTGTGATTGCCAATGATATATTCTTTTTTCTTTTATATTTCTTTTGTCTTCTTTGAACTCTCATACCATTATATAACACTAAGTTTTTAAAGGTGAAAAGCATAAAATAAGGTGTTTTAGTGCCCTTGAGGCAAGGTGTAAGCTTCGAGACTTTTGAGGCGTAAGCCTTGGAACTCTGACTTTCATAATTAATAAATATTTAACAATAGTTTATAAAAAAAATTAAAATAAAATATATGATATACTTCATAATAAGTCAATTTAAATTACATATAAAATAATTAAATAAAATAAATTTTTTGTTACATTAAAGAAGGAAAAATTAAATTGCATAAACTTTTTGCTACAAGTATATGAAAAAAAATGATTTTTTGTTGTAAGTTTTTTGTTACATGAAAAAGATAAATTGCATAAATTTTTGCTATATGAAAAACAAGAATAATTAGATAGTGTAAAATTTTTGCTACATGGAAAAAAACACAGAAATCAGTGGAGTTAAAAAAATTGCATAAATGATATACAATGAGAGTGACATAAATAACTAACAACCCCAATAAAAACAGACAAAACATATAAATTGAAGTAATAGAAAGAAAACCTAAATGTTGGACTGAGGTGTGTGCATGAGAAGAGAAGTTATGTGAATGCATTGAGAAGAAGTGGGACTTAAAAACCTAAATGAAAAAAAAAAAAAAAAAAATCTGAAACATGACTCTGTGTCAGAAGCATGCCTCACATATGCATTGACCTCTTAAGGTGTACGCCTTTGGGGGTTCTTCGCTTTTCTTTTGTGTGTTTTGGGTTCACATCATGCTGAAGCGTGCTCCAAGGTGTGCCCCTGAAGCACACCTTTGAAAACACTAATATAACAAAAATCAACTTTTATAGTGCTGGAGTTTTTATAGTCCTGCATTACTCCACAAACTATTCTTCTCACTAGTGTATCTCTACAACCTTTTCCTAATCAATGCCTTGTTCAACATTGAGAGGTTCTAATTGCCAACCATTCTCTACACTTTTAGAGCATACCACATTGCCATTGATTATATGGATCTTACTATCAGAAGGCCCACTTCTCCACAGAAACTCTCCTTGAACTTTTTTCAAGTTTAAGTTGAACTTTCCTAGGAATAACTATGTGTTGTATAGGTAACTGTGGGTGTGGGTGACAATAAGAAAATTAGGAAACTAAATGGAGTTCTTTTCAACATTGTAAGCTTGACTCCTTTCGGAAGGTTTTAAACCTCTTGCATGAAGACAATCTTTTCTTTGAAACTCTTCTCTACTGAATCCCAAACAGCGATGCATTCAAAGGAAGCCCCTAGAAGCAAACCTAACACTTTGATAGGCAGTTGCTTTGAAAACTAGAGGCTGGATGCCCTTGCCTCAACTATCTCCAGCTCCAAAAGAATCTGGTTGCAGTTCACTAACTAGCATAAAAAAGTGAATTGTTGAAATGTTAGACATAATTTGACCAATCCATTTTTCTCCAATACCGATGCTACCTAACAATGAAAACAAAAACTCCTAACACTCATAGCACTAAATTCTTTCATAAAATGACAAATGCTCATAGGAGGAATTTTTTAGCCAAGATTAAGTTAAATGGTTGCTAGCTTTCTGAGGAGGAGGAGATAAAAGAGGGGCTAACTTAGCCCTTTCGTATGCTTTTTTCTAATTCTAGTGATTGGAGACCAAGTATTGGTGGATTGTCATTAGGGAGCTTGAGTAGAAATGTTGTTGAGGCTATGGAGGTTTGTTTGCTCTCTAGTCAATGTGTGGGGATAAGGTGTTAGGGCTTGACGCTTTCTGTATGGTGTTTTGGCTACATTGTTGGGATTTTGTAAAGCATGGAGTGATGAGTTTTTTCAAAGAGTTCTATGATTTTGGTTCTTTGAAAGAAGTTTAAAATGCCACAGTGTTGGTGTTGATTCCAAAGAAGGAATGGGTAGAGGACTTGAAAAACTTTTGGCCTATTAGTTTGGTGGGAGGTTTCTACAAGTGGATTGCTAAACAATCTTTCATGTATATTTGGTAGGAATGGGTCAGATTGTCTATAGGTGATTGTTCTTTGTCCATGATGGGCTTTGTGGTGTTGTTCGACTCTAAGTAAGGCGTGGTTGTTGTTTTTTATGCATCCCTCGCCTTGGTTTTTTGGCTGGTTGGCATCCTTGTATGCATCAGATATACTTCTGTGTACTTTTCATTGAGCCATTTAATACAATCAATATTTACCTATAAAAAAGAATTATTGGTAATCCGTTATTTGTGTCCTATCTAGAATTTAGAAAGTCTTCTTTGCTAGTAAGTCTTTATACTTTTAAACTCTTCTTTGTTTTCTAAATGATGATTGTTTTATGGAAAGCTCTTGTTTCTAAAAGTTTCTACATTTTAAAAAGTTTCTATTTTCTGAAAGTATTCACTTATTTATTTTTTAATCCTATTTTTCGAAAAGTTTAGTACTTTAGGAAAGGGCTAAGAGTGATAATAAGTTACCTTATAGGTTAGGTTTTGTTCTCAGTGGTTTGTTTGGTTTTTTGAATTTTTTTAAAGCCTATAAATAGGGTTACCTGATGAAACCAAGAGAACAATAAATAAAATGTCGAATGATATCAATTTTTGTTTACTTTGCTAAAGAATCAATGGCGTGATTCTCTCTCTCTCTCTCTCTCTCTCTCTCTCTCTCTCTTTTCTAGCAGAGACTCCCAACAGGGCTTATTTAAATTCCAAGTCTTTCCTATCTTTCCCTTTTTTATCTTTTGTTTACTTTTCTTTTTTCTTTTGTTTGATGCCATAAGCTTAATTCCCTGTTTTTAAGCATTCAAAGATTAGTCACATGTGGTTGCTTTTTGAATCTAAAAGTGCAGAACTTGACCTGATCTGGCCTGAACAGGGATCAAATCTAATGGCATTCCAATGTTCTTAGTAGATGGGAACAGTTCTTGCCCTGCCCCTGGTTTGGTCTGAGAATGGAGAAGTACTTTGGCTGTGGGGGTACGGTTGGGATAGGGGCAATCTGCCCCGTTGACATCCCTAGTTTGAACCACTTTCCTTTCTCCTTTATTTCACCAAAGAACAGCTTTCCAATTTCCTTGTAGCAGCTATTGTGGACTTTTAGCAATCACTCCAAATCTTTCTACTCACTTTTAACCACCTTGAATGACTTTTACCTCTTCCTATATCTTGCTTCAAATCTTCCTATTGCCTTTACTGAATCTATTTCAAATTTTTTTTGCATCCACTGCCATCAGCTTTTAAGGATGCAACCACCACATGGTCTCTCTGTATCAGCTTCGTTGTGAATCTTGCTCTCTTGATGCCAAGACAGATGATATGAACCATGTTTGGAATAGCATTTTTTTTTTTTTTTTTAATCAGAAACAAGAATTGTTTTTGGAATAGCTTTTTGCTTTTGGCTTACACTAGAAAATGAAGTTGAAGCTGAATTTATCATTTTAAGTCTTATTAAACATGAAAGAGCATCTGGCATAAGCTAAAAAGGATTTTCTGAAGAAACAACATTGGTTTTACTTTCATATTAAACCTCTTTTTTGAGCAAGAAGCTCATTTAGTTGTAGTTTTAAAAGGCGCAAGCCACACCTAAGGTATGAAAGTCTCTTGAGACTTAGGTGCATGGCGCAACACAAGATGCACGCCTGAGCGAAGTGAAACACGGTATAGGATGCATGTTAATTTTATAAAATATGATCCAAAATCCAATCCAAGTAACAAAAAATTTAAGATTCCTAACATTTAAAAAGAAGCATTTAACAAAGAAAATAATAAAATTATATGAATTTCAATATATAATTACAAATTCCAAAAATAAAAGTGTTTAAAAAGAAAAAGTAAAGTAGATGAGGCCATGCCTATGCACCAAGGCGCATAAGCAAGGCACTATAACTAGGAGGGGTTGCGCCTTTGGCTTAGGTGCACTTTAAGTGCACCTTTAACAACTATGCATTTACTATACAAAAGCATTTTTTAGGTTTAAGGAGTTTTTGTCTTCCAAAAAAGTTGATCTAAATAGGGCCACATGTGTAGAATATGCAACTTTGCACTTCATATTGCATTTCCCTTGTTTGTATATGTCTTTATATATGAAAGTGTGGGTGTGAAGTGTATGCATGTATGCACGTGCTATGCAAGTTCATGCATGCATGAATGTAATATGGGGCAATAGCTGTGTGCTAACATTGGACCTGCATAGATCAACTCCTATTTGCACTTTTTTCTGAAACAAATGTAATGAGAAAAGAGAGGAAGGAATCTTGAATTCTTTTACTTGGTTTATCATGGAAAATATGAAGAAAAGTGAAATGTAATGAGAGTTATTTAAAAATCATTAGGAACTTATACAATGTTATATGCATCATTCTCTATATAAAAGAGAAAATAAATTGGAAAAACATGATATAGAAAAATTATTGAGTTTAAACTTTTTTTTCCTTTTTTCCTCCTTATTTTCTTTCTTTTCTCCTTCTTTTATATTCTCTGTTTGGACTGCCTTGATCAACTCCTATTTGCACCTTTTTTGAAACAAATGTAAATACTTGGGCTCCTTTTGGATCTTGGAAAATACCAAGGAAAAAGAAAGGAGAGGAAGGAATCTTGAATTCTTTCACTTGGTTTATCATGGAAAATATGAAGAAAAGTGAAATGTAATGAGAATTATATACAAATATTTAAGAACTTATACAATGTTATATGCTTCATTCTCTACATAAAAGAGAAAACAAATTGGAAAAGCATAAATAGAAAAATTATTGAGTTTAAACTTTGTTTTTTTCTTCTCCTCTTTTTCTTCCTTTCTCCTTCCCTTATATTTTCTGTGATCCAAATGAAGTCTTGATAAACTTATGTTGATGGATGAATGCTTGCCTAAATTTTGGTATTCATTGATGTTGCCTTGCAGAATTACCTTTGTACCTGATATTAGGTATGCTATGTGGGGTTGTTAGTGTAGCATTCACCCGCTTGGTCGCATGGTACACTAAATCATTTGAACTTATCAAAGAAAAATTTGGCCTTCCTGCTGTTGTATGCCCTGCTCTAGGTGGCTTGGGAGCTGGGATGATAGCTCTTAAGTATCCTGGAATACTTTACTGGGGTTTCACAAATGTTGAAGAAATTTTACATACTGGGAAGAGTGCTTCAGCACCTGGAATCGGGCTATTAGCTCAACTAGCAGCAGCCAAAGTTGTGGCAACAGCTCTGTGCAAGGGATCTGGGCTTGTAGGTGGCCTCTATGCTCCAAGTTTGATGATTGGTGCTGCTGTTGGTGCGGTCTTTGGGGGTTCAGCAGCAGAACTTATCAATTCAGCTATTCCGGGAAATGCTGCTGTTGCACAGCCACAGGCATATGCATTGGTAAAGTTTTTCCTCTGTAATTGGCCAAGTTAACTTGAACAAGGATCTGGTCTTATTTCTTCTCCAGTTGGTAAAGGTGATTTTTGATCAATTGAATTTGATGCATATCTTTTCAAACTCTTAATGCAGGTTGGGATGGCTGCTACATTAGCTTCAGTTTGTTCTGTACCCTTGACATCAGTTCTACTTCTGTTTGAGCTGACAAAAGATTATAGGATATTGCTTCCTCTCATGGTAATTCTTCCATGTTCTTTCTTGATAATGATTCAGGCTTATTCCATGGCATAAGCTTTCTGGACTGTCTAAACATTTGGAAGCAGCTCATAGCTGCTTTCGCTCCCTGGAGCAGATTCTTTCCTTACATCCTTGTTTATCAGCTTAATCTAATTTCTTTTTTGAACATAAATTTTCTGCATACCTAAGATTTAGTAAATAATTGCAGCAACAGATGCTTTATTCTATTCTATTACACCACTTTTCAGTTTGCTGCTTGCAAAAAAGCAGTAATGACGGTGATAAAAAATAGCAGTAATTGCAGCCTTTTCTCTGTGGCTTGTTTTCCTTCATTTCTCATGCCTGGCAGTGTGAACCATGTATGGGAAGGAAATATGCTATTGTTTTGAAGCAATCTAGAAATACTAGAATTTCCCAGTGATATTATAGGCTATTTCAGGATGATTTTCATCCATCAAATACATAAATAAATAAATAAATAAAATGAAGAAGAAAAAGAAAAGAAAAAAGAAGGAAAGAAGCTATATTGAGGAAAATATATGCCCAGTATGGTGGCTTTAAATCAATATCTTACATATCCTGGCTTGGTTTGGTTATTCACAACACTAGATTTTTAGAACCTTGGATTAAGTTGTTATTTTAATGTTTGATTTTATGTTGTGCAAATTTTGCAATTAGGGAGCTGTTGGATTAGCAATTTGGGTTCCTTCTGTGGCAAACCAGGCCAAGGAGACTGAAGCATCTGATACAAGGAGTCCATCAAGAGGTTATTCCTTTGTTTCACCAGTTGAAGATAAAAATGAGGGCATTTGGAGACAAACTGGTGATGGAGATAGTCTAGAACTCTCTGTTATAGGAAATTCTTCCGACAATGAAGCAATTAATGATGATGTACTTCTGGAAGATTTGAAGGTTTAATTTCTTCTTTTCCCAACTGTTAATGAATATTGATCAACTGGATCATGATTTGATTGTTTTAGTTTACCATGTAGTAGCCCGGAGCATAATTTCCGTTATTTGTTTTTGCTTTGTGGCCCTAGTTCCCTTATCCATACTATTGATTGTATCAGGTTTCCCAAGCCATGTCAAAGAACTTTGTGAAGGTTTCATCAACCATGACCTTGAAAGATGCAACAAAATGTATGCATGACCGGCAGCAGAATTGTGTGCTTGTGGTTGATGCTGAAGATTTTCTGGAGGGAATCCTAACTTATGGTGACATTAAACGTTATCTGTCCAAGAAGTCCAAGGAGGCTCCTAAGGGTGATTCATCACTTCCTGATGTATGTACTGTTTGAACCGTACCATCTTTATTCCTGATATATTTAAAAAATTTACCACAGTTATAACTTTTGTCTTTAAAGTCACAAATTATTATTTTATAATTATAATACATGTGTGTGATCATAAGGGCTTGACCATGGAAGGTTCCTCTGTTAAGTGTGTGAATGAATGCATGTGTCTTGGATTTTAGATTCTTTTAGGTGATCTATAAGAAGTCAAGATGGTAGCTTTTCTGCTCAAAGGAATCTGAAGCAGGCTTTGGACCCTGACCTTCTAAGACGGGTTAGAATGGGGAGCCTGGAAAACCATCTAATTAGAAGATGGGCCCATAGTGTGTGTGTGTGCGCGCGCGTGCACGCGTGCTTGGGTGCTACAATAGGAGCCTGGGAAACCATCTAGTTAGAAAGTGGGCCCATGGGGTGTGTGTACACTCATGCATGTGTGTGTGTGTGCGCACGTGAGCTTGGGTGCAACAAAGCAGGGCTCTGGGTGTGTTTCTCATCTCCATCCTTTTTTGGTGGTTGCTTGTGTGAGAAAAATTTACTAGAGCCAGATTTGAATTTCTATTGGAATGATGAGATGCTGCTAGCGGTGGTATAAAAGTTTTACATTGATAGAGAAGGTTCTATTTATTCAGAGTTTCATGATACCTTCCTTTTTATTCATGTTTCTAGTTCTAAAATGCGATATTTTACTCTTCCTCTTTATGGTCTTTCATAGAAAGATTTGCAAACCTCAAAACTGTTGCAGGTAAATGCAAGTCTTGTTTCCTCTGTGTGTACTCGAGGGATGAGCTACCGTGGGCGAGCCCGTGGACTTTTAACTTGTTATCCAGACACTGACTTAGCAAGTGCAAAGGAGCTAATGGAAGCTAAGGGAATCAAGCAGTTGCCTGTGGTTAAGCGTGGTGGTGAACCAAAAAAAGAAAGAAAGCGCAGCATTGTCGCTATTCTTCATTATGATTCAATATGGAACTTTCTCAGGTGCTCATTGGTTTCACAATTTATGGTTATAGCATATAATGTCCTTGTTTGATTACCTATATGTGATTCTTGTTTCCTGGTTTTGAATTGATTCTAGCACCTAATAATCCCCTTCTCTCTAACATACTTGTGGTGTGTATGAGTGTGAGAGTGAGGGGGGAAAATGCTCGTTACTTGTAACAATGGTGTATCTAAATCATACGGCTTTCTTTTTCAGAATCCACTAAATTCTCTGTTCAGGAACTGTATGATTTGGTGATTTTAACTTGATAGACACTGATTTTCATTCTAAATCTTTGCATCGGTCTCTATGTAACAAAACTAAATTGGTTTCTGAAATAATGGTTTCATATCTTGGTCTCTGCTTAATCTCTTCCATAAACATTTTAGTATTAGTCATGAGTTTGACAATATGATACTTGGTGCTTCTCAAAATATTTTCTTAGCTGTTAACATTGGCACTAGAGTGTTTTTCTTTCACTGATTGGGCATTGGCTTGGTCTTTAAGATCTTCTTCGCGCCTATGTCATTTTTAGACTTCCAAGGCTCAATGAGTATCCAATAATTCAACAGTCTTTCTTAATTCAAATCACTTCAATGAAATTTTAAATTCAAACTGCTTGTGTTAGCTTCATGAATCTTATTGGCCACTCATCTCTACTACCGTTTGTTAGATTATATATTCTCCTCTTAAAGTACCTCTATAAAGAGGGATAGATGATTATGTTACATATAAAGAAATCAGGAAGGTAGCTATACTATATGCCTAGATATTTTTGCATATATTGGAATATGATTTGATTTTTGTACATGCCTTTTTGTCATTTTTATTAATTGCTTCATCCTATCTGATTTCCCTCCTCTGCAGAGAGGTGATGAATGGCAGAATACCAGTCTATCAGCAGAGGAAAGAAGAGAATATTGGTGGTTAATTGCAAATAGCCATTGATGTGGTGATGGAACTGATTGTCAAGACTCAAATTCCATACTGATGCTTGAAAACAAAGTTGATAATGAGAGCTCGGTGTTCCTATATAGACATTTGGGATTTGAGCCTTCATTCTCAGTTGATTCGGCATCTGTAGTTCCTTCAATTGCTCATTCTGAGGGTAGAGATGGCTGGTATGATGAGTTTTGCTTATTCTTCTCTGTAATTTTGGAATTACAATCTGTAAATGTTAAGTTCCTACCCCAATTGATATATCAAACTACTGTAAGAGTGGAAAAAAAAAATAACAGTATACAAATTAAGAGAAAAATTTGTACTTTATTTTAAGCAACTTAAGTAGAGAATGCTTGTTGCTATATGGGTTAATTTTGGTGCAGAAT
The DNA here is from genome assembly GCA_030254885.1 of Vitis rotundifolia. NCBI lineage: Eukaryota > Viridiplantae > Streptophyta > Magnoliopsida > Vitales > Vitaceae > Vitis > Vitis rotundifolia. Next base: position 9,381,384 of record CM058169.1, read on the forward strand.
CAAAGGAAAACATATCGTTTGTCTCCTTAATTGGAATTCATGAATGTGATGACAATTCATATTAATGATAAGCACTCATGTTCTTCTGTTTTCTGCCTTGTCTTGTTTAATTTGACACCCATGGCCACGAGTAAGAATGTAGCAGCTATAGGGAGCTGTGCCTCCTATGGATGACCTAAAGGCGGAGGTGCCCACTCTGAAAGCTTTTGATAGCAAAGGGGATGATAAGGAGCTTAAGAATACCTGTATCATATGGAGTGTTACTTCAAAGAAATGATACTCATGGTTCAAAAGGCTAGGTATGGATTTCCACCTTCTACCTCACGTTTACTCTAGGGTTGGGTACCAAGCATGCTGACATCCAGAAAGCTATATGCTCCGGTCTACTAGAAAGATTTCAAAGAGAAGGTTAAGGTATGTAGCTTATTTGGCATGGAAAATTATGATAACTACTACTGCGGATTCCAAGTCTATGTAGATATTTTTGTATGGTTGTTTTGGAGATACGAGTGTTATTTAAATATGTATGTGATCCTTTAGTTTCATTAATAGTTGCCGAAATTCAGTTGAGAAGGAACTTGGATGCCGTGACGGGTGGAACCTGACTCTGGTGGTAGCAGACTTTGTTATGATATAAAAACGGTTCAGAGGAAAGGAAATGTGACCAATAACAAAAATGGGACTATGATAAAGGTGAGGGAGATGAAGAATTCAAGGGTCCTGTAGAGTTAGACATAACATGTGGTGCTCTCAAGACAGGTAAAGACTAGGGTATAAGACAAGCTTGTCCTAATATTGCAACAAAAAGAACTTCCCATTGGCACGCCACCCTTGGAAAGGGTCAATTGGTTGTGACTGTTCGGTAGAGTAGATCCGTCTCCACCGGTGCATTTAATGAGATACGACGAGCATTAAATGTGATATGACCATAAGTCATAATTATGGTATGAAAGAAGTCATATCCTAAGAATAAGGAAAAAACAATAGTTACCCATGATCACATTAATTAGTGATGATGAGAAGACGTTCCCTATTTATAGAGTGAAGCACAACTCCTACATGAAAGAAGGCTCAAGTAAGTGCCCCACAAACAGATAGGGCAACAATATAGACAAAAGAGAGGAGTTAGAGTCTCAGGATTACTTCTCATAAGATTGGTGCATAGGGCTAGAATTTACCCCTAAGAAAATCAATGTTGTGATTGAGGGAAAGGAGAAAGAGTGGGTAGGCTCTGTATAATTAATAAATATCCTAAGGGCTAAACAAAAGACAAGAACGCCTTAAACAAAGTGTTCATGTGCTTGGAGGCATTCGTCAATGGGGAAGCCTACATGTGCTATGGTAAACAATTGTTGCAACGCATGACTAGAAAATGGAATTAATTAATTGGAGTATGAATAGAAAGTTTAACCATATTAGAGAGATGATTCCAAAGTGGTACTTGAGATGGATTTCATAAATAAGGTGAAGATGATAACATGACATTTCCTTTACTTAATGGCTATATTTGGATATGAGACACCTTGCATAGTTCCAATGACCTTCATGTGAGGATGGGATAGTGGCTGCATGCTCTCTAAGATACTAGGGTTATTACATCCAAGCACATAGGAAGTAAATATATATATTTTTTAAATTTTAGATCTAGGTGGCAAAATTCTTAATCTTTCACTGTAGAGATCTAAAAAACTAGGTGTGTCTTCCACCCAATGGCTTTGTCCTTGCTCCTTGGCATGAATGTAGAGTGACTAAACAACCTTGAGAGAGAGAGAGACAGATAAGGGAGACTAGGGTTTTCTTTTTCGGAAATGGAAGAACAAAAAGTGTCTAGAGTGTCTAACCCTAAATCCTAAGGGGGTTTATATAGATTCTCTTGTAATCTTAAGTGACTTAGGTCCATCATAGGTTTGTGTCACTTAAATTGGCATATAGGTTTTTAATTAATTAATTAGCTTAATAGGGTTCCATCATAGACTTGTGTTACTTAAACTAGCCCACAAGGTCTTAATTAATTAATTAACTTAATCCAAAAAATCTAAAATAAATAATTATAAGTTCTGATGCAACCATACATTTTTACCAAAACGCCTTTATGCACAAACATATGATTAAGTCCAATTTTCCTTAAAACCTTGTGCCAACAAAGACTATGAGCCTTAGTGGGGACCACTAAGACCTATAGGAAAACACTCTCTTATAATCTAATTTTGATTTGATTCAATATTCTACTAAAGAGAGTCAATTGTACTCTAATATATTGTAATATTAAATTAAGACAAAATTAATTACATCCAATTTAATCATTTTTTTGGAATTGTAATCTACTATCTATTGCTTGTAGTCTCCCCATAAAAACTAGTGATTGTAATCTAACGAGGTAGTAGTTGTTAGCCTTTTAAGATTACTTTTATAATCTTTGACTATTAAGTTCTCTTGTTTTGTGATCAATTGACATGCTTTAGTTTACAAATGATATATGTTGAATCTTAATTAAGGAATTACTATGACCATAGATTTCATGAACAGAAGTCCTTAGGATCACCTAAGGAGACACGTTATAGCTTATGTCATGACTTATTATAGGTTCTATCCAATGTATACTCACCATGTGAAACCCATCTTGATAACCAAGACAAGTTATCATTCCAATCAAGATTTAGTGTACAATAGTCTTAAATGGATTGCCTAAGTCCATGAACCGACTATGAAAAACTCATCAATTTGCAAGGAACATATGATTGGAATCTTCTATACAACTCTTAATGCATTAAATTCATGTACAATACAAGTTATGTTGGTGTAAATACTCAGATAAATAATAGTCAATCATGGATATAAAAGTGGAACCTAAAATCATAATATAAATATATTATTCAAATCTTATTTTATTGCATCATGTCATGCTTTTAAGGGGCTTTATCTCAGCATTTTAGAGGTAAGACAAAAAGTACCCTAGTCCTAGTTATGTAATTAGATAAAGAAAACATTCTTATCTATTATAAATAAGAAGGTAGTGAATAATGCCTTGAAAAAAATACTACCTACAAATATAAGAGTCTTTGAATAGTTCAAAGACATAATTCCACCCAAGCATCTTAAGAAATACCCACTAAAATTAAGAAGGATCATAAGATTGAGTTAGAACTAGGTGGGGATAAGATCACCTTAACATGTGGCACCCTAGAACATGAAAAAACCTAGACACATGATAAACTTGCCCTTAAGCTTGTTGGCTAAGAGCATTGAGGATGAACTCCTCACCATTGCTCCATGGCAAAGCAAAGACTCCTCCCATTGATGTATTAGGACATGACTAGCATTAAATGCACTAAGACTCCCATTCATAATTATGGCATGAAAAAATCTATACTTGAAAATCAAGGAGGAAACAATGATTAACTCTAGCACATAATTAGGAGTGGTGAAGAGAAATTACTCGTTTATCAACATGGCTATCATTGTCCAACCTTTCAACACGCCCCTATAAATTCCTTAAGATTGATCATTATTGCACACATAGCTAAAATGTGATTTTTTTTTCTTTATATATTTTTTAATTGTTGCTTATTCTATAGAGACAGTGACTGGCAAGGGCATTAAAGCTATAAAGGCCATTTTGGCACCTCCATTCTGACAATGTCTAATCGTTCTTTTGAAAGAACAAAGCATTCTATTCATATTCCCCACATCCAATTCCCTTATCAGTAAACCAAAATGCAATAGATTGTTGTTGTCATGGGAAACTAACAAAAAGCATGCTATCAATGCACTATGGTGCATACATGCGTAAGTGGGACAACATCTACAGAGAATCCATTATACTTTATATAACTACAAGAGCAAATAACAACAATGAAAACAAGATTAGTGATGAAAGAGAGGAGATGATGAAAATATTGGAAGAGTTGGTAAAGAGAAAGGAACAACTAGCTTAAGGGAAGCTATAAAAATCGATCTAGTTGAATGATGTTAGTTAGCAACTCACCCACAATCAAGGAGAAGTCATGTATAGGAAAATGAGTAGTGAGATAAGGAAAAAGATTTCATCAACTCAATGACACTAGGCATACAAAGTAATGGAGAGTGGTAGATTACCCTATGAGCCCTTCACAAAAGAAAGATAGTAGTAAGAAACAAGTCTAATGAGAGGAAACATCCCAATTCATTGTTCCAAAGGAATAAAACTAGAATCGTTACATACAATAAGAGGAGTTGTGGCTATTCCTTTGAAAAAAAAAATCTTAGTGGTGAGGCTTAAAAGGGATTTGAGAAAATAAAGACTAATTTTAATAGAGAAAACACCCAAGAGGGGAAAGGGGGGTGGGGGGAAGAGGGTGAATTGGGTTAAAATTTTTTTTTCAAACACAACAAATTGAAGTAAAGGAAGTACAAATCTGAAAAGATAAAGTTAGAGAGAGTAAACTCAGATTTTATAGTGGTTTGATACTTCCTTACTTATATCCACTCTCCTCAAGCTCCTAACTGAGTGAGAGTTCTACTATACTTGAAACTTCAACCAAGTTTCTAATCACCTTTACACTTGGATTCTAGCTCCAATGACCTCTTACACAATCTCTTCAAGTCTTTACTCCCTTGAAGGTTTTAACACTCAAATAACAAATGCAAATATCTCAACCTAGCTCAACAATGGCTCAAATACAACTCAAATGCTAGGATGAATCACAAGGGTGCAATAATCAATATGCAAATGGAGGTTTAATGCACCAAAGAAAGAATGAGAGCTTTTTAGGTAAGAATAAGTAAGTAAACAAATAAATGCATGTGTTCTCTTACTCATAAATGAAGTGGAGCTCTCAATTTATAGGTTTTTAGCCTTGGGAGCCAAAAATGCCAAAAAGTAGCCTCAATTGGTCGAGTTGGGGGTCGACCAATTGACTAGCCATTTGGTGATAAATGCATAGCAGGTGACCATTAGTCCTCAATTGGGAAGGTATAACCAGTTGAACGGTACCCTAGTCGGTTGAGTCGGTTGGCTAGTGCCTCGACCGATTCACCATTTTTGACCTGAAAACCTATATTTTTCTATTATTTTCCCTTCTAACACTTAGGCAAAGTCTTTAGGTAAAGTAATATGTCAATTTTGAACCGATTTGCCTAAGATTCATTTGGTAAAACTCAGGTTTTGATGAAAATGTAACTTTAATGCATAAATTGAGTTTTTAAATATGCATGAAAAAATATGAAAATCCTAAGTGCACCTATGCATTCATCTTACATATGTTTCCTATGATTAAAAAGTCTTCTAATTGTCTTGATCTTGCATCCATTGAGTCATTTGATGAATTTCCAAACTAACACTTGAAATTCTTTATGATTTAAACCAATTAGGAACTTAACCATGGTTTGTTATCGTCAAAATACGATTAAAAGAACCCTTGGGCTAACAAGATTGATTCCCTCAAATTCAACATGTTCAATATAAATTTTTTTAAGAATTTGATCCTTATTAGGTAGATGATGGTGTTAGCACATTACATTAACTAACTTTTATGCAAGGTCTTCTCTTTTAGCCTCCAAGGATTAACCCTTCTATTGCTCCAATTGCCACCTTATTTGATTGTGAGTTTTGAGGACTAGAGATGTTCTTTCCAATATGCAAGGCCTTAAGGGAATTATTCTAGTTATACTTATGCTATTTCAACTTTGACTTGATGTAAATACAAGGATGCACTACTCGAGTGGTAGTGATAACCTTTAAGGAGGAACTACTAGTGGAGTTGGAACTATTAGGGTCTTTTTATAAGTTATCCTCCATTATAGTAAAAGGTTTGCTTGCTAAGGCTCATAAGTACACTATATTAGAAAAATACCTTAAGGCAAGGTGATTATGGTGATCAACCATAATAGTGGACTCACTAACCATGAGATCTTTGGATGGACTTGAAAAAAATATATAAAAAGAAAATACCAAAATATAAAGGACCTTACATAAAAAGTACCACCATTGAACAATAAGTAGTGATAGAAAACTAGACCTAAACCTAGTTAAACCACTTTAAAGGTAATATGAGAATACTGCAAGCAATCATGAGATGAAGGGATTTATAACCCCAAAATCATTGCCTTCAAGATTAGCTAAGAGAAATATGCACAAGCACCATAATTACCATTTAGATCAAGACCATTGAATAGAAGAATGCTGAAATTTGATGAAACATCTAGATGATTTTGATAAGAAGAGAAATCTTAAGGAATTTTTTGACATCATTCCTACCATTAGGACTATCGTTATTTATTATAGCATTAATACAAAAGGAGCTCTAAGGAACTTATGCTAAAAAAAAAAAAAACAATTATATGAAGTTAAACCCTAGAAACTGCTCTTTTAGGGTAGCATCTAAAAATTTTTTTAGGTTTCCTAGTGACACAATATGGAATGGAAGCAAATCCTTGGAATATTTGAGCTATGCTATAAATAAAGGCCTTGAGAAACTTGAATAAGATATAATGCTTGATAAAACAACTTGCAGTACCAAGAGGATTGCTCATTAGGTTACTTAACCATAGTTATCCTATCATTTCCTTGCAAAAAGAAATTTGACCATGATTGGACTATTCATTGCAAAGAAGCCTTCTTGAAGCTTAAAGGTCCTTCTCATTCTCACTAATTTTGGCTAAACTAGATCCATGGGACTTGTGTCACTACATTTAATAGCTTCCACAATAGCAAAGAAAGTCATCTTAGTTTGCAATAACTAAAAAGATGTACAAAAGTCGATCTACTATATCAACAATGCCTAGGTTGAAGTTGAAGCCTGGTACCCTTATGCCAAATGAATTGCATTGTCGTTTAGGGTAGTAGCTAAGAGATTATGGCTACACTTTCAAGTGCACATGATTAAAGTGGTCTCTAAACATCTACTCAAGTTGACCTTAGGAAAATCAAACATTTCCTAGAATTGTGAAATGGTTAGTAAAGCTTAATGAGTTTGATGTGGAAGTTTGTTGCTTTAATAACATAAAAATCATTTGAGTTTTTAGCTAACTTCATTACCCTAGAGACTAGTAAGGATTAGATGAACCAACCTTGGAACAAGGTATTATATGGATATTTTAAGTTAGATCTTTTACCTTAATATTAGTCGATGTGAGGTCGTCTTAACATCATGTAATAGTGTCAAACTTCAACAATTCATGATACTAGCCTTCAAAGCCACTAATAACAAGGTCAAACATGAGGCATTCTTAACTAAATTATGACTTATAAAAAGAGTATGGACAAGAACTCTAAGAATTTATAACCACTCATATATGGTGGTCAAGTAAGTCTTAGGCCCTTTTAAGGCATGAAACCTTGCCATGTAAATATATCTACATCTAAATCAATGAATGTTGAAGAGATTTATAGATGTAGCCTTCACATAAGTTCCATGAGAGCAAAATGAAAAAGGAAAGTTGTGTTTGGAGCTGGCTATTTGAAACTATTATGAAAATCAAACCCCAAGATTGTGGAATATGGGATTTGACCGTGAATGGGAAAACTATTATTATTCTTGTGCACTCTATGCTTAGTCTATTTTCTCTTCCTAGAGTACCCTTTTACAGTCTCCATGTCAGCAACATTTAATGTCTCCATGTCAACAGGATATATTTGAAATTTAATAAAACACTTGACAAAATATCTAAATGACAATTTTGAATAGAGAAGACTAGGAAGCAAAAAGAAAATTTGGGAAAACATTTAGACCCTAACCTGCTCTAGTTTGGACTATAGGACAAACCCAAGTGCTAGAACAACAGTTCTTTTGACATCATCACTCACATTTGATATAGCAAAGTGCCATAGCTGGCGAATGGCCTTGTTGTTTGCTGTTCCTTGGTAGGCCAAGGCCAATGCATACATACCACCATAACATAGTATAGGATCCTGATCCCTAGTCATCTGCTCAATTAATGTGTTAGCTTCTTCTTCTTTTCCATACATTATAAGGGCTATTCCCAATGCTAAACCCCTATAACACAAAGCAGCCATATAAACAAAAGGAGAAAATAAATAAAGCAAAGCCCCAATACAACACCCAAACTACAGAAATTTTTTCCTAATAATCTTCCCATGTTGCGTCTCATGTGCATAAGCAAGCATCTCACTTGCCTTCTCACTTGTAGTATCAATCATTAGTTAACCCACACTGATGCCAACTGTTTCACCAACAACACTGTCAGTATAGAGCACATTTTTTATATTGTCATAAATATCTTCATCAACAGTCCCAAGAGCAGCTAAACCAAGACCCAAGCATGCACCATGTTGTATAACCTGCACCAACAAAATATTTGACCAATTTGGATTCAGTATTGACTTGTGGATTGCTCTAAAAAGGCTAGAACTGTATTATAAAAGTAAACACCTCAACATTGCTATTGCGCAAGCTATCACGAAGGAATTGCTTGATTCCCTTTCCATGGTTGGCATGAATTAGACCAAGAGCATAGAGGGCTCCACCTTCTGAGTATGGATTGCCGCCACCACTAGCCCCATTTTGAGGTAAATAAGGTGCCATCAGTGACCTTCCTTGTTGCAGGTGGCCTCTGTGAATCACACCTAGCCCTACTGTTGCATTGAACTTAGCCCAATTTGTGGCTCTGCTTAGCCAATCCTGTAAAACATAAGACAATAAGCATGAACAATAAAGTGAAAGGAGCATCATGGAATAAAAGACAAAGGGAGGGTTAGAAGTTCAACAAATCCCACTAGATTCTCCCTGAAAAATGTATCCATTGTTGTCCCAATGTGCATAATTGCATTAGCATAAATTGTTGCACTGTGGCAGACACTATTAATAAACAAATAAATAAAACCATGATTATATAAAAACACGTTTTCTTTGCCTTCTCTTTGACATTGTCTTTTATAGGTAACCTTGAGTTTAGTATAAATTGAAACTAACAAAAGTGTCACAACTCTCATACCTCACATTGGACATGCCTACATGACCTTCTCTCTAGCATTGTTTGCCTCGTTGGTAAGCAAGTTCACTACCAGCCTCAATCTATATAGATGCATATTGTCTTGTACAACGCAAACAAAAATCATAGCCTGGTTTGAAATAACTTCCACAAAACCAAACAATAATGTATTGGTTGTGCTTATCTCCGTGATTGAATGTGCTAGTGTGGCCCTGTTCCAATATTGTACGTACTTGATAGTGAACATTCCACAGTCATATCTATACCACTAATTGCATTTCACCAATCATATGCATACATCAAGTAGAAAATACAAATACATTACTATCACATAATTCATGATACGCAAAATGATCACGGCGAAAGTAATCTACCCATTTCGTTGCTACACAATCTAGGGTTGCATATACACGAATTAGACACCTTTAATTGCCTGTGCATGCCATGAGCATGGAAGACTTTATTAATTACCTTAGACAATCTTCTTGTTTTGATTTTCACTGCTGGAATACTGATAATGTAGACGTGCCAATGGTTGTTGTCACACACTAGAAAGAAAAGTTGCATGAAGATAAAGAACATTTCCATTAATAGGTCAGTAGGGCAAAATCAGATTTTAAATAAATGAAAAAGATAATTGGCTCTGATTCCATTTTAACAAGTTTTTAGTACCAGCTCATAAGTTGACAAATCATGTCCCACGTTTTCAGCATCAAGAAACATCCAACACCTATCTATTATTTCATTTTTTTTTGCCTTGTTCGTAAGGTTGCCCAACACCACCTGTAATATTGTTTTTACGCTCACCACATAGTCTCCAATTAAAAATAATTGAGAAACGCATTAAAAAAGTCTAATTAAGGCCTCACCGAGAATGATAGGTCTAAGTAGTGTGCTTGCAGTGGTTTTGCTTGTTTTGCATTCAACACGTGGCATACCACTCCTATAATCTGAATATGTACACATGTTAATTAGCAAAAAGTAAAATAATGTGATTCTTATTTAACCACCAGGGACTAAGTCGAAACATTGAACACATACCACACTGTTAACCCAACGACCTCCATTGAGTGAAGAAAACTCATCCCATATGATGTATGCTCCATGCATATCGCACAATATCTCACTGCAATGTTCAAAATGCGTTAAGTCAATAACCTAAAGCTACAAAAAGAAAGCTGACATTAACAATATATGGTGAACTCATGTGAAGTACCTTAGCTCATCGTCTTCTGCCAATGCATAATCAGCAACCAACATTGAGACATGAAGGAGGATTTGCAAACGACTACAAGCTTGACAATCCTTTTCGCTGTCTATTTATATCTTCGCCTAGAGGTAGGTATAACCGGGTTGCTGCCACTGCCTTTTTCAACACCAATTTTCATCCCTTTAGGTGAATCAAATTCATCACCCTTTATGGAAGTTGGACATGACTGTTGGCCAATAAATGGGTCATCATCTACTACTGCAGTGGTGCCCTTTTCTTGTGCAGAATGTGTTCTTGTTGAACTAGTTCCTTTTCCCATAACTTGATCACTACAAAGATGCACATCGGTGTTTGCCTCATCTTTATTTTTTTCCACATTTACGACTACATCTGGTAGGGGGATTGCACACCCACTTGGTCTTCCACTGGACCTTAAACATAGTGTGGCAATGTCTTGTACCAAAGATGAAGCAAGGCTCAGAAGCAGTTCTGATTTCTGAATCACCTATGCTTCAATGGTTTAGTGATAGGCACATGAGTATCAATTAGCAAGGTCATCTATAATAATCATGGTGCTAAAGTTTGTTTATAAATTTATAAAGTCCTATTGCCATGGAGTACCTCGGTGGGGTCACAGAATGTGAGATTGTGGCCTTATATGGAAGTGCATCATTATGTACAACTGGTTCTTTTGGTTGTATAACCTGCCCATACATCAAACAAACATTGATGATTATGTTTGAAATATAAAATAATGATAAAACCAATTTACATTTATGGAGTAGCTGAATTTGAGCATAACTGGACATGACCATACTTGCCATAAATCTAAATTTCTGCTGCTAAACGCCACTTAATTTGGTCATCTGTTCATGCAGCACATAGTGGAGTTCGCACTTCAACTTGAACAGACATCATGTAGAACTTGGTCATATAGAAAAGTTGTGTAATGGGAAGCAAATATAAGTGAGTTCGAGAAACTTTTTGAAGATCAACAACATCACAAATTAATATGAAATACGCATATGACATTAGTGTGCAGAGGGTGATAATGCAATACCTGAAGGAATAATACACAACCTCTAATGTATGTCGGGTGACTATTATGATAGTCCCTTATTCCATTATCTACATATTGTAACACAAACTTTGCCCAATTTTTGCGGACACCCACATCACTATCCCAAATCGCGTCTCACAAGTCATGCATACCTTTTTGTTTTGAGTTGGGGACAAAGATAGTGGCATTGGCAAAAATGTGGAAAGACTTCTTGAATTCTTTACCAATTGGTAGATTATGCATATTATCTTCTAATATCGGAATGTCATGTGTGGTTGGGTGTGTCGCGCCTATTGTAAACAAGAATGTTTAAGCCATTGTCCGGGATGCCTAACACCTCTCTAAGATCTTGGGGAGTAACTGGGATAACAACATTTTTTTGCATACATAATCGGTGGTAGCCAATATCGTAATTGGCGATTATCCACGTTATTAAGTCGTATCACAACTCTTTGCAACCTAGTTGCAGCAATCCCTCGAATCCCAACTTCACTAGCCAAATGAGGTAAACACGTATTATAATGCAACTGTGGTTATTTTCATCATCCTGCTTGTCTAAACCAACTTCACTATTAGAACCTACTTTTTTTTGTTGGTTATATATATATATATATATATATATATATATATATATATATATATATTAAATACTGTAAGTACTTGATAATATTAAATACTGTAAGAAAATTCACGAATCAACAAGTACAGCGCATGACTCTCAAATAAAAATTTCAAAAATGTAGCACAATGTATGGCAGTCAATGATTTTCCCAAGATTCAAGAGTTTGTTGTTTGGGGTATGATGGTGATTATTTAGTTGGCTATGATGTGTTATCATCACGTATTTAGCTAGGCCCATCAACTTCTACTCAGTGTGTTCTATTGATCTTAGAAATCTACAACATGGAGAATGATTTCCTATCTAAGAAATGAGCAACTTCATTAGACTTCTATCTATTGTTCACCATCTTTTGTTGTGTCTTGGATTTATGCTCTTTTGGTGAAGACAACCGTAATGAATTTTATTTTAAAGGGAGCTAGTCCCAATGGGGGTCTCGAAAGTGTAGAAGGCTTAATTTAGGAATTGGGAATTGTATTGGCAATTAATATGTTATCCTTTTGTATTGCCCCAATATAAGGGAAAATAAATTTCTAAGCATCCATAGAAGTATAGAACTAAAAGCAAGATGAACAGGATGGTAAGTAGAGCATAAATCATACCTAAGGCAGAGAGAAAGAGAATTTAATAACTCATTGCATTAACAGTCCCTATTGACTGTAATCATGCTTATGAATAACATAAGCACCAGTAGTTGTCATCATAAACCAACAATGTGATAATTTGCCAATTAAGTTGGATTTCAAAGATAAGACTTAAGCATAATTCATTATATTCATTTAGGAACCAAGTTCATAATTACAAATGTCTTCAGCATGACATGAAATTGGATACCTAGTAGACGTTTTTTTCTTGAGTTTGATCTCGTCTATTCAATGGCCAGAATAGATCCAGTTTGAGGGTTTAACTTTACACCCTAAAAATGATAATCATAGAAGCGACGAGTAAGAAGGGACTCAAAACTTCTTAAAGAAATATTCTCATGGTGGTAAGGTTAGTCATATGATCCATTTGGATTAATATCTCAACTGGACCGACATGGTTGAAACAAAAACTTTGATGTCTAAACAATTTTGAAAGTATTCACAACTTGAACAGGAAATATTGACAGTACCCTTGGAAATTTTCAGTTAACATTTGAAGCACCAAATTACTCTAATATTTACCACTGCATGTTATAAGTTATGTTGTCATATTTTCCTGAATAAAAACATTAAAGAAATCTATAACTGGTCAAATTACTGAAAATGGTAAAAAAAATGTTCCAATTAAAGGGCAGGTTATGTCCTATGTCTTCACTTATTTAGTAAAACTTGTTTTAGCTAACTTCAGGCTCAATTAGGTCGGGTTTAGAGAAGGGTATAATTCTACTTAAGATGGCTACCCTACAATGTTCAAACAAACCTTAATAATCTAATGCTGATTTACAATTTGCTTTGTTATGTTACCATGTAAAATAAATCCTTAATCAAAAGATAATAACACAAATAATAAGTCATCTAGTGCTTTTGATTGACCAATGAAGCATCATTTTTCCCAAATTTTTTTATTTCATCATAGCTAACAAGCTATTAAATTGTAATGAATTGCGAAATTCTATTCATGACAAGTGAAGACATATCTATAGATATCTACCGAAGATCATCAAACTTTGTTAAAATGACAATAAGGTTTTCCTTGAAAAAATGAATGGATATTTTCTGTCAATAACACACACTTTTACATTAAATGCATGAAGTGCTGCAACTGCGGTTTGATGATTAAAAAAGGTAGTAAATGCAACAACTTACAAACAAGAAATAAACTACATAAGTGATAGCCAACAAGCATTATCGGTGAAATATTGAAGTATCTCATAATGTTTGAAAATTTAATAGTCACAGTAACATGAAAGAATCTGGGAACGTGACAAAAATCATTCTAAATCATTTTCTTGTTATAAATATTATCTTCTTAAATCATTCTAAAAGTTTGCACAATTCATGAAATGGGACCCTAGTCTGAAACACCTTAATATTCAATCTTAGTAAGAAATATTATTTGAATGTTAGTTTTCCAATCTATAGGTTTGTTGTCCATATGTCTCTAAACGATGGATTTTGTTTTCCAATCTATATAAGCTTGTTCGCATAGGTATAACTTCTGCTCAAGTATTGTACGACACAATTCTTAATAAACGGGAGCTTGATATTTACCATATACCTTAAATTGGAATTTTCAAATATCCTACTTTATGGTTTTCAACAAAATTATCCAACTAAGAAATTAACAGAAGGAATTATGATAACAATTTGGATGTAATATTAACCATTACAACACACCGATGATAAGTGTTACAAATTTGTTTTTGGTTGATAACAACTTTTAGAAAGAATCTTCAAAACATGTAATGGCAATATAGTGGAACAAAGTTTCAATAATGGAAGAAGGTGACAGCAAGACACTTAAGACAAAGGATTCTTGCACGTTTTCCTGTTGTGCCCAGACGTATGACATCTTGAGCAATAGACAATCTGTTTATCTTGAAATTGGGACTCAATGCGCTTCTTCCTTGGTCTTCTGGGGGGGCATTTGGTATGGGGAGGGTTAAGAGAGAAGAAAAATTCACCGGTGATAGATCGAACCAAACCATCATTATCCATGGTTGGCATGTCATGGGTCTTTATACCGGAGAAAGAGCCTAAGTAAATCAACTCTTGCATTAGGAATTTGTACCAATCTTGAACAAAATCAACAACATTTTGACCGATGGAAAGAATAATGGCCCCTGCATGTTCACAAGGGATTCCCAACATTTCCCAACCCCTACATGTGCAAGTACGCTTTATAATGTCCACATTCAAAAAGGTCCTCCCGATAGAAACCCCAAATATTCTGTTTATGAAAGGAGTTACCAGATATACCTCACCCTTGGCAATTTTTTGCTGCACTTTGTCTTCAATTTTTGGCCCTATACATCCCTTCTAATTGTTCGATTCCTCTTTATACTTGACAAACATGGAACCTAGCTTAGCTATATGCTCCATTAGAAAGTTACTAATAGAGTGATGTTTTTCATTCTTTAACCAAGCATTAAACGACTTGACAAGGTTTGTGGTCATTTTATCCCATATTTGTTTTGAGAATTTTGACATAGCCCAATGTTTAAGTGCATTTTCTTCAACCCATGTGGCCCAAGTGTCATTGTATTTCCGTAATTCAAACATGGAAACATTGTAATCGTGCTCTAACCTTGCATAGGCAATATTATCAAGGAATTGAAGTGCATTTTCTTTACCTTTGTTCCATTTTGTGTTATGTTTGCTAAAAAAAGAGCTAAAATTTTCCTTCAAGTGATAATAAAAGTATGCGTGGTTTTCAACCCCAAACACTTCAAGAACACTACGAAGGAGGACTTGATGTCTATTTGAGATAATAACGACTTCCTTATCTCTAACAACCTTCTTCGAGTTTTGTAAAAACCAAGACCAATCTTCATAATTTTCCGAGTTCATCACGCTAAAGGCTAAAGAGAACATAGAGTCATTAGCATCGTATGCGGTGGCCAAAAATAACGCACCCTTGTATGGGCCACTCATATGGGCGAAGTCAATAGCAATGATTAGCTGACATCCAATTGCAAACCCTTGGATAGATACCAAATGAACAATAAAGAGTTGCTTAAAATGCCATCACTTGAATGTCTTAACTTAACAATGCTTCCTGGATTTGTTGCAACCATTTTCTCACACATCAAAGGCAACAATTTGTAATTATATTTGAGTTCTCCATAAATGCGCTCATTTGCCTTCTCCTTGATATTCCATGCTTGAAGATACGTCAATTGCATCCCATATTGCCTTTGCAAGTCCTTACAAATTTGGTAGGCTTGGTAATCAGGAGTAGACCGTATGACATCATCAATAAGTAGTGAGGCGTGATTGGATCTCACTAAAGGTTGGGATGCAGCAACATCTTCCAAACTATGATTATAGAGGTTTCGAAAGGTGTGGACCTGAATGATGTTCGAATCTCCAACTGCATGAGCAATGACTTTCCAAGGACATTCATTAACTATGCAAACTACTGTCATGTGTTTCGTACTATTCCTCTTGAAGTAATAACAAAATCTACCAGCAATTGACATCAAATACACGACAGCACGGAACTCGACAGCATTAGGGAAGGTATGTCCACTACCCATAATGGAATTTTCAAACCGCCTTGAGTCACGTTCAAGTATATTTGATTCAACACATCTTTGGGAAAACCCATATGACTCAATTGTAAGAGAGTCATTACAGATATCCATTGGTAGAGCACCACCGGAGGAAAGTACATGTACCGAATTCGAACGAGCAATAGGATTAAGGGCATTACAGATAAAACATAAAAACAAATTCTTCATTCATCTACATATATTTCAAAAGTTAATAGACAAAGTGAAGTGATGTTGGTAAGGCTATATGTACCTAGTTGGTGCTATATAGGCTGCAACAACTTCACTTGATGATGAGACATAGACATGACAACATTTCGTTGAATCTGAACATATTAAGTATGACTGCGTCATCATGTAATGGTAGTAAACATGATGGGTCAAACTTGACCGTGAATTCCAATTTGATAGAATTTTGGTCAATGTTCAGTTCATCACACAATTTTGAAACAAAATCACTATGTGACATATGGCGGCTAACAACCATACATTTGATTCGACCACCCTGATATTCTATGAACCCACTAGCACACTTGACTAGCTAATTGCCTTCATGAATGTAGCAGAACATGTCCTCTTCCACCTCCTTAATTAAATAAAAACTTGTTACAAACAAAATGACAACAAAAGTAAATAAGGATTATGTATGAATATAATGATGTTGGAAAGAAGAGAAGAAGGAGTGGAGAGAGAGGTCAGAAAGAGGTCATCCTTGAGCCATGTGTTGCTTCTCCAACGTGTAAGACTATTTTTTTTTAGCGAAACAAAAGACAAAGAGGAAAGGTGAAAGAAGGGAATAAAGGCCTCATTTCTATATTTAAATCCCCAATCTATCATTGTATCCATAATCTAATGCCATGAAGTTGCTTAAGGAATAAGAATGGTGGTTTCCTCCCTACCCACCCTTTCTATGTCCTCATCTCCAATCCATTTTCTATGTTTCTTTCCACTTTCATTCTTCATCATCCTAAAAACATAATTACATTCTATAATAGTTATCGAACAATACTTTTTACCATCGAGAAGACATTACTAATTAAATGATCCCACATATAAAAAAATGACCTCCTTATTTTGCACTTGCTCTATCACTCTTACTCTCACTCCCCTGTACATCAATTTCTATCTTAACTTTATGGGTTTATACCTTGGCCTAATTTGTTTATACTTGGACCTTCATTCGATAGTCAAAATTTGATCATATCCTCATTAAGAGTTCAATAAATCCCACATTATAGATTTTCCCAAATCAATTTGTATAATTCCACAAATTCATTCATAGAGTTAATAATCAATGACCCCATCCTTTGGAGTTAAGAATTTAAAAGCAATATTGTTGTACCAAGACATACCAAATAGATTTAGTAAAGCAGCGAGTGATTTAAGGGGATTGACTATAAACTGAGTGATATTGAAACTATATTTCCCAATTTCGGAAGATTCAAAGAACTTCAACGAGTTAAATCACCTCTCATTTAAACATAAACAGCAAGCACCAAATAAACTACTGTGAAGTATTAACAAGAAACAAAAGGGTCATTGAACAAAATTACAAATGAAATAATGGATTGTTCATCAATGTTAAATGGGATGATATTTGTAAAAAATAAATAAGTCGGCTATAAAGACTGTGGAAGAAGTATTGAAGAATCTAATCCCAAACTTTTATGCCACAGAAATATTAGAATTTAAAAATTCATCTATTCTTCCAAACCAGTAGCTCAACTCACACCTAGTAAAATATTAATGTCCAGAATCCTTTTACACAAATCTGATTGTTAGAAACAAAAAAAACACAATGATAATCCTAAGCACAATTTGTAAATTTTTTAATTGCATTTCTACATAGCTAATGAATCAAGAAAATAGAAGATGTTCCTTGTTAATAGTCATAGTGGTAACTAGAAAACATTGGCAAAAAATGGAAGCTCCTAAGACGCATCAAAGTGGAATAAATTAATCAATAACCCTCAAGGTAAGACACATGCTTCCTTGGAGGTTGATGTGGATGATAGTGATGAAGAGGACTTAAGTTGATATGCTTTTGAGTTATATGTGTTTGATTTATTATGTTTGTTACTTTGTGAATTTAAAGACTTAAGTCAAAATATGAAACTATTAGTATGTTCATTTATTTTTATATATTTTAAACTACTTTTAATGTTTATTAATTATGAAAATTAGAGTCTCAAAAGACTTACACCTCTTTGCCTTGAGACTTAGCCTCACCTCACAAGCACTAAAACACCTCATCTTATGCTTTCACCTTTAAAAACTTTGTGTACAAGCACAAAGGTTGCCTGCTAGATAGGATGTTAAGGTTTAGCCCAAGTTGGCTTAATATACATTGTTAATCCATTACCTAATAGCTTAAGATTTGGGTCAAATTGGTAGCTTAGTAGTTATCTTGTAAAATTTTCCCACCAATTTGGTGGACATTCAAGATAACACAACACTTTGCAGGCATCTATTGGCTTTAACCATCCCCCAATCTTATGTGCAATGGCTTTTTCAATCTTCCATTATGATGAGTACTAACATTGGGCGGGTAAAAGTTAAAAGAGGTCACATTAAATATCTCCTTTAACACCATTGTTAATTTTTCCCTTATATTTTTGCTAATATTGTAGACACTCCATTAAGGTACTATGTATCCATCAAAGAGAGAAGTACAAGGATGAGGAACTCTTCATAATGGTTAGAATGTAAAGTTTTAGTTACAAAGTTGCACTGAAATTTCAGCTTATCAAGGCAAAGTTGAAAATATAGAATAAGGAAGGTTTTGGAGATATTAGGGCTAGGGAAACAACTGTTCTCCAAGACATTTAGTTGCTAGATTCTCTTGAAGGGATAGATAACTTGTTAAATGATTTGCTGACCCTTAGGGTTCGGTATTTAGCAGAAATGAAATTGTGGAATTGGAATCCCAAGTAGCTCATACCAGCATTTAGTTGCTTATAGTAACCATGAAAATGAAATTTTCATTCTTATTCATACTAGCTCCTTGATTTTCATTTCTCCACACCCCCTAGTTATTCTTAACCCCACTAAAGACCCAACAACCTCCTCTTAAGAAGAATGGATCGTGTGTAACAGCCATACCGGTAGTATAGTAGTGTTCAACATGGTTTGTGACTTGAATAAACTTGCATGGTATTTCATATATTTATTCATCTTCCAAAGTGATCAAAGTCAATCTGAACTCAAACTTTTACTAGATTTATGATCCAAATTAGACGCATATTAGGGAAAGGAACATCTCAATCAACTCATGGATGGATTAGCTCGTAGAGAGAGAGTAGAACCCTAAGGAATTGTGTTCAATTTTCATGTTGAAATGATTCAAAGTCTGGGAAAATGCATGCTCCAACCCTTTTAGCTTCCACCTTCATTCATTGATATTTCTTATTATAAGAATAATCAAACGATATTTCTTAAGGTCATTTGAAAATGCACCAACTAATGCTATTTTTTTCCCTACTTTTTTTTTTCCTTTGGCTGTATTTTTTCTCACTAATTTGCCTTTATGCTTAGTTTGCAATTATTAACCGAAATTTACATGAGTCATAGTAAACGTAAGATTGCAAACCACCTCCTAAGAGATAATGACTAATGACTCCTTTGTCATGATTAGAATTAGTAAATGTTGATAAAGATTGTTGAATTTTTTTATTTTCCCAAACCCCTATGTGTACTTGAAATTAATTTTTGATTAAACTTTTTTCAACTTGAGCTTTTTAAGACTACCATCTTCATTTATAAATACACTTCTGTGATCTTTTTTAAAGCTTGTATATTACCTTCATGTTCTTATTGTTAACCCAATTTGCAGGTCAAGAATTTGGTAGAGAGTTGCTTATAGTGTTTGAGCAACTCTCCTAAACATGGCTTAAGGGTAAAAGAAATACTAATAGTTACACATGCCAGGCTTTCCATATAGAAAGTTGGCAATAGTGATCTAAATTTGTGAATAAATGAACAAGAATTTGTTTTGTTAAAAGAGTATCTTGACTGTAAAAAACAAAATGAAATTTAACAATATTATCTTCTTACTCAACATCCAAAAAACAAAATGTAGAAAAAATGTTCAAGAAGCAAAAAATAGAACAAATAACACACCGATGCAAAAAATTTTATGCTCCTAAACAAGGTCTTTCATGACCTGTCTTTAACCCTCCTAGCTAATAGAAGACATGTTATGGAAGCTCAAGCAAAAAAAAAAAAAAATGTTCATTTCTTGATTAGCCCTAACTCCAACACAAAGAGAACATTGTCACATTTCCCACAACTAGAAAAATTAAGTGGAAACTATTCACCTTTTCCTCACAGGGGCAAGGTAGGAACTATTCAAACATAGATGTGCATGTGTGTGTATGTGAGTGAAAGAAAAGAGAGACTTTTGGGTAATTTTTTCAGGCTTTCAGTTGGGCGAGAATCTTGGATCCTATCAAGTGATTTAAGGTTGCCATGTGGCGGCTCTTAGAGCAATCAACAAGTGTGACCCAGAGAGACACATCATAGCCATTTCTCAAAACCTTCTAATCCATTCATAGATTGTAAGGACATAATTTCATAACTCTTTCCAAATAGGAATGATTATTCCTAAGAATCCTCATCTAAGAATATACCCTGTGTTATGCAATGACTTGACCAACATAATTTTGCCTTGTGTTTGTCATTTTCATTTGGGACTCAATCCACCACTAAATCAAAATTTCAAAGAAAAATTTCTCTATTTTTTATGTCCCAAATTGCAGTCATGTCTACACTTCTCCTTTTTAAAAAATGTCTAAACATGTAGCTATAGCCTGTTCCTTTTACCTACTTTAATATCCAAACACACAAGTTTTGTCCATGTGGCAGAGAAGCACTACATTAAGTTTGCTTGCATTCTGATCTAAAGACATCTGTTTTTTTCCCTGGAAGAAGCTCTACTATGGATGCAAACTCAAAGGCCAAAAAAGAAAAACTAAAAAAAAAAAAAAAAACAAAACAAAACAAAAAACAAGATCTAAGTGAATATACCAAAAACAACATGATCATATTTTAAAAACCCGAGGTGCAAGTGTTTATGTTGTACATGATCTAAGTGGCATACACATAAGAAAAGGTGCAAACACCATACCCTTCTGGTGCCAATCTTGGTTGAACTATAAGCCATAAGGTCTTCGCTGAAGAAAAATTGTGTTTGTTTCATTTTTAAGAAAATGATGGTCTAGCTTAATGAAGAAAAAAAAAATCAATGGGTTTAAACACTGAAATAGGAGACCTTTTCTTAGAACAAATCAAAATGAATTTTATCCGCACACAAAAACCCAATCATCAGAAACCAAAACAAAAAAATAAATGAAACAAACATAAAACTAGGATTTAGGATTCGAACAAGAATAAAAAAAACCCAATCAACATCGCAAATCTCTGATCAAAAACCTTGAATTCATATTACAAGAGGACCTAAAAAAAATATTATACGAAACAACAATCTATTGAAACGCAGACCACCAAGCCACACAGAATTTCTAACAAAGTAGTAAGACAGATTCCTAATTAAAAATAAAAAATAAATTCATTGATTTTTTCAAAATAGAGAGACTCAGAAACTCGAAAACTCGTAAACTTCGATAGTACCCCACTGAGCATTTGATTTACGATTTTTATTGGCTCCCAAAAACTGAAAATCAAAGATCGATCCTTTTTTCTCCATAACATAACTAGAAACCTCACAAACTAAAACAAAAAGCGAAATTAAAAAACAAATTAAGGTTTAGAATTGGGAAGATAACTCACTAAAAGTGTACAGAAACCGCGAAAAGCTCCGATCAAAGACCTGGAATCGCAGTGCAGAAGAAAGAGCGAACCATAGAATGAGAAAACCCTCTAGGCTTCGAAAGCGAAAGAGCTTTGAAACGAACAACGACACTGTACTACCATGAGGGATATCGGAGGGAGCGAGGTTTTAGAGAGGGCAGTAGTAAAACAAGGATTAGGGTTTTTCTATTTGGGAGACACAATTCGCCCATCTTCAGATTTGAAACTAGGTTTGAAATTGGGAATTTCCTGAGATGGGGTTAGGGCAAAAAGACCAGAAGTGAGAGAGAGATTCCCTACTTTTGGTTCTCGGGTAGGGTTTCTTTATGTTTCAGCTTTGAGAATGAGTTCAAGTTTCAAATTGTTCAGTTGACATGAGGAGGATTTGTTGATGACATGGAGAAATTTAGGAGCAATCTGGGAAGAGGAAAAGTAAACAGGACATAGTGCGTGTTTTGGATATTATTTTACCCATTAATAGTTGGATCTCATATTTTATATATTTGGGTTTTCAAAACCATATATTTTCCACATCAACAACCCAAAGCCTAACTTTCCCAAATGAAAATCCTGACACCTCAACTTTGGAGCCTTAACCAAAACTTTATTAGAGGAATCTATCTTATTAGAATGGCTAGAGTAACCTAGAATATTTGAAACTCGAGAAGTTCACTATGCATGTAAGGAGAACCAAGGGTATATGGAGTCTTATATCTAGTTCTTGGTCAAATGAAAGGAACTAGCAAATTAATAGGAGACCAACAAGGTATAGAAGAAGATTACTTATTACAACTTAATCAATTGGAAATTGTATAAGTGATCTATAGACTCTCCATTTTTTCCTTTTAGCACATGTGACACTAGATGCCTTCCTATACTTCTCTTTTGGCTCATAGTCATCCCTTGGTGGCCCATCGACACTTATATAACTTTTTTTTTTGAGCCAACTTCAAGGGCCCTTCATTGAGAGACTCATTTGGACCCTTACACTATGACTTTGGTAGCCTCAAGTTAGATCTAGGGTTTTCTTTTTTCTTTTTAGGATAGTTTATTTAGATACATTTTTAAGACAATTAGACCTAGGTCACTTAGGCACTTTTTCGATCATTGTAGGTCACTTAGGCATAACTAGGAACACTTTTCTTTAAACACCCTCAAGCCCATTTAAGCACCACCTAGGCTCTCGGCCCATCCAGTTCACATAGGCCCGTTTGATTCACCTAGGCCCATCTAAGCACATCTAGTGCACTTAGGTACTTTTCTAGACTTAGTTTCACTTAAAGTTATTTTCTTGTTTTTATTGATTTATTTTATTGATTGATTTTAGGATTAAGTGAGTTTTGATTTATTTATTTATTTTATTATTATTATTATTTATTTATTTTATTTTGGTTGTATGAGATTGATGTTTATATTTTGATTTTTCTCTAGCTACCTGATTTCTAACTTATTTTATTCTACTTTTGTTTTTTTTTTTTTTTTTTTTTTTTTTTTTTTTTTTTTTTTTTTTTTTTTTTCTTTTGCATGAGGAAACAGGTTACATATTTTGGGAAGGATAATCAAGGTTAGAATTTTTTTTTTTTTTAAAGGAAAAATAAAGTCAAAAGATGAGGGGTGGGGGTTGGTGAGGGGTTGGTGAGCGGGGCGGGCGCTGAATCTGGATAGCAGCTGAAGCCATTGAAAGGTAAGAGCAACCCAGGCCCATAATAGGAGAGGATCATGTCGGGAATAAGGATCTCGGCTGATTCTTTAGGGTGGGGAAGTGGGAAGGAGGGAAGCGAGCTAAGAGAGGGGGAAACACTTGGGGTTCTGACAGCAAGAAAGGAGCAGAGGGGGACTTTGATTTCCGGAGGAAGAAACGAGGAACAACAGAGGAAGGAAGGAAACACAATATTTGAAGCCAGGCAGATTATCACTTGAAGGGAGTTTCTTCCAGGTATGGTTACCCTGACATCTGTATCTTCTTGCCTCTATTTGATACTACATTGTTTTTGGGTATATTTCTGAGTGTTATCTGATTGCTTGGTGCGGACGTCAAGAGTTGTTCGTAAATCTTTCTGAATATGTTTATGTAGATATAGGCTCTGTTTTGGGTTTCTTTGGTTTCCCCATGTACCTGACTAATTCAGGGATTTATTGCTGAAATCGATATCCGAGAATCATGTTCTTATACTCTGGTAAACCCACCTGTAGCCCATGGACGTCTCCTGAAATGAGGTTCTCTATGTAGTCACTATTTGCTTTGTTTTCCCATTTATTCCTCCCCTTAAGCTCTATCTGCTCCTATCTCTGCTTTTGCTCCATTGTACCGGCGTTTCAAGCCAAGTTTCCACCTCGGTCTCACGCGTTGGACTTTAGTTGGATGTCTTCCAGTCGTCTTTTGCTTTCTGCAGCCTGTTGAATACCTAAGAGTTGCCTTTGTTTAGCAATAAATGTTGTTTCTATGGATCAGTGGGTTTTTCGGTTCAAGTTGAGACCTACCATGCGAGAGGAACAGATATGTTGATAGTGAAGAAAGATTCCGAGGTAATGCTGATGTGGTTTTGAGTCTGGTGGCAATATATGGGATGGTTGCTTTCGATGGTAAGTGGTCTGAAGGGTCTGGTTCTATGGGTTTTGGATGTGACTGACAACCTACACTATTTGTATCGGATGGCCGTTTCCCATGCAAACTCTCTCTATGCCCCTGCTCTAGCCCCCAGAAATTACAAGTTCAGAACCACTGCCAATGATCTGCTGCTATTGCACTTGATTTGATCTCAAGTTACGTGAATGTAATTGATCCTAAACGAAAATTCCAGAATACCACTAGACCTCTGGGGGTTGCATGTGGCAACAGAAAATGCCCTTGTCAAAGGAGCTTGTGGAGTAGGTTTGGGTTTCTCAGGCCAAGATCTTCTTACAAGGTTTGAAGCTGTGAATGAACGTAACTCGGGTCAAGAAACATTCAAGAAGCAGTGAAGATGTGTAAGGAAGGGACAAATTTCTATGTGGTCAACAGTTTTTAATTCATAATGGAAAGGTCTTGAACGATGAAACCGTACTGCTAAGGAACAAAGTTACATAATGCACTGTTCAACAAAGGAGAGCCAAATGATGCCTGTAAGTAGGGATCGTTGGGGACCGGTCCAAGTGTTGGTCAAATTGATAAATTCTTGTGGATTCGGCTTGATGATTGATAGCACTCTAACTTCTGTGAGACACGTGACAATCCCTGGGCGTACTGTTCGTTGTTTGGGTGTCATTACTGAACATCTTTTCAAGGATAACTCTTCAATAAGAGATTTAAAGCCAAAAAAAAAATCTTCTGCTAGATGAGAATGGAAATCTAAAAGTTTCAAACTTGGGATGAGCGAGTTTGCTGAACTTAAGCACCAAGATGGTTGGCTTCAGACAACTAAGAGGCACACACCAGGAGCTCCAAGTTCAGAATCTTCACCATTGCCATTTCCCATGGCCTCTTTCTCCATTCTTTACCATTCTTCATTCAAGCACCGACTTCTGGAAAGTACCCGGATCATAACATGTTCCCTTCTGTGCTAAAATCATGCACTTTGATGCAGGACTTGAGTTTCAGTTGTGCGCAGAGATTTTGTGATTCCAAGATGATCGGTGGAATTCCTGAACTAAGGAGATGTTGTCGGAGATGGCAACCCAGGCTTTCCAGCGTGGTTATAGGCTGTTAAATATGAAGCATAGTTAAAATTTGATCCCGGATGAGGGCCAGTAACACGATGGAAAAGCTAATCGCAATCCAGCATCAACTCCTTCCACAGACACAAGTATCCCTCACCAAGAAGGTCCTCCCCGTGTGCATGTGATACATGCATGCATGGTTACCCAAAGCCTTTGCAAAACATTCCCGCAAAATCCTTCCTTCATCAAATCCAAATCCCAAGCCAAACAACCCCGTGCCTAAAACCTCAGGACAAGCCGACCATATCTCTAATCTTCATACGACCAAAATCATCACCATACCCACGACCATCAATTTGTCCCCCATCATCATGCCCACCAATCACCCCTCACGTCCCATCTTGAAACTGTATAATGCTTGGAAAGAATCCTTTCCTAATTGGTGGTCCCCGATCAGAAAAGGCTCTCGGAAAAGTTTGTTCTATTCTAGATGATCAGAAGCTTTCTTCTTGAACCTCGGGTAAACCTGATCTCTGAATCATTGCTGATGATGTCAAGTGTTCTGATGAAGCTGATGCCATAAATCCCACTCTTGATATTTTGAATTGGGATATCCTTCACCTGACTAAACTCTTGTCATACTCTGATTCAGAGTTTGCTTGCTGCAGCAACAAGTCCAAGTCAAATTCTAAAGTGGTGCCTCAGGAGCAGTAGCGGGGGCCTGAACTTTAAGAATTGAAAATGAAAAAGATGAGAGCAAGGGAAATGAGAATAAAGAAGATGAATGAGGAGCTTTCTGGCTAAAAGCTTGTTGTGGGAGATGTGTTTAGAGAACCAGTTTGCTTGAAGTTACTCTGCGTAATGATTGATGATCAATATGTGGGAATAACAGGTTTGTCCTTCTCAAGAGAATTTCTTGTGTCCAAAAATGATGAGTTCATCTATCATTCTACATGGGTGAGAGATTAAGACCTGACCCTGACCCTATCTTGGCTTCTCCCACTTCTTTGGAGAAAGGTGCAGGTGAAATGGGACCTGATCATCTCTCTGGAAGAAAAACTAAGGGAACAGAAAAAAAAAAAAAAAAAAACAAGTCTACAATCTTCCCGTGTCGGTGTAAGTCTCTGAACCCGACCAAAGATCCAAAATCATGGACGAAAAATTGCTGGAATTGCAGAGACAGTTGAAGTTTGCACAGCAAGTGACATTGAGTATTAGATTATCTGAACAAAACGTGGTGGGATTAGTCCAGAAACTCCACGAGCTTTGAATCATTATTGACTTCAACCTTTTCCGCACCGTCTCCGGAAAAGAATACTATCACTTTTGAGAAATTAAGGCATGAAATGGCAGCGGAAATCATGAAATTAGGATGTATTTCTTTGATTGATTTGCGAACATTACTAGAGTTGATTTCTATCATGTTGAAAAGCAAGCGCAAAGTATGGTCTCTGATGATCCGGGTCTTGCATTAGTTAGAAAAAAAATAGTATTAGACTCATATTGGGATAATGTAGCAGACGAAATTAGTGAGAGGTTTCAAGAACGTAGTCAAATTGCTTTTGCAGAGCTTGCTGCATAGTTACATGTCGGCTCAGGATTATTCACGTGCGCGTATGGGGAAACTCCATCTCGTTTCAGCTTCACTCTTCGAGTCCCATGATCTGGTCAAGTTTATCATCATTTAGCAATGGAATTCATGTCCAGTTGCCCATGCAAATATCTGGACTTCCTAGACTTTCACCCTATCATCTGTATATAGTTCCATCTATCCAACAACCTTTTCCAGTGCATGCATTTTTATTCTGCATGGCCACTGCCACTGTGTCTTCTGCTCAGTCAAGTTAGAAAGATTGAGATCCTACCCTATGACTCATCTGAAAAGCTTGTAGTTTTGGAGGTGGCTCTGCCGGTAGTTCGCACCATAAATTCTGCAAGATTCACATCCTTCATACTGAACCCAGTGCCTTTAGTCCTGCATTTACCAAGCAGAGGACATAGAGGGGTTCAACGCCATGCTTAAAGATCATAGTGCTTAGTAACCCGGATTCATACCTGATGTCGGTGGAGAATATTCTGCATCATCTTATGCAAGGGAGAGGGCAAAGGATCCTGGATCACTCATTTCTGAGTATAGCGTATGCATTACAGAAGGAACTTCTCTGCATCCATGCTGGAAAAAAGCATACGTAGAGTCTGTGCTTCGTGATCAGACTGGAAAGAAAGACCGTTCTAGCTTTCTAACAGCCTTCACGCCATCAGTTATAATTGCAGATTCTTACCGTTAGATAAAATGGAACCATTCACGGGAATTTTATTGGAAATTATGATACAGTTGAATGCGGGAAACGATATGCCTCACCTTAGGCTGTGTGAATCAAGCTCTGCTATGGCAGGTCTGGGGAGCAGGATTATATGGCTGGGTCGGGTTTGCTTTATCCCTTGGGACGTCAAAGACGATTTGTGGGTGCACATAAATAGGTCCTACAGGATTCCAGAACATGGCTTAATCTGAAGCTGAAATCATCACCTGTTGGAGTCCAGTAGGCTATCACTCTTGCATGGCTTGCATGGCCACCCTCCCGTGCATCATTGTAAAGCCCATGTGTCTCATCCCCTGTTCTTCTCCTTGCTTTCAAAAATCTGATTCTCAAAATTCTTGTTTTCAAATAACTTTTAATTTCTTAACTTTTTGCTCCTCCCTAGAAATTCTCTTAAGTCAATAAAATCCCATTTTCCAAATTAATTTGCCTCAACTTCTCATCTCGGCATGCATTCTTATTTTGATTGATTTTTTTATTTTTTTTTTTTTGTAAGCATGAATAAACTTTATGATCCTAAAAATAATGGGATTCGTAACATTAATTCATGAAAAAATAAATTGGGCCTTGGTGAGGGTTGACATCCATAAAATTTTCTTAAGATAATGATTAAAGTGATATGATTTGTTTGATATTTGTTTGACTATGATTCATATTGTGATACACATGAGATTTTTTTTATTCCTATTGATGGACTAACCTTGTGTCCCATTGAAGCACTCAGTTTGCTACCCAGGTACACTTTCTATCCTTCAAATTTCAAAATTCTATGAGTATGTGTATTAGTGAGAACTATATCTATTTTTGGCATGTTCTATGCTTTATTTATTTATTTATTTAACTAACTTTGATGTCTTGTGATAACACTTGAGAAGTTGTCCAGGTACACACCCTAACTTTTCTTTATGATTGTGATTTGATTTCTTGTTTGGCATGCTAGTTTTGAAATCACCTTAACCCACTATGGTATCCTCAATCAATTAATTAATTGTCATACTTCCCTCAACTTAGCTAATGGAGACCTCTTTAGGGCTTAAAGGGGTGCTATCTCTTTGAGGTACCTTCCTAACAGGTAACCTAATCCTCGGACCTAGACTTGGGCTTTTCGAGGACATGCTTTTCCAAAACTTTGGAGTCACTTTGTTTTAGGGTTTTCTTTCTTATTTCATTTTCCCTCTTAAAATAAAATAAAAAGGTGGCAACTCCAATTTTAGTAAAACTAAGTTTTCACCATTAAAAAGCAAGTCTCATTGATGAGTGGGGGCGCACGTGAAAAATGCGGGTCCACATAATCATTTATGAGACCATACATATGGTCCCTCAACTTGGGATAATTTTGTGTTTGTTGGTAGATGTTCATGAAGGGCTTTGTAGGGGACATGTAAGGTGATAGTTCTAATCTTATTACTAGCCTGTAATGTAAAGAGACTCTAGACTCCATGTGTAAAAGTACAATAGAGCTAAAGTTTTGCATTTGTTTTGCATACACCCTTGAAGGAGCTCTCACCCTTAATTGCCTTTTGGCCATATTCTTAATGGGGGCTCAACATTACAATATCATTCCCACTCACTAATTATCTCTCTAAAAGATAAGTCTATTGAGAAAGTTAAGGGTGTGTCAAATCCCCAAGTGCAAGGATTTCAATGACAAGCTGGTGCATACTAAGTATCACTCCATATATGTTCTTACTTAAGACGAATTTGGGAAAACTTTTGAGGGATATAAAATAAATGTTTTGAAATATGTTTCTTGAAAATGAAAGAATGAATTGTCTAAATAAGCACCAAGGGTAATAAATCCACTAAGGTCACAGTTTTCAACAACCAAACCTTCATATCAACGTATTTTTTTGGGCTTACAATTGAGGAAAACTAAAACTAAACCATTGATAGCAACTTTATGATCCAATATAGGTTTTGCACCATAATATACTATGTCTAACTCTGACTAAGCCATTCTTCAACTCAAACTTGCTCCCAAGGTTGTTTGAATTGTGACCTTTCACAACCAATGCAACAAACATTTAATATAGTTAGGGCTTGCTTTAAGCTATTCATTGTGTTCTCTACTTGGATGCATTAAAAGCCATTTAATTATGCTTAAGCATACTCCTAAGGATGCTTAAATTTTTTCAAAGCAAAATGAAAATAGTTTCAACATCAAGTGATCCAAGCTATAGTTAAACTCTTTAAAAGTTTAATAAACTTCCTCAAACTTAGTTAAATAGACATAAGGGTTTTAACCCTTCATTCCATAAAATTGAGGTAAAAGTTAAATCATTTAAGGTTGAATACTAATAGTTGGAGCATTTTATGGAAATAATATACAAGAAAGAACACTAACTTTAAGGGTTTAAAAGCAATCCTTTGGAGTTCTAACAAGGGGGGCTTCTTGATTGAAATTTTCATTCACATCTTTATCATGGTCACTTCTCTTTTTTTAATGACTAGGGATGTTTGGTTCATGTACATATGTCTTCTATTTGTTGTAAACCTTGTTGTACAATGGATTAAAAAGAAGCTAGGTAGTTAAAATCTTGAATTCTTATCAATCTCCCTTTAAGACCTCTTGGTTAACCCAAGATACACACAACAAAACAAGTAAAAAAATAAAAATAAAAATAAAAATAAAACAATTAAAAAGGATTCAAAGATGGTTTTCCAAGTGATAATTAAAGATTTCTCCAAAGAAATAAGGGAAAAAATCTTTGATAATTGTGCCCAAAACGATGTTGTCCCTCTAAAAGATAAGTGTATTGAGAAGGTTGAGTATATGTCAAATCCTGAAGTGTGAGGATTTCAATTGTAGACTAGTGAATACTAGGTATCATCCCATGGGGATTCTTGCTTAAGATAGATTCAAGAGAAATTTTTAGGGTTGTAGTTGTTTTGATATTTGTTTCTTGAAAAATGAAAGATTCAATTGTCTAAAATAGCACCAAGAAATCCATAAGGTGAAATTTTCTAACTATTGAGATAGAGTCCTAGAAAGCATGACATAACGTAACATGTTTACATTCATTAATAAATTTAATATATTTATGTTTTTATTTCCCTTTAATATCTCATTTGCATTAATTGGTTATTTGAGCATACACACACATTTCACTTGCATTGGACATGACTTAGGTATATTAGAAGTTGTATAGAGGACACATGTCATGGGTTCTTTACAAGGTGATTAGTTCTTTACAGTCAGTTCATAGATTTGGGAAATCTAGTAAAGATTGTAATGTATCACCTCCTAATTGGAAGGATGATTTGTCTTCGCCATTCAGATGAGTTTCTCATTGTGAGTGCATTAGTGTGTACAATTACACATTAGACATGACCTATAGTGAATCCTGACATAAGGATATCAATTTTCATGATTCACCATACTATTTTATTGCATAGACTTTCAACCTTAAGAGAATATTGAGCTTATGCTAAAATCAATAGAGGTTGGTTACAACAGATATTTTCAATATCATGATATCTCATAGGATTGAGACAATGTCCCTTTAGATGATATAAAGGACATGTGATCAAGAAGACTATGACCATGACTATAGCATTTTCTTTAATGGGATTTTGATATATGTTCCTTGGAGCTATAGTGTGTCAATTTGATCACATAATAGGTGTATCTGTAACATAAGGATTAGAGAAGTAATCTTGATAAGTTGATGACACTACTTTGTTCGATTATAGAAACCAATTTATAGGGAGTCTACATGCAGTACATAATATGGCATGGACCCGATCTTCATTTTGTTGTAATTACATAGGATATTGGAGTGTAATTGATATCCTTTATTGGAATGTTAAGTTAACTTTAGAATTGGATTATAAGGGAGCCAATATTTTCCTATGAGTCCTAGTGATCCCCACTTGAGTTCATAGTTCAAGGTGACACATTTGTTTTAAAAGATTTGAGTTTCAAGTTTATAAGTGTGTATAAGGGTGTTTTGGTAAAAGCATTGTGTTGCACTAGATCTTATGAATTGGCTTTTTGGATTGGGCTAATTAGTTAATTAGAGCACAATAGGACTAATTAATTAATTAATGCTTAAGTAGTCCGAATTAGGTGACCCAAACCCAATTTAGGCTCAAGTCACTTAAATCTATAGAAAGCCTTTATAAATACCCCTTTCAGGGTTAGAGTTCTAAACTTTTGTCTATCTTCTTTTTCAAGAGAGCCTCTAGAAAGAAACCCTAACCACTTTTTAGTTATAAAAAAAACTCGTACTTTTCTCTTGCCTAGATTTGTGTATAGGGGTGGTCAAGTGGAAAAATATCGAGTATGTGAACTCCAAGGCTTTTTCTTGATTTTTAATTGCTTGATTATGAGATTAGGTGAGTATTTAGTTTGTCTTTTATTTTAGGATTGTATGAGAATACCGATCTTCGGTGGTGAGACTTTGGTGCTTCATTTTTTTATTATTACCTATTGCATTAATACAACATTTTTTTTCCTTTTTGAATATATATGTTTGAAACTTATATTTATATTTTTGTGTGCTTCATTTCTTTATTTTAGAACAATTGCATGAAGTCAAATCTAATTTTTCCTAATTGCATGAATTGATATTCTAATTTTCGTGTACATGCTTGTGAGTGGCTTACTATTTTTTTAATTGCGTAGTTTGTTTTTTTATTTTCAGTTACATGATTTCTAACTTATATTTTTTTATTATTATTTTTGCATGGGATTTTTCAAGGAAGAAATCTCCACTTTCCATGAGAATCTCCACACAAGCTGCATTTTTAAAAAGGCCAACAACACGCATTAAGAGGATTCTATCCACCAAAAGAAGACACACACACAACCGTCTTTCAAGATGGAAATCACTCTCCAAATGAGGCACGCACACAGCTGCCTTTTAGGAGGAGATCATTCTCCAAGGGAGCACGCACCTTTGAGGGGGAATTCTTCCCAACACACACAGGCCATTCAATAGAGGACAACCGGCATGCAGATTTTCCTAGAATCACAAAGCCACGCACAAAGAAAAGTGGGAGTCTCCATTGGATTTAAAAATGACATCACCTTTTCGAAGAAGCTTTCATGCAGCTACCACTTGAAAGATTTCTCTCAACCACAGACAACCTGCACCATCGACAATGGATTCACAACCACGCACTGAAGAATCTCTTCATAGCTACACCATAAAAGGATCCCCACGGGCTGCACCCTTTGGATCCACACATGTTGTACGCTCAAGAAACACGACAACAACCGCATTCTAGAAGACAAAGAACACTAAAATGGGCTGCATTTTTTTTATCTCATAGCCCACATGCATTGTTCAAAAGGTAAGTTGGAATTTTGTTTTCTTTTAGTTTTGATTCTTTATATTATATGGAGAAGTTAGACAATTTGTTTAGTTTAGTTTTGATTAATTATATTAAATTTTAAAAATTAAATTTGGTTTAGATTTAATTTTGATTCATTACATTAGATTGAAAAGTTAGAAAATTTGTTTAGTTTAGTTTTGATTTATTGTATTAAATTGAAAAGGCTTGAATTTTGTTTAGTTTTAGTTCCAAATCATTACATCAATTTGAAAAAACTAGAGATTTGTTTAACTTTAGTTTCAATTCATTATATTAGATTGAAAATTTTTTATTTTTGTTTAGTCTAGTTTTAATTCATTACATTAAATTGAAAAAGTTTGAATTTTGCTTAGTTTTGCTTTGATTCATTATATTAGTTTTAAAAGTTAGAATTGTTTTGTTATAGTTTCGTTTTGATTCATTTATATTAGTTTGAAAAGTTGAAATTTTTATATATTAGTTTTGATTCTTAATTGGATTGAAAGTTAGAATTTCATTCAGGTTAGTTTTGATTCATTGTTTTAGTTCGAAAAGTTAAAATATTTTTTGTTTTAATTTTGATTCTTAATATTGGATTGAAAAGTTAAAATTTTGTTTTGATTCTTGATATTGGGTTGAAAAAGATAAAATTTTTGTTTACTTTAGTTTTGATTTTTTAATTGGATTGAAAGTTAAGATTTTTTATGTTAATTTTAATCATTGATGTTAGATTGATGTTAATGTTAACTTCTTCTTTTTTTGTTCCGGTTAGCTTGATTCTTGCATTTAGTTTGAAATATAGAACTTCTGGATATTTGTTTTCATTATTTTTCGATAAAAGGTTGAAAGTTAAATTT
This sequence comes from Vitis rotundifolia, assembly GCA_030254885.1. Taxonomy (NCBI): domain Eukaryota; kingdom Viridiplantae; phylum Streptophyta; class Magnoliopsida; order Vitales; family Vitaceae; genus Vitis; species Vitis rotundifolia. The sequence goes on from CM058169.1 coordinate 9,415,319, forward strand.
TTGAATGTTAGTTCTTGATTGTTGATCTTACTTTATATGTTTTTTTTTTAATTATAGTGGTTAGTTCTTGATTGATATCTTCCTATTTTATTTGATTTAGAAGTTATTAGCTTATTGCTTTGGTAGTACTTTATTTAATTTAATTTTCAGAGACCATTGGAAAATAATGAAGACTGGCCTTTGCTTTTGCTTTACTATTTTAGTTTATTTGATCGTTGAAAACTTAACTATGTGGTTTTGCTTTCCTTTGATTTATTTGGTTTGTGATTTTTATGTTTTGTTGTTTGAAAATATAATTTATTTTTAAAAAAAAGAATTCATTTTCTCAAGTATTCATGTAAAATCCATTTAAAAAATTCATTTAGGATCCTTAAGGTCAAAATCCGTTTTTTTTTATAAAAGTATGCAACCAAATTTCATTGAGTTTGCATCTTCTTTTTGTTTTCAATGAAATTCTATTTTTGTATGAAATATTAATCCAAGCTTGTGGACCCAAGTAAATGGGATAATACTTGGCTTTGATGAATTTATCAATACTCATGCAAGGTTGAGAATGCATAAGTTAGATTTGTGTATATCAAGTGGGGACTTTGTGAACCCCCTACATAAACTCATTTTTTAAAACTTCTTGATGCTAGCTTGCTTGATTGACTGCGACTGTGAAATAAAATAATCGATTTGACTTACTTAGGATGCTCCTAAAATTTTTCCTATGGTTGCATGGTGTTGCAAACTCCTTTAACTTGATTTTAGAATTTTGTTTGAGTGAAAAAGAAATTTTCAAATAGAAGTTATGAATTAATCCTTTAGTAGGTTTAGTTTTCACCTAGTTCTAGACATCCGAGCTATTTCTATGTTTTAAAATTATTTGGTGACTTTTTAAGTTTGTTTTGATATTTTTCCTTGATTCTAGACTCATTATAGTTAATTTTGGATACATAAAATTTAAAAAAATATTTTCCTAATTGAGAGATTTTTTTCCTTTACTACACCTACTACATTGTCTTGATTTTGAACAGAGGGTTGTTTGCTTGTTTTTAAAATTGATATATATAACTTTTTAACAAACATTAAGTGTGACTCTTTAGGGTTTTCTTGGTACCTAGCACAAACTCCAATACTAAAAGATATGTCAAGACAATTCACTATGAGGTATAATAATCTTCTTATCATGCTTCTATAAAGCTTTTGCTCAACATATTTTCCAGAGGCATCCTTGCTATGTTTAGTAGTAGTGCTAATTGGTGTCCTAGAGTGTTTGGTAGATTCTAGATTGAATTTCTTGACTAACTCCCTAACATTCTTGGATTGAGGAGGAAAGATTCCATCTTTTAGTTGCCTAATCTACAATCCTAAAAAGAAGGTTAGTTCACCTACCATGCTCATTTCGAATTTAGTTTTCATCTCTTTGGTAAAACTAAGGGCAAGGTCACTAGAGGTGACTCCTAAAACTATATCATCTACATAAATCTAAGCCACTAACAACTCATCTTTGGACTTATGAATAAATAAGGTTTTGTCAAGTCTTTCTTTCATAAACTTTTTCTCCAAAAGATGAGTCGTGAGCCTCTCATACCAAGCTCTAAGAGCTTACTTTAATCCATAAAGGGCTTTTCTTTAATCTATATAGGTGATTAGGGAATTTTAAACTTCTTTTTAAGAAAACTCACAAATGAGTATCTTGAAAAATCATTGGACTCATAAGATCCATATGAAGAAGGTCTAAAGATCTAGTGGTCCTAATTTCCTTGATTTTTTTGTGAGAACTTTTAGTTTGTTTACTTTTCATGCACTCTCCACAAATAGGTTTAGGTTCACCACTAAGTCTAGGAATACCTCTAATTTTTTCTATTCACCAAGTGCACAAGGTCCCTATAATTTATATGGCCTAGCCTTTTATGCCAGAGTTCAGTAGGATCTAGCTTTACCCTACTACACATAAGAGGTGTTCTAGAGTTAGGATTTATCGAATAACAAATGTCAATTGTCCTATGTCCTATAATAATGACCTTTCCCTTTTTATTAACTACCTTGCATAAGTCTTGGCAAAAATTCACCCTATGGTCTATGTCACACAATTGACTAATACTTAGGAGGCTTGCCTTGAGTCCATCTACATAAAGAAGTCCATCTAGTGTAGGACAACTAGGGATAACCATACTACCCTTACCTTTCACACGAGCTAAACTTTCATCTCAAAAGGTAGCAATGTCACCATTATAGTTTTCAAGAGAATTGAAATAAATTTTATCACCTATCATGTGTTTAGAGTAGTCACTATCAAGGTACCACTCACTGGAAGATCTAGCTTTAAGAGCATTGAAGACAACTTGACACTTATTCCTATCTTTTCTCATCTAAACTTGCTTTGTCCTAGGTAGTGACTTAGAGGAGCTTTGTTGGTTTCTAGGATTTTGATTAGTTTTATTCCCTTTCCCATTATTCAAGATGTTATTTTTAAGGGAGTTAAAATCATCCATTAGGCTACTCATTTGAGATTCAAATCTCTTTAGGAACCTAGTGTAGTATCTAAACTGAGAGTATCTAGTTTTCTTATAGTGTGTGTATGGTGATGTCTTTTTAGGAGATTTTGCTTGGTTAGGGGCTACATTTTTACCTTTGACAAACACAATTTCTTCACTAGAAGGAGTTTCATCTTTATTAATGTATCCCAAACCTCGTTTATTACCATGGGTTATGCATTTATCAAGAATTTCATTAAGCACTTTAGTTCCAAGGTGAAAAACTTCATTCATTGATGAAGAAGGCTTATTGTTTTTTATCTCTTGAGTGAGAACATTATTGTTCTCAAGGAGAGAATGGTGTTCAGACTAAAAAAAAACTAATTTTTTGAGCACATCAATCTTGTTTTTATGAGCCTTAAGAATATCATGATCTTTTAAATAACTATTAATTAGTTTTTCAAGCTTAACAACAAGATTACTCAAGAATTCAACCTTTTGTTCATAAGTAAACTTATCATCACTATCACTATCACAATCACTATCATGCACAAATTTCAAAGTTGAAATAAAAGCTAAAAAATCATTGGGATCGTACCTTGCATTTTTAGAAGTTGTAGCAACACTCTCTTTAAAGTTTGTGTCACTCCATGTTGTCTACATGGACTTTTTGATATCTTTAGGGCCAAAAACAATCATTAGCATAGTGTCTTAAACCTCTATAGTTAAAGCATTCAACTTTCTTGCCTTTGAAGGAACCTTTATCTTTTTCTTTGAATGTTATTTCATTAGTTAGCTTTCATTTTCCAGATTCTTGGTTTTTGTAAAACATTTTGTTGAATTTCATGACCTTTTTTTATTTCTTTAGCCATTTGTGTCAATTTATCCTTAATTATGTCATATGACATTTCAATATCTTTCTCTTCATTCTCAGAAGCCTTAAAGGCAGAGTCTTCAGGCATTTGAGAACTAGGTAGGGTTATGTCATATGTCTATATGAAACCAATAAATTCATCAACTCTTATGGAATCGATGTCCTTGCTCTCCTTTATGACAGTAACTTTAGGTCTAAATCTATTAGGTAGAGATCTCAATATTTTTCTTACTACATTTAACCTAGAATAGGTTCTTCAAGGTTAAATGAAAAATTAACAATATCACTTAATTCGGAATAAAAGGAAGATAAGTTTGAATTTTCATGCATCTTAATACTCTCAAACTTAGTGGAAAGTATTTGTAATTTATAAATCTTTACAACAAATGTACCTTCATGAGTGACTTGAAGAATATTCATGCTTCTTTTGCACATTTATAATTTGCAATTCTACAAAACTCATTTGGACAAACTCCATTAAAAATATTAAATAAAGCCTTAGAATATCAAATAGAAAAGATATAAGCAATGAGGCACGAGGTTTAACACCTACTAATTTAAATCCACTATACGAACTCAAGTTACACATATTTACCTAGTTGTTTTACCTTAAAGACTTGCTCTCCAATACCTATAATTTGATTCACGTTTATGACGCAACAACCTTCAATTGCTCAAGTGTAACACTTTAGCCTCACCGAAGGAATGAAAGTCTTTAAACCAATATTCAAAGATCAAATCATTGAATGAGAGATTGAGAATAGTATGACACTTTAGGCTTTTTCTCTAGGAAACCCTCTCTCGAGAATATTTGACCTCCTTTCAATCACTTAAAGATCTCTTCTCCAATCGCTAACCTTCTAGGGGTTAATAGAAAGGTATTTATAGGCAAAAAGCCGAAGAGTTTTGGTTTTAAAAGAGTTCAAAATCATATTTGCATGAAAATCTTGACATAACATGCATAACCACTCAAGCCAACTCACCCACCATTTAAGCGCCTTGGGCACTTGAGCGGTATGGGTCACTTGAGTAGTCCTAAGCGCTTAAGCGGTCCTACTATTTTCAAAAACTCAATTTTAAATCATTTTAAGTTCAAAGAAAAATTGATCCTCTTAATACCTCAAAGGAGTCTAATATGCAATAAGTCAAATTTTTTTAGACATACTTGTGACTTCTCAATAGGGCATGCAAACAACAACTCTTGATTTTAAATGGAAAGCAAGTCACTATCTAAAAAGACTTGTATGACCAAACATAAAAAGAACAAAATTGCTAACATATAGATAAGACTCAATGTCCTAAACCAATGCAAAATTAGCCTCTAAGCTCTCGTCAAATTCAAAATGGCGTTCTCACATTTAAATTTCATATTTTTTTTTATTTTATTGTATATTTAAGATGTAATTTTGAAAAAAAAAAAAAAAAAAGGCCAATGGGGTGTGCCACGTGCCTAGGTATTAAATTTACCATTTAAACTTGGTTGTTTGGGGGTTTTAAGGAGTTAGTTCTGTAGACCCTCCGTTTTGTCCTCTTAGCAGATGTGACACTAGTTGTCTTCCTATACCTTTCTCGTAACTCATTATCATCCCTTGGTGGCCCGTTGACACTTACATAGTTTTATTTTTTAAGCCACCTTCAGGGACCCTCTATTGAGGGACTCATTTGAACCCACATTGTGACCTTGGTCACCCTTCGTCTTTAGGTTAGATCCCACTTAGGTTCACCTAGAACCACTCTGGCTCACATAGGCTCGTTTAGGCTCCACACACTTGACCCACTTAGGCCTACTTAGTTTTGCCTGGCCCGCCTAGGTCACCTTTTAGGCATGTTCTGCATGGCTTCCATGACTTGTTTTCGTACAATTGTATCACTTTTATTATTTATTATTTATTTTATTTTATTTTTATTTATTTATTTATAATTATTATTATTTTCTATAATATATATATATATATATATATATATATATATATATATATTTATTTATTTATTTTCTTACTCATGTAATCAATTTAATAATTTGGTGAAATACTCCCATTTGATCTAATAATGTGGTAAATATTTTTGTTTAATTTAAAAATTTTATAAAATATTTTTATTTAATCCAATAGTTTTGTAAAATTCTTTTATTTAATTTAGTAATTTTTTAAAATGCTCATTTTTAGTCTAAATAATTTCAAAATTTGCTTTTCTTTAAATAAAATATTTTTAGAAAAAAAATACTTTTATTTAATTTAATAATATTAAAAAAATATTTTATTATTGAAACTAAGACTTTTGAAAAATGCTTTTATTTATCTAATATTTTTATAACATATTTTAATTTTGTTCAATACATGGGGAAAAGGAGTTTTGAGAATGTGGGAGTAGCAGCCCACATTGGGAGAGAGCATAGCAGGCAGAGGAAAGATATAAGGGGAGAAATTGAGAGAAAAAGAAAAGAAAAAAGAGAATTGGAAAATGAACTTTGGAAAGGGGAGCAACAGTCCACTTGGGAATGAAGAAAATAAGGGGGGTTTTTTCAAAGGGTTTCTGCATGGGAAAAGAGTGGTTTTTGGTTTTGAGAAAAAGAAAAAAAAAATAGAGATCTTTTGAGATTTTTTAAGAGAGTTGAGATTTTTAAGGAAGAGGTTTACTAAGAAGAGGACAGAGGAGTATAGAAAAAAAAAATTCAAAGGTGAAAAAAAAAAAAAAGTGAATGAGAGAGGGGTCCAAAAAGGCATTCGATAAGAAAGGAGTTGCAGAAAATTGGTTTGGAAGGGAACTGGAAAAAAAAAAAAAAAAAAAAAAAAAAAAAAAAAAAAAAAAAAAAAAAAACAAAGCGAAGAGGAAGAAAGGCTAAGGAAGCAAGAACAGAAGAAAATTCTTTATTGATTTTAGGAAGACAATAGAGAGTGCGAAGCCCAACTAAACCTACTGGAGATGAGTGTTTATAGGTATCTTCGGTACGCGTTTCTTGTTCGTTTTCATGATCTTTGTTCTTCATTTTTTTATTAATTAGGTATCGTTTGTTTATTTGGTTGTGAATAACTATGACTGAATTGTTGAGTTTTGCTAATCATTGACTTGTTTGCATGTTTATTTTTGTTGATACATTCACTATTCTTTTCTTTTTTTCGATTAATTACTAGATGTTATTTGATGCTTGGTTTCTTGGAAAATTATGGCTTAGTTCTTATCTAAAACTCCACATCTATTTTTAAGCTAGCGTGTAATGGAACTTAGTTTAATGGCTCTTTAGTTTTGCTTAACACTCTTCTTTCTTGGTAATTTTGAGTGGCCTGCCTATTTGGCTTTGATTATTGTTAATGTTATTAGGAAGCATATCTTGTAGGAATCAGATGTTCCTTCATCAAGCCTCCAACAAAAGACATTCCTAGTTACAGTCAAAGAAAAGTTTGGACATGTTATGGCTACTAACGAAACAAAGGATGCGCAAGTATTCAATGCTTGGGAATACGTCAATTTTGATTCAATCCAGATGCCATTAAAGGTTCTCGAATGCTTTAGTGTTGTGAGAAGTACGATTAGGTGATTTTTTTTAGTGGGTACCTAAGGTTGATAGAACTTTTTATAATTTCCAAGGACAAATGGGATGAAGCATGTGGGTAAGGAGTTAGGACCAAATTATCACTCAATGAAAAATCAAGGGGAGAAAAGGGTTGTCCATGGGTGCTTTGTTTTGGAGAGATTGAGAAAGAGTGACTCGGGTAGAAAAACAGAGTGAGAGCAGGAGTGTGGAGAGAAAGAAAAAAAACAGAAAAGAAAGAAAAGCTGGAGAGCTTAAGGGAGAAAGAGGAAAAACAGAGGAAATGAGTCGAAAAGGGAAGAACACAGGTATGATTTCTATAAGCTACTAGGTTCTTTCATTTTCATACAGTTCCATCATGTTTTCTGTGTATACCGGTATTCTATTTTGATGCTTGAATGTGAGCATTGGAAACTTTTGCATATTTTTATTAAATCCAAGTTTGTTTGGATGTATTTTATGTTTGATTTCTCACCTATTTCTTTGGCTCTGTTTTGGGATTCTATATGAGATGCTTGCAATCATGTCTTGATTTCCATTTGAAATCCATTTGCTCTCATTCACATACATCTCAACCCGTTGATAACTCATGAAATGAGGCTTTGCCTAGTAACTCCTCGGGTCTCTTGTTCTTGCTTTGTTTTTAGCAATTTCATTCTCCATACTTCTCTACTCCTGTGTATCTAGTTGTGGAATGCCTTGGTCTGTGTATCACCATTTGAGAGTTCTAGTCTAGAGAGTGAAAGTTGTGGTTACAAAGTCCTTGTCTCCAAAGGGACTTTGAGTAATATCTTAAGCAGTTGGTGCTTGGTTCCGCACCTCGTATTAGGAGGTAATGCCCCGAATGTTGTAATAAGTTAGTACCCGAGTTTGTGAAAAAGAATAGCAGATTTGGTGGCTTCATGGGAATCCTGCTCCATGAGAATGGTGGCTCCATACTGAGTCAAGGGCTATCAAATAATGGTGAATGTATGGCTTGGTTCATTTTATTAAGGCTTTCAACATGTTTAAATCGAACTGGGCAACTAGAAGTCCTCACTTGTCATAAGGAAGCCATGCTTGGACCATCTAATAGCTTGCTCTTTCTCATTTGCCTAATTGTTCCTATTTTAGTTTCACTCAAGATCACTCTGATTTGAGTCTCAACCTCATTCATCCCAAATCTGACTGTGTTCTCTACACCTCTGTTGGTGGTTGAAAGCTTCATTTTCAAGTATCCGAATTCTTTGTAGAGGAAGAATTCTAAAACGTGCTAAATAGCCAAGGTGCCTAGTGAATGTTTCATGCTTATATGATGCCCAGACACCCGGCTACAACTTCACAACAAAGCCTTATTTGAAGTTCTCAGCTCACGGGTTTCTCTAAAGCATTCCTTTATGTAAACCACTCAAAGTGAGACACTATGCAGGTTTAGAGCAGGGTTTCTCTCCAATCCTACATATGGGCGATGTGATTAAAGAACACGGCATGCTGCCTGAAGTACCGAGGTGATGGGGTGCCAAAAGACGCAAGTGCAGCTATAGCCACCATCTTTCCCACCTTTGCATTACCATACACGACCACCCAAAACCTTTATAAACCCTCCACCGACACCCCATTCCATCAAACCTGAATCTCAGGCCAAACCACTCCCGTTTGAAACGCCATGACAAGCTCACCACCTCCCGATCTATCATGCCCACTTCCAACCGTTGGTTCCACCATTGAATCCACTTCTCTCACTACCCAAAGCTCCACTCAACACCTAACCATGTAAATTCATTTCCCTCACTACCTTTTCCATTCATCCCATCTCTAAACCCATGTTTCTCATTACTTCTTCCACTCAAAATTCTTTTCATTCCCTCTCACGCATGTACAGCCCGCACATACTCATACCCACAACCTTAGTATCTTTTTCCGCACCACCATTATTCATAGCCATGCGTTGCGTGAGCAAGCACCCAATTACAATGTTTAGATGCTAACCCAAGGCATTGAACCCAATGCCTTCACCTTTTCCTTTGTCCTGAAATTATACCTAAACAGCCTGAAAAAGTGTTGCATTCCCAAGCTCTTCAGTTGGTATTTCGTCATGGAAGATACATGCATTCTGATGGTGAGCTTGATGCAGCATGGGTACTGTTTGATGGAATGGAGAAGAGGAATGACGCATGTCGGAATGTGATGATTGATGGTTATGTTCAAAAATGGGATGTCATATGAGGCATTAGTGTTGTTCAAATGGATGTTGAAGACAAAAGCAAAGCCTAATGAAGCAACGGTGCTGTTTGTGCTATCTGCATGTGGGTAGCTTGGGGCACTGGGAACTAGCAGATGGGTTCATTCTTACATTGAGAACAATGGTGTTCAGTCCAATGTTCATGACGAGACGGCTCTGGCTTATATGTACAGTACATGTGGTAATCTGGAAGATGCTTACCACACTTGATGATCTTTTCACTCATTTTCCAAAGTCTGACAAGTTTAAGAGTTTGCAATCTAGAACTCAAGGTATTATTACAAGTGTCGGGTTGCAAATTGTATACCCTACCGGATTTGAAGGATCACCTGCTGGGCTCCTTGTTATTTTAGCTACTCCAGGAGGTCCGGCAAGTAGAGCTGACATTTTGTACAAAGTGAACTGTGATAGACAAAATAATAATGGAGAAGAAGGCTTTTTGTCATGATGAAGGCTATGTGGGTTATGATCCATGTTCCAAGTCGCCAAATTCACCCCAAACTTCATTTATACTGAGACTACATGTTGTTATTAGAGAGAATGGTGTGCCAGCTAAACAACCCTAGTGACACCCCGAGCCCCACTCCTACAAGGCTATGCATGGCCACCTTCCTAAGCCCCATTTTCAAAGCGCTCATTCCTACCAGCATCTCTCTACCTTTGGGACCCTTTCTCTCTCTCTAGCATGACATGCATGGCCACCCTTCAAGTGCACCACCCAATGGCCACATCCCATTGTTTTTATTCTTCATCCTCACATGTCAAAATTAAATTTTCAAATATTCAATTTTTAAATATTTTTTTAAAATTCCAATTTTTAAATACTTTTCAAAAATCCAATTTTCAAATTTAATTTCAAATAATTATCCAAAATTCAAATAATTTTCAAAATTTCCATTTTCAAAATAATTTTTACAAAATCCCAATTCTTAAATTTAATTTTCAAAACTTCAATTCTCAAATAATTTTCAAAATTCTAATTTCTTTCAAATTCAATTTCCAAAAGTCCAATTCTTAAATTTAATTTTCAAATAATTTTCCAAAGTTCCAATTTTCAAATTTAATTTTTTTAAAAAAAAAAATCCATTCTCAAATAATTTTCCAAAATTTCAATTTTCAAAACTTTAATCTTCAAATAATTCTCCCAAATTTCAATTTCCAAATTTAATTTTTTTATTCTCCCTTTTCAAACAATTTTCAAATTTAATTCTTAAGAAATTTCATTCTCAAATAATTCTCCAAAATTCCAATTTTCAAAATTCTAATTTCTTTCAAATTTCATTTCCAAAACTCCAATTCTTAAATTTAATTTTCAAAACTCCCATTTTCAAATAATTTTTTTTTTAAATTCCAATTTTCAAATAATTCTCAAAACTCTAGTTCTCTTTCAAATAATTTCAATTTCACTCCAATTTTCAAATATTTTTAATTTTGTAACTTTTCACCCTTTATTAAGATTTCAGGTTAAAAAAAATGGTATCGTTTTTTTTTAATAAACTTGCTATATTTCTCTTCAGGTAAGCACTTTCACAAATTTTCTTTGATTTTAAAATCATTTTTTGTTTTCTTTTATTTTTAATATGTATGAAGGCAATTTTCATAATTCCAAAATAATGGAATTTGTGGGATTAATTCATGTAAAATAAATTGGGCTTTGGTGGGGGCCTACATATGAGATTTCTCTTCTTATTGTTAACTGATATATTTAATGAATATTGCCTAATTTTTGTCTTGCTCTTTGATATGCATGTAATATATTCTGTATTCATCATTGTACACTAACTTTGTTTCATGACAACGCTTTATTACCTGTTGCCAAGGTATGCTCTCACTCTTACTTTGTTTATTTATTCGTTATCATGACTTACTTTTAATTTATAATTTTTTTGGTATCCATTGATTTCCTAGTTAATTGTCATGTTTGCTTCACCTTATTAAGTAAAGACCCTTTTTTAGGGGCTTAGAGGAGTGCTATAATCTTTTTACCATGTCTTCCCAATAAGTAACCTAACCCATGGACCTGACTTTGATTTTTCATAGACTGTCTTTTCCAAATAAGGAGTCACACTTGGGGTTTTCTTTCTTATTTTGTTTTCCCTTAAAAAATAAAACAAAAATAAGTGGTCACTCCAAGTCTTTTCAAAAAATCAAATTTTCACCAAATAAATTAAAAAACGAGTCACGCTGTCGAGTGGGAACACATCATGCAAAATGCGGGGTCCACAAAATGGCAACTTTGTTAGGGATTTTTGAGGGTCAAGCTTGAACTTAAGTTGAAGCAAATGTGACGTTTGATTAGTCGATTGATGGATACCTTCTCTTTGTGTTTTTCTATGCTTAAGTGATCATAGCATGTTGAGGATTTTGATGTGGCATTTTTCTATGCTTGATTGCTATATCCATTTGCGACATTGACATGCTAATGATATTAATTGATTCTCTTATTTGTCTTAGCATATTGATTCTACTCTTGCCATAATTATCCTGCTTGCTCTGACATTTATGTTCATATTGTTGTATATCTTGTTGTCTAAGTGTTAACTCTTTTGCTTGAATATTATCTTGATCATCTTTGAGTATGATATCCTTGTTGCTATTCATCTTGATTGTCATATTCTCGCTTAACTTGTGTGTGGACATGGATGATATACCTGCGCTCTACTTGACTACTTGTTGCATGACTGTTATTCTCTTGTATGATTGCATGTTGCTTGTCTGTGTGGGTCGCATATCTATCCCCTTACCTCCAACCCCCTAATTTCGGTCATTCCCTTCTTTTTGGTTCTTATATTTGCAAGTGCGAGGCCTTATGTGTGCTTGTTTCTCTAATCGAGCTAGTGGTTCGAAATAGGATCTAGTGATGGGTTATATCAATGTTTGGGAGCATTCTGGAAGAGGCCGACACATTGATGCTAATTGGAGACCGATCTTTGAAGACTTATATAGCTTAGAGTTAGGTTTCATGGATATTTGTGTGACCAGTGTGTTTCCTTTTTTGCATTATTTTCATAGGTTTTTCGGATGCACCCACACCACTCACTATGCACTTTAATCAACTACTGAGTGTTGAGAGTTGTGAGAGCTTTCACCATAGGAAACCCCTTAGGATGTCGAGGTAGTGCATGTGTGGAGGTGATGACCACCTTTGACCACCTTGCATGGAAGCGCTCTATCTCTTCAGAGGTGTGAAGAAGGTTGCGTACCACTGAAGGGTATGATCGCTTCTGCTAGAGATCCTTTAAAGTCCACCCTTCCCCTTTTAGAGCCACCTTAGCCTTGTAGGTTGAGCCTTAGATCCTCCTATTAGGATTCCCTTCCTACACGTGGGTGCATCTATGGGCTTCAGAGCAGGGTTAGTAGTGAGAGGTTTAGTTACTTTCGTAGTAGTCTCTTATATATTTGTTCATAATTGGATATCAGTCTGAATACTTCCAAGTTACCTTCCTGCATAGTTGATAGACATTCCTTGTAGAGTTTCCCTTACACTATATCTTATCTAGTATTTCCACTATTGTAGGAGTATTGATACATTCGATCTAGGTTTAGCTTCTTGGATCAGAGTTAGAGGTAGATTGATCAGACTATTAGACCAGTCAAATCAGACGGATATGGATTTGTAGGTGGTTACAATTGATCAGTTCGCTGTTGCTATGGCTTCGATCTAGGAGGCCATAACTAGTCTTAGTCAAAGGATGGATGAGCAACAGGCCCAACAGGTTCCAGTTTAGGAGAGTATGCAGTATGATCCCACTATTCCACCACCTCTCTCGCCTAATTAGACAGCTCCATAGGACACTCAGATACCACCACCTCTCCCACTTGGTCAAACAGTTTCATAGCCTATACCATTTACTTTATAAATTCAGACTAAGGTTGCCCTACCGCCTTCAATGATGGTTGTTCCGACCTCGAAGGATGCCCATGCACAAATAGATAGGCTTGAGCAAAGTATGAGACAGTTGAGAGTATCAAATAAAGGAATGGTATGGGATGATTTTGATGGACTACCAGTAGCCAATCTGTCGGCCAAGTTCAGGATGATAGAGATTAAGCAATATACGGGGATTGGATGCCCCCGCATTCATTCATTGTTCAAGTTTTTCTTTATAGAGAAGACACTAAAGACTCGTTAGGTTTGTTATGTTTTCAATTTAGTGATTATTTTAGCTTTTTTATATATATATACAATAGTGATGACTTTTCATTCTTCTATGAATTGTGTGAGTAACAACATCACCATGAAAGGTTAAAAAACAATCTTGATGTATGAAACACAAAAATCTTAAATAAGAAAAGACTAGGGGGAACAATGGATAAAATAAGATTAATAATAGAACTGACGAACAATTTGAGGCAAAACTAATGAGATTATAATATTCTCCATGTTTGTTTGAATAAGGGATGGTACAGTAAATCACTACTAAGTAAAAGAGATTCTTGGTACACTTTGATAGCTAGTTATCATGATTATCTCTCTTATTACCCATTCTATGATAAATCTATGGGAATAGTAAGGACTGAAAAACTAAGACTTGACCCAAATTAATTTTCATTCATCGTATGGCAATTAGGAATTTTGATTAAAAGGAAAATTAGGTTTTAAAATCAACTCTAAGTTAAAAAAACTTAGGTTAATCTTGATTAGCCAAGGATTCTAAAAACCTATAGATTACTCTAACCTGAATACCCTTATTCACTCCAAGGTTTTATACCTAAAGTTGAATTGTGGAGTTCTCACACTTGAATCAATTGAAGCAGAAATCAATAATTAGTTTACTAGTCTGTTAGCTTTAATAAGTCAATTTTGATTCACCAAAATCAACTCATTCAATACTTTTACTTTTAGATTTAGATAAAAGTAATCAATCTACCTTAATAGTGACAGTTTTTATCGGCTAATCTATAGAGGATGATAGATTCAAAATACTAAAAAATTCTTAGTAATTCCTTATCTACTTTTTCTTAACAAAGCTACTATGTAATAAGGCTTAGTATTTTGACATAATAAAGATTTGTGGTTAACTTCTCCTTTGGGGTAGACCAAATACCTATTTTAGGTTATTAATGCTTCACATAAGGCCCTAAATGAATGAACATTGCCTTCCGAAAACCTATGGAAATCATGACAGGATTAGGCCATGTAGGGTAGCCAAAAAAATTGTACACAATAAAGGCTTGTTGGAAGCTTCTAATATTATGGCCTTCAAAAATGCAATATATGATCATAAGAGTCAGTACTTTGAACAAACAAATTGAATTTGGACATAGAACAACCCTCTAGTGCTTCATGAGCCATAATATCTTGAGGAAACGTTAGATGAGATAATCCAATGTCATGTAAATATGTGGGTATGATGGATTTGAAACGTTACCAAGCATGAATGCAAAGGTTGGCGTTTAAGAGATATGCACATCTACTAGCTTAGGGTATGATGACTACATTTTCCAGATGAAGAACGGGAGAAGAGAATATAACTCTAAGCATAGAGCAGGGGAACTCAATTCCATAAGACTTTTCATGCTAGTGTTACACATCAATGATGATGGTCGCTTTTGAGTGTGAAAAAGGGTGACTTTACCCTGCTAGTCAATGTTCTAAGAACTATAAATATTTAAGGTGATGTTTTGCCTATTATGCGTCCAACCTATAATAGTTCTCACTTACTCTTTGAGGGTTGAGCTTCATTACCACTAAGAGAAGAGAATAAAACAACTAGAAGGAAAAAGAAGAGAATAAGGTGAAGAAGCTTAGTTCACTACTAAGCAGAACGGTGACATTCCATCTTATATGTAAGGTTGCACATGTGGCAACATCAAGAGAAATCTCAACCTATATAGAAAATGATAAATAGAGAACTAATAGGAAATTATGTACAAATAGATACAATAAAAGACTAATTATCTGATCTAACATCTCCCCTTAAGCTCACAAGTTGTGGTAAGACTATGAGTTTGTAGTGAAGACTAGAAAACCAAGTAGCTGGAAGAGCTTTGGTCATAGCATCAACTAATTGATCTTCAAAAGTTTTATACTGAATAAGGAGAGAGTTTTGCACAACTTGGTCATGAATGAAGTGAGTCAATCTCCATATGCTTGGTTCTAGCATGCATAATTGGATTGACAGCTAAATAAGTAGCACTCACATTGTCATAGAGAATAAGAGAAGGTGAAGGAAGGCAAATATGAAGTTCAAGAATGGTAAACTCAAGTTGAGTAACCTCAATAGCAACATTGGTAAGTCTCCAGTAGTCCGATTCAACACTGGATCTGGATACCACCTTTTGCTTAGAGGAAGACCAGGAAATTAAGTTAGAACCAAGAAATGCATAATAACCATTAGTGCTTCTTCTATCATCAAGGCAACTTGCCCAATTAGCTTCTATATAGCAATAAAGAGATAAATCTGGGGAAGCATAAAGAAAGATTACATAAGAATAAGTAATCTTAAGATAGCATAGGATCCATTTAATAGCTTGCCAATGGGTTGTAGTGAGAGCTTATGCATAAATTAGCACACTTTATTGATGGAGAAGTTGATCTCAAGTCTAGTCAAAGTACAATAATGGAGAGTTCCAACAATACTTTTGTAAGAGGTTGGATCATCAAGCAGTTGACAATTACATAGGGATAGAGTAAGGCCAAAAGACATAAGAGTGGACATAGTTTTGCAGTTTAGCATGTATACACATGTAAGGAGATCCTTTATATACTTTGTTTGGCTCAAGTGCAGTTCTGAACAAGTATAATGAACTTCAAGCCCAAGAAAGTATGAGAGTTGTCTAAGATCCTTGAGAGGAAATGACTATCGAGGCTAGAAATGAGTTGTTGGATCAAACAAGAGTCACTAGCCAGGATGATGATATCTTCAATATAAACAAGAATAATAATAAGTATGCTAGTAATAAAAAGAATGAACATGGAGACATCAATCATAGAGCTCACAAATCCCCATTGGAGTAAACAAGTACTCAACTTAGTGAACCAAGCTTTAGGGGATTGTTTTAAGCCATTGAGGGCTTTAGAAAGCTTATAGACAAAGTGTGGAATAAAAGAGTTAAAAAAACCCGGGGGTTGCTTCATGTAAACTTCTTCATCTATCTCTCCATTTAGAAAGGCATTATGCACATCTCCTTGCTTTAAAGGTCATCCATGAGATAGAGCTAGGATAAGAACAATACAAATCATAGTAAGCTTCCCCACGGGACTAGAAAAAAAAAGTCTCAAAATAGTTTAGGCTTTGTATTTGATGAAAAACTTTTAGCTACTAACCCAGTTTTATGTCTCTCAATAAAACCATCCAGTTTGAGCTTGAGTTTGTAAACCCATCTATAGCCAATAACTTTGTAATTTGGTGGAATAGGGACTAACATCCAAGTGTTATTTTGCTATAACACATCAAGCTCCAACTTCATGGCCTTTTTGCATTCAACACACTAAAGTGCTTATTGTACTGAAGTTGATTTAGTGGGGGATAAGGAGGAAGGAGACTAGCATACGGACAACAACAGTTTGGGCTTATAAACTCCACTTTTAGATCTAGTCTCCATGGGATGGACATATGTGATTGCAGGTTCTCTATGGAGATGGATGCTTGGAAAAGCACAAACAAACATCATTTTGAACATTAGTAGTATCTCTAAGAGGTGAAGAGTGGTTCTATGTAGAAACTGTAGAAGAAGATGATAAGGTTGTTGCTTTAAAGGCAAAAGTGGTAAGAGTAAGAAAGGTTATAGGAGATTGATTTGGTGTAGAAACGATTGAAGATGCATGGTGTGGAGAAAGAAAAGTAGGTACTGATGTAGAAAGGAAATTAGTTGCCAAAATGGAGAAATTAGTACCAATTGTGGAGGATACGAGAAAAGACAATGAAACAGAAAATTGGGAAGTAGGTGTTGTATTTGGCAGAGAAAATGACTAAAATGGAAAAGAATACTCATTAAACACCACATGGTGAGAGACATAAACATTACTAGTATTTTTATGAAGGCATAAATAGCCTTTGTGGCTAGAGTTGTAACCAATGAAAATGCATTTATCAAATTGGAACCCAAGTTTATTATTATTATAAGGACAAAGGAAATGAAAACACAAACACCCAAAGACATGCAAAAACTCATACTTTGGTGTTTTGTTACATAAAACTTCATGTGGAGATTTATTTGACAAAATTGGTGAGGGAAGCCTATTTATAAAAGGTATTGGTTTGAAATGCAAAGGGTCATAAGCTAAGAGGGGTTTGACAGTGAGCTGACATGGTAAGTTCCATTTCCACAACATGTCTATTTTTTCTTTCAACTCTTCCATTTTGTTGTGGTGTGTAAGGACATGCTACTTTATGTTTAATTCTATGAGAGTGAAGAAATGTAGAAATAGGTCTATATTCACCAACCCAGTCACTTTGAAGAGCTTTAATTTGGGAACTAAACTAGGTTGCAACTATGTTTTTAAATTTTAGAAATGTAGGGAATGTTTCATTTTTGGTTTTAAGAAAATAAATCCAAGTGAAACAAAAATAGCTAATAATAAATAGGAGGACGTATCTAACACTAGTCACATGTGTAATTGGGGAAGCTCCCCAGAGATCAAAGTGACCCAAATAAAATGTTTTTATTCCTCTTGAGTTTGAATTTACAATAGGTAACATATGACACTTTGCAAGCTAACAAGAATTACGAAACTCAAAACAAGTGCTAGGAGCAGTTTGTATACTACTATGTTCAAGAATCTATAATAAAACTCTAAAAATAAGATGTCCAAGTCTCTCATGCCAGAGACTGGAGCTTTTATTTTGACTGAGGAAGACACTAGTTGGCGAAGAGGTACTAGAGGAGGTTTGAGCTTCAAAGGAATTGTAATGACCTGGAAGGTTGCTGAGTTTATAAAGCCCTTGTTCAAAATGTTCTTGCATTAACACCTTCTTCGATAGTTGATCCTTCACCAGAAAGAAAGTAGGATGAAACTCAATGAAGGCATTATTATCAGTGCATAAACGATTAACACTAATCAATTTCTTTGAAATTTAGGCGTGTGAAGCACATGTTTGAGGTGAAAATTTGGAAGTAGAAGGTATCGAGATATTTCAAGGTTTAAGATGGTTATACCTTTACCATTGCCTACTATCACTTTCTCAGACCCTTGATATGGTATAGAATGGCTGAAATTACTGATTTCTAGTGTCAAATGATGTGAGGCACTTGAATCCATGTACCATGCTCCATTAGCTAGTGTTAGGTGTTGCCATCATGGATGTTGCCACCATTACAGCCATAGGGTTAGTGCCTTACACTTGATTATGTCCTTGAAATGTCAATATTGCAGTATGTTGTAGTTGGTAGCTTAAGTTTGCTCTAAGATAGCAATGAAAAACAATATGGCCAAATTTGCCACAAATCTGGCATTGAGGTTTGTTACTCACATTTTGGTTTTTGAACTTAACTTGCCATTTGGGTTGGTATTAAGAGTTTTGTGGGAACCAGATTTAGCTTATTTGAAGCCAAAGTATTTTGTCTTTGTAACCTGAGATCATAGCTTATGGGCAAGTTATGTTCCCTCTTCAACTATAGGTTGATCTAGTCTTGAGTTTACAAAAGTTACAAAAGAATTACACTCAACTTTCAATCCTTGAAATAAGTAGATCAATTGATCTATATTGGACACTGGTTCACCAATAGAGCCAAGCTTATTTGCTAGTCTTAAGTTTAAGAAAATACTCATCAACTAGAAGACCCTCCTTAATGCTTTGAATCTTTGTTCTTAGCTCCAATAATGAGACCAACAATCCTACTAATCATACTCTCTGTTAGGTAAGAGTAGAACCAACTCATAAATAGTCAATTCATCATCTACCATTATCGAAATTGAGGATTCACAAGATGATGTTATAGATATAGGAAATGAGGTGGAGTAGCGAGAGGTATATCGATGTATCCTTCAAAACCATTGGCGATGATTATATTCAACAATTGATTTTTCCAAAGAAGGTAATTGTCTTGATCTAATTTGATTGTGAGTGGTGAAGAGGTGAATGAAAGAACTGAGCAGGTGAGGTGTTTTGAATCAGAAACTGGTTCTCTAGGAAATTTTATGAAGGAAATTCAATGTGAGAAGAGGGATTCATGGAAAAAGAGGTCCCAAGAGAGGATTGATGAAGGGAATCCATTTTGGATTAAAGTAGGCTTTGATATCAAAAACAAATCTAGAAAAACAAAAAAGAGAAGAGAATAACCAAAAGGAAAAAAGAAGAGAATAGGGCGAAGAAGCTTAGTTCACTACTTAGCAAAATAACAACATTCCATTTTATATGTGGGTTTGGACACGTGGCAACATTAGGAGAAATCTCACCCTATATAGAAAAAGATAAACAGAGAACTCATAGGAAATTATGTACAAATAGATACAATGAAGGATTAATTATTTGATCTAATACTAGTTAATGCTCTAAGAACAATCGAAGAAGTATGTTTTCTACTCATAGTTGATCAATAGCCTAGTATAAAGATTTGCGATGATGCTCTACCTATTGTGCTTCCAATTGACCTATAATAAGTCTCACTTACTCTTTGAGGGTCGAGCTCCATTACCACTTAGAGACACATATCCTCCATTAAGAATCATCTTTGTAGGGGAATAACTTCTTTATTAATTGATTTCCACAGATGATTCTAGTTGTTGGAGCAACAATCTTTAGCTCTTAATCTTGAACCTCCTCCTTGTTACGTCACCGACAAGCATTGTTACTTTGTCCACCATTATAATGCATGCCTCTTGCAATTAAAGGGGGATACAAGACTTGACTAATCTAGAGAACTCCTCTCTAACAGTCAAGTTAGCACATGCATTGTAGGGAAAATTAAAGAAAGAATTGGAAGATAGAGAATATTTTTTGAGTAACCTATTTTTTTCGTTAGCCTTAAGCTAATTATTTGTATATAGCTAAGAACCAACAAATAAGTTATTGACACATGGATTTATTTGCCTTGGGATATGATCTCCATGTGATGACAACATCTTAACTTCCACATTGACCCTTTTAAGATAAGGCATAGACATTTGTTCTATATGAGGACAGATAAAGAATGGAAGCTAAAACACCTATCTAGAAGGGATGGAGTGAAGTAATAGTGACATTGCCTCGACCACCCAATAAGATGGGTGTTTAACCAATGATGATTAGAATGGGTTTGACTACTTAATGATGTACGAAATGATCCATATTGAATTTTATATTTGGTTCAAAGTTCCATCAAATACTATTTCCTAAGGTCTTACTTCATAGCAAAGATGTATGATGCAACCATTACCAAGAGATTGGTTTACTTGAATACCAAAATGATTTTGTGAGGAACATTTCCTATAACATGGGAAAGGACTTATGTCATAGGTGAAGGAACCTAAGGAGGAATTTAATGGAATAATGTTTAGATCAAGCATCCTAATGTACCATTTATTTATCAATATTTTTGAAATGGAATAACTGCTGCTTTTAGTATATCGAAATGTAAAAATGAAACTTTGATTTCATAAAATTTTAAAAATGTCAAAATTATTCTTGTTTTTCATAAAAGCATTTTTAAAACATAGTTTTCAAATCCAAAATCAATGGTGCAAGAACAACACTAATTTTAGCTTCGACTTCTAGTGCTCATGACTAAAAAACATGTTCTAAATAGGCTTTACAACTTAATGTTAAAACAAATAGATGAACAAAAAATGTAAACCAAAAGGATTAAATTAAGTAGTTAGATGAGGTTTTGTTCACTTATAACATACAATCGTTCAAGGAGAATGACACTAATGAGAAGTTTGAGAAAAAATACACTCCTCAGTAATTTAATTTTCTTTCCCTCTAACTTTTTCTTTCTCAAACCAAACATTGCCTAATGACAAGCTACATGGGTAGAGTCTTGCAATATGAGTCTACCAAACGAAGTCAAGAGCTAGATGACATAGCTTGCCCTAAGTTAAGGCTGGCAAGAATAACAGTTGAAAATGTTGACATCATTTATCCATATTCCCTGTCAGCATAATTTAGTCTTTAGACAATAGTCAAATCAAAGTTGATATTTAACAAAATTCCGGCTGACTTGGTTTTCAAACAACACACAAGTTCATTGGAGCTACATGTGTAGCTAAAAGATCAAATAGCCTCATCCCTTCCAAGTACTTACCTGTTTGGTGTGGAAAACACAAGGTTAGAAAGCAGAAAGGAAAACGACTACTTTCCAATAAGAATTGAAAGCTGAGCTTGCATTTAAAAGGTCCAAGAATCGTGAGGATATCACTACTATAATTCCCATTTAGATATATATATATATATATTTAAAAAAAAATTATAAAAAAAAAAAGGTAAATATTTTCTGCTTTTCTTTAGGGAAAAAAAGGTTACATCTGAGGTCCGAGCGGTAGCCTGCTCATAATTTGATGATAAACTGCAGAGCCGCTGGAGAGGTTTAGACTGGGTTCTGACATAGGCTCCACCTTTGGTTCTCCTTTTGGCAACATGAAACCCATTTCATTCACCTGGCGTTGCTGTCCCAGATATGGATGAACCGGCAGAGCAGGCAGCTTGCCTTGGGTAGGGCCCAAGCCAGCCATTCCAAGATTGGCCAGGCCTGGTTGATTCATCCCGAAAGAGAAACCATGGGAAGGCCCCAGCTGCTGCCTTCCAGGCAGGTTGAATGTACCAAATGAAGGAGGCCTGTCAAACCTCGCCATGTTATGAACTTGTGATGAGTCTGGCCTGTGAACATGGGTTTGAACAGTTGCAGCAGCAGCAGCAGCTGCTGCAGCTTGGGCAGGTCCTGTGCCGGAAGCACCAGAGTTGACATGGCTGCTATTGCGAGCAGCAGGAACATCATGATTGTGCTTCCCTTCATATGTGGTTATAACTGACTTAAGGTCATGTGACGCCCTCTCCACATGCTTCCTTACTGTGCAGCCTGCATTGGTGCACTTGTAGTAACTCCTGCATCAAAATGGCAACAGATTGTTTCTAGTTGCACTCTTGCAATTTACTTTATGATTCTATCCATTTTTTATTTATTATTTATTTACTTAATTGTTTCCCGTGGATGTGAGTGAATTATGTAAAGAAGAAAATAATGCACATGGATGATAATGAGCCAACCTTGGATTCGGATTTCCTTTCACGACTTTCTGCCCATACTTGCGCCAGCGATATCCATCATCAAGGATATCCACCTCACTGGTCGTCTGAACCACAACTCTAGGCTCACGAATTGCTCTGGTGGCTCCACTCATTTCTGTTGCATAAGCTTCAACTTTCCTAGAATATTAAACCATATTAATAAACTCTAAGGATGATTATACCAATTGCATACAAGATAACATTGATAAAATAACTAAATGGGGTAGAAACCTTCTCTTTGATTCAGATTCATCTCCTTCACCATCATAACCCAATGATACACTGCCATGTGTCACTCGATCATCATCATCTTCATCATTAGAAAAGGTGGATGAGGCATCCACTGCATCACCTGATTCAAAAGGACCACCATTCTGACCCTGCAAAGTGGTAGACGTGTTGCAGAATTCAGGGCCCAAAGATGATGATGTCACCTCAAGGTTGTCATGCCTCCAATCAGGAGCTCCAGTAGCAGTTCCCTTTTGGGTGCTTGCCCAAACTGGATCACCATCACCACCATGTGGCCCCGCCTGTTCTGGTATATCTAGCTGCATGTCACTGAGTGGATTAGATGACCCAATGGCTGATCGGCGATTGGGTGGAGGTTTGGAGTGATTGTGGGCTCCCTTGTAGATGATCTCTGTTATGTGGCCTTCATGAGACCGTTCCACCTTCTTCTTAACTTGACAATTTGGATGTGTGCACTTGTAATAACTTCGTGGAAATTCGCTGCCTTTTACTTGCTTCTGTCCATATTTTCTCCAATTATATCCATCCTCAGCTGGGGCACCACCAACCATGTTGTCTACACCACCCCTTTGATCTCCATCCTCATCTTGTTGCTCATCAAGTGGTGGAGAATGTTCAGCACTGCCAACTGTACCAAGGACAGTTGGATCTGAAGCAATAGTAGCAGGGATATCTTTTTCAGTGGATGATCTGGATAAGTCTGCCTGAACATGGAATGTGTTCCTACTCTGAGGGTGGACTTTGGTAGGTTCCATAATTTGAGAAGGTAGAGAGTTCTCTGACTGAACTGAGACCTCTATACTGGGAAATGATTGCTGAGGAATGGTGGCAGCAGAAGTTATCTGTATGCAAAAAAGGACAAGATTACTAAGCAGTTACTAGTTAGCAGACTAAGATAAGGAATTGCCTATTTCATTGGAATAGCATTTAACTAAAATTCAATATATATTTATACATAATATGCGCACATGTGTGTGCGTGTGCATACATGTTTATGTGCCATATGTACTGTATGCATGTATGTATATGCATATGTATGCTTATAAACATGCACATATTTTTCACATTTTAATGACAAAAAATTAAGATTATTAAGAGTATAATTACTTTGCTGGCTCCATTATTAAAAAAGGAGGAACCCGATTCTGCAACAGGCTTGAACGCAAAAGATGAGGTATTGAAGTCCTCAAACAGATCTTCTTTACTCCTATCAGGGGCCGCTGAGATCAACATGGAGCTCCTATTGTTAACATTTGGAATAAATGGGAATTTTCCCGTTGTTGGAGAGGGTTGAGCCTGCAGTAAAATAAGTTTAGAAGATAAGATTTTGTGCAAGGCACAAACACTTTGGTAAAACAGACTTCACAACCCTCAACTTTGATAAATTGTATAATTTTGGTTCTCTAAATCTGAAATAACGTGCATTTTGCTCAACTTAAAAATCATTGAGACATTCATAGTGACAATGAATTAAGCTAAGATCCTCATGGAAGAGAAAAATCTTAAACAAGATGGAAGTTTTTCTGGGATCCCATCTACCAAAATTTTAACTTCTGGTTTGGGCAAACAAATTATCATTGAGTCCTCTTTCCGGACGACATATACAAAGACACCTGCCAACAGTCTTAATGTCACAAGCATCCAAATTAGAACTTTTGTGAGTTTCTGAGCAGCTGCTCCTAAACAAACATGAATGAAGAAATACAAGGAACTGGTACATGCATCATGAACCTTTCAAATACAAGCCTGGAGATAAGAAGCCAAAAGACACCGTGAAGAAAATATGGGAAATCAGTTATATCCCACCAATATGACAATAATGTACAGGAGGCAAAGCCAGCACTAATTCAAGCCTTGAAATTTGACCTTACACCTAATCCAAAGAGTTCCCCATGGTTTCAAACTGATGAATTGCAGCTAAATGCAGATTGGAAAAACAATGTCCCTGCCAATTCCCAAATTTCTTAGTCCAAGAAGTAAAACAGGCACCCATTCAACAGTTCTAGTCACCAATCTCATTGGAGCTTGTTAAAACCAACCACCAACTAGTTATGTACTCATTGAAACAAAGGGACGTAAACTGAAAATGAACCATTTTCCACAACAACAAATACAGACTGGATGACTTTATAGAACAAAGAGATTGTTCTAGAGATTTTGTACTTCAATAGATTTTCTGTCAGCATGTTGTCAAGCCCTAGTTTTGCAACTGCAATTGATCAAAAACCTTTTAAAGCATTTTGCATCCCATAAGTAACTAACAGATTTTTTTTATGTTTACTCCTAAAAGAAATGAAACCACTTCCAAAGGTGCCAATGGTAGGGGCAGGAAACAGCAGGTAACCTTTCAACACCTGTGATTTTCAAGATTAGAATCTTACCAGTGAATTCGAGAGAAAAACTGGAGATTCTAGCAGTGTAGTTGGACTGAGACCAGGAGGGATTGTCAGGTAAGGAGACCGAACATCAGGGTTCAATGACAGGTCAGCAGATCTGATACTTTCTGTATTCAACCTTGGAGCATTGAATCCAGCTCTGGCTGCTATCCTCTCCACAAGACCTCCCCGTGAGCTTAATTTCTGATCAGAAAATGCACCTAATTCAGTCAATTGATCACCCAAGTCACCAGCTAGTGTCTTTTTGTCAGTATCCCCAGACATAATCTGCTCTGGAGATCCCAGAAAGAGACCATCATTTCTATTTTCGTTGGTAGGTTCTGAGGTTGCTCTTGAGTCAACATCATCACCTAGCATCATTGAGAAGAACATTCTCGGGCTTGGACTGGGAGGCACCCAATCTCCAATTATAGCAACATGGTCATCAATACCCGCCATGCTGATTGGAACCCTTGAGTGCTATTGCCTCAATATCAGAGCAACTTAAAGTCAAAGTGATGTACACGCCAAATGAATCCCTGAGAGGTTGATAGCAATGCAAAAATTGCCCCAATCAGTTAATCCCAATACATTCAAATAAATAAAGTTCTAAAACACAAGGTGAAATGAACCTAACTTCCTTTTGGTTGAGGAGGAAAGGTAGGAAAGGGAAAGAAATTAAAAACACCCATCATTAAAATTTCATTAGACACAACCCAAGAAAATCAAAACGCACATGTACTCAATTGGCTCTGGCTATATTTCTACACAAAACTCCAATATAATTTGTTTTTTCTTGTCCTTATCTTCTCAGTTTCCTTAGAATCAAAAGGCAGCCTAGGGATACAGCGCCAGTCATGCCCTCAGGAGCCAAAAAATTCCGTAAATATTTGTAAGGGTTTGAATTTTGAAAGAGGGAAGGTTCTCACAAAGCACCCCATGAATCATCTTCTAAAAACAAAACCTTGTTTATGTTCCCTCTCCTGTTTCTAAATCTACAACTCATTACAACAATTTATCAACGGGCAACATAACAATTTAAGAAAAAAAAAACCTGAAACGCAGCCAAAGGCCAAATTAAAGACATGGAAATAACAAAAAAAAGAAAAAAAGTTCACAATTTGAAGAAAATCAACAGAAGAAACCCATCGAATGAGAAAAGCAAACCCATTTATTAGATCTAATTATATGGAAATTGACATTGAAGAACAAAAGGAAAAAAAACCCAGAAATGGAAAAATCACATCAAGATCAAAATCTAAACGAGAGCAGAGAAGGGGGCATCAACCAATATATATCTTTAACCTGAAATCTGCAGGGAAGTATGGACAGGGGACAAAGGGACATGAAATCGGCAGAAATCAGAGAGAAAGCAGAGGAGAAAGAGAGGGAAGGAAAGAGTGAGTGTTTAAATTAGTCAATCATATAAAAATGACGGATGTAGATACCTGATTACAGAGTCAAAAAGCGAAGAAGATAGGAAGAAGACCTTGTCAGGTAGAAGCTAATCCAGACCAGACCTGACCAGACCAGACCTGACCCCTCTCCTTCTTTCTTCTACTTTTTCCCTTCAAAATCCAACAGGAATGGAAAAGAACATGGAAACATCCAACCCCCTCATCCTCCTGTCAATTGTTTGTTTACACCAATCTCAACATAGATGATTATGACGATGATCAAGAATACATACAAACAAACAAAAACCCAATAATATTATTATTCTTTAACCCCAACAAAAAAAACAATTAACAACAGCAATAATTAAAAAAATAATAAAAAGGGGGAGAAAGAGTTGATTTGCGGAATGGTGGTGGACGGGAAATGGATGGAATCTTTGAAGAGATCAAAAGAGCAACAAAGCTTCTTTACCCACTTTTTTTTTTTTTTTTTTTTCTCCTTTTAACTTATCTCTCTCAGCAATAATCCTGCTTCAGGTTTTTGGACTGGGCTTCCTTTGCCTGGCTCCCATGGCCCATGATATTTTTCAAATTTAATTGGAACATTTATGGTAAATATGTGTTACAGAATCGCCTGTCTGCTCTACTTGCCAAACACTTGTACCCCTTATGCTAACTGAAATATGTTATAACCACTTGTTGCTGTTTGCTGCTGTTTAGCCCTTTTCAGTTACCTTCCATTTTTAGCATTCACACCACACAGATTTTATGCCCACTTCTTCTCTCTCACACCCTACCACAAAATCAACCCTTGGAGTTGGGTTTTGGTTGAATGGTCCATTTGAATCCTCTCTCTCTCTCTCTCTCTCTCTCTCCCTCTCTCTCTATTTCTTTTTGTTTTTGTTTTAGGCCACTGCCCACTATGTAAAGTTATTCCCTCCCCAGTAGATGATTGACTGTATTTTAATTTCTAAGCCTATTTCATTCCATCCATGCATGTGCTTGGACTCCACAATGCCCAATAACACTAATAAATGCTTATGTCATGTTCTATAATCAAATTCAAACTCCTGATCCCAGTCCCCTCACCCTTTACCAAGGGTAATGGAATAATATTAGGATGACTATGGATTTTTGCAGATAGTCCAAAAAGCACCGGCATGTAGCATTGACTAAGGATGTAATGAGGTCCCTCCTTGAGCTTATTATATACAAAAATTGCACCTCTCTTATATAATTCAGCCCTATCCTATCCCTTCCAAACTCTTCTAGATTTCTTATTCGGTGATTAGAATTAGAATTGGAATTAGACGGCTATTAAAATAAGAACAATATAGACATGGGTAAACTAACTTTCTATCAAAAAGATCTAGCAATGGTATAAATTTATTTGAGGAGGTAATGGTATAAACCACATCTTTTCAAGCATTTCTAAATCCTTCATAATGCCTCCCAAATTCATAGTCATTGATTTTGATGAAATTGATTTCCTAAAAACCCTAATTTTCAGTTGAGAAGCTATCTTCAAAATGTTGGTACTGTCCTTTCCTATCTTTTCTTTCCTTTTACCTCTCATGCTATTCTACCCCTTTCTCAAATTTGAACTCCTCACTCTGTTGATGTGATCAACTTCCTTGAATGGAAGGCATACTATAAATACCATCAAACCAATAATGAGCCATCCAAAAATCACTGATCTACCAAGTGACTCGTTAACCCTGATTGAGAGGAACATTTCTCGCCTTGGAATGGACTGACATGCAAAAATATTCCATTTAGATTTATGAGCAGGAAGTATATTGGAAAAAAGTAAAAGCAAAAGGGAGAACACAAGTATGGTGAAAAATCTCCCACAGTAAACTGAACATGTAGCAGGCTAGTAGGTAGTGGGCCATGGGAAATGAAGCATGAAAGATGAAAGGTGGATGTGTTGGGATGCTTGGATTTAGTCAAAAGGGGTAAAGCTAAACAAAAAAGATTGAGCCAAAATCTGGCATCAGAGGACGGAGCAACCTGCCAAATGGTAGCATCACCACTGACTCTTCCATTCACCCCCGCAGGCCCCAACAAAATACAAAAGAAAAGTGTTCTTCGTTCAAATGTATTTCAGTGAGAGACACATATTTATATGCAATTGATTAATCAATTCCCTTAACTCGGTCAAAAAGATGCCTTGACCAAGTCGTTGTCCCCTCCAGTTTGCCCTCGCCACTGCACTTCTGTTGCCAACTTTCCGTGTCAGCTGTAGGCATCCCAATATAATTACTACAAAATTAAGACGTTTTATGTCTAAGATGGGCCTTCGGGGAATAAAGGGCAGGGTCCGAGAATATTCAAGGATGCCAAAATTTTGTAAAGGGATTTGGGCAGGTGGGCCTCTTCCCTCTGATGTGTATTTTAGTGGTCTGCATTTAATACCCAGCATCACAACTGTTGATATTACTGCATTGTGACCATCACCCAAGCACAACAACCTCAAAAGTCAATGTCTACAAGAATGAAAGCAATCTGAAATCATAAATTGGTGATAAAAAAATCTATGGCATACACAAGGATTAGAAGGATGGATGGATGGATGGATGGATGGATGGATGGATGGATTGGATATGACAGACAACTTTAATATGTAACAAGATGATTAGTTCAAAAGAGTCAAGATAAAAAAGGGTAAAGCTCCATAAAGTTATCCCAGCCAAGAGGTGCACTAGCTCTAGATTATGCTTCGTCTAGATAAAAGACTGAAATTGAAAACATAAGCAACCAACATAGAAGAAAATGTAAATGTGACCCCACACACCATGTCTTCGTCAAAAGTTCAATTGGAAGGAGAAAGAAAGCTCATCCGGTTGTTAAACTTCAACATCATATGCAGTGGAGCACCTGTGATTCATGACTTTAAGCTTACCCACACTAGGACCTACAAAACTGGTGGTTGCTTCACTTGAGACCATTACAAACAACCATATTTTGTCTCTTATTCAAGTGTAAGATCATATAAGGAATTGAAAACATGCCTACCCAACATGGACACACCACAATTGTTGGGCTTGCCACCAGCAATTTCAAATTTTCACCAACACTAGTCGTTATATAGGTACACTCTCTCCACGAAAATGGAAAAACAATGAAGCACAAATCCAAAACAACAAGACTAAGACTGTTTCACTGATTTTGAAGGGCTCTTGCTAAATCTGGTGTATTGATCTTTTGATGTGATTATATGAAACTAGCAAACATCAAACTTAGATCATCAAGATGGGCAGATAATAGCAATGATGTGTTCATAAGAAGCCCTCAATTGCAGCTCCTGTGATCAATATTCTGAGAATCTGATTTCTTCTTAATGAACGCTTCTATGAAAGGCTATCAAGCAGTTGAAAGCATTGGTTGTGTCTCCAAGGTTTGAAGGGGGTTAGGAAGATCACTTGAAAAGGCAGATACCCATGCAGCAGGGCCAACAATTTCAATGACAACCTGGAACTAGACGCCACATAAATGGAATTAAATCTGGTTCAGACAATGGTCAATCAACAGCAAGCGAATGCTTCAACTAGTGAAAACTGGATAACAGTATATGGTATTGGGACAATGGTCTGGCTCCATGAGTTGTGGCTCCTGCTGCAATACAACGGATAAACAAATAAAACATAGGGGCAAAAACTAATAAGGAAGACGAAAATAATCACAATCACATCCTGCCCAAAATCCCATTCATAATTGTCTAGGGGGGCCACAAATCATCCTTATTATCAACCAGACGAAGCTTTTCAAACATGTCATGATGATTCAATGTCCAGATACTAAATAAAACAAAGATTATAAATGTTTAGATGTAAAAACAATCACTATGAAAAAGGTAATCCAGAAAAATCCAAAAGTTCTACAGGGAAAAAGTAAACAAACAAAATTTCAAATCAAAGATAAAGAACATCATGCAAGAACATGCAAATGATGATATAAAGCTAAAATAATTTGACTAAATGGCACAATCCAATAAATTTTATAATCAGACAACAGTAGTTACAAACAAAATTTCTTTTTTATTTTTTTTCTGGAAAAAAGTGAAAGTTTCAGTGGCCTAATTCTTAACCATGAGCAACAGAAACATGGAAGTTCCATTATCTATGATATAATTATTAAATAAATATAAAGCAATTGAACATTAACGGCAAAACAAATAAACACACCTAGATTCGAAAGATATTCAGACGCAATTCCAGTACTTAGAAAAATGTTCAATCAAAAGCAGTAGTTATAGAATCCTAAGATGGGCATGGCTAAGGTACAACAAACTAATTTACTTGTACTTAGCAAGGTCAGACAGCTCAGAGATTTTGGTGAACTATCAAATCCATGTATGAGCGAGTGTCTGAGCTGATAATGGCTCCACCAAAATTGAAGTTTGCTACTACAGAGACAAAATGCCAATAACAGCATCAACGATATTCGAAACAAATCAAGAACTATTTGATTGAACTTAACCACGTCACAGCTTCATAATTTTAGAATCAAACTGCTTTTCCAGAATCATGAATAATGCATTTGTTTGAAAACTAAATGCTGCAACAGAGACCTCATCATCTAAATTGACATCATTAGGTTGAAAGGAGAAACAAAACCGTAAATACTGCCAAAATTCATACATCCATTTTCCTAGTTGCAAACCAACCATGAAATGGCTTTGATGGAGATGCATTATAAATAAAACTTGAACAAACAAATCACCCTGAGAGAATCATATACTACTGTACTACTGTTTGATACATGATAGTATAATGCAGATGGAAGAAAGGGGTAGTTGGAACAAAATTTGAACATTTCCAACCCTGTGTGATGGGAAAATTCCAGTTTTCTTTATTTCCTTCCTTTTAGCAACCAAAAGGAGCATTATAGCTGTTTGTGAGATTTATTATATCATCCCTGATCACTCATTGAAGTAGATTACATCATATAAACAATAACTAGCAGAATCATGAAGAGCTACCGTTTGACATGCAGAAATCTCCCCTGCAGATTCCTTCTCTTGGGGGGCACAAGAAGGTCACAATTATTAGAATGACTAAGCATCTGAGCAAACAGGAATCTAGATTGTTAGAACCTACACTAATAACAATTGGATGCAGCAAGAATCAACTAGGGTTTGTTCCTAGAACATTTGAGATTTGAGATGTTGAAAAGAAGGAAATTGAAATAAAACTAACTGGGACTAGGAAGGCAATATTTAAAATGAGGAATGGCTTAATTTGATAACTTGTAGCACGTTTCAATCAACTTCAATGCGCTGTCAGAAAACATGGTTTGAAATAACAGTACATAAATAAGATGCTTAGAAATCATCCATACACGAATATTAGTTTTAGACTTCTCTTGAACATTGATTAACAAAAAAAGAAAAAAGAAAGTATCCATCAAACAGTGCCTCATTAGAACTTATGATGCTGGCAAGGAGGAGAGTCTGCATATCTCTGTAATTGGATCTAACAGATTGCTTTTAGCAGGAATCTCAAGTTATATTTAATAGTAAATATACAAGGAAACGTTTTCCAATAATTTGACTTAAATAACTCTTCTAACCACTGGCATTCAAAGGATTAGGCAAATAAGATTGCTCTTACTAATTTGCAAAGAATGAAGCTTGGGAAATATCACAATGAATGTAGGAAAACTTGTGCTCAACCTTAATATTTAATAGCTGCTCCCTTAAAATAAGATTAACCCTGGGAATGTTTTTTCTATTACATAGAGCAGGAGGTCCATAAAAGAAACAGATGACTACATGTCATGGAGTACTACGACTACCAAAAGACGAAGAAGAAACCAGTTATTTGCAGATGTGGGTGTTGCAAGCATCAATTAAATTTAAAATATGTTTGTCAGTGCATCCCTGAATCAACATGAACATCCCATCAAATTCCATAATCAATGTAATTCCATAATATTCCAAATGATAAATTTATGATTTCATTTTCCAACAAAGCAACTGCCTACAACTTTACAATATCAGAGGATATCACTTCTCACATTCGCTGATTTCTATTAACAACAACAATTAACAACGGTAACAAAACAAATAGCAACACATCAGTTAGCAAAACTGTGACAGGAAACAGAAGCATATGGAAAGGGACAAAATTCTCAAACTTTTTAGTAACAGAATGCAAGTTACCCCACTTTAAGCAACTGAGAAATCCCTTTTGTTTGCTCTCCCCATGGTTTTCTTCAACTTCCGTCTCCTTCAGTGTTCTATTATTTACAGCAGGCAAAATGTGAAGAATTAACCTGTATCCAATTTCAGATGTTCAAATCATTGTCACCACACCTGTGCAGCTGCAGCTTGGTCACATGCCGGGCTGGGATGGCAAGGGCACAACCTTTTTTGGATGGTTAGATTGATATTTCATAAGCTAAATTTCTCTCTCTCATAATTCCTCAACAACCGTGTCTTTCAGTGAGAAACCATCTAGGATATCACTTTCTGTATCAACATGAAGCTCTTTAAACATTGCCATCACCTGAATCATGGTTGGCCGTCGGAACGGCCTGTCGTCTAGGCACTCAAAGGCAATATTTAGGTACTGGAACAGTTCAGCCTCCCCAGATTTCTGCGTCATCAACTCAGGGTCCAATATCTCATTGCTTCTTTTTTCCCTTTGAAGCTGCTTTGCCCACCCAACAAGGTTGTTGTCATCACCAAACTCCAATGAATCTATTGGCCTCTTGCCTGAGAGAAGCTCCAGCAAAACAACACCATAGCTGTATACATCCCCTTTTGTTGTGCACCTAAAACTCTGGTAGTATTCTGGTGGAACATACCCCGGAGTCCCTGCAAGGGTGCTCACACTGAGATGAGTGTCTAGGGCATTCACCAATCTTGCCATGCCAAAATCAGACACCCTGGCCTCAAAGTTTTCATCTAGAAGAACATTGCTAGACTTCATGTCTCGGTGGATAATGTGAGGTATACAGCTGTGATGAAGGAATGCAAGCCCTCTTGCTGACCCAATGGCAATCTTCTTTCTTGCTGCCCAGTCAAGATTGGAGACCCCTCCTTTGGCCCTATCATGAAGAACAGCCTCCAAACTCCCCCATTTCATGTACTCATATACAAGAAGCCTCTCCTCCCCAATTTTGCAGTAACCCAACAAAGGAACTAGGTTCCGATGCTTTATCTTTCCAATGGTTTCCATTTCTGCCATAAATTCTCTGTCTCCCTGTCCTGTGACATGAATAAGCTTCTTGATTGCAACAACACATCCATCTCTCAGTTGGGCCTTGTAGACCTCACCAAACCCTCCAGATCCAATTAAACTTTCAGCACTGAAGCCATTGGTAGCTTCAAGGAGATGGGCAAAAGTCAGCTTCCTCAGAGGTTTTTCAAATGTGGCGACATTGATGCTCAGAGGCTCAGGAACACTAGAAAGTTTCCAGCTGCTGCTACCAGAAGTTGGAAGACTTTCAATATATTTATCTCTCTGTTCCTCTGTCCGCTGGTTCTTCTTCATCCTGTAAAGAGCCAACGTAAGGCCAAAGATACAGAAAAGCGAGACGGTGATGCCAATGACCATTTCTGCAGCCACAGCCTGCTGTTTCCTTTTTCGACTATAAGAGCTTGCCTGGGGGTGATCTCCAGAATCAGAGCCACAAGGGGGTAAAGGAACTCCGCAAAGGCCAGAATTGTTATCATATCTGGAGGCTGGGAAAGTGGTCAACTGCCCTCCAGAAGGGATTGCACCAGTGAGGTTGTTGTTCGACACATCAAGATCACTGAGAAATGAGAGAGACCCTAGTGCTCCGGGGATGTATCCTTGAAGGTTATTATGAGAGAGATCCAAGACTCCAATTGCCTTCAAACCTCCAAGGCTGTCAGGTATATTTCCAGTTAGCTGGTTGTGTCCCAAATTCAAGACCTGCAAATAGTTTAAAGAACCAAAACTTTGAGGTATAGTTCCCGACAAGGAATTGTAGGAGAGATCAAGGTAGATCATGCTGCCATTGCTCGAAAACGTGTAAACCGTTACACCAGAGTAGATTCTAGTTGATGGGCAAGAGTGAACCATAGGAAAACTTGCCAGTCTCTCCGACCGGATGCCCTCAAATTCAACAAGTCCTCCAGCACCTCTGCAAGCTGTCCCACCCTCATTTCTCACAAATGCAAACTGCTTCCCTGAAACAAGTCCAGGGGTGACCAGGCCAGCTTCACTGGCGAGCTCAGATGGTACTGAACCACTAAAACCATTGCTGTTTAAATCGAGCCAAATGAGATTTTGGCACTTTCCAAGCTCTGAGGGGATCCATCCATTAAGTGAATTGTTACCCAATTGGAGGACAGCAAGGTTATGGAGATTTCCAATACCAGCAGGGATTTCTCCGGTAAGCTGGTTGCTGGCAAGTGACACCCATATCATATTTGTGCAGTTGGCAAGGGAGAGTGGAATAGTTCCATTTATCCGATTGTTGTTGAGAATCAGGGTCTCTAAATTTCCTCCCTTAATGCAAATGCCTTCTGGGATTTCACCAGTGAGGTTGTTTGCCCACATAACCAGATCAGAAAGATTTGGTAGGGTCCAAATTTCATAAGGAATTGGGCCACTCAAGTTGTTGAAGCTAAGATCAATTGACCTCAGTTTCTGGCAGTTTCCGAGCTCCAAAGGAACTGTCCCTGAGAGGAAATTGTCGGCCAAGAGTATCTTCTCAAGGACTGACTGGGATCCATCAGAGCAGAAGCCAGGAGGAATGGTCCCCGTGAAGGCATTAGAACTGAGATCAAGCACTTGCAATTGAGTGCAGTTCGTCAGGGACAGGGGTACAGAACCAGTTAGGTTGTTGAAGGGGACATAGAGATATCTTAAACTGGGGAGAGTACTGATGACCATGGTAAGGAAATCCCCGGACAGCCTATTGTTGCCCAGGTTGAGGCTAACCAGAGACGAGCAGGATGCAAAAGTCAAAGGGAACCCACCAGAAAGATTGTTTGCAGAAAGGTCCAGCCCCTGCATAGTCCCACAAGTTGCAGCCAGTTCTGGGGGAATCTCACCCATGAAACGATTATGGGCCAGCGACAACCACCGCAAATTCCTGAGGTTCCCCAACAAGTCCCCTGGGATCTTGTACTCTAGCACATTATGAGAGAGGTCAAGCGTCTCAAGAAGCTCGCAATTTCTCAGGCTGGATGGGAAGTCGGTGCCAGAGAATTCATTGTGGGACAGATCAAGCACAGTAAGATTCCCACATTCCCCAAACTCAATGCTGGATAATTTGGCAGAGAAGTTGTTGTGAGAGAGATCCAGAAGCCTCAGAGACGGGGGTGATGAATGGCCCACGGGTATCTCCCCAGACAAGAGGTTGTAAGAGAGGTCAAGGGTGGAGAGGTTTTTGCAGGGAGAGAGAGAGGAGGCGCTCAGTTTGGCAGCAAGCTTATTATCGGAGAGATTGAAAAGATTCAAATTCTGACAGTTGGAGAGAAAGTGGTCGACGAAAGCAGAATCAGAAATTTTATTGCGGGAAAGGTCGAGCTGGAGCAGAGAAGGGCCGAAGGCGAGACTGCCTCCTGGGATAAAATTGCGGGAGAGATTGAGGGAAGCAAGGCGTTGGCAACCCAACAGGAGAGGTGGTCCTGCAAGCGGAAGCGTCAAGTTGTTAGCGGACAAATCCAAGGTCTCAAGCTTGCAAGAGCCCCTGTAGGACCGGGAGAGGTCGCCCTCCGAGAAGTGATTGCCGTGAAAATGGACGTGTCGAAGATTTTCAAGCGCCAAAAGTTGAGAAAGCTGGAGAGAACCAACCAGGCCAGCGTTGGTGAGGTCGAGCGCAACCACCCGGGCACTGGAGGAGCACGAGACGCCCTTCCACGCGCAGGGACGGGGAGAATCATGACTCCAATCACTCAAGAACCCAGTGGGATCGGACACGACGGAGGAGGACTTGAAAGCCAATAACTTTACCACATCATCATCATCATCAGACAAATCTTTGGCGTCTGACGCCATTAGCAGCAACAGAAAGCAAAACAGCCCAACCCCATGCTCTTCGGACCACGATGCCCTCCACCCTCTCTTCATCTTTTCCTTCTTTTCCACTTCCTCTTCCTCTTCTTCCTCCTCCTCCTCCTTACTCTTCCATTTACAGATCTGTTCAAATAATATGTCAAAATCACTATCAGATATCTAATCAAATCAACCCAATTTCAAAACTTTTATTTATTTATTTATTTATTTGATAAACTAATAATTGGATGAGATCATGAACAGGAAAACAAGAGAGAGAGAAAGAGAGAGAGATAAGGGGCACCTGGTAAGTCCAAAATCAGAGTCCGTTATTATTGAGGAACGTGGGTACGATGTTCAGAAATGTCGGCCTGGCCCTGGGAGAGTCAGATGGATTCTCCAACACAGAGCTTTCAGAGCTTACAGTCACAAACACAACCCAACTCAAAGTCTCAAACTCAACTCAACTCAACTTCAATCCATCCATTATCCTCCCCACTCCCAACTCCTAACCAAAAGAACAAAAAAACCACAACAGTTGCCTTGAATTTCGGATCGAAAGGGATAAAATCATAAAACTAAAAGCCGTATGAAATAGAAGGAAAACGTCGTAGACCAGTAAAGAAGAATAAAATAGAGGCCTCCTTCCCCCTCACAGTCAAACCTGGTCACCACCTTTCACTTGTACCACTGCTCCCAAAAATATCAACTTACCAACCTATATTCCTCTCTTCAAGCCTCCCTCCTCCCCCTCCTCCTCCTCCTCCCCCCTTTTTCACTCGGCCATTAATTTTCCTTTAATAAAGGGGAATTCGGCATTTTCCCTAACTGCCCTTTAATCAATGAGGAAATGGGCAGTGATACTGTTATGAAAATCATTCATCCGTGAATTTAGATTCAACTCCCAAAATATTTTAAGTTTTCAAAAATCATTTTCTAAATTTGCTATAAAAATGTTTTCTAAAATGCCATCATGTTTTTGGCAACCGTTACATTATCTACGTATCCAACCAATATTGATATATTATATTATTGCATGAACCCCACACCCAAATCCCAGCCGTAGTTGTTGAGAGTTGGGCTTGAGTGAGGGAGAGGTAACTCGGGAAGTTTCCTCCTCCCCCTTTTCGTTTGATTATTTTATAATATCTGTGCGTGTCCCAATCGCTAATAAGCCAAACTCTTATTTATTTCTTAATAATAGCTTGCCTACACATTTTATTTTTGTTCACTTTCTCTCTGGTCTTTGCCTTGGTCAGTGAGGGGTAAGGGATGAGGTTAACTCTGTCAAAAGGCTTGAGTAGAGTGCAATTAAAACGTGAATATTTAATCACATAAAATCCAATTTGATCCATTATTTAATTTAGGCTCACGTGCATGATTTTTTTGGAAATCAAAAACAATTCATTCCCAATAGCATTATTCTAGTGAAAAATACTTAAAATTCCTAAAATAAATTAAAAGTTCATTTCAACTTAACACTATTAATTATATAAAATTAAAATTAAATATAATAAATAAATCTAAGTAAATATGCATCATTTTCACAGGAGCACATGAAAAATAATTTTTATTTCAAACTAAAATAGTGTCTACATCATATTATTATTCAAAACCCCCTTGTAGTTTTAAAATAATATTATTTTGATCTGAAAATAATATTATTTCGGGTTAAAGTGTTTTTATTGATTGAATGATGTATTATCATTATGTGAGTTGGATATCATGTGAATTAGTTTGGTATGAACGAAAAATCCTTATATATATATATAAAAGGATATTTTTGGGGTAATGTGAAATAGTGTATGAAATTTTTTTAAAATACATTTTTCATAAAAATAATTTTATAAAATTTACTTTTCTATCAGTATTTTTAATAAATAGTGAATGTTTACATGAATACTCGAAGGTGGAAAGAAAGTGATAAGTAGAATGCATCGGAAGGGGAACATTATTTATAATACTTTATGATGGAAATATAAAAAATGTCGGGGAAATCCAAAATGGGGAGTAGCAAAACTTAAAAAGATGGTGATGGAAACATGGCACGGGGCGCGGGGGGGCGTGGGGCTGCGGATCTTTCACTGTCTCCGAGTTCCTGCCCCCAAATGTGTTGGTAGGCTTGGGGGGACATTTTGTCAGTAAGCACCACACACGAGCGCATCCTATTCTCCCCCCCGCTTGACCCCTCCATCAGATTCGCCCCCTTGGCCCCCCACCCCCCACCACTCTCCTCCTCCCCAACATTTAAAATACATCCATGAGAGGGAAACCCGAACCCCATTTCCTCCGCCATTTATTTAATTATTATTCACTATTTAACAACGTTTTCGCTACCCAACACCGGAATCCTCGCAAAGAAATCAGCCTGATTTCTGGACCGTCCTTTTTGTTTTTGGTGTTTTCTCTCTTATTCATTATCAATATAATATACCATTATCACCCCCCTCTGCCCCACCTAAATTAAAATCTAAGCAAAGCAGATTTTGGAGACCCATGCTTATCTTTTGCCTACCTATACTGC
This sequence comes from Vitis rotundifolia, assembly GCA_030254885.1. Taxonomy (NCBI): domain Eukaryota; kingdom Viridiplantae; phylum Streptophyta; class Magnoliopsida; order Vitales; family Vitaceae; genus Vitis; species Vitis rotundifolia. Next base: position 9,454,078 of record CM058169.1, read on the forward strand.
TACTTTCTTGACAAATTGTAAGTGTGATAGTGGCATTAGTAATTTCGTCCTGCCGTTTGGTCTTCTTAGTTGGTACCATTGGAGGGTGGACCATGCCCAAATATTTGACTTTAGCTTCTTCCCTTTTCAAGCTAATTCTTCTCCCAACGTGACCCTCAAGATCGTGTAGTCGGATCATTGGATTGTGGTTTACACTACATGCCACAGCTCACATGATGTTCACGTCCGTAGTATTATAATGCTTTTGGAAATTCAAAAGGTAAAAGATAGAAAAACAAATGTGGTGATTAATTCAATGAAGTCTTATACAGGAAAAGCGAGTTCAATTTTAAAAATGAATCGATTGAGGACGCATTCATGGCTGGAAAAATGAATTATGTCTACATTAAAATTGTCTTTGAAAAGAAATCTTTTCTTTTAAAGGCCCCACAAGGATATAGGTCAAGTTATGTTTCGAGATTGATGAAGGGATCATGCCCTTATCATCATTTACCTAGTTAAGAAAGGAGGATGCGGGGGCATAAATTGGAGATTGACAAGCACTAAGCTTTAATTATTTGTAATCAAGTGCTTTCAAGGGTTTGGACACATACCAAAATATGGGCGGCTCTTAAATCAAATTTCATTCTAAGTTTACAATTTTTCATATATTTTGATTGCATTTTATGAATTTTTTTAGTATACGTGTTTTTTCCTAAAAGTGTTTTTACGAGAATCGATAAATGTTTCTTCATAAAACATTATAAACTATTCTTCGACGATTTTTTAAAGTTATGAGAATTCGTAAATGATTTTTAAAATTTTTTAAATCGCTTTTAAGAGTCAGTGAAATAAACTTTAAAAATGTGTTTAATAATACTTTTAGTGAATTTTTTTTTTAAAAAAAAATTATATTTAATAAAATTATTTTTAAAAGTAAATTTTTAATATTTTTAAAATTATTTTATAAAATTTTTTAAATATTTATATATTTTTAAATTAAAAATATTTTTTAAAATTACTATCAAATATAATTTTAATGTAATCGAAAGTTAAAAGGCTCTTCAATTTTGACTGCCTCTATTAATTTAAGGAAGAAAGTAGGGAGTGTGTACACAGGCAGCCTCCCTCCTTTTTGTTAAGTGTCTTTTAATGAGATTAAAGGCTAGGCAGACCTACATATGCTTTGTGAGATGCATGAGGCTAAAGGCTTGTGTGGGACTTGTACTAGATGTGTTACTTGGGGAACAAGTGGTATTGTTTTTGGTCTAATCAGGGAAAAGCCCTTTCATTAGTCAATTTATTTGTGAATTGTGAGACAAAGGCCATGTAGCCTCCCTTACGGAAAAGCCATGGGATGATACCGTGGCCACCACGCCTTCCTTCAAAGCTGCCTGCCCCAATCTCTCTCAATTTCTCACCACACCCACCAACTCACGTATGACTTGAGGTTTTCTTTTTTTTTCCCCTTTTTTTGGGTTTTGACATTTGGAACCGACCCCCATTTCAGGGAAAGCAATGGCTATCACCAACACTCTTAAAAGAGAGCATGGTGGACAGATTTGTGGTACCAAAGCTTACATGTAGCCCTTGTTTTTCAACTCTATTCCGGAATAATTTTCTGAAAAAACAAATTGGAAAACACTTTGAATAACCATAAAATTTTTTTCTTTTTTTTATTCTTAAAAATGCAAGTGTTTCTTTTTTTAGAATAAAAAATTAAAAAACATGTTTAATAATCAAAAAACTATTTTTTATTTTTTGTTTTAAATAAAAAAAAATTTAAATAACATCTTTTAATTGTTTTTACTTAATTTTTTTTAAAAAAAATATTTTTAAAAATAATTATACAAATATATATAATGATTAAAAATAAATTTTCAACTATAAAAATTATTTTTAAAATTATTTTAGGTTATAAATAGATTTTTATTTTATAAAATATCGAGAGAAAAAAATTATTTTTCATAACTATTCTAAAAATCAGTTACCAAACACGATGAGGATATTTTGAAATAATATTTTTTTAGTTATTTTTATTTGGATTTTTTAGGATGATTTAAAAAAAATAATTATATGAAGAATGATTAAAAATAAAGTATTAAATATAGAAATTATTTTTAAAAAATATATAAAAATATTAAAAATAAAGTAAAAATATTTTAAAATTTTCAGATATACTCTTATTCTACAAAATATTATAAAATAATTTTTAAAAACTATTCTTAAAAATTATTTCTAACTATTCTTAAAAACATTTTCTAAACAAAATCGTATATTTTACAATTGCTTCTAGTATTTCAATTCATAGGAAGATATCAACACATTTTAGGAATTAGCCAAGTTTGGAAGCTTGTACACGAATGGTAACATTTACTATAATACATTCCTAAATGGATTTTTTTCTATCTAACCTTTTTTTCCTTTGTTAAATAGCCTCTCCATATTTAAGATCACATTTGATTTGAATTCTTAAAAAATTATTTTTTTAAAAGATATTTATTTACTAATTTTAGCAAAACAAAATTGCTATAATAATCTAAGCATCATTACATCTAATAAAAGTTAAATTTTAACAAAATACAATTATTTCATAACCATCTAACATTAAATCACATGATTATTTATAATATCACACATAACTTTTGCTTTAAAAATAATTGGTATAAATATTTGTTCTAAGACACATTTTTAGTGGGACAAATTATTTATGTTCAAACATATACTTGCAAATTATAATTTGAAAAATACATTATTATAATCTCTTTATACGATTACATTTAATAGTGATTTTAGAAAGCATTTCTAATTTTTCTAATATTTGAAAGATAAAAGTTTTTAAGTATTAAAAAACTAAAAAAACACTTCTTTAAATCACTCATATATATATATATATATATATATATATATATATATATATACCATTGTTTATTTTAACGTATTGTCTCATGATAGCATTTTAAAAAGCACCTCAGGCATGCTTATGTTTGTTCGTTTGCTCAGTATGTTATTAAAATTTAGATAAAATACTTTATCATTTCTTGGTACTCTTAATTGTCACATTTTCTTTAACCTAATCGTAAAGACCTTTCTAAGGTTTAAAAGGACGTTATCTTTTTAAGGTACTTTTTCGATAGGTAACTTTACTTGGACTCAAGTTTTTCAAGGAGTTATTTTTACTTAAATTTTAGTTTTTTATTTTATTTTTCCTTTTAAAATATAAAAATAAGTCACGACTCAAATTTTTTTATAAAATGTAATTTTTCACTTTTCGTAAAATAGGGACACATGAAAAAAGGGGACACAAATTTATTCTTATCCATTTTCTTTTCACTTTGTATTGGTCCAAATTTTTTTTCTCTCTTTATGAGATTGATGTGAATGGGGTAAAGGGCCCCATTCTTTATCTCCTCAGTTGTACGGTCACCTAAAACTTTTGTTATAAACTTTTGTTCTTTTTCTTTCCTTTCATCTACTTGTTTTTTTCCTTTTATATATATTTCATCAGAAATAAAAATAAAAAATAAAAAAGGAAAAGGGAAAAAGGAAAAGAAAAAAAGGAAAGTTAAAGGAGATAAAGTAAAAATTCGTGGGGTTTTGAGGGTGGTTGTGGATTGGATAAAGAAAAGAACATATATATAGAAAATAATTTTAAAAAATTTATAATTTTTTTAATTTTCAATTTAAAAAAATAAATTTATATAAATTTATAAAATTTATATAAAATTAAAAATAATTTTATTTTCAATTTTTAATTTATATAAATTTATATAGATAATAATTTTTAGAGAATAAACAAAAGTTGTTTTCAATTGTTTTTCAAAACCAAAAAGAAAATATAGAGCAATTAAAAAATTATATATAAAGAAAAAAACTAAACATGATATATTTTTTCTTCTTCTCTCCACAACCCAATATTGATACAAAAAATTTTCAAATATGATATTCCTTTATATATTTTTTTAAAAAAATTCTTTAAATACTCTAAAATTTTTCATTACATAAATTAAATTATAGTAGATATATAAAATTTATTAAAATTTAAAAATAATTTGAAACTCAAAAATGGATTTAATTAATACTAAAAATTCATGAAACTTAAGAACATTAAAAAAAAGTATTATAGATCAAAATTTATTTTGAATGATTTGATTAGTTTCCTCTTTGCATATAATAAAATTCTTGCAAAATTTTTCACTAAACAAATAAATTTTAAATCAAATGAGGTTGAATGTATTGGATTTATTAACTAGTCTAGTAATTTTTAATTATAATTTGAGATTTAAATAGGGATTCAATTAATACTAGAAATTTATGAATTTTTGTATATGAAAGATGAATCTCGCCACTTAAAACTCCTACTTAAAACCCTCTTATTAAGCAACATAATAAGTTTTCCATTAATGCTCTTCATTAATATCAATAAATAGAGGCATTAATATGGAAGACTTATATGAAGCCTATAAAAGGGTCTCCATCTCTTGTACAAATCTATCATGAAGCAAGAAAGAAATTGTTTTCTCTCATTCTCCTTATCTTTCATTCTTTCAACTCTCTTAATTATCTTCTCTGATTTTTTTCCTCCCCACTATATGATTATTAAAATAATATATAGTTGTTTCTACTTTTATTTGTGTTGCATTTATCCTTATTATAACACATTATTAGCACAAATTGCTCTAAAGGTAATTCTCTATCTTAAACTTGAGGTTGTTTGTATAAAATTAAATTTTATATATTTATATTACTATTGATTTTGTTCATTTAATTTGTGTTATATATTGTTAAAAGTTATAAACAAATTATTTAGTTTTGATTATAATCAAAGTTATAATAATATTATCAATTTATTGTAATTGATTCTAATGATATTGTTTTGTCATATACATGAAGTTATTTAACATTGTTGAATCTCACAAAACTTGAATTTGTGGCACTTGACATTTTAGGAAAGAACTATCTATCTTGGATCTTTGATATTAAAATACATTTTGATGCAATGAATCTTGGAGCTACGATTAAAGAAGGAAATCAAGCATCCGTGTAGGATTGCGCAAAAGCGCTGATTTTCCTTCGCCATCATCTCCATAAAGGTTTAAAAAATGAGTATCTTACGGTAAAAGACCCTTTTACTCTATGGAGTAATTTGAAGGAAAGATATGATCACCAGAAAACTATGATTCTTCCAAAAGCCCGATTTGAATGAATGCACTTAAAGGTGCAAGATTTTAAAATAGTTAGTGAATATAACTCTGCATTGTTCAAAATCCGCTTTGAATTAAAGTTGTGTGAAGAAAAAAATCACAAAAAAAAAATGTTTGTTAAAAACTTTTACTACATTCCACGCCTCAAATGTGCTCCTACAGCAACAATATTGAGAGCGTAGATTTACAAAATACTCTGAATTAATACCATGTCTTCTTGTTACTAAATAAAACAATGAGCTTTTGATCAGAAATCACCAGTATTGTCTAATTGGATTTGAACCATTTCCCAAAGTGAATGCAATATCGTTTTAAACTTGTGGACGTGGATGAGGATGAGAATGTGGTCGTGGTTATGGAAGGAATCCTTGATATCATGGTTCTTGTGGTAATAATTCCTCAAATTCTCAAAAAAAGAAAGTCTCATTGCACTACCCGAAGTAGAGTAATATTAAGGCAAAACAAAAAAATGGAAAGTGTATACAAGATAAACCTCACAAGAACCATGAGAATAATTGTTATAGATGTGGTATGAAGGGGCATTGGTCAAGTGTCTGTTGTACACCCAAACATTTGGTCAACTTTTACCAAGTATCAATAAAAGTAAAAGGAAAAAAGATAGATATGAACTTTACTGATGGTGATGGATTAGACCTAACCTACTATGACATTGATTTCTTATAGAGGTCCTAGTGAAAAAACTCACCATTTAATAAATGATGAGAATACTAATATTGATTGATGTTACTTTATATATCAAATAATATATTATTATTTCTTATATTTACATCTGATTTTCTTTTGTTATTTACATTATGCCTTGTTTTTTTTATTTTTAATATTAGTTATATCTAAAATCCATGTATTATTTTGTCTCAAGATGAATGAGGATGATGTATGTCTTGCAAATTGTGCAACCATGCACACAATTCTTCGAGATAAAAGATACTTCCTTGAATTAATATTAATAAAAGCTAATGTAAGTACCATATCTGGTACTACAAACATGGTTGAAGGCTTTGGAAGAGCAAACATAATGTTACCAAATGGAACTAGATTACATATAAATGATGTTTTATATTATAGCAAATTCAGAAGAAATTTGTTCAAGTTTAAAGACATTCGCGGAAATAGATATCATATTGAAACTATGAATGAAGGTAATGTAGAATATATTTACATTACTTCCATTATATTTGGTCAAAAGCTTATAATGGAAAAACTATTGGCTTTCTCCTCTAGGTTGTATCATACAACTATAAAGCCTATTGAATCATATGTTGTTGTGAACCAGAAGTTCAATGACCCAAAAGTTTTTGTCCTTTGGCATGATAGACTAGGTCACTTAAGGTTTTCAATGACGCGTCAAATAATCAAACACTCACACGGGTATCCACTAAAAAACTAGAAGATTCTTTTGCCCAATGAATGCTCATGTATTGCTTGCTCACAAGGTAAATTGATAGTCAAACCATCTTTTACTAAAGTCATATTTGAGTCACCAGTATTTTTAGAAAGAATACATGGTGACATATGTGGGCTTATCCATCCATCATGTCGACCATTTTGTTATTTTATGATCTTAATAGATGCATCTACTAGGTGGTCATATGTTTGTATCTTTTCTACACATAATGTTATCTTTGCTAGGCTTTTTGCACAAACGATCAGATTACAAGCACAATTTCCAGATTATTCAATTAAGACAATACGTCTTGATAATGCTGGCGAATTTACTTCTCAAACATTCATTGACTACTGCATGTCAGTAGGAATAAATATCGAACATCCTATTGCTCATACCCATACCCAAAATGGTTTAGCATAATCCTTTATCAAATGTCTTCAATTAATAGCTCAACCATTACTAATGAAAACCAAGTTACTTACTTCTACCTAGGGACATGCTATTATGTATGTTGCAGTTTTAGTATGTATTCGACCTACAACTTACCATGAATACTCATTTTCACAACTTGTGCTTGGAAAGCAACCAAATATCTCTCATTTACAAACCTTTAGTTGTGCAGTATATGTACTAATTACAACTGCACAACACACTAAAATGGCCCCCCAATGAAGACTTGTGATTTATGTAGCTTTTGATTCTTCATCTATCACAAGATATCTTGAATCTTTGACAGACGATGTTTTTACATCTCGCTTTGTGGATTGTCATTTTAATGAGTGTTTTTCTCATCATTAGGGGGAAAAAAGCCAATTTCTAAAGAATGATGAGAAATTACTTGAAATGCATCTACCATATCCCATCTTGATCCTCGTACAAATCAATGTGAACTAGAAGTTTAAAGGATCATTCATTTGTAAAATCTTGCAAATCAATTACTAGATACATTCATTGATACAAAGAAAGTAACAAAATCACATATCTTGGCTACAAATACTTTAACATGAATTGATGTCCCTATAGGACAGTTAACAAATGAATTTAAAATACGCTTGAAGCGTGGTAGACCTGTTGGCTCAAATGATATAACTCCCTGGATGAGAAGAACATAAGGAAAACTTGGCACTTTAGAAGAGGCCATCAAAATAATTGGTCAGTCTAAAATTGATAAATCTATAACCTCAAAAGATGTACAAATGATACAGAAAGCCCCTGAAGAGGCATGTATTGAACAAGTAGCTCTTAAAGAGGCACATGTACTTAAAAATTGTGAGATCTTAGTAAGTTATGCACACTTAGGAGAAAAATGAGATCGAAATAATTTTATTATTAACAATATTTTTGCTTTCCAAGTGGTTTCTAATATCATAAGAAATAATGAAAATCATGAACCACGAAATGTGGAAGAATGCTGACATAAAAATGATTGGCCAAAATGGAAAGAAGCTATGCAAGTAGAGTTAAACTTATTAACAAAACAAGAAGTATTTAGACCTATAGTCCAAACACTTGAAGATGTAAAACTTGTTGGGTACAAATGGGTATTTGTACGAAAGCGTAATGAGAATAATAAGATTAAAATATATAAAACGTGATTAGTAGCACAAAGTTTCTCGTAGAGACTTAGTATTGACTATGAGGAAACATACTCTCCAGTCATAGATGCAATTGCATTTCGTTTCTTAATTAGTTTGATAGTCTCAGAAGGACTGGATGTGCATCTCATGAATGTTATTACGACATATTTATATGAATCCATGGATAATGATATATACATGAAAATCCCTAAAAGATTTAAATTGTCTGAAACAAATAGTATAAAGTCTCGTAGTATATACTCAATCAAGTTACAACAATCTTTATATGGATTAAAGCAATCCGGATGCATGTGGTACAATCGCAATAGTGAATACTTGCTAAAAGAAAGGTATGTGAATAACCCTATATGTCCATGCATCTTCATTAAGAAATCAAAAATCGGATTTGCAATTATTGTAGTGTATGTTGATGACTTTAATCTTGTTGGAGCTCCTGAAGAGTTCACAAGAACAACAAATTATTTGAAAAAAGAATTTGAGATGAAGGATCTTGGAAAAACAAAATTTCTTCTCAACCTGCAAATCGAACATTTTCCAAATTGAGTTTTAATATATCAATCAACATATATTAAACAAAATTTGAAGTGTTTTTATATGGATCAAGCGTATCCTTTAAATTCTCCAATGGTTATTCGATTATTTAATGTGAAAAATGACCTATTTCGTCCTTACAAAAAGGGTGAAGAATTACTTGGTCATAAAGTACCATATCTTAGTGCTATTGGTGCACTTATATATAGTGCCAATTGTACACGCTCATACATTGTTTTTTCTATCAATTAATTAGCAAGATATAGTTCTGTTCCAACCCAAACATATTGAAATGATATCAAACATATATTATACTATTTTCGTGAAACTACTGATATGAGTCCATTTTACTCAAGGGAATCAAAGTAACAATTGCTTGGATATGCAGATGTAGTATACCTTTTAGATCCACATAAAGTTAGATCACAAATAGGGTGTGTGTTTCATTGCAATGGTACTGCTATTTTATGGAGATCTATTAAACAAATAATAGTGGTCATATCATCAAATCATTCATAGATACTTGCAATTCATGAAGCAAATTGTGAATGTATATGGATAAAATCTATGATCGAAAATATTCAGGAAGCATGTGGACTCTCTTCTATCAAAGATGACCCGACAATATTATTTGAAAATAATGTTGCATGCATTGCACATTTTAAAGGGGGTTATATTAAAGGAGATATAACTAAACACATTTCACCAAAATTCTTTTATACACATGAACTCTAAAAAAGTGGTGAAATTGATGTGTAATAAATATGCTCAAGTGATAATCTAGCAGATTTATGCACAAAGTCATTGCCAACCTCAACATTCAAGAAATTAAAACACAAGATTAGAATGTGTCAACTCAAGGATATTGACATGAGGGGAAGTATTATTGTAAAATGGTGTTAGTGTACTATACTTTTTTTTTTTTCCATTCATTTAGGTTTTATTCCACTGGGTTTTATTGACAAGTTTTTAATGAGATAGTCTTAACAGACCAAGAGCAGCTTAAAGAATTATAAGAATATTGTATTTTTTTTTTTCATTCGCTAGATTTTTCCCATAAAGTTTTTTACTAGCAAGATTTTAATAAGGCATATTCTTCAGTGTGGTAGACATTCAATGGGGAGTGTTGCAAATGAAATGTGAATGTCACCACTTAAAACCCCCTTATTAAACAACATAATAAGTTTTCCATTAATGTTCTTCGTTAATATAAATAAATAAAGGTATTAATGGAAGACTTATATGAGACCTATAAAAAGGTTTTCATCTCTTGTACAAATCCATCATGGAGTAAGAAAGAAATTCTCTTTTTCTTATTCTCTCTCACTCCCATTCTCCCTATCTTTCATTTTTTCAATTTTTTTAATTCTTTTCTCTTATTTCTTCCTCCTCATTATATATATTATTAAAATAATATATACCTGTCTCTACTTTTACTTACGTTACATTTATCCTCGTTTTACAACATGAATAAAATTTTGTCTACAAGGATTCTATTATTTCTTTTCTACACATGATTATATCTTTAATAAATTTTCTTACTAAAGAAATGAATTGCAATTCAAACAACATTTTGTATAACATTTATTAATGAGTTTAATAATTTTTAAAAATAATTTAAAACTCAAAAAATAAATTAAATTACTACAAAAAATAGACTAAAATTGATATATTATGGGTCATAACTAAACTAATTCTTATTTATATATACATATATAATGAAAAATTTTACTCATTTAGATGTTAAAAAATTAAAATATATTTTTTTTTAAATTCATTTTAAATAAAATATTATTAAAAATTATTATTATTTATTTTTAATAAAAGAATCAATTATGTTTTTACGTAACTATTGAATTTTATAACATACACTAACATAGTATATTTTGTCGGAAAAAAAATATAATTTATGACTTTATTATAATATTACTATCATATTTTATTTAAAATTATTTATTTTTAAATTTATTTATAATCATAAAATTATTTTCATTTTTAATAAGACTTTACTTGAATTTAGTCCATATCAAATAAATTAAATTTACAATATTTTCACAAAATCAGAACAAAAAATTGTTTTTAAAAACAATTTGAGAAAACAAGCTTTTGTTATGCATTTTCTTAAATTATTTTTAAAAATAACTTCTCAAACACTTTTATTTTTATAAAATATATTTTATTTTTTAACTTAAAAATAGTTTTTGAAAACAATAATTAAAAAACATGATGGAATCTACTTCCACAAGTCACCTCATTTCATCCATAATGTCCTTTTCCTAGGTAACAATTTTTTTTTTTTTTCCATACCAAACAAAATTGTATTTGAATTTGAAAGGGAAGTAAAATTTCTACTTTTGCCTCCAAAGGTTTCAAAAAGGAAAACAAAAGAAAAAAAAGAGAAGAAAAGTGAGGCTAGGAGGGTAGGAGTTGTGGGACAAAAGGACAAGGGGAGAGAAGATGAAGAACGGGACGTGTGGAATTGGTTGTTTAAATTAAAGGGAAGGGTGTTGTACGCATTCAACCAACCTGTAGCTGTGATTACGTGAAAGGGATGTCATGGGCACAAGGCCCAATAAGATAATGGAACTGAAGCATCAACCGCCTCACCTCAGCCCGCCTCTTTTCTCTTCCCTTCTTTACCTGTCATTACTTCATCCTCCATAACTCCATACATCCACCCACCCTACACACGTCTCAGATTCTTCATTCACCAAATCCTTCTATGAAATAAAACTTCTTTCTGTTCATCCTTCTCCACTGGTAAGCATCTAGTTTGCATCTCTCTTTTGCTTATTTTTTTTCTTCTGTAGCATTCTTCTTGGGTCAATATCAAGTACTAATATCTTAATCAAAGTGTGGTGGGGGTTAGAATTTTTTTCCTTTCCCACTGAATATATAATTAATTGATTCCCAATTACTGACTGTTGGATTAGAGATGTTAGTTGGGTTAGCTTTAAAGTCTTTGTTTTACAGTAATTTTATAATCCTATGTGAATTTTGCTATGGAAGCAAATGAATTTTCCCCCTTTCCCACCGTGCTAGTCATAGGTGGTTGATATAAACCAGCATAGAGATGCAATAAGACTCTATTTCTGAACAGGTATTCTGCAAGACAAGCATGTCCCACAAACGAAGACAATTGCAGATCTTGGTATCTTTCTATCAATTTCTTACATGGGTATTTTAAATTTTAAAATGAATGAAGCAGACCCACTTCATAAAATTGTAAAATTGGGCACTTCAAAAACCTAGGCATATCCTCAAAACTTAGGAGGTAGGTATCCATGGATGTTGATGCCAATTTCCAGTAGTTTGGAGGGGTGGTATTGTTGTTGGTAGCAATAACTCATTCAGAAGTATAATACTAGCTCAAGCAATTCTCCATACGCCATTTTCAGTCACTAGCTAGTAATTGACGTTTTCCATAGCAGTAGATAAAATGTAGAGGTTCCGGATTAGTTGAATGAAATCCTTGATGTTGCTTGGGTGGAGAATTTCATATATGTTAGCTGTTGTAGCTTGTAAGTAACCTTCTGTAGAAATGAAACCTGTGACCTTGGAAGGTCCAAACAGCCCTTGGTGCATGTATTTGGATAAAATACAGTGATTTGGATTACTGTCTAGCCTGTCTTTATTTTAATTAACATGGGAGAAGTAAAGTATCAACTTCTAGGTTTATTTCCTCTGGGTTTCTAAACTTGGTCCAAAGTAATGAAAGAAGGCCAGACATGGTTGTCTGTCTTGTTCCCCTTTAAGCAGGACAATTCCTCTGATAATATTTATGCCTTTGCATGAATATTACTTTTAACCAGTCCTTAAACTTCAAATAATGTGAAAATGTTCATTGGTATCAGAAATATATTTACCTAGCATTGGGGTTTAGATTAATATAAGGGCAATGTGCCACTTATCAGGTCCCAAAAAGAATGCTATATTCTGTTCTCTGGAACTTGACCATTCTAGGTTTTGATGAGATTCCATGTCTTTGTTAAACTCTAAGAATTGTCTTTTTACCACAGTAGTTCTGATTTTGTCATATAATCTCTCAAAGTAAAGGCAGAATCATGTAGCATACTCGTGCATTGGTGCCTTATAATGGTTCTGAATGCTACCTAAAGTTTGATCTTGGGCACATAGTCTGGACATTTGTATTCTATAGCAATATAGTATATACATATGGAATGAATACCCACATTTGTGAATTTCTAAATTTGTCGTTTATATCAAACTTATGTATTGAGAATCAGAGGAAAAGAGAAAATTATTAAGAAAATCATGTGACCTGGAAGGGCTTGTACATGAAAGAATTCTTTAACTTTTTGGTATTGCATTTTCCATGACACTCATAACAGCTGTACCTGCAGGATAACAAATGGCTGCCTTAGCAACTGCTGAAGTTTGTGATTCAAATGCGGCACATCTGACAAGTGGTGATTTGCGTGTTTTGCAACCAATCTTCCAGAGGTATGGGCAGTGTCGAGCTTTCTCAGGCCCCATTGTCACACTTAAGGTATTTGAGGACAATGTGTTGGTAAGAGCGCTTCTTGAAACCAGAGGTGAAGGAAGAGTCCTAGTTATAGATGGTGGAGGAAGCATGAGATGTGCCTTGGTGGGAGGGAACATAGGACAGTTGGCACAAAATATGGGATGGGCTGGAATTGTGGTGAATGGCTGCATTAGAGATGTAGATGAGATTAAGGATTGTGATATTGGAGTTAGAGCCTTGGGGGCTCATCCCATGAAATCAAACAAAAAAGGCATTGGTGAGAAGCATGTCCCTGTTTACATAGCAGGTACCTTAATTCGTGATGGGGAATGGTTATACGCAGACAGCGACGGTATTCTAGTCTCAAAATTTGAGCTCTCTCTTTGAACCAGCGGTTTCGACTTCCCCACTTAAGTGTTTGATAATATGAAATTGGGTTCTAAATTGTCACTTCATCATTCCCTGATAGCATCTGACCATGCATATCAGATTACTTTCATGCTCAACATGTAATAAACCAGTAAGTTTTTGTCCTGCTGTTAGCTATTGCAGATTCAACATTACTCCCAGCTCCAAACTAATTGTAACAGAGGGTCTCTCTTGATGTTTTAATAAACTTGTGTTTTTCCCTTTCTCTTGTAATAACATTTCGCCTTCAGCATGTTCTTGTCTTAATACATTCTCTGCATGTTATGCCATTGAGTAACAGCACAATCACACTCTTGGGGCACTCGTTACTGAGGAGCTGTGATTAGTAGATGGAACTCTGGGCTTACATGGCATGGAGTTTAATGTCGATGGGGCAACCTGCAAACATGATACTTCACTAGTGTAATTTCTTATTAATGTGATACTACAGGCTGTATGCATTCAGAAAAAGAGGCAAGAAAAATTGTAACATACTAATGCAGACATACTTGTTGGGATGTAATAATGCTGCTCTTAAGGTGGGGATGGGTCATTCAAATGATGGTAATGTCCATTGTTATCAATCCGTTGCAAGACTTATTAAGTTATATGGTGATGATTCAAATTGAGAGAAAGGATTAGGTCTCCCACCTTTTCCATAAGGTTAGAACAAGTGCTTTGTCACTTTCTGTTAGTGTAGGATTGGTCTGAGTATAAGCACCACCAAGGGTTTCAGTGTGGGAGATGAGAACCATCCATGCCATTCATATACACCTTTCTTAAATGGAAAATTTCAAAGTAACATGAATAGACTGATTAATCCAACCCAACTTTTGGTAAGCAGTACCCAATTCATATGTGGTATATTTCATTAGCTTCTGTCCAGTGGGTAAATATTCACCCTCAGAGTCGAATATTGGTTTGGAAAAATTGTATACTTTTGCTGATCTCTCCCAACAGAGCTATCAACAATTGGCAATTAGGATAGGCTTTTGGGCCGGACTGTGGTTTGAAGAACTGAAAATTTGAAAGGTTTTATACCTTATTTGTAAGTCATATTTATCCCAATAATTTTCCCTAGCTTGTTTTGCTTTTAATGTCTTGGATGCCATAGCTATGGGACTGTTGGAGACTGCGCAGAAGCAGAGCAAGATGGTGGGTGTTGGCTTGGAGGGCCTTCCAACCACCCTCATTAACGAAATAATAGTGAAGCTGGACACGGAGACACTCTGCTCTGTAGCTTGCGTCTCCCGAGCTCTTCGCTTCGCCGTCTCTGAAGCTCTTCCTCTTTCTTCTTCTCTTGATCTCTCTGTAAGTTTCCTTGAATTTTTCTTCTTTCCATTTTTTTTCCCAAAATTTTTTATGGGTCGCCCCTGTTACTTGGTCCTTTACCTGAGCTCCTTCGTTTTTCAACTTGTGTAGGCATTTTCCCCAGATGCCCAGACCCTGAATCACCTTGTTTCCCGGTGCAAAGGCCTCAAGATTCTCACCCTTGATTGCCTCCGCCTGGATGATTCTTCCATCACCATTTTTCTTGGCCCACATATCCAGGAATTGAATTTGTTGAGATGTTCCTTGCTGTCATATCAACTTCTTCGTTCCATTGGCGAAAGCTTGCCCAATTTAAGGTATGAGATGGACATTGCATAAAGACTTGATTAGCCGAATCGGAAAGCAATTTGACAGCAATTTATTGATAGTTTTAGATGAAGAAGCCTTTAGGAGAATTATATGTCTTATCCAAGATCAAAAAGAACTTTCAAAATGACTTGCCTTTCCCCTCTGACAAGCAAATTCCTTAGCATTCGATAGAACCCAAGCAGGATTATAAGAATTTTGTCTTCAATAAAATAGCCAAAGCCACGGTTTAATCTGTCATTAAAGCATCCTGTAGTATGATAACCAAAACCCAGATGGTTTAATCTATTCCACAAAGGAAGTGAAATGATTTTTATCTATTAGTGAAACAAAAAGAGGGCGCATACTGAAATCTCTTTAGCAGAAAGGGAGTAGCATCTGAATATTTGTTTTGAGTAGCTCAGTTGAACGGGGAAGGACATTGGTTTAAAATAGTTCACTCTTTTATTTAGAGGATTCCATACCCAGACATACAGACAAGGAGATATCATATTAATACCCAATAGCATGAAGGCGGCTGCTTGCCTTGAATGGATCAACAAGATTAGAATTTGCTGATATAACTATGAATAAATAAAGCAGATGTTGATGATGCTCAAGGGACTGAAATGAGAAGAAATGGGAAAAGACTTGAGCTCTTGCAAGTTGCAAAAATAGTTGTTTAATGAAGAAAGTCTTGAAGAAATGTTCCATCTGAGAACCTAACTTCTTAAGTTCTGAGCTTGGCATTTAGAGTTCCCTCAGAAATTCTGTCTGTACTAATCAGTTTTAAGCCTCCCTCATTTGCCACCTGTTTGAACTACAATTGTAACAAAAATTGTTTCAGAGCCATGCAAGAACTTGTAGTTAAGTGTGTAATTACCCGATGCAGTTTGTAATGACCCTGAAAATATTAATTTAAAAGAAAATAAGGAATTTTTGTTGAGTATGGTTAATTATTGTATTAGCCAGGTATATCTGATGTAATCAGATTAAATAATAAAGAAGAAATAGGATAAACTTGCTTAAAACATGGTCGGCAAGCTGGTTTTAGGTAGCTGAGGGTGTTCATTGTGCTGAAACATTGGCACATGATTTGAAAGCTTGAAGAGTGTGGTTGAATGTGTTCAATAGGATACTGATCATGTATCTGTTGTATTAAGATGTTTTAGCTGTAGTAATTTTGAAAGAAATGAAGGGATGGCATGATAAGAATATGCTTAAACTTATGTAAATGGAGGCTTATGGGGAAGGTCTTTTATAATGACTGAGAGTTTAAATTTATAAACAGAGTTTCTTCATGTTTTAAATCATCTATGGGCTGCTTAGTAATGATTTTTAGGTGTTAAAAATGAAAGAAAATCAAGTAGTAGAGGGATTGCCCAGGATAATCTAAAAGACATGTATGCAAAGTCATGGGACACGTATGTGAAATCATGGGACGTGTACACGACCAAAGCCTGGAGGATGCTTACTTGTTATGGGCTTTCTTTTCCATTTCGATCACACGATCTGCTTTCTAAGGAACATGACCACACACAAATCAGCTTTTTTCCTGAGCATCTTATGTAAGACATGTACACGACCTCTCTATCTCTAATCGTTTCATCATAACCTTCTGATACTTGGGGATTTTTCCGAGTTAGTTCATGCATGCTCACCTCAGTGTGGTGACTTTCTTAGCCCTTTAATCATTAATTTGTTTTATTTATTTATTTATGAATCATTAACAAGCAAAACCAAATCCAGATTACCAGGGATCTCCATCAGATATTCACATGAATCCTTGGTTAGCTTTCTTTAATTAATTGTGTTAAGGTTGTAAGGGGTTCAGTCTTGATTGGGATGATATCTCTGCTTTCTTCACTGGTATTAGAATCATTTGGTAGAGAACCATTCAGTTAGAGAGGAAATGAAGAAAACAGAGGAAGTCTAGTCAATAAGATTAGCTGGGTTGGGTTTGTTGAGAAGCAGCTACATCAGCTACTTGCTTGTCTCACAAACCAGAAAATTCATCACTAGATATAAGTGGAAATAATCCACGTGTTCTCTAGAACCCTGCTAAATGAGTACTTAGTAGTTAGTACCAATGGAAGTGGCTTGCATAAGAATATAGTTAGTACACTAATTAGCCTCAGTTAGAAGATACCTAGCAGTTGTTTGTGATGCTAAGTTTTATCATTACTCATGGCATAGAATGGTCCAATTGTCATCAGATTAACTTAGCTGTGTAAACATCTAGTAGATGGCTGAATGGAGTAATAGCGAAGTACACTTATTAGTTATGAGAAAAAGGCACCTGGCTGCTGCCTAACTCAAAACAGCGGCTTACTAGGTCCTGAAGTAAACTATAAAAGATCAGGATTTTCTTAGTTTGAAAAGACTAATTCTTTGTTGGAGATTGCTGGATAGTTTCATGATTTTGCTGGAGATATGAAATAAAGATGGTACTCTCTATAATTAGGATAATTTCTATTCTGAAGTTTAAAATATTATTTGAGGTAAGTATATGCTTACATCTATATATATCTTGCTTGTAATCAAGTAGTCTAAATTGAAGAGGGAATGTAAAAAGGGTTTGCTCCTTCATTCTCTATTCCTCTGTTGTGGTAATATGATTGATATGTGTTGGTATATGAATTTTATGATGAATTGATATTTTCCCTGCTATGAGTAATGTTACATGTTTGAAGAAGAATTCATGATGTTATAGTTTTTTTGAGGCCTTGGGACTGATTTCTTGTATGCTGAAATGGTTTAATGATTATGAGATTATGAAGTATGCAAACTATGCAAGGGAATGGTCCGTTGGGATATAACTATCATGCAGGGAATGGTCATCTGGGACATAACTGTATGCTGGAAATGGTCCTTTGGGACACTAGAAGTGTCAATCACCTTCTAATTTGAAGGTTTAGATTCTGTAGAATGGATGGCAATGACTGAAATGAAAGATAGCATGTTTGCACAGGGTCAGGGGCAAATGTAAATTAATGGGTGACACATCCTTAGGTGAGAGCACCTAAAAATGATATAGGTTTGCGATACATATGTGCATTAAAGGGGGAGAGGGGGAGGATGGGGGGATATGGTAACAATGGTCCTGAAGTGAGAGACCCAAAGGGAAGAACATATTCCAAGAAGATCCCTGTTGGGATGTAAGAGAGGATATTGATGTATGTTCCTAGGTGAGAGTAAATGCATCATTTATTAAATATCAGTCATGGTTAAGTGGGAATTGGGAATGTGATATGGCTATATATGCTGTGGTTAAGTGTACAACGTACCTAAATGAGATGAATGATCAGTATCCAAAGTAGATGGGTGCTATTGGTAAGCTATATTGTTGTTATTTGCAGTATTCCAATTGGATGTAGCAATATCCTACAAATGTTAATTGTGATGAGATACCATATTATAGTGCTAGCTGGTGAATATATTGTGCTTATACTTGGGATAGAATATTTCCCAGCTGACCTATGGTAGCTCATCCTTTCAATTATTTCCCAGCTGAGCTATATTGAGCCATTGATGCTTGAGTTGAAGTCTTGAACAATGTTGTTGGATATGTGTTTAATAATCAGCTGAGCATGTACAAGTTCAATTGAGAAGTTGCTATGTTGTACTCTAAAGTATAGAAAGCAAGTTGGAAGATTTTATTTAAACATTTTTATGTAAACCTATGGTGAAGGCTTCTCTATTTTGTCATAGAGAAAAAATAGAAGAATAAGATACCATCCTTAAGTTGAAAACAAAGTATTCTTCAATAATATAGATCCTTTGAAAGATTATCTAATGATGGTTTGAATCGATGAACAGAAGCCAGGATGATGTAAGTGAGTCCCAGGTGTACAGAAACCTTAAGAATAACGTCTGCTATGTTATGGACAAACCAGTTTGAGGAACGGAAGTTCAATTTTTAGTTAAAATCAGAATTCCATCTAGTTTTAAATTGTGTAATGGATGCCTAAACAAGACTCCCAGATGATAAAAATGTAAGAAAATCCAATTGTAGAGGCAGATAGTTCTGCAAAGCAACATAAGCGCTTTGCCTCAAAAGGAATTAATCATTTTGGGTTTTATTTAGGTTCACATGATTGTCTCTAAGGATGTTTACACGTCATAGTGAATTTATTGCATTGGTTAACAGTCGAATGTAAATTTGCTTGATAGTTCCCTGAGAAATCAGTGATCATTTGTTCTGAATAAAGGACATGTATGTGAAATTGCAAACTTCGCATAATCATCCTCACTAGGCATGCAGGTAGTAGGGATGTCTTTAATCATTTTCCCTTTTAAACTGATGTCGAGTACACGTCCTTCTGAGATTGCATAATTGTTCTGGAATGATATAAAAATGTTTAAGAAATTGCCGTTTAAGCCTAGCTTACAAGTCTTGGTATTCCTGATTCATTTTGCTTGCATGACCTATTTTTCTTCTTCATTTCACTTATGGGAACTATACCACCTCGAGGAAAAATGCTCAAGCGCAAACCTGCATAACCTTTGAGCATCCTTCAAAGACACATATGTGACTCCTTCCCTTCTTTAATCATTCTTGAATTAGCTGTTAACACTACTAAATTGTCTTCTAATGGTTAGATACTCTGGTGGTTTTCCTTAGCTTTAAAAATCATTAAATCCTCATTTCATTTTTTGAAACACTTACAAGAGAGATTTTCGTTAAACAAGTTAAGGATTTTTGAAGAAGATAGATTGAACACATGTGAGAATCCAAACTGATTTTCAAACCAAATTTTGAAATGGAAAACAGTTCATTAAAGAGTATTTTCAGTTTCTCCCACATCACTTTCTCTTGGAATTCTAAGAAATCATGTCACCTATGGCTGGCATTAAAACGAAAACAAATTTGGCTAAAAACTTACTGGAATTTCATTTGAATCTGTCATGTAAAAGGGTTTTATCTCCTCTCCCCCCATCCCCCCCCTCCCCAACACACACACACTACAACACTTAGAGATGAACCATTACAAATAGAATCAATTTTTCTTCTTCACACACTGGACTTTTGGAATCATGGACTGCTGTAAAGTTTTCAATAATGCAAAGATCAAGACCATGGGTCTAGAATTTTGAGGTGTGACAGTTACCTTGTTCTTTCTTTTGTATTTTGATAGGTTGCTCACACTAGAACTGTCATACTGGGACTTGCCCGAAGTGTTCAACAGGAATCTTGTACAAATGCTTATGGGTTGCTCTTACTTGGAGGTAAAATCATGAGACAAAACCCTTCTTTTCTTTTCCCTGTTCTGCTGATCCTACCATCACTCTCTTTCTAAATGTTTGATCTCACACTGAGAGAGTATGTATACAGGCTATTGAAGCAACCTTTCTTTCTACTTATGCAGTCTCTATGTCTAAAGATTCGAGGGGCAGAATTTGATGCCACTTTTTTCCGGTCCATTGAACATTTCCTGCCCAAAACTGTTAAAATCTTGAAGTTGCAGCCAGTGCTTGAACAGGATGTGATTCGTTTTATACATGAGCTCAGAGTTAATCGGAATATTTTGGAGACAGCTGAATTTGGAATTCCCTTCTCTCCAGCATCCCCTGGTTTCAAATTGCAGTCCTTATCTCTTGTCTTAGATATCATATCCGATGAACTTATTAGTTCCATCACCAACTCTCTTCCGTTTCTGATTGAGCTTCATCTTGAAGATAGACCAAGCAAAGAACCATCACCAGTCCATGATTTGACTAACAGTGGGCTTCAGTCTTTGAGGTTTTGTTGTCATTTAACTGACATCTCTCTTATACGAAGTAGACACAACCTCCCAGTATATTTCAAAAGGATAAATGATATGGGCATGTTTCTCCTTTCTGAGGGCTGCAGGCTCCTAGAGTCGGTGAGACTTGGTGGGTTCTGTAGAGTTAGTGATGCTGGTTTTGCATCAATTCTGCACTCTTGTTGGCACCTAAAAAAATTTGAAGTTCGTAATGCCTTACTCCTGTCAGATCTGGCCTTCCATGATCTCACTGGAGCCCCCTGTTCCCTGGTTGAGGTGAAATTGTCATCCTGTAATCTTATAACTAGTGAAACTGTTCATAAAATGGCCTCTTCCAGAAGGTTGGAGGTGCTTGACCTCTTTGGCTGCAAGAGCATAGCTGACTCATCTCTCAGCTCCATTACATGTCTTAATAAACTAACTACATTGAATCTTGGAGGTGCTGATGTTACGGACAGAGGTTTATCTGTTCTCAGTCAGGGGTATTCACCCATTTCACATTTGTGCCTTCGAGGCTGTAAGAGGGTAACTGACAAAGGGGTTTCTCTTTTGTTTCATGGCTGTGGAGTGATTAGTAAAACATTGACAGCACTGGATTTAGGCCACATGCCAGGGATATCAGATAAAGCCATTCTCACGATTGCTGCAGTTGGTACAGGAATTACTGAATTGTGCATTAGGTATTGTTTCTATGTGACTGATTATTCAGTGGAAGCATTGGCCACAAAAAGAAGGCTTCAGGATGGAAGGAAACCACTTCGGAAGCTAGATCTCTTTCACTGCACTGGGTTGTCTGTTAAATCATTAGAGTCATTGAAGAGGCCTTTCTTTCAAGCTCTAAAGTGGATTGGTCTTGGGCGCACTTGTTTGAGTGGTAAAAGAAATGAAATCTGCAATGAACGCCCCTGGCTGACTCTCTGTATGGATGGCTGTGAAATGGGATGTCATGATGGATGGCACTTCCATAGACCAGAGACCATTAAAGTTGGATCTTGATCATTTTTAAGTGCTCGCCAGCTTCCTTAAATAGGGTCTGGATATTCATGTAAGTACCACCATATTATCAGACTAATTATGGGATGTCAATAGTTTTGGAAGAGTGAAAGAAGAATAAATAATGTTTCACAACCCATGTAACAGTAGCTGCTAGATTATGAAGTGTTTATTAAGTTCCTTTTTCTTTGATGCAGGGGCTGTACTGATGAACCTTATACTAGGTTCTCTATGTGGTCTAAGGCTACCTTAGAGGAGGCAATGGAGATTGAAACTGACAGCACTTCTGCTAGTGCCCTTCACAAAGTTCCTTGTCATCTAAGCTTCCCCTATGGGAAGGCAATTAAGATGGAGACAAACTGACCAATTCTGCTTCTGCCAGTGTTCCCGAGACTTCTCTCTCAGACTCGAGAAGCTCACCCCTACAAGGAGGCAATGATGATAGATACCGCTGTCGTTTCACCCAGTTTTAGCAATGGTCAACAGCCAAGTATCAATTTGTTTTCCTTGTCAGAGTTTTCTCAGCAAGCAAGCAAAGGGTTAAAATAGTTTTTGTCAGGGATTTTGTTTTTTTCCCTTGGATTCTTGTTGGGTCATTTTCATCCCTTCAAGAAAGAGATGTTTCAAGGGTTGCTCGGATGGATAGAGATGGTGAAGACCATGTTTCTATGGTTTGAGGAAAGGCAAGGGTTGTTTTCCAGATTAGAAACTTAAATGCTGTATTATTTCATATATTGGGTACCTTGTTCTTGTGGTAGAAAATTATTTCCAGAGGCTTCGTTGGTACATAAAATTTAGTCATTTATTTTTAAACAAACAGTCAATTTGAGCTTAACTTAATATGATCTTTAACCCGAAGTATTCAACCTAAATCTAACGTTCGAGCTGGTTAGGTTAGACTCGGATTGAAAGATTTGTATAATGAATATGGAAAAAACTTTTTTCTATATATGTGTAAGAAAATTTAAATAGTAAATAGGATAAAATTTTATGATGCCAATAAAAGTAAAAAATAAATTTATATATCATTCTAAAAAATGAAAATGTATAAGATATACCATAATTTGATATTTTTAAAAAAAATTAAAATTAATATTATTATATAGGATAATATATCTTATAAAAATTATAAAAAATAAATTAAATTTGGGTTAAACTTGGGTTATTTAAACCTTGCCTCGAATCCGACTTAAATTGAGCTTAGGTTAAAAAAGCATAACCCAAATTCAACCCATATATTGAAAATGAATACAATCAGATATCCAAATCTTATCTTGGATTGGATCAAACCCATCTAAGTAACACCCTACTTTGACTTCTTTTTTTTTTTTTTTTATTGTTTTGAAAATTTGAGTTTATAAGAGAAAAAAAAAGGGTTGAAAACATCAATTTGACCTCTTTTCTTAAAGAAAAAATGAAAAATATTTTTAAAAAGCTGAAAAAAAAAAGGGAAGAAAAGAGGACCACATAAGAGACCTAGGGCTATGAGACAAAAAGAATATAATATAAATATAAATAAAATATGATATTATATATATTTGGTACGTAGCAACTAAGCTGTTGACTCATTTAATTTGTACTGTGGGTCTTTAGTATGTGGGGCCTGGCCACCTGCAAAAAGTATAGTTTTAATATTAAAATCTTTCCAAATTTTAGCTTTAAGCATGACGTTAAACCAGTGCTACCAATTGGTTTTAACATCACAGTCAAAACCAGAGTCACGGATTTGAAAAATTGACGTGCTTTGAGAATTCTCTTTTTCACAAAGCATTGTTGTTATGGCAGACTCAATTGTAGATAGATATAATTTTGCCTTGGAGTGGGAGCAAATAGCAATCGCTTTCTAAGTGCTTAAATTTCCAGAAGCGGCTTTGTGACGACATATGACGACCGCGGGTCTTGATTTCTTTAGCTCCACTGCGCCACAAAGCCTCGGAGGGGAGGCTAAGAAAAATAGAAAAACACAATAATTTTTCAAAATGTATTTATTTTTAAAATTACGATACTTTCAAATTTGAAGAAATTTAATAAAAATTCATTTTTTTATTAAAATTTTGAAGTTGTATTTTTAAAAAATATCCTCAATATTTAAAGTAAAAATATTTTTTAAAAAAGATATATATTTTCATACATTCATATAAAAAAAATCACATTATAAAAACTCTATTATATATATATATATATGTAAAAAAAAATAATATTTCATATATATTTTTTTCAAATGTACTATATTTGGCCATTCAAGTATTATCTTTTAATAATATAGGTACTATCTTTGATCATTTTAGGTATTATCTTTAATTAATGAGTGCATAAAACTTGAATTATTTAAAAAAAAATTTATTTTATAATTATTTTTATATAGGTGTGTAAAAACTTACTTTTTTTCATTGATAATGTCATAAATTTAAGTATATGGGAATAAATAAATAAAAAGTAAAAATATATTTAATAATTAAATAACAGAAAATAATTTTTTATTTTTAAAAATAGAAAAAATATGTACATATATATATATATATATATATATATATATTTTTTTTTTTGAGAACTCACTTATTTTCTAAGAGTTATTTTAAAAAATAACCAGAGTACTAATATATAAAATTTATTTTAAAAAATATATGAAAACATATAAAACAAATTGAAGACATTCCAAATTCCTAAATAATATAAATGAAATGTTTTTTAAAATTGTTTTCAAGATCTATTTATTAAAAATATTTCTAAATAGAAACTAAGGGCCCTTTTGTTCATGTTTTCTATAATTGTTTTTAAGTTGAAGGATAAAAAATAATTTTTAAAAATAGGTTTAAGAAAACAACAAAACGGATTCATATTTTCCTTTTATTTTTAAAAACTAATGAAAATAATTCTTATTTGTTCTCTATTTAACTTTTTTTTAAAAAATTGTTTCTAGAGAACAATAATCAAATAGTGTTATAAATTTTTAAAAACAATTCTTTATTTTTAAAAATAAAAAAATTGTTTTTAAATTACACGACCTAATATACTCTAAGGGCCTATTTGGTTGCTATTTTTAAAAACTGTTCTAGAAAATAGTTTTTAAGAACAATTTTTGATGTTTTCAGAAAAAAAAAAAAAAAAAAAAATTGTGTTTGGAAACTGAATTTTAGAAAACAATTTTTGTTACAAAAAAAAAAAAAACATGTTTGGTTGAGTTAATAATTTTTTTTTAAAGCAAGTAAAACAAAAAAATATGTTTAGAGTTGTTGTTGTTGTTGTTAGTTTTTATTTTTATTATTATTATTAATGAGTATTTTCTTCTATTAACTTGATATTATAAATATATAAATAATTTTTTAATTCATACTTCATTTAAATTAAAAAATTATTACATTTTGAAATTTTTACATTGATTATAATTTTTTTTAAATGATTACTTTGTAAATATGCATAATTATATTTTATTTTGATAATATTTTTGTTTGCACAAATGATAAACTTCTTAGTCATTTTAAAAATATTTATTTTAATCATAAATGCATTGTACTAATACATGTTTTCATTAAAAACAAATCATTCAAATTATACATATGCTAACATAATCAATATTAACAGTCTCTCCCTTTTCCCCAACCCCCCCCCCCCCCCCCCCCCCCCCTCCCCCTTCTCCCCTCTCTCTCTCTCACTCTCACTCTCACACACACACACACTCAAAGTCACTATCCGTTACACCCTTGGGTCTCACGACTCTGCTACGTAGTTAGGCATATAGATTCACACAGACCTTTTATCTTTTCTTGACTAGCTGTTTCTTGTTTTGTGGAGTTAGGTTTAGTAGGGTTGTTGTAAATGCGGCTAGGTTATGGAGAAGAAGGGAGGAAGCTCATGATTGACTGCTATAAAAATAACCAAATTCAATCAAATCCTTTTAAATGTATGCAAAATTTTGGCATGATTGGATTTATTGCGAGAGATATGTATGATAAAAATACACCAAATGGACAAGGCAAATGTATTAAAAGTGTGATACCATATAAAAGGGCCTAGTTTTGGTTTTTAATGTAAGTACTTTTTGGTGGTCTTGTGATATTTAGGTTTCTAACAAAAATCATGTATGATACACATGCACTAGAATTATAATGACTTACAATACAAACCAATATGGTATGATAAGACATGACTTCTAAGGCAATAAATTGTATTATAAGATATAAATATGATATAAATATATTGAATATAAAAGGCATATATACTAAATAATAATGCTTTATAAAAGTATTTAATATTGTTTTTTAGCATAAGTTGACACTTGCTTGTACTTTTGGACAATATGCAAAAGACATATTTTTTAGCAATATGATCAAGACATTTAAATTTCTTACAAAAAATCATATTGAGACAATTATACTCAATGTATATGATGAATGCACTAAAACTATAATAACTTATATTTAAGTGCATTAGGAGTTGCATGAAAAATCTAAGTCATGAGTTATTTTTATAGACTCAAACAATTGATCTAAGGTTGTAGTGTAATATATCCTAATATGAGGGATGATTTGTCTGAATTATCAGGATGAGTTTCCCATGATGAGTACATTAATGTGTGTGGTTATATATTGAACGAGACTTATAGTAAATCATGACATTGACTATCAAGTAATTATGATTTCCTTAAGCTACTATTCTACATAGATTCTCAAACTAGAGAGAATATTAAGCTAGTGTTGAGATCTTTAATAGTTTTGACTCATGGATGAAACCGTAAGGTGGTAAGATATTCCCTATAGATTGGGTCACTATTGATTAAGGTAAGTAACAACAACTATTCTTAATAGAGTTGTTATGATATCCCATGAGATTGAGATAGTGTGTTCCCTTGGATGATCTTAAGGACTTGTGAATGTGAAATCTATGGTTCCACAATAATTCCTATTAGCCCAAGGGTTCCTCTATGTGAGTTTTAATGATAATAAATCATGTTTAGTTCACTTATGGTTTAAAATCAAGATAAGTTTTAGGTTAAGTGCAAAATTCTTTTAGAAATTCAACTTGCTCATCAAAGGATCAAAAGAGCGTGAGATCAAGTGTGCATGAAGGTTGTTCATGTCTAGGAATCTAATGTAAGATGGATATCTGGGTGCACCTAGGAATCTTAACCTATTCATACATCATTTCCCATACTTGGTTCTTTCTTTAAAAGACCGTTTTATCAAAACTTGAACATATCTTTAAAAAATTTAGGCAAATTCTCAAAATTACTCATAAAACTTTTTTAAAATTGTTGCTTATGTGTTAGAAAAGTTTGGTTTAAAAAATGAAGGGTTTTTTTAGTGTTTTCTGTCCAACTAGTCAAGGGTATGCTCAATCGGTTCAGCCGATTGTGATTTGATTCAATTGGTTAGCCCTTCTCGGTTGAGGACCAATCAAGGGTGCACAAAAACCTTCACTTTTTTTCTAGAAGGCTTGTCTTCTCAGTTGAGGATAAGTCTTTCTTGGTCAAGGATGAACCTTTTCAGGTCAAAGGTAACCCTTTTCTAGTCAAGGTTCGAATAAGTCCTAATCATTTGCAGTGCATTAAATGCCTAATGGCTAATCAATTGATCGAACCAAAGCTTCGCCGAATGAGGCTAGTTGATGTCTTTTTTAATGCTTAAGGTTGGAAACCTATAGATTGAGAACTCCACTTTATTTATTGCATAGTAAACACCTGCTATCATCTTCTTACCTACTTGTTTGTCATATAAAAGCTTTCAACTTCTCTTCTGGTGCATTGAATCATCATTTGCAAACCACCTTAGTACACCCTTGTTATTCATCCTAGTTTATATTTACTTATTCATTTATTGAGTTAGGATGAGAGTGCTTTCATTCGTAGTTATTGAAGTCAGGTTTTAAGTGTTTAGAGCTTTAGGTTGAGGTATACTTGAAAGGAACTTGTAGTGCCCATTGAAGCTGAAAATCCAAGTGTAAAGGATTGAAAGTTTGGTTGAAGCTTTAAGTTAGTGGAACCCTTACTTGGTTGGAGCTTGAAAAGAGTTAATGTGGGCAGGGATTGCCAAACCACTATAAATCTCAAGTTTGCTTTCTCTATCTCTTATCTCTTTATATTCACTACTCTATATTTGTCTAAATTTATAGCGTTTTCCAAAATTCTTTAAAAACCCAATTCACCACTTCCCTCGGGTGATTTTCTTAATTAATTAGCCTTTAAATTCACAATTCTTAGTTGACATACAATTTTGAGAAAAATTGGAGATCTAATCATATGTATGCATTAGGGCAATAAAAGACAAGGTTGCACAATAACTTGTGATGATTTATTTTGTACTTTTTTTAGATTGAGTTAATTAATTAATTAGAGTCTAATATGACTAATTAATTCATTAGGACCTAGTGGGTTGGATTAAGTGACCTAAACTCAAAATGAGCTTAAGTCACTTAAGCCCACAAAATAGTCTATATAAACTCCCTTAGGAGTTAGGGATTCCATAGACACTTGACATTCAATCTTTTAGAGAGGAACCCTAGCCTCTACCCTCTAAAGAGGATTCTACCTTCTTGTCTGCCAAGATTTAGGAAAGAGAGTAATTAGGTGAAAATTTTTTTGGTTTGATATCTATAACACATCTTTTATTGTATTTGATTTAGGGAACATCCAAATTACAAGTATAGTTTTCTTATCTTTAGATCCAAGTTTTAAATGCCTATTGCTTCCATTGTGCATAGATTTAGAGAAGCCTAGGATAGTTTTGCATGCACCTTAACTATCTAGAGATTAGAATGGAGATATCTAAGTATTCCCAAATTCCTTAGATGCAAATTCTCATGACAAAACTTTTAGATAATTTTTCTTTGTAATCAATTCTTTAATTTCTCCACTTGTTGATATAATCAATCACTAGTTTACATTTTTGTTGTCTAGTATTTGTGAGTTCAAATATGTTGATAGTACGACAAATATTATAAAAGTAATTAAGGAACCCTCTTTCCATTTTCTTTCCCAACTATCTATAAAATTGGCTTTAAGATTTGTGTACCAATCAAATGCATGTCCTTTTAGTAAGCTAACAAATTGCTTGACTAGATGGTCTCCCTCAGTTTCAATATTTGTCATGTTTCCAAAAAGTTAGCTATATGTTATTTTGGGTTTTCTTTCCTATCAAAATATTGAAATTTTTGTGGTTAGTAACCTATTGGTGTCTATATTAACACAATTGTTTGTATATAGTTTTGTATATGTGTGAGAAGGATGAAATCCGTCATTCAATGTTTCTTTTATTGTCTCTAAGATGAAGTCTTTCAATTGATTTTTAGGAATAAACTCATTTGAAAGAATGTTTTTAGTGACCTCTTTTTTTAGAGCAAATTTGAAGGTTGTCTTAAGATGCATCTAGACAAGGATGTGTGTTATTGTTTATTAATCATACTACAAGCCAAGCTTACCAACAAGTGCTTTTAATTAATGTGTTTTTCAAATTCTTTAATATATTTGGTCAATCTTACAACTTGCTTTTCAAAAGAATGCTTTAACCATTATGATTGACATAACAATATTATTCAATGTTATAAGAGTAACTTGTATCCACATGAACTTGTATACATAGATGTAATGTCATACTTGTCTCTTAATTGGACAAATGCATATGGTTTGAAGATGTTTTCTAAGAGATGGTTGTGTGGTATCGCTTGCTCAACCATGTCCTTCTTTACAACCAATGAATCTAATAAGATGACTAGATTCTT
The DNA here is from genome assembly GCA_030254885.1 of Vitis rotundifolia. NCBI lineage: Eukaryota > Viridiplantae > Streptophyta > Magnoliopsida > Vitales > Vitaceae > Vitis > Vitis rotundifolia. The sequence continues at coordinate 9,483,762 of CM058169.1, forward strand.
GAGAGAAGTTACTTCATGATTTGTAGCTTGATTAAAGGAAGATGTGATTTGATTTTATTATTTGGAAGCTTCTTTTGTCTTGCTTTAAGTTATGGTGTTATAACTTTTCTTAGATTCCATACAAAGATTTCTAACTTGTAAAGAAGAGAGATGAGAGGTAGAGATTGTCCCATCAAATGTGTAGAAAATTTATAATATAAATTTATCTTGAAGAAAAACTAGTAGCCAAACTGAAAATTTATTAATTCTAGGAATGTAGTACAATCTCTAGTTATTCCTCTAATTCTTCTAATAAAAAACTTGACTTGGGCGTTGACTTGATTTGAATCTTGGTGTGCTTTGGTTGGACTTGAACTTTGGTGTGTTTTTAACCTAGGCTTAGACTTTGGCATATCTTCTATCAGACTTGAATTTTGACTTGTCTTCAACTTGGGCTTGAACCTTGGTGTGTTTTGGGCTAGGCTTAGACGTTGGCATATCTCATGTTCGCTAAGAACACAAATGCTTGATCTCAAATTGAAGAAACTTTGAATTTGATCTTAGAAGTTTGATCTTTATCTCTTCAAATGCTTGATCTTCATATCTTCAAAGGTTTTGAAGAAGTTATGGAATTCTTGAGGAGAGCTTTATCCAAACTCTTTTCAAGTGTGAAAATCTTCACTTCTTTGTTTATATATTTTAAAAGTAAAGACAACTTTTCTATTTATAGGGTAAGAGAGATACATATTTAGACAATTTTCTTTATTCTTTAATTAAAGTTAATATTTAGGAAGATTTTCAAACATATTTAGGTGGTTTTAACTCTTGAAATATTATTCTTTAATTAAAAATTAAAAATTAGAAAACTTGGCCAACATATTTGGATACTTTCTAATTTATTTTTCTGAATGAGAATTGACACTCATTTTTACTTATTAAGCTCACAATTTTTATTTATATTTTAATTAACAACATTTTTATTTCTTTATTTAATTTGAAGACAATTTTTTTTCTTTTGTGTGGAGTCATATGACATGGATCATAATTTAAGTTGATAGAATTATTGCTAAGTGACAATTTTAATTTATTTTATATTATGACATATGATGATTCATAATTAGTTAAAAATTTTTACTCCTATACAAATGCCCCTTCAAAAATTTATTGTAGAGCCAAGATCAATATAGGGAGTGAACAATTGTTTTGAACCTTTTTTTTATTAGTGAAGTTCACAAACATAGCATGAGTGGCATGCATTATAATCTCATTTTGTTTGAAACATTGATTGAATTTGGAATATTTTTCAAATTACCTTCACACCCAAAAAGTATCAAATTGTTTCACATTTTTCGTGCCTTTTTTATGCTCAAACTTTTGTGGAGACTACTCTTTTTATTTTTTATTATTATTTTAATCTTACAAGCATATCCTCATTTTTACCTTTGTCTTCTTTTTTTCCAAATTTTGATTCATTTCTTGTAAGTATTAGGCACTATTGTAATTTGCCTTCTTTATTTCTTCATTGGCATGCTTTCTCCTCATGTCACTATCCACACAAGCTTGATATTAATTAATGTTATTTTTATTGGGTAGAAAAGTAGCCATGTCAAATTTGAATTTGTGTTCCATGTAACAAGAAAAAAATAATAATAGTATCGTTGAAGGTTCATATTGTCAAAATATTAATGTCAATCTTAATTGTTGATAAGCATTGACATCGACACCATCATACAAGTCTAAAGCATGAGATATCATATTTTGAAACTTTCGAAGATAAATATATTGAAATCAATAATTATAATAGTTAGAATTAATTTTCAAACAAAAGGCAAGAATTTAATGATAAAATTATAAAGGAATCATTTACAAAAAATATACTGTGCTAAAACCATCGAAAGACTAAGGGTAAAAACTATTTTTAAGAACAATTTTTTGTTCATCTGAACAAAAAACATAAGAAAATATGTCTGATAATTAAAAATTGTGTTTTGTTTTTCTTTATAATATGTTTTAAAAAAATATTTTTTGATTTTTTTTTATTCTTTTCACTTATTTTTTGAAGAATATTTTAAAAAATAATTAAAAATAAAATATTATATATAAAAATTATTTGTAAACAGATTAAAAAGATGTTAAAAATATTTCAGGTTTCCAAAAGTATTTTTATTCTTCAAAAATCTAAAAATAGTTTTAAAAAATCATTTTCAAAAACTATTTTTTAAAATTATTTTTAAAAATAATTACCAAACAGTGCCAAAAAGAAATTCACCCTCCTACCCCTTTTTTTTTCCCTGCGATAATTTCTTCCCAAAATTTTCAGTACGCTCCGCACACGTGTGGCTGAAAGTTGAAACTTATCTTCCGGAACTTAACCTAATCCCTGAAATCTAGACTCTAGCACAAAAATTTAAGAGCGCTAAATTGACAGTTGCGAAGATTAATTATGAAGAAATAAAAGAAAAGGAGGTGTAGGTTGAGAAATGGAGTGAATTAGAAGATTAGGGTTATATAATAACAACAATAATAATAATGGCTGGTGGATGTGGGTGGTGGAGCTTGGTGGGGTTATGAGTCTCATGACTTATGAGCTTGGGGCCCATGGAATGCTGTCAGCTGTAAGGCTGTAATGACATTCCCAAATCATGAATAAAAAACCCAAAAGAGTGGGATTCCATGTCACCCATCTTCTCATCTGAATCTGCAGTCAATTCCTCCCTGTTTTGTTTTTTTTTGTTAATCTCATATTAAAAAGAAAAAAAAAAAAGAAAAATTCAAAGTAGATAGGGGGTACTTTATTTGATAATATTGGAAGCAGGGGAGGAAGAAATGGGTGCTTGCTATTCATCCATCGGAAGGAGGTATAAAGGAGGAGGTGGTGGTGGTGGGGGTGCTGATGGTACTACTACCAGTATCATTTCTAATTCATCAAGGAATTTGTTTGGAGGGGCAGAAAATGAGCTCCATCGGATTCCCCAGAGAATGTTCGTCAACGGTGCCAGCACCGTCGCCTCTTTATTCACACAGCAGGGCAAGAAGGGTACCAATCAGGACGCCATGCTTGTTTGGGAGGTTAGTCTCCCTCTCCCTCATCATCAAATCTTTACAAAATTTTCTCATCGCGTTGCTTTTCTGTCTACGAGTTTGGGGAAATTTGAGATGACAATCCACTTGGGTATCCCCCATTACTTTTCGGTTTGTTGAAAAAAAGTCAAACATGATTTACTTTTGGAAAATAATCCATGTTCACTCTCAGATGAAGCCAAATATGTGTAAAGCAAAGACCAAATGGAACGTGTGAATCGCGGGTCTCCATTGTTGGACAGATTTCAAGTATCATTAGAGCCAAATACGAAATACCCAAAGATGATGTTGCTTGTATTAACAAACGTATTGAGATTGAGACCTTCCTTTACTGATTGGCTATTTTCTATTGCAGAATACCATGGGATGCTGAATCATATATCAGAAAATGATTGTCTTTGTCTTGTACAATCTAGGTTTGTTATGTCTTTTTCTAAATTGGAAAGACCTAGGTTTAGAGCTTGGAGTGAAGTACTAGGTGGGATCTTTTAAGCCTCAACGCCATACTAAATTTATTGGTCAGTAACGCATCCACTGAACTGGTTTCACATGGTACACAAATTAAAGGGAAAATCAGTAAAGGAGTAGCCACAAAATATACCGATTCTGAAATCAATACTGTAATTGACCAATGTCTCTTTTGAATATCAGTTTCCAATTTCCAATCAATAACAGGTAGATCTATAGAACATACACGAACACACAAATTAAAGGGAAAATCTGCAAAGGAGTAGCTATAAGGGGCACCCACCTGCCATTCTTCTGTGGGAGAGAATGACCAGGAAATGGGAATAACTGAAATGAGATGAGATATAATTGTAAATCAATCTGTTGGTTACAAATTGTGGTAGAGAAATTAAGGAGAAGACCAGAGGGATCAACTATGATGTTGTATCCAATCACTGTGCTGTTAAGAAGTGATTGGTTTGATTTGAATTTTGAAAGCACTGTAAGGACAGCAGCAAGGCCATCAAGAGATGGGTCAAAGCTGAAGGATTATGGAATATAATTAACAGAAGATTAGGCTGACTAGATGTAGGTTAGAAAAGAAAGGTGAGAAAAGATTCATGTTCTTCTGATAAAAAAATAAGATTCATGTTCACAACCCCAAGGTCCAGCCGTCCAGGTAATCAGAAGACAGTTTTATTGGGATATCTTTATTTATTTGTTTATTTTTTATACTAAGCCTTGTATGAATAAGATGGTGTCCTTGTCCTTCCCTTTCTCTCTCTGTAATCTTTTCTTTGCTTCATTTGTTTGTTTACATCAGAGTAACTCTCATTCATTGAATGTTTGAGCAGGAGATATACTCATAATTCCATTCATTCTCCAAACCACTATAGTTGTGATTTTTTCATAAGTCTCATGGTATGACTTTAAGATGAACATTTGTACTTTACTTCAACTGTCTCTAATGCTAACATTCTTAAGTGGACACACAATTTCTGCACTGAAAGTTTCTTTCACTTTTCTCTATTCATTTGATAGGAAAACAATAAGCTTCAACTGGATCAAGTGGAGGGTGAGAGAGTGGTTTTTTGCGAGGAGCTTGGGCCAGAAGAGGGATATGAAAAGAGCCTTGGTGCATTGGTGGGGATTTCAGTGTGGTGAGATTCATTGCTGAGAGAAGATATTGTAGTTGGCTGTTCTTGGTGATAGGGATTTCTCAGAGTTCAGACAGGAGCATGAGCTTTTGCATATTCCTTTATATGGAAGAAGATCGGCTTTCCATTTCTTAGTAGGATAGCTTTATCTTAAAAAAAATCAGTACCGGCATTTCCCTAATGTAGAACTGTTTATTCCTTGGTGCATTGATGAGGATGGGATTCCCTCATGGATATTCATTATGGGGAATGGGTTGTGGCTCTTAGAGGAGGGTGTGTTGAAAGTAGGGGTTTCTAACCTCTAGCAGAATTTAAATATGGACTATCATTCTAGAAGACCACACACCGAGCTGGTGTTCGGTTACTCTCCTATTTTTCTTGACTGTGGTGGAGTAAGAAGCAGGAAATCCACCTTTAATTTGAAAATATGTGGCTGAAAGTGGAGGGTTTTGGTGATTTGGTAAAGTCATGTTGATAGAGCTATTCCTTCAAGGGTGCACAAAATATTATTCTTGCTAAGGAAGTTAAAAGCTTTGAAGGATTTAAAGTGCAATAGATTGGTTTCTATAATGTGGCTATTTGTAAAGACCTTGCCTTGGAACAGATTGTTTCTAGGATAACAAAGAGTTGTGAATGTGTTTATCCGCTTAGCTATTTTGTAGGAAACCTCGTGGAGGCAAGAGTATACGGTGTTATGGATCAAATAAGTAAACAAGAAAAACCTTTTTCACTATATAGCTAGTGCTCATAGGAGAGGCAACTTCCTCAATAGGTTGAAGGGGGATGGGTTGTAGCTCTAAGAAGAGGGTTTGTTGAAAGTAGGGGCTTCTAACTTCTTGCAGAATTTAAATATGGAACTCTCATTCTTGTAGACCATACATCAAGAAAATTGTTTTAAAAGAATAAGTTGAATGTCTTTTCTCCTTCTGGGGAGGAAAAGGCATTGGGTGCTCTTGACAAGTTAGAGGGGGACAGTCTTAGGCCTAGATGGTTTCTCAATGGTCTTTTGACAAAGGTGTTGGTCTTATGTGCATGAAGAGGTGATGGAATTCCTTTATGAGTTCTTTGTTTTTAAATAGAAGCCTAAATGTAATTTTTCTAGTTCTAGTCCCTAGATAAAGGTACAGTAGACGACATTAAAGATTTTAGACTTATCGATTTTGTAGGGAGCTCTACAGGTTGCTATAAAAAATTCTGTTTAACAAATTGATGAATGTCATTGACAAAGTAGTTTTAGATTCCTAGAATGCTTTTGTGGAGGGGAGATAAACAATGAAGTTATGATTCTAGAGTTAAGAGCTTGAGGGTTGGGGGTGGGGATGTTGCTTACAAGCTAGAGATTGGGAGGCTTATGATCATATAAAGTGTGAGTTTGTCTTATTTTTGAGCAAAACGGGTTTTGGTTAGAAGTGCGTGGGATGTATGAGACTCTTTTATTAGATTTTTGATGTTGGTAAATAGATCCTCCACAAGGTTCTTCCAGAGTTCAGATTTGAGATAGGGAGATAGGGAGATTCTCTCCCCTTCTTGTTTGTTATGGTGATAAAAAGCCTTGTTATTTTGTGTTCAAAATGATGCAAGGTGGTTTTCTTAGTGGGTTTATGGTTAGGGGAAGTGGCTTCCATATGGGGGGGTGGAAGGTGAGGGAGGGGATGTTGCTCACAAACTAGAGATCGAGATTGAAAAGGCCTACAGTTGTGTAAAATAGGAGTTTTGTTTTTTGGTTGGAAATGGTGGGATGGATAAGATTCTGCATTTCTTCTATTAGATTTTTGGTGTTGGTAAACATTTCATTGGCAAGATTCTTCTTGAGATCTAGAGATTTAAGAGAGGGGGTTTGTCTCCCCCTCTACCTTTTTGTGCTAATAAATTAAGATCTTAATTATCTATTTCCAGGACAGTGCAAGGTGGCTTTTTTTTAGTAGTTTTAGGGTTAGGGGAAGTAGGAAGAGGGAGTGCAGATTTCTCATCTTTTTTTCATGGATGATACACTTCCATTTCCTTATGCGAGCAATGAACAACTATCACCTTTGAGATAGGTCCTTTTCTTTGAAATTGTCTTTGTCTTTGGCTTGAAGCTAATTTGCATGAGTCTCATTTGGGGAGCTGTTATGGGTTGAATGGTTAGTGTATTGCTTGGTTGTAAAGTGGGAAGTTTGCTCACTAAGCATTTAGGCCTTGCTTTGGGGCTCCCTTCAAATCCTATGCAGTTTGGGATTTGGGGATGGAGAGATTCAAAAGGAGGTTGACTTTTTGGAAGAGACAGTATCTCTGTTAAGGGTGAAGATTAACACATTAAAAGTTCTTTGTTTAGTCCCCTGGTATCCTTTGTCTCTTTTTCCAATCCTTGTAGCAGTTAGAAGTGATGAGGAGATTTAGTTGAACCTTTTGTGGGGTGATCATTTTTTGGGTAGAAAGATACATTCAATGAAGTGGGAGATGGTTTGTTTGGACAATAGGAATGAAGGTTTGGGATTACAATGTTAGCTTCTCTGAGTGCAGTGTTGCTTGCAAATGACCATGGGAAGTTCAAGGGTGGTGGCATTATAGGGAGATGCAGGGAACTTGTACTGTAAGCATGTGGAAGACAACCAGAAAAGGTTGGGAGGATTTTTAGCCTTGAACTTGCATATTGATGAGAAATGGGCAAATTCTTGTTGGATAAATGGTATGAGTTATCTTAAAGAACTCCTTCTTACTTTTTTAGGCTTGCTTCCTAGACACAAGGATGAAAATATTAGTTTCGATGGATATATTAGTAACTTGATTTTATGGATATATCGAGAAATATTGGTCGATATTTTTACACAATATTGATGAGAGGAAAATTGATTAAAATTTGTAGAAATATTGAAAAAAACTTCTACAAATGATAAAACAAGTAATAATAAACATTGAAATTGTTTTGTTAAAGAAATTATATATATATAATAAATTTATAACATTAGACAATAATATTCCAATATAAAAACATATTTGTATTAAAATGATAATATATTTAGTTTGAATATATTGAAGGATAAAAAAGAAACAATGTTGTTTAGATAAGTATTTTTTATTTACAAATATTAATGTTTTATTTATAAATTTATATTTGTTTTGTATTTAATTGGTATACAAAATATATAATAAGATAATTAAAATTAACTTATTTATAGTAATTTTATTTTAATAATTTATAATATAATATATATAATATATATATTTATAGTTTGTAAAAATATTTATAATTTATAAAAAATGTTATAATATAAAAGATATTTTAATGTATAAAAGATATGTATATTGTATATAGGGACACAAATCCACATATGGTTCAATGGTGCAGGCCATTCATGGCAAGCTTAAGCACCTGGGTTTGAGCCAAGTCTGTGTGTCCTGTTTGCATTGTATTTTTTAAAGTGTGAATAAAAAAATTCCCATGTTGACAACTTCAGAGAAAAAAAGGGCCCTATTTAATAGATGGTGTGCCTCCCCTTTACTGCCACAGCTAGCCAGGTGGGCTTGGGCTTGCCCCTGGCAGGTTGTGCATGATCTGGTACAACTTCAAGCCCAACAATCTAAACATTAAATTTTCAAAACCCAAATTGAAAAAGGTGCTGACATGGCACCGAAAAATCACTGATAATAGCAAAATGTCGGTGAAATATCAGTATATTGCTGATTTATTGGCAAAAAATGAGGAAAAATTTTGAAAAATTGGGAGATCAAAATTTCCATACTAATCATATCGGGGCCATCTGATACTTGAAATATTGGCGAAATATTGTTGATAAATTGCGATATTTCAAACCTTACTAGACAAATGCTAGAGTTATGGACTAGTGGGAGGAGGTGGGTAAGGGCAAGTCATTGGAGCACTTTTTTCTCAAGATTGTTTCAAACTGGGAATTGAAGACATTGAGTAGGTTTTAGAGTGCATTTATAATAACTAGGCTTTAGAGGTGCTTGAAGAGGGTAGATTAGGGTGGAGAGAAGCAAAGAATTGAAGCTTCCCTATTAAAGTGTTCTACTCCTCTTTTGAGAGTATTTAGTATAAATGGCTATGTTTATATGTGAGTATAATCCTCTGCTAAGGAGGTATAAATTGTTGTTATTATGGTGATGATGGTTATGATTATTATTATTATTATATTATTATTTTGCATGGTAAGTTGTTTTGGAGAAGATCCTTATAGTTGACCAGCTAATGAGGAGGTGGCTTCTAGACAATAGATATTGCTTGTGTAAAGTTCAACAACCATATTCTTATCCATTGTATCATAACTCATTTTTTTGTGTGAGATTACACTTACATTATTATTTTACGTGGTAAGCTGTTTTGAAGAAGATCCCTATAGTTGACCAGCTAATGAGGAGGTGGCTTCTTGTCAATAGATGTTGCTTGTGTAAAGTTCTGTAACCATATTCTTGTCCATCATAGAATAGCTCACTTGTTTGTAATCTTGTGCTTTCTTAAGCATCTATAGGATTTTATCGTATTGACAGAGGAATTTCTATTGGTAAAGTTGGTGGAGAGGTGGGCAAAAAGAGTAAGGTAGGAGCTTAGTGACATTGTGTCTGTTTTGGTGCATCTTAGGAGAGTGCAACAATAGAACTTTTAGAGAGGAACAACTCTTTGATTAGCGGCTGAAAGAGTTGTTACCTAGAACCCTTTTTGATTGGTCCAGAATTTAGCTTGGCTTGTGAATCTCTCTTTTCTGGATTTTGTTGATGGTTATAAAAGGCATTAGGAGGCTTTTTCTGTTGTTGATCTCGTTACTTTCCTTCCTTTTTTTCTCCTTTCCCTTTCATCCTTTAGTGCACCTGTGTGTGCTACTAGTCTTCTTGGGTTGGACCTTGCATTTGTTGGGTACTTTAATCTATTATATTTTATTTGCCTGTCAAGAAAACTGGACCTATTGGAGTTGGGGCTGTAATAAGCTTCACTGTATGGTATCTCATTTATTAGGCGAAGGTTGGAATTTGCTTTTGGAAAATGAATCTTAGAAACCATTACTTCATCTTCTCACATCTATTTTATGTTCTAACATTTGGTGAAACTAATACAAGTATATAACCTTGTCTAGACGGTATTCAATTAACCAAACGGCATTTTTTTTCGTTTGAAACTGAAACTGAAACTGTGTTCTAGCTCAGCACTCAGAAAAAGAAATTTTAGTGCAATGTGGCCCAAGAGTTACCTTTATTAGTGTTAAATAAACAAATCACTTTGCACATGGATACACCTCAATATTGTTGCAATTTCTTTGTGTTGTTTGTGAGATAATTTTATCTATTATTGTTTTTATGCTGGTTCTTGGTTCACCATATGCTTATGCTACAAGTCCTGGATTTTTTTTTTCTTTTTTTGTTAGTTCAAATTGAATTTTTGTTCCAAGTCGGCATACATAAAAGGGAAAATTATACTAACTTCTCCTGGGGTTTAGTGAAATTTCAAAGAACTCCCCTTACACCTTGAAAGGGAAACTGAATTTAGTGCAGTTTTCCCTATAAAAATAAAATTTTAGCTCAATATGGTTCTGGAGCCACCCTAGACACTCACACTCCTTAATTCTGTTGCAATATTTATTTATTTATTTTTGATATTGAGATAACTGTATTTACTGCTGTCTAGTACTAGGTCTTGGATCTTCCAATGTTTATGGGGTCATGTCTATCCTCATCCATTTGATACATGCTTTTCACATATTTTGTCGGAGTTTGATTATTGTAAAAGCACAACCACTATGAAGCATTAGCCCTGTTTAGATGCAAAGATTGATTTATTTTTTGCTCTTTAGCTCACTGAATGAAGGGTTGGAATGTTTTTACAATAGAATTTCAGTTCAAGAAGTGATACAATCTTCTGTGGAGTATTTGATGGTCATGGTCCTTATGGTCATATGGTTGCAAAGAAAGTGCGGGACTGTCTTCCTTTGATTCTACACACTCAGTGGCAAGCTAACTCAAATAGTGATAAAAAAAGCGATGGTAAGAATGGAAATGCTCCTGAGAAGACAAATTTGGAAGAAACTGCATCTTTGAACATGGATGATGAATGTTATGAGTCATTGGAGGTTGATGACAATGAAAAAGTCCCTGAGATGTATCTTCCACTCAAAGAGTCCTTTTTAAAGGCTTTCAAGCTAATGGACAAGGAATTGAAGTTGCATCCAACAATCGATTGTTTCTGCAGTGGAACTACTGCTGTTACTTTGGTAAAGCAGGTAATTCTTTGTGCAATATCTTCAAAGGCTTTTTTGTCAATATTTCCAGTTATAACATCTGCTTCAAAAAATAGTGATTTCACACCAAAATATATGTTCAGATGAGTACCCAAAAAAAAAAAAAAAAAAGTATTGGGAACATTGGGAGAAAAAGGAAACTTTCCATAAGCTTTCCATTTCATTAGATGCATGGATAACTCAAAACATTACAGGAGCACAAATCTGTGAGGCTTTGACAAATTTAGGTTGTGAACCTGTGTATTGTTATTTCAAAAGTTTAAAAAGAATGAAATGTTTTATACTTTGAGACGATTTAGAAATATTATTTGCAGTAACAAATCAAAATATCGAGCAGACAGGAAAAGCGCTTTGTCACCCAAGCAGTAGAATCTTAGGTACCAAAAATCCAGTGGCTGACATGTATGACACATTATTACAAAATATCTTCCAAATAGTATTATCAACAACAATTATTTTTGTACCTGAGGATGAGTGTCTATAGAATTGTCTTTTTAAGTTTGCAGTTATGTATCTAAATGCTCACAATATAAAGATTTTCTTTTCCTTTTTGTGAATAATAAAGTCTTTTGATGGTTTCTTCTTCCTTTGTATTATCCTTTTTCTTGAAGCATGATAACATGTCAAAAGGCATCTCTGATCTGTTGATAATTACATTTATTTTTATTTTTATTTTTTACTTACCATCCATCGAATTATTCAGCAAGTGCTGGTTTTTTTTATTGGAGTCTAAAATCTAGTCATCTGATCTCTGCTGTCTTCCTTTGTAATAATTGCTTGATTGGTGGAAAAATTTTTAAATTTAAATGAAAGGAGGGTTCTTGTTCCCTCATTTTGGTGCATATCCTGATTTTTTGATGAAAATGTGCTTACTTTCTCATTTTGAATAAATATGTATCTTGTTTCAGAAGGAATTGTAGGTTTTATGGGCCACAAAACTGCATTAGTGTTGCAAATTGCTTCTATGAAGAGTGTTTTGATGTACTTTATCAACCAAATTTGTCTTACACCATTGGTTTTACTTCCAAGCTTCAATTTTCCTAGTCTTCAGCTTGAGGAACCCACTAACCACCTTTTTTTGTGTCTTCTCAAACTGGCACGTTCAACCTGACTGCCTTTGTTATAATGGTACTTTTGCTAGATTAAAATTCTATTTGGGTCATCAAATATCTTAGTATTGATATTGAGGAAGTAGGGGAACTTCTTCCATTTATGGCAACTGCTAACAATTAGGAACTGTTTTCTTTCCTTAGATTCTTAGAGGTAGTATTCAGTTCAGGTTAAAAAGTGTCCACCTTGAGCCCTATCGATTTACAATTAAACAAAATGGGAAGGCAAACCTGAACCATATACTTGGAGGTTGATCGATGAACCTGCCACATAATTTATCCAAAAGGCTATATATATAATATTTGCAATATGTGTGTCAAAAAGCTAGGTCAGATTGGGGAGCCAACATTGAACCAGAACCGATGTGTTGATCAGAATACCCAAGGTTTTATTTCAGGCAGCTTGGTGGGTCTGGTCCTTGCATTTCAGAAATAGAAAAATTCATTGACATTTATATATTAAAATCTTGTTTATATCTTGTGCTATATTTTGATTCATATCTCAAGATAAGGTCTTGATCTTAAATCATTCATCAATTGTTCAATTATGGTTTATTTAGGGCCCAAATCTTGTAATTGGAAATATTGGTGATTCAAGAGCAGTACTGGCAACAAGAGATGTAGAGAACTCCCTGACAGCGGTACAACTAACCATAGACTTGAAACCCAATCTGCCAAGTATTTCTCTCTCTCTCTACCTTATTTATACATCTTTTTTGTTTTTTTTTTGTTTTTTATGGGCTCAGTTGGAAAAAATGATCAGCAATGCTACTTGTCTTATTGTTATGGAGCTTAAAGTCCTGCTTCTTATCATAGGGGAAGCAGCTAGGATCCAGCAATACAAGGGAAGGGTTTTTGCATTGCAGGATGAGCCAGAAGTTGCACGAGTATGGTTGCCTAATAGTGACTCACCTGGTTTGGCAATGGCTAGAGCTTTTGGGGACTTCTGTTTGAAAGATTTTGGTTTAATTTCTGTGCCAGATATTTATTATCGCCATCTCACTGAGAGGGATGAGTTCATTATTCTTGCCACTGATGGGGTATCTTTCTCTTCTTTCGTTATGTAGTTAATTTTGTTCTTTGCTTCATTTTTTGGTTGTATGCTCTTTTATGATATCTTGCCTTTTTGTCATGTTTAGCTATTCTATCAGTAATTTTTCTATTGCCATTATGCATTCTGCTACCATTAAGACATGATTCAACAGCCTAGGTCTTGGTTCAGCTGATAAGTTTGTTTTTATAGTTGTGGATTAGTTGGGTTGGTGTGCCTGCCATCTCCTGTATGAGCTGATATCTACTTTTATCTACTTTCATTTAAATTTGATGGTTTGAAAGCTCATATGAGTTTTTCCAGGTTTGGGATGTTCTCTCAAATAAGGAAGCTGTTGATATCGTAGCTTCAGCCCCTGGTCGCACAACAGCAGCCAGAGCTCTGGTAGACTGTGCTGTTCGAGCATGGAGGCTCAAATACCCTACATCCAAAAATGATGATTGTGCTGTAGTGTGCCTCTTCCTGGAAGATGCATCTGCTGCTGATGAGGCTCCCACAGAGAATGGTTTGACAAAGACTCCAGAAGCAGTAGCAGATGGGATGACAGTTGTGGATGGGGAGAATGGGGGTTTGGATGTTGATTCTCGGCCCTCTCATGCTCATGTTCTTGGGCATTCCAGTACTGCAGAAGGCTGTAATGAGATCATGCCTCTTTCTGAGTCAACTGAGGAAAAGTTATCTGACAAGTGCCGAGGCCAGTCTAAGAGGAGCCTAGCTGAGTGCATTTCAACTGCAGAGGATGAGGAGTGGTCAGCATTAGAGGGTGTTACCAGGGTGAATAGTCTGCTTAGCCTTCCCAGATTTTTATCTAGTGATAAAAGTGCGGCCAACTGGAGAAAATGGTTATGATCTATCTGAGGGCTGCCAGCACTTCATTTTACACACCAAATGGAACTAGAAGAGTTCTACATCAACCTGTTATTTCTCAGCAAACTGCATTATATTATCACTAAGAGAATTTGCAGGTATCAAGTTTCTGGATGCAGACTGACTGATGCCACACACAAATGTTACAAATGACGCCCTGACTCAATGTGTTGTCAAGGCTGCAAGATTTTTGTTGATAATACCATTAGAAGGTGGATTACATATTATGTTGTTTGTTGTGAAGTGGATTGAGCGTACTTGCTCTCTTTTGTGGTTTATTCTTGTCTGAGGAACATCCAGCTTTGAGTTCGTAACAATAGAATTTATTGATTTATTTGGTAAAAGCTAAGCAGTACAAGCTGGTGTGCTTCCTTTGTTGATATGCTTTGGTTGCTCCCCATTTTTAGCGGTCAATTGGGCTAGCTATAGCATGTTCTTGTTGTGGAAGGCAATAGCCAAGGCTGCCTTGTGAAAAAAGGGTTTGGCCCTTCACTTTGTTGGTTCAACTAGTTAACTAGGGCAGTGGAGTTTGGGCAGGCAATATATAACAGTCGCTTAATCGGATGGTGGGAACCTCAATTCGTTAAAGTATCGGTCGTTTGGTTGCTAAACTGGTTGACTTACTTCCTTCAACGGTCACTTGCAAAAGTATAATGGTTAATTGAGTGGTTGACCAATTCAGCTGTAACTTGTTCCTAATAGGTTGTTTCAACTTAAAGCTCCTATTTAATACTCTTAAAATTCACTTACGAGGTTAGCAACTACTGAGAATCATTCACATTCTTTGAAAATCGGTTTCTTAAGAGCATTTATTCCAAAACTTGCAGCATCCATTTAGTACACCTTGACGTTTAGCTATTTTTTGGATTATATTGTTGGAATACCCTGGATAAATCTAGTCCATGCCCTAGATCACTAAAACATTATTATTATAAGAATGGAAAAGGGCCATTTTTATAGATTCAGAGGTGAGTAAGGGGGGCGGAGCTTGAAGAGTGAAGCGAGCCGCGCTAGCCTATTATGTTTTTCAGCAGCAAGCTACGGTCTAACGACCCCCTAACAATGGTTGGGGTGAAAAGTCCGGTTCCAAACCTTTCTAAAATTCTAATAATAAGGTAAGCTTTCAAGCCCCTTTACTGGATATTCTATTAGTAAAGGGCGCAGTGAACTGTAATTGTGAAAAGGTTGGAAGATCTGGCCAAAGAAGGTAATAGCCTTGTAGATTCGTTCCCATGGTTTGATCCTTCCTAGTAAAACGCGGCGTGTTCGAATTTTGATCTTTTTTACTCGGGAAAGGGGGACCACCCTCTAAGCCTAAGTATTCCTCAATGATCGATAGTGTACAAGTATCGTGAGGGAAAGGTGAAAAGAACCCTATTTAGGGAGTGCAATAGGGAACCTGAGATTTGATGCGAACAATCAATCGAAGGAGTGGAGCTTAGAGCCTTTACTTTAGATTCTATTAGTAAAGCGCACTCACTCTAACGGCGTACCTTTTGCATAATGGGTCAGCGAGGAAATGGGAACAGCAACTTAAGCCATTAGGTGTAGGCGCTTTCCAGAGGTGGAATCTTCTAGTTCTTCCTATTTGACCCAAAACTGATCGATCTAGCCATGACTAGGTTGAAGAGAGCTCTTACTAGCCTTGGAGGATCGAACCCACGTATGTGGCAAAATACGGGGATGACTTGTGGCTAGGGGTGAAAGGCTAACCAAGATCGAATATAACTGGTTTTCCGTGAAATCTATTTCAGTAGAGCGTATGATGTCGATGGCCCGAGGTAGAGCACTCAATGTGCTAGGGTGGCCCCCATTTCGCCTTACCAACCCTAGGGAAACTCCGATTATAGGCCTAGATCGTTTGTACAGACAGACTTTTTGGGTGCTAAGATCCAAAGTCGAGAGGGAAACAGCCCAGATCGTACGCTAAGGCCTGGATAAAGGGTGCATGCTTCTATGGATTCTAGGTGTAGTAAAAACTAATATAGCCATAAAACATTATTTTAAGGTGAAGATGAAAAAGAAGAAATCATACCTAAGATTTGAATGTTCCCCACATCTTACAATTGAGAAAAAAAATCTTATACTTCTCATGGAATGCACAACCCAATCTAGATAAGAATAAAACTATCCATTCAATATTGCATTCATATATAAGAAAAAAAAAATCTTTCATTCATCTTTAAGGCTATGGGATGAATTCCTAACCTACAAAACAAAATTGGCACACCCCAATATTAAATCTTACATGTCAAAGATTTCATATATTGGTTGATACTAGTTGTTAGGATTTAATATATGGGCTTTACGGTGCATGCATCTAAGATCCCAAGTGTGATCGTGATGGAAGCATTAACAAAATAAAACATTTAACCTCATAGGGTATATTAGAAATCATACCTATGTTTTGATTGTTCCCAAACTCAAATTCTTTCGTTGAAGAGATCTCGAAATCCTTATGATATTCTACTCAATCACTCCTTTGAACCTTGACACTTGTGTTTAGTGGCTACACATCTTTAGAGGAATAGAGATGGATGTTAGGATAGGGTCCTTAAAAGCGAGACATGATATAACAAAGTTAGATTTCACCTTCTACTTACTATATGTTTATGCATTGATATTGATTTGAGGATTAAGACCTATATCACTTACGTTGTACATGAATTAGGTGTATTAGGAGTTGCGTAGAAGACACAAGTTATTAGTTCCTAGTAAGATGATACATAGTTCATAGTCGGCTCATTGATTTAGGAGACTTTAAGGCATTACCTCTTAATTGGAGGGATGACTTGCCTTGACTGTTGGGATGAAGTTCCCATTATGAGTGCACTAATGTGTATGGTTACACATTAGATAAGACCTATAGTGAATCGTGACATAAGGTTATCGAGTTGTCATGATTCACTAAGTTACAATATTGCATGGACTCTCAATCTTGAGAGAATATTAAGCCCATGCTGAAATCAATAGAAGACTTTGATCTATAGGTGAGATACTAAAGTGGTCATATATTCTCTATGGATTGGGTTACAATTAATGGAGGTTGGTGACAACAGGTATTCTTAATAGAGGCACTATAGTATCTTATGAGATTGAGATAGTGTGTCCCCTTGGGCAATTCAATGGACATGTGATCATGAAATCTGTGGCTATAGTAATTCCTTAATTGAAATTTGATATATGTTTATTATAAGTTAGAGTATGTCAATTGATCACATAATAAGAAGACTTTTGTAACTCAAAGATTGGAGAGGTAATCTTGATGGGTTGATAGCACTACTTTGTTAGATTATGAACATTAATTCATGGGGAATTACATGCAATGAATAATAGGATATAAATTTGAGCTTTTGTTTGTAATTAATTTCATAGGATACTAGAGTGTAATTGACTCTCTTTGGTAGAGTGCTAAGTCAACTTTAGAATTGAATTTTGAGGGAGCTAGTATTTTCTTATGGGTCTTAGTGGTCTCATTCAAGCTCCTAGTTCATAGTGGCATGTTTGTTTTAAGGGATTTGGATTTCTAATTCATAAGTGTGCACAAGAGAGTTTATGTGAAAATGCATTTATATCATCTGTAATTGCTTGAATCTCGAGATGTTCTTCGAACCAATCATAGGCCAACTATTGGATTAGGTTGCAACAGATCTTATGAATGGTCTTTTTGGAATGACCTAATTAATTAATTGGAACCTAATAGGGTTAATTAATTAACTAGGACTTAGATGGGTTGGATTAGGTGATTCAAACCTAATTTAGGCTCAAGTTACTTAAGCTTACAAAGAGCCTTATAGAAATCCCTTTAGAGGTTTAGAGTTTAGACTTTTGTCATTTTGTCCTTATGAGAGAGAAACCCCAACCACTCTCATAGGAGAGAGAGAAGCCCACATTTCTTTTATGATAGGACCCATGAGGGGAGAGATCGGATGGAAGACTTTTGGTAGATGAGTTTTACAACTACTACCATAGTTTCAACATTTTCATTGGAAAGGATTTGATCTTGGAACATCCAGATCACATAGGTTTGAGGTTCTATCTCTACATCTATGTTCTTTATTAGTTTTTGATGCCATATTTTCCTACTACAATAGATCTAGAGAAGACTAAGATAGAATACATGCACCCTACATGATCCGAGTTAGGGAATAGAACAATCTAGAATTCCCAACAATTGGTATTAGAGTCAAAGGTTTGGTTATTGCATGTTAAATCTATTCCAGGTTATGATCTTACTTGTTTTATAGGGTTTTTCCTTTTCATCCCATGGCTTAAAGGGATATATGTATGGATGTTTATTTGTTCTTGTGAATGAATATGGATTAGTGTGATATCTAATTTCTTTTTTCTCTAGATTAGGTTGTAAGCTCTTGGTTTAGGAGCATAGGATTTTTATATTTTGATGTAACAATCATTTTTATTCATAGATAGGTTGTAAGCTTCATTTCAACGGAGCATAAGATTCTTCTACATTATAAAAATAAGATTTTTATCCATCTTTGTAACCTAAGGAAGATTGCAATCCAAGTATTTAGAAACATCCTTGGTTGAGAAACCAGTCCATAAAAGTTTTCCAATGGAAAAGTGGCCAGAAAAGGTTGGAAAAACAACCTCGAGGTGCGCAGTTGTAGGCGTCAGCACTCAAGTACATAGATTAGCATCCAAGTGGCCTATATTGCTTAAGTGCTCATCGAGTGTTTAAGCGTGTTGCTCAAGCACTTTAAGTTATTTCTAGTGCCGTTTAAGAAAATTTTTGATGTTTGAGCTCTTGATGATTTATTGGTAATTTTGGGATATTTTAGAGATTGTTTTTTTTAATTCCTAACACTATTTTTAGTTGCAGGTATTTTTGGTGATTTGGATTTTATCCAAATATATTACCAATTATGTAATAGGATCCTTAAAGGCCATGGGGAGATATTTATCTAATTATTTTCCTATTTGTTTCATGCTTTTTATGTATTGCATATGTGGCCTAAAATAAAATATTTTGGTTTCTTATATGATATAAATTTTCATGAGAAGTTCTTTCCAAATATTATTTATTTAGAATTGGATGTTGCTATTTCCTTTTGGAACTTTCCTAATATTATGGGATAAGTGGTTCTCTAGGCTCTTCCTCTTTGAGAGAAAAACAACAACACCTATGTTAATCCTTAAAGCTATCCTCCCCTAAAATGAGGTTAGTACTAAGAGTGCGTTTGACAGTGATTTTAGGAAGTGTTTTTAGTCTTTTTAACATTTGAAAATTTTTATCTTTTAAGTATTAAAAATGCTAGAAACATTTCCTAGAATCACTACCAAACACATTCTTAGAACTTGTTTGGTAATGATTCTAGGAAGAGTTTTTAATATTTCTAATACTTGAAAAATTTTATCATTCAAGTGTTAAAAATGTTAGAAACGCTTTATAAAATCACTACCAAATGCACACCAAGTGTTTCAGGCTCTCCCCCCTTTAGAGAAGAAGGACTATGTTCGAATAAGGAAAATTCAAGGAAAGGAAATTGAGAACGATTTCCATTTAGCACAAGCTTTCCAATTTAGATAATAAATAAAGGTTTTGAAAATTTTCATAATAGAGAATTTATAATAAAAAGGGTTACCAAAATACTTTTTAGAAGTTTTAATAATTTAATGAGTATAAAATATTTTGAAAGTACTTTCCAAAATAGACTGTTTGATTCCTTTAAGAAAAGTATTTTTGGAAGTTTTTCATGGAGAATATTTTTTCCATTAAAGAATTATTAAAGGTTGTGATTTTGGCAATTTTAATAGAATAAATTATTATGAAAATTAGATTCCATAATAATATTTATTAAATTAGGAAGGTGTAGGGATGAAAGCAAATTTGCGAGGAATTTTGAATATAAGAGCTAAAGTAGTTCCTTTCTTGGATAAGGTGCTCTTAAGATTTAAAAAGATCTCATAAATTGGTGATTTCCTTGTTACCTAGGTTTCCAATTGGAAAATAAATATTATGAAAATCTTCATTAGAGATAATTCATCATTAGAATGTATTACCAAATAAGAATTTTAGTAATTTGATGAAAATAAATTTCTTTGAAAGTATTTCTTAGATAAATATTTATTGATTGGAATTGTGTAAGACAAAGAGAAATTTTTATGAAAGTGGATTTTAAAATTTGAGAGTAGATATTTTATCAAAATTTATTTTTGAAATAAAATACTCTCATATAAATTTTAAATTTTTCAGGATGACATTCTCCTATTACACTAGGTTTCTAATTAGGAAATAAATATTTTTTTGAAAATTTCAAAATAGATAATTTATTCATCAGGGAAATTATTAAAATTTTAAAATGCTCTTAATTAACTCAAACACATGGCCTCCCTTATCCAAACCATATTGATTTGGGTTTGTCACCAACCCACCCGTGGGTTGTTGTACCTTATGAATCAAGGGATATGGATTGTTTAATTAGACGAGACCAAACATGTTTTCCACTCCATTGGTAGGGTTCTTCACTTAGTGACATTGATGTCAAGGACAATGGTTATACACTTAACTTGGATATGAAGTGGTCGAATCACCCACCACAGTCCTACTTGCATAGTCCAAGGGCCAAACTTTAAGGTATGTTGATCTTGCTTTAGGTATTTTCATTAGTTAAAATAGAGAGATCAGTTTGAGAGGGTCTTTAACTAGTGATAAGCTCATGACTGATCCATCATAGGAAATATATGATCAACTTATGATCTTACCTATATGTCAAAGCCATTACTAATTTTAGTACAAGCTCAATATTCTCTCAAGGTTGAGAGATAACACAATTAAGCAGCTTGGTGAGGCCATGACTACTTGATAGCCTTAAGTCATGACTCATCGTAGGTTCTGTCAAATGTGTAACTGATTACTACTCAAAAATGCTATTTTGGAAGCTTGTAATTAACTCTTTTAATCAATTTTGAGTAGTAGTTATCACCTTTTAACCCAATTAACATATTAAGGACCCTTGCAATCAATTCTAATCAAATTGTGTAAGTTTTGGTGTTTTTGATAGCTTTTTGCTCACCAAAGCAATCAAAGATTGAGGAGAGTTCTTTGGAATCCATGGCAAAGCTTTTGGAAAGCTCAAATTCATGAAGAACCAAGCTTTGAAGCTTTAAAGTCCTTTGCCATCAGCAAATCCGGATGCAAGGAGGAAAGCAAAGAGGAATCTGCCATGAAGCAAAACAGGGGACAGTTGCTGCAGTCTTCTTGGGCACTTTTGGAGCACTTCCCGAAGTCCAATTTATGCATGCTATATACCATTTCAAATCTCAGGAAGTCAACAATCCAATGCTTCAAACGGTGCATGATTCGGAGTTGAAATGAGGGAGTTACAGCCATTGCAAGAAGATCGCTCCAAGCTGAAGGCAGAATGTTGCACGGCTGCGAAATCAGCCTTTGGCTGCGAAATCAGCCTTTGGCTGCGAAAATGTTGTCCTTTGGCTGCGAAATTTCGCAGCCATTTTGCACAGTGCCGCGGTGTCCTGAAGCTTCCCGATAGCTGCAACCGACATCTTGAGATCTTTTTGCTTTAGATATTTGATGTCTAAATTCCCAAACTCTCCTTGTAATCCACCAATTAGAGAATTCCTTAGCTAGGAAGGTTGGAAAAACTTGCCTATATATTTCCTTGCATCCGTTGTAAATCAAATAATGTAAAGACATCTCAAGAGCTTTTCCAGAGACAACCTTATGTAGATATATAAAATATATACAGAGCCTTGCTCTTTTTTTTTTCCTTCTCGTCTTTGTTTTCTCTTTCATTTTCTTTCTAGCCAAACATCCTCTGAGGATTTTTCCCAGAGGATGAGAGGCTAGACTTTTTGTTTCTTGGGTGAAGGAAGCCAGGTAAGGTGCCGGCATGCATAAGTGTGAGTTTTTGTTGTTTCCATTTTTAATGAAAAGAAAGTGTGACCCGTTTATGGTTTCTATGTTTTTAGTTAACTTAAAACGCCTTTGAATCACCTGGGCCAACACTTGGTAAGGCAAGTGGACTCCGTCCATTGAGTTTCACTAGTTTATCTCTTGCGAGCCTTTGGGAGGTGATTCAAAGGTAGGATTTTCTAGACCAGCCAACACTTGGTAAGCTTTTGGACTCCAAGGAGACATCCATTAGTTATCTCTTGCGAGCTTTTGAAGGATAATCCAAGGTTAAAGATCCCCTTGAATGGTAAATGCTAGGTGAGAGGCACGAGCCATTGCAAGGTGTATCAGTGAGAAGGTTTTAGTGCTGAAACCATTAATGGTAAGCATCTGTACCACACCGGTTAGAGAATTAACTATATGTTAATTCTCTAATGCGAGGAAAAGAAACAAGTGACCGGAATCTCCTCTTTTGTAGATGGCACCTGATCCTAGTGACCTGAAGTCCCAAGAAACACCTTTCTTTCTAATTACTTTTAGTTATTTTCAGTTTGGTTAGCTTAAAACCATTCATTTCCATGCAAATTTATGTTTTCTTTTAAAGCTAACCTTGGAAAGGAAAACCACCAATTCATCTTTGAAGTAATATCAATTGTGAAGTGAAAACCCATCTCTGTGGACGATCCTAGAGCCACTATGCTATGCTAGCTATGCTACCCTAGTATATGGTGAAATAGGTTTATAAATTTTGTTGATAACTCCCGTCTGAGGATTGAAATCAAAGCTCATCAGTTGATTGATCTAAATCAATCAGAACACCAATTGGGGACGAATCAGTAACCATACACACTAGTGCTCCCACCATGGGAAACTTATTCTGATGTTAAGACTAATCATCCCTCCAATTAGCAGGTGATGCACTACAAACCCTAATGGGTTGCCTAGACCCATGAACCAGATGTGAACAAGTCATCTATTTACGAGAAACCCATGACTTGGATCTTCTGTGCAACTCGTAATGCACCTAAGTCATGTACAATGCAAAAAATGTAGGTAAGAATGCTCATAAAGTGTAATGCATGAAATAAGGATAGATAAAAGTGAATCTATAACATCATTAAATAAATAATGAATTCCAAATTTATTATATCATGTCATGCTTTTAAGGGTTCTATCTTAACATTAGCCTAGTTGAGAAATACCACTCATTTACTTTTGTGCAACCTTACGTGATTACAAAATGTCTTTATGGACATAAGTGAAATAATACCCATCCAATCCTTATAAACTATGTCATCAAGGTATATGAGCTTGAGTAGGGATTATTAGGATTTATAAGAAACAATTGGAATCCGATTTTGAAATTGACTGAACATCCCACTACAAAGAGTCAACTGCACTCTAGTACTCTATGTGCATAGTGTTCAGGTTCGTGACTTGCTATCCACTATATATAGTCTTTCTATGAACTGGTTGTCTATAGTTTAACAATGTAAAAACTATTAGCCTTTCAAGACTACCTCTGTAATTCTTAAGTTACAGATTCTTCTATTGTGTGATCAAATGACATAATTTAACTCATTAAGAGTATATGTTAAATTCCACTAAATGAATTATTGTGGGTCTACAAATTTTTTGATCACACATCCTTAGGATCACCCAAGATGACATATTGTCTCAAAGTCCATGAGATATCATGGTGTCTCTATTGAGAATATTTATTACTATTGGTTTCCATTAATAATGACCCAATCCATAAGGGAATATATGATCACATTAAGATATCACCTGTAAGTCAAAACTATTGCTTACTTATGCACAAACTCAATGTTCTCTCAAGGTTGAGAGACAATATAGTGTAGTATCTTGGTGAAGTCATGACTACCTAATAACCTTATGTCATGTCTCATTGTAGGTCTTGTCCTATATATAACCCATATACAGTAGTACACTCACCATAGGCAGCCTATCCCAATAACCAAGATTAATCATCCCCAATTAGGAGGTGGTACATTACAACCTCAAATGGATTGCCTAAGTCTACTAATCAATCGTAAACAAATCATTTACATGCATGGAATACATGACTTGGATCTTCATTGGGTAAGACCTATGGTGAATCATGATGTTAGACTATTAGGTTGTCTTGATTCACCAAGCTATTATATTGTATGGATTTTCAACCTTGAAAGCATATTGAGCCTATACTGAAATCAATAGAAGACTTTGACTTACGAGTGAGACCCTAAAGTGGTTATATATTCATTATAGATTGGGTCACTATTAATAAAGGCTGATGACAACAAGTATTCTTAATGGAGGCATAATGGTATCTCATTGGATTGAGATAGTGTGTCTCCTTAAGTGATGTAAAGGACATGCAATCATAAAATCTGTGGTTGAAGTAATTCTTTAATTGGAATATAACATATGCTTTGTTTGAGATAAAATATGTCAATTGATCACATAGAAGGATTTTTAACTTAAGGATTAGAAATGTAATCTTGATGGGTTGATACCATTATCCTATTAGATTACAAACATCAATTCATGGGGAGTGTTCATGCAATGAATAGTAGGTAACAGACTTGAGCTATAGCTCATTGTAATTTCATTGGATATTGGAGTGTAGTTGACTTCATAATTAGATTTTGAGGGAGTTATTATTTTTCTATGGGTCTTAATGGTCCTTGTTCAAGCTCCTAGTTCATGGTGGCACGTTTAAGGCATAAACTTCAAGAAAAGTCCCTTGATAAAGATTCAATGAAAGATAAAGCACAAAAATTTTGATTTTTAATTTAAGGGATTTAGGTTCCTAGTTCGTAAGTGTGCGGTGTTTCGGTAAAAATACAAAGTTGCACTAGATTTTACGAATAATCTTTTTAGGATAGGCTAATTAATTAGTTGGAGCCTAATATAAACCCTCTTAAGGGTTTATGATTTAGACTTTTGTCATTTTGTCTTTTAAAGAGAGAAACCTAATTCATTCTCATGGGAATAAGAGAAGCCAACCCTTCTCTTGTACCAAGATCCATGGAGGGAGAGATCGGGTGGGACTTGACATCTTCATCAGATAGGATTCGATGTAAGGACATTCATATCACAAGTTTGAGTTTCTATCTCTAGATCTATGTTCTTTATTGTTTTTATGATGCTGTATTTTTCTTTTGCAATAGATTTAGAAAAGCCTAGGATAGAATCCATGCACCCTATGTGATCCGGGGCCAAGGAACGGAGTAATCCGTAGTTCCCAACAATGAAGAACTTTTCCAAAACCACATTTTAAATGGTTTGAAGTGTCTCAACCCTAAATTCCTAAAAGGGTGTATATAGACAATCTTGCTTACGAGGTTCTAATTAATTAATTAGCCTTATTAAGTTCTAATTAATAAATTAGCTCAATCCGAAAAAACTAAAATTCATTAATCATAAAATCTTATGTAACCTTATATTTTTACCAAAACACTCTTATATGCATAAATGATTAATTCTCTATAAAACCTCAAGACTTTATGCCAACAAAGAGTATGAGTAAGGACCATTGGGAGCTAAAGGAAAATACTAACTCTTTTAGAATCTATTTCTGAAGTTGACTCAACACCCCATTAAAGAGAGTAAACCTAACTCTAGTACCTTACAAAATTACATCGAGGTAAAGATTGATTGAATCAAATTTAATCAATATCTTAGAATACCTCTCATGGTGTAGTTTTTCTTATGTGAAAATTTTATTTTTATTTTTCTCATCTTTGTAACCTAAAAGGAAAAGATAAACATGTTAGGATAGAGCCCTTAAAAGCATGACATGATGTAATAAATTTAGAATTCATTATTTATTTAATGATTTTCTAGTTTCACTTTTATCTATTCTTATATTATGTATTATACTTTATGAGCATTATTGCTTCCATCTTTTGCATTATATTTGACTTGGGTGCATTTGGAATTGCACATAAGATCTAAGTCATGGGTACATTGTAAATAGATGATTTGTTCACAATCAGTTCATGAGTTTAGGAAACCCATTAGAGGTTGTAGTGTATCACCTCCTAATTGGAGGGATGACTGGTCTTGGCTATTAGAATGAGTTTCCCATGGTGAGTGCACTAGTGTGTATGGTTACACATTGGATAGGACCTACGATGAGTCATGACTTAAGGTTATCAAGTAGTCATGGCCTCACCAAGTTGCTTCATTGTGTTGTCTCTCAACCTTGAGAAAAGATTGAGCTTGTATTAAAGTTAGTAGTGGCTTTAACCTATGGGTGAGATCATAAGCTGATCATATATTCCCTATGGATTGGGTTACTATTGATAGAATCCGGTAGCAAAAAAGACATTATGATATCTCATGATATTGAAAGTGTATCCCATTAGGTGATCTTAAGGAGGTGTGTTCATGGACATTATGGCCATAGTAGTTCCTTAAATGGAACTTGGCATAGGCTTTTTGAGAGCTAAGGGATGTCAGTTGAATACACAATATGAGGATTTGTAACTCAAGGATAGTAAAAGCAGTCTTGAAACGCTAATAACTTTTACCTTGTTAGACTATAAACACCATGTTCATGGAGAGACTAAACATAATGGATAGCAGGTCACGAACCTGAAACATAATGTCACGTTGTTATTTGAATAGGATATTGGAGTTTAGTCGATTCTCTATAGTGGGATGTTGAATCAACTTTAGAATTGGATTATGAGGGAACTCATATACTTTGTTGCCACAAATTATAGGGGTTGAATTGGCTTTAGGTTCACTTTTGTGCATAAGGGTGTTTCAGTAATTACGTAAGGTTACATAGAGGTAAGTGAACAAGGTTTCTAGATTGGGCTAATTGATTAATTAGTAAGCCCTATTGGGTTAATTAATAAATTCAGACCCATTTTGGGCTAGATTAAGTGACCTAAGCCTATGTGGTCTCAAGTCACTTAAGCCTAGTTAGGAACCTTATAAATACTCCCTAGGGGTTAGGGTTTCCATAACATTTTGTCTTCCACCATCTAGAGAGAAAGAGATCCATAATCTTCACTCTCATTTCCTCCCCACTAAAAGTATGCCAAGAACAAGGTTGAGTCATTGGGTGGAAGCTCGTGGGTTTACAAGACTTCAAACAACTTCAAGGTCATCTTCAACACTTGGAATTTAAGGTTTGGAAACATCCAAACCTAAAGGTTAGTACTTTAACCCTAAAAGATCATTATTTATTTATTTTATAAATTGGTATTGCTTTTGTTGCTTAGATTTAAGATGCTAACAAAACATTCCATAACTTCAATCACATCCATGGTGGAGAAACCAACTTGGAAAGGAAAGTTTTTTGGTGGAAAACTAGTTGAAATCCATAAAGGAAGCAACTCGGGTAGGAGATGCAGGCGGTAGTGCTCCAATGCTCAAATTAGCATTTTAGTGGCCTTCTAGTGGGCATTGGATGCTTGGAAAGCCTTTAAGTGCACAAAGTGATTTCGAGATGTTACTTTGGGCACTTAAGTGCGTAAGGAGTAGTAAGGGTAATTTTGGCAGCTTTGGGGACCTATGTAATAGTTTAAGATATTTATTGTCTAACCTTAATTTGGCTATAGGTATATTTTTGGTAATTATGGATAATTTAGATCTTATCCAAATTTTAAGACCAAACATGCAATAAGATCCCTAAAGGTCATGGGAAAATTTTATTTTTCCTTATTTCATTTTATGCTATTTTGTTAATTGCATGTATGACACAAAGTAAGATGTTTTAGTATTCTTAAAAATAAATTTTCATGAGAAGTGTTTTATAAGATTATACATTTAAATTAGATGTTGTTGGATAAGATTATTTTTCCTTTTGGAATTATCCTTTTGGTTTAAAATAAGTGGTTCTCCAAGCTTTTATCTCTAAGATAAGGAGAATAACACATATGGTGGTCCTTCAGGCTCTTCTCCATAAGAGAAAGAGGATAACACCAAGTCCTTTAGGCTTTCCCTCTAAGAGAAGAAGGACTATGTTAAATAAAGAAAGTTCAAGCATAAGGAATATGAGAACAATTCTTTTAACACAAGTGTTCCAATTTAGGAAATAAATAAAGGATTTAGAAAATCTCATAATAGAGAATTTTTTGTAAGGAACTTAACACAACTAAATAAGCTCTTTTCACAAAAGATTAGGTGAGAGAAGGCCTAGCAAAGCCCACGACCTCTATTTTCAAGCCCATCTTGATTTGGGTTCATCACCCTAATGGTAGGTTAGGCCTAAGTAATCAAAGAATGTGGACTTTCCATATGGACTACAATAGATATGTTTATGATGGGAACAACCACCCCAATAGTGGGGTTCTTCATTTAGTTTCATTTATGTCAACGATAATGGTTACATACTTAACTTGGATATGAAGTGGTTGAATTGCCGACCATGGTCCCACTTGCTAGTCTAAAGGCTAAACAAAAAGGTATGTTGATCATTCCTTGAGTTTGATTAAGGTTGGGAGATTAATCTAAGATGGTCTCTAACTAGTAATAACGTTATGACCTGCCTACTATAGGCTTGATTCTTATGATACTAGAATACCTTACAAATAGATATGTAATCCCGAGAGCTCTAAATGTTTGATAAATTTATACTTGCTTTGATGTGAATGCTTTGTATTTTCATTCATGGTTTTTATTTCTAATATAGATATCATGTCATATAATCCTTTTAATGTCACTTTCACTACTAATAAATTGATGAGACCAAACTATGTGGATTGAAAAAGAAATTTAGACATAGTACTTACTTTAGAGGATTTAAAAAGGGTAACACAAGATTTTGCTCCTACTGCCCCTAATGAACATTCCATGTAAGAGAAGAGGGACACATATCATAGTTGCATAAGGTAGATCAAAGGGCCAAGAGTATTATACTTGGTTCTTTGTATAATGTGTTTCAACATCAGCATATGTCTATGCAAATGCCTTATGATATTCTCCTCAATTTGCATGAAATGTTTAGTGGTAAGGGCAAGTTAGCCAAACAAGTTGTCCTAAGGACTATTATGAATGCTAATATGTCATAAGGAATTCCTGTTAGAGATTATATGATTCATATGACTGAACTCTTTAATGAGATAAAGATTCTTAGAGTTGAGATCGATGGGGAAACCTAGGTTGATATGACCCTAAAGACCTTGCCAAATTCTTTTAGGTAGTTCAAACTCAACTATACCATGAATAGATTGGTGATAAGCTTACTTTAACTGATGAAAGAACTCTAGACGACTGAAAGGATTCTCAAGAAGCAAAAGGACGTTCATATGGTAGCCAAGGGTTCTTTAGATTCTTTTAGCAATTTTGAGACCACAAATAGAAAAGAAAGTTCAAGGTTAGAAGCAAGAAAAGCATATGGAAGGGTAAGTGCTTCCTTTGTGAAAAGAAAGGCCATTGGAAAAAAAAAATACACAAAATTTATGAAAAAAAAAGAAGGTATGCATCATTTGCTTTTAGTTGAATCATGTTTAATGGTGGATTTCACCAACTCTTAGTGGATAAATTCTAGGGCCATTAACTATATTTGTAATTTTTTTTATAAGGGTTTCAACTAAGGAGAAGATTGTATATGGGGAGATGTAACTAGATCTAGCTTCTAAAGCGAGGATTATTATGTATGCAGTAAGAGATGTTACCCTTATCTTAGATAATGGTTGCCTTTTAGAGCTCAAAAATTGTCTCTATGTTCCTAATTCTAGAAAGAATTTGATTTCGGTTTCTAGTTTATGTAAAATGAATTATCTAGTGGTTTTTAATAATAAACAAGTTTTCATATTTTTTTAATATGATTAGGATCATTGGTTAATAATCTTTATTATATATCTTCAATATCTATTTTGTAAAGTAATGAGAATTATCATATCTCACTTAAAAGAAAGGAACTTAGCACAATCAAAAACAACTTTGGCACTCTCACCTAGGTCATATTCATCTAAACATGATCCAAAGTCTAGTTAAGTCTAGAATACTGCACTCTTTGATTTTAGAGGATCTTCAAGTCTTCAAATCTAGTAAGGAAGATAAAACGACCAAGAGACCCTTTACTACTAAAGGATATATGGTCAAGGATTGTTTAGAGTTAGCGCATACTAATATTTGTGTGGTCCTTTTTAATGTTCGTGCTTGAGGAGGGTATGAGTACTTTATCATCTTTATAGATGATTACTCTAGGTTTGGATATACTTACTTGATGTATAGGAAATCTAATGACTTGGATAAATTCACTGAAGTTAAGTTTGAATCAGAAAACGAATTAGGTAAATAGATTAAGGTACTTCAATCTGATTGAGAAAGTGAGTATATGTTCA
Source organism: Vitis rotundifolia (assembly GCA_030254885.1). Taxonomy (NCBI): domain Eukaryota; kingdom Viridiplantae; phylum Streptophyta; class Magnoliopsida; order Vitales; family Vitaceae; genus Vitis; species Vitis rotundifolia. The sequence goes on from CM058169.1 coordinate 9,513,868, forward strand.
TCCAGTTCGATTCTTTCCTTAAGAAGCATGAGATTATATCCCAATTGAGTGTACCTCGAATTGCACAATAAAATAGAGTAGTGGAAACAAGAAATCAATCATTGATGGGCATAGTGAGATCTATGATGAGTTTCTAATAACTTCTTATATCCTTTTAGGGATATGAATTGGAGACTGTGACTTACCTACTTAACCTAGTACTTTCAAAGTTTATACCTTTGACTCCTACAAAGATGTGGATAGATCATAAACCTACTTTGTGACACATTCGTATTTGAGGGTGTTTTAGACACAGGTTGAAACCAAAGGTAAACAAGTTGGAAGCAAGGCTAGAGATATGATAATTTGCAAGCTATTTAAAAGGAATGAGAAGGTATTACTTTTATAGTTAGGTTAACCAAAATGAGGATGAGCCTTATGTATACAAGAAGATGTAAGGAAGCATATTATGTTTTTTTATCTTTTATATTGATAACATTCTACTCATTGGAAATGATGTAGGGGTATTGTTATCAGTCAAGATTTGGTTATTTACTAAATTCCAAATGAATGATCTAGGAGAAGTGAAATTTATTCTTGGGATTAAGGCCTTTTAAGATGAAAAAAAATAGAAAATCACCTACATTGACAAGCTTTTGGTCACTATGTGATACAAGACTCCAAGAAAGGTTCATTACCCTTTAAGCATAGAGTGTTTCTTTCTTAGAATTAGTGTCCTAAGACACTTGAGGAAAAAATATTGCATGAAGGTAGTAATACCCTATGCCTTAGTAGTGAGAAACTTTATGTAAGGGATGCTATGTATTAGGGCAAATATTTTCTTTGTTGTAAGGATCAATCCGACTTGGGACTAGAGCATTAGACTATGGTTAAGCATATACTCAACTATCTTAAGAGAATGAGGGATTAGTATCATTATGATAAGTTAGTACCCCTTGGTTACATGAATTTATATTTACAATCTAATAGAGACTCTTGCAAGTCTACCTCTAGATTTGTATTCACTATAAAAGTCAAGTATGTTGTTGATTTTGAAGCAACAAAGGAAGTCGTTTGGCTTAGGAAGTTCCTAATAGAACTTTGTGTAGTACCCTTAATTATGTCACCCTTGATATTGTTTTGTGATAATAGTGAGGTGATGACACAGTCTAAAGAACTGAGAAACAATCAGAAGGGAAAACACATAGAGAGGAAGTATCACTTGATATGTGATATAGTAATGATAGGAGACGTGGTTGTGGAGAAGATTGCTTCTATGCAGAACTTGGTGGATCCCTTTACCAAGGCTTTATCTACTAGAGCCTTTAATGGTTATAGGGATAACATAGGTGTCACATATGTTCTTCGCATAGGGTATTATCAATTAAGGCACATGGACTTTGAGGCACTATGTCTCCTTAGTTGATCCTAAGGATGTGTGATCATGAAATCTATACATGGAGCCACATTTTTCGCATGCGCCTTACTCGATGGTGAGACTTGTTTTTTTTAGAGAAAAACCGATTTTTGTAAAAATTAGAATTACCACTTATTTTTATTTTTTTTAGGGAAAAAATAAAATAAGAAATAAATCTTACTCCTTATTTGGAAAATCAAGTCTTTGAAAACCAAGTTCAAATCCAGGGGTTAGGTTATCTATTGGGAATGTATCATAAGGTAGCACTGATTGGAGCCAAAATATGTGCTCTAATGACACATATTCAATATGATTTGTGCACCAAAGGACACTAAAATCACCCAAATTGACCTAAATCAATGCTAAGGCCCTAGCCATGAGTTTAACTTGTATTTTGGAAATTTATCTCAGGTTGAAGAGAGAAAATGGTGCAAGTTGAATCACTTTAAAATTTGAAAGATCAAGAAAGGGTTAAATACGGAAATAAGCGAGTAAAGACTCATGGACTATGAGGAAAGGTAAGATGAGGATATCAAGAGTTTGAGATATGAGAAATAACCATTATAGAGTAAGAAAGAAAGCAAGAAAACATGAGGAATGAGGCATGAAGAAAGATTCAGCTGCATAGAAATTTAGAACTCAAAATCTGGTGGTAACATATACTCTGAATTTGAGGACAAATTTGGAGCACATTTTGAAGTTAATTTTAGGAATACTACATATCACTTCAAAGCTCAAGAAATCAGGAGTCCAATGCTTCAAACAGTGTGCAAATCAGAGCTGAAATGAAGAAGTTATGACCATTTGAAAACAACTGCACAAAGTTGAAGGATCATTTTGAAATTCAACTTGTGAATTTGAAATCCAATTTGAAATGACCTCAATTTTGAATTTACCCACTTCCATTTTGATGTTTCACCTCTTCTACCTCGGGAATTGCATTTAGGGCACTACATTCGCCCTAAGTGGGCCCCACAAGACTAGAAATCACCATTTTATTATTATTTTAGTCATTTTTAGGTAATTATTTTATAATAAATGGTCAATAAGAGTGTTCCACATGTTAGGTAATTGATGATATTATATAAACTCTCTTAGTTCTAGGGTTTTAAAAATCTTGGATCATCTTTTAGGAGTTTGACAACTTTTTGGGAAAGAAGACGAGAACTTTGGTTTGTTTTCTTTTCTTCTTTATTGAATATATTGTTTTTAGTTTTTTTTTTTTTTTATATTCAAATTATGTATTTTTACCCTATTATGGATTGTGAATGTGACATCACCCCCATGAGAAGCTAAAAGCCAACTTGGGGCTTGAAGCATGAAAACCTAAGGGTTAGGAAACCTATAGAAACAATGAGCAAATCATTATAACAATAAGTTTAATTATTAGTTGAATGACAATTTATCAATTTTTTATCCTATCCTTGTGAGTTAGTTTATGGAATAATATGGTAGGTTATTACCTGATACTAATGATTCTTGGTAACTCTTGATCATTAGTTATCCCAGTCTTCCCTGTTATTATTTGCCTTAAAACAAAGCTATAAGAAGTAGGAAGTGTTAAAAAGTCAAACCTTAAACTAGTAATCAATCTCATTTATTTGATAGTTTTAGGAATCTATTTAAAAAAGAAAAAGAAAAATTAGGTTTCAAATGCAATTTTGAGTTACAGAACTCAAGTTGATCACGAATGGCTAAAGACCCTAAAACCCTAAGATTTTGTTATCTCTATTTCTATAACTTAAGTTAGATTATGGAAAACCCTAAACTTGAATAAATTGAATTAAAAATCAATATTCATTTTTTTATTAATTTGGTTTCTTTTACTTAGTTTCACTTCATAAAAGTTACTTCACATATTGTTTTTCACTTAAGGATTCAAACAAAAACAATTCATTTATCCTAGTATTGATAATTTCTACAAGTCAATCCTAGAGGATGATAGCCAAAGTACTACAAAAGCCGTAGTGACTCTTTCTTTGGTTTTGCTTGACTAAAGTTGCTACGTAAAGGGCTTAGTATTTTGGACAAAAGAGAAGTTTGATCAAACACCTCTTTAAACCTTAAATAAAGGTCTCCACTAACTAAATTGAGGTAACTATGATAATTGATTTGTAAATCAGTGGGTGCCAAGGAAGTAATAATATGACAAAGGTGATGGTAAACAGAAGCATAATAATAAAATATTCACACAAAGTATACATATCAAATGAAATCAAACAAATCAGAAAGTAAAGTGCATACCTTAAAAAACAAGTCAAGCGCTTTTATGAAAAGATAAAAGTTAGTTCAAAAAATTAATAACAATAAATATAAACAATCATATTAAAATCCCACATCATACATAACATGAAACAACTCCAATAAAAAATAAAAAATGATAACAATGCATAAGCAATAATGAATTCAGTATACATTCATCTACAAAGCATGCTCAAACTAAATATATAAAAATAACATAATAATGTAAAAAGATACATACTTGATGTTTGCGACAAGCCCTCAATAAGAATCAAGATTAAAAGAACTCATAATTGTACATAAGAAAATAAGAATTATGTAAAATGAACAAAATACTCATCAACAGGTAGAAATGAAGTATCCACAAAATAAATCAAAAAAAAATATTTAGAGATGGTATTTTGTCAAAATAAAAATTAGGCATCTCTAAATTAAATCAAATTTATCATCACTCATTAGAACAGTCAACAACATAGCATAACAAAGGAGCATACAAAATAAATTTGGAAAAAAACACCTAGAAATGAAATTTCACCATGAAAAAAAAATGGACAACATCTTCTACATGTCTAAATTACAACCTAAAAGGCCAAAACATTTAATTAGGTGCTAATCAATACTACATTAATTCATATTAAGGTCATTTTACAGAATAATTAGTATTGGTTAGAACAGATAAACAATTGGACAATGTCTCCTATGTGTCTAGATTATAACCAAAAAAGCCAAATCATTAAATTATGTTTCATTTGATACCAAATTTAATCACAAATATATTGGTAAAAAAAAAAAAAAAAACAGAGGAAAATCTTATAACATGCAAAGACTAATTTAATTCCCCTATCTAGATGCATGATAAAATTAAGATAAAAATTGTATAATATATTCAACATATTTATATTATAGGAAAAATAGCAACAAGATTAAATCACATGAGAAGGATTTTTAAATTAAGCTAAATATGTAGCAGGTGTAAGAATAAGTATTTTTTTCTTCCACTTGAGGAATTAATTTTCAACAAAGCAAGATCTTAAAATTAACTTTAAGAAGTTGGATTAAAGGAAAAATATCAAACAAAATTAGGCAATAAAAAAATAAATTTTTTTTTTACAAAATCAATTCAAGTGTCCAGAATAGGGTCAGAACAGGACTTGTGAAAAAACCAATTTAAATCTATCAATTGAAAAATGATTTTAAGTCCGTATAAAGTTTGATTGACAAGTTTAAAAGGTTAGGAATATGTTCCAAACATGAAAAAAAAAAATTAGAAAAACCCTATGCCATTCTATTCCAAAGTTTCAATTCATTAGTCAGTAATACTATAAACAGTGGCAATAGGCTTTTAAAATTTGAATATATGTAGGGCTTCAACATGTTCCTATTTAATATACATAAATTTAATTCATTCATCCTCAACCTCATATAATCATTAGTAAGTTCATTAAGGCCAAGAATTGTTCCATTTTGTTTGGAGCCATGAACTAGGATTCATGTGTTTAGAATCTAAATTCATTTGAAATCAATGGAAAGATGCATACTAATTGAAATTGGTTGCATATCTTTTGAAAAAAGATTATTATTTTTTCTAACTCTAATGACCTAAGAAGAATTTTTAAGAGAAGTTGAAGGATCGATCTATTTAGGAAATGGTTTAAAAAAGAAAGAATCAATTTTAAAGACACTAAAACACATAAAATATCAAACACAAACAACCTTAGAAAAGTGTAATGTATGAAGATGATTAAGTGGTTGTAGGTGGATAATCTAAACATCCTAAACAAAAAACGAAAAAAAAAAAAAAAAAAAGAGACCCAAAAAGACCAAAGACAATATAAAAAAAAAATAGAGAATTATTTTTCTACTTATCATGTATTATCAAAGGGCCTCAATCAAGTGAGAATAATTTCAAATAAAACAATCTTAACCCCTATTCTAGTAGGTATCAATCAACATGAGATCAATAAACCATTTATCAACTTTTCATCAATATGTCACCTACAATATCTAATTAACAACAATCAAAGTGGCCCAAACAAAGAGGATTCCTATATTTAATTAAGATGGGAAGAAAAAAAATAGATGGAGAGATAATCATAATCAAGATATGCAAGGAAATAAAAAGACCATACCTCTCATCCAAAAAGATGCAAGCTTACTCCTTTCTTGTTTCCCTATGCCAAGTCTCTAGTCCTTCAACACTTCACCTTTCTTCTCAACACTCCACCTTTCTTCTCAATTTTGTATTCATGCTTCTTTTCCCCAATGACGTGATCCTTTTTTTAGGCTAATCCTACACCCAAACCTTGTCATGAAATTTACTTCTTGATACAAATTGATTTAGGAAAAGTTGTCAACGCATGAAGTGTAGCCCTTTTTGTTAGATTTTCACAACTTCAAGAATCAATTTATTTGGATATATATAGTAAAAGTTATGCCCAAAATACTGAAACTTGTTCAGCATATGATAGAAAAACTCTCTTACTCTCTCAATCTTTCCAATTTGTGAATCAAATAGAGTCCTACTCTATCTAAATCTCTAATCCATGAGTCTTTCCTATCTCTTCCTCTCCATGTTGTGTGAATCTTGAATCTCTTGTCTTCTCTAAAAAACTATCCAAAGTTGTCCCCATCTTCTGTGGCAAGTGTGGCATCCCATGTGTCCAAGAGAATCCTTCAAAGAATCTCCTTATGCGTGTAAGTCTTCCTCTATGTGTGTAAGTTTTCGCCTTATGAATTCAATCTCCAACTGTGCGTAATCTTCTCTTCCACCTTCCTAATGCATCCCAATCTTCTATCTTGTGAACTTTCTTCCTTATGGTCATATACTAGCCCACACCTTTCCTAAAGAGTCCTCTCAAAACATGAACCCAAAAAATCTCCATGCCAAAATTGTGTCTTCTTAAAGAGAAACTTGCAAAAGAGTCTTTCTTAATTCAAACTCTCCAAAAACTCCAAAATATCAATGCTCTCTTACAATGTTGTGTACAGTTTCAAAGGGCCTTCCAAAATCTTATTCTTGTTTTCCCAAATAACTCCCATGCACATGTCATCCAAGGTGATGTGAAACTATCCTAAAGTGTATTAAAAAAACTTACTAAAGTGAAATTAGATAAACTATCCTAAAATGCACCTAGATGAAATACCTTGAAGTGTACTTAAATGTAATGAACTATGAATATATCTGGATGAACTATACTAATATGCACCTAAATGGAATGAACTAAATATGCATCTAAATGAATTATCCTAAAGTGTGATTGAACTTAAAGTTTAACTAAGAATTTTCTAAAATACAACTAAGTAAGTTAGATTAATTCAATTAAACCTAGAATGCAACTAAATGAGTAAAACATAAGGTGTCACTAAGTGAGTTAAGCTAAGGTGCCACTAAGTGAGCTAAGCCAAAGTGCAACTAAGTGAACTAAGCTATGGTGCCACTAAGTGAGCTAAACTAAAGCGCAACTAAGTGAACTAAGCTAAGTGTCACTAAGAGAGCTAAGTTAAAGTGCAACTAAGTGGCTGAGCTAAAGTGTAACCAAGTGTGTTGAGATGAAGTGTAATTAAATGAACTGAACTTAAGGTGCAGTTAAGTGAGATAGACTTAAAGTGAAACTAAGTGAGTTGAACCTAAGGTGCCACTAAGTGAACAAAGCTAAAGTGTCATTAAGTGAACTAAACTAAGGTGCAATTAGTTGAACTAAACCTAAAAATGCTATTGATAGAGCTAAACTAAGAATGTAACTAAATAAACTAAACCAAAGTGTCGCTAAGTTAACTAAACTAAAAATGCATCTAAATGAACTAAGCTAAGTTGTCACTAAGGTCAATTTGGGACAAAAAAATAAATAAAAATCCCTCGATAAGGAATCTTCAAAGGTGGCTTAAAAATAGTAAACCAAATGAGTGACAATGGACCACCATAGGACGGCTATAAGCCAATGAGAAATAAAGAAAAACTTACAAAATTACACGTGCTACTAGAACAAACTAGAGGGTCTACACTATGGTGTTGTCGTGATTCCTTTAGTAGAAATTGACATATGCCTTTTTGAATTAGTATATCAAGTCATTTGATCACATAATAGGAGGATCTGAACCCAGGGAAGGTAGAGGTAATCTTGAGAGGTTGATAGTTTTCACTTTGTTAGATGACGAACACCAATTCATGGGGAGATTGTATATAGTGGATAGTAGGTCATAGACTTGAGCACTTAGTGTCTTATTATAATATACTGAGAGTATTGAAGTACAATTACTCTATGTAGTAGGATGTTGAGTCAACTTCAAAATTAGATTATGAGAGAGAATTAACATACCTTGATAGCATAGTTTATGATTGGTTCTTGGTTCACTTATGTGCATAAGGGTGTTTTGGTAAATATGCAAAGTTGCACAGGAGTCAGTGAACAATATCTTTAAACTGAGCTAATTGATTAATTGGAGTCTTGTTTGGTTAATTAATCGATAACACCTTCTTTGAGATAGATTAAGTGACCTAAGCCTAAGAAGAAACCTATAAATATCCCTATAGAGGTTAAGACTCTAGACTTTTGCCACCTCTCCCTTTAGTTTAGAGAAAGAACCCTAGCCTTCACTATCTCAATGCTTAGACTCAAGGAGTCGTAGGGTGGAAGATCAATGGTTTGTGAGATCTAGAATGACTACTACAACATTCGATTACGCTCTTTACTGCAAAAATCAATCTATGAACATCTAAATCTCAAGTATGACACTAATATATAGATTTATGGTTTTTTTTTAATGGTTTTTATAATCATTGTTTTCTATTACATTAGATCTAGAGAGTTTAGGGATAGATAACATGCACCTTACAAGTTCCATAGTCAAGGAATAGAGTAATTTAGATTCCCTAAATTAGGTGCCTTAGAAGTTGTATAGAAGATCTAAGTCATAAGTTCCTTATAAGGTGATAAGTAGTTCACAATCGATTCATGGATCTGGGTTATCCAACAAAGATTGTAGTGCACTACCTCATAATTGGAGCTATGACTTGTCTTGGCCATTAGGATGAGATTCCCATTGTGAGTGCACTTTTATGTATGGTTACAATTAGATAAAAGAATAACTATCTAGTTATGTATGCTTTGTTTCTAGTAGGTCTTTTTCTTATAGTTGCCCCTTGCTTGTTAAGTTATGAAAATTTTTTAATAGTAATGTCATTTACTTGGTGGCTTTAATTGCTTCATTATGCTCTCTTTTAATGTTATAGTTGTTTTGGTTATTATTAAGGCATGATATTTATCATTCAACTATTTTATAGTTGAATGTGGGGTCAGATCGTTACATTACCATCTTACCTATCCTTTAGGTTGGGTTTCTTCACTAATGGTTGTTCTATTCCTAAAACCGACTCATGCTATGATGTAGGGTATAGTTACATTTAATGCTTTGTAGCATGGTGGGTCCTTTAGGGGCACAATGATGACTGTTGATTGGTTCTCTTGTATCTCTCCTACTATGGTTACACATGGCAATAGATGCGCACATCCTTGCACTACTCATGGTGGTTACCCCAAATGCTTAGGTCAAGTTCATAACAATTATAGTAGGCTATTCAATTAGTAAAATCAAAACAAAAAGGTAAGGAAAAAAATCAGAGAAGAAAATGATGAGCAGAGGAAATGTTGGAATGACTTATTCATTATTGAGCAAGGGTGTCTATTTAATATATACATTGGTGAGATTATTATAAAAGTTGTACACATGTAATCTCTTAATAAAATGTAGTTGTACAAACAAAACTCTAAAAAATAAAATAAAAAAATCTAATAAACTAACATAAAGAAGTAATGAAATGAAAGAAAATCGATTTATCATGTTGGCTTAGCATCCTCCCTCAAGTTGATGGTCTGGGACGAACAATCCGTTTGCATCGAAGATTGCAAAAGTGAGATAAAGGAATAGACTTGGTCATAAAATCAACAAGTTGGTCTTTAAAAATATTGTATTAAATTTTGAGTATACGATGCATAATCTTTTTAAAAATAAAATAATAGTCTATTTCAACATGCTTTGTCTGAGCATGTAACATAGGGTTAGCACCAAGTATGTAGCACTAATTGTTGTCACAAAACAAAAGTAGTGGATTAGGAAAACAAACACGCAACTCATGTAAAATAAGTTCAATCCAAGTTACCTTTGCAGTGGCATTAGTAAGTCCCCTATATTCAAATTCAACACTGAAGCGAGACATAACCTTCTACTTTGAAGATGCCTAAGAAATGAGATTAGGACCAAGAAAAGTGTTGTATCTACTAGTACTATGGTTGTAATTAGGGCAACTAGCTTAATCGACATCAGTATAATAGAGAAGAAAGAGATCATTAGAAGCATGAACAGAAAGACCACAAGAACTTGTGTCTTAAAGTTATCGTAAGTTATGCTTGATAGCTTGCTAATGAGTAAGAGTTGGAGCATGCATAAATGGACACACTTTGTTCACGAAAAAATAGATATCTGGCCTGGTAAAAGTGTAATACTACAAAACACCAATAATGCTTCAGTATAGAGAAGGATCACTAAAGGGTTTTCCATCATGAGGATAAAGAGTAGGACCATATGCCATAGGAGTAGAGCAATGCTTACAGTCCAAAATAGTTGCACGTTGGAGAAGATCTTGAACATATTTAGACTAATGTAAATGAACACTTGATGATGTCGGCTAAAACTTAAGCCCAAGGAAACAAGGTAGAGAACCCAAATCCTTAAGTGCAAACTGAGTGTTAAGATTTGTGATAAAAGAGTGCACCAAAGAAAAGGTACTACTAGTGATGATGATATCATTCACATAAACCAAAAGAATCACCACAACTACTCTAGAAAACTAAATAAACATAGATAAGTCAAATCGAGAGCTAGAAAACCCAAGTTGCTAAAGATAAGTGCTAAGTTTATTGAACCAAACCTTTAGTGATTGCTTAAAATCATATAAAGCTTTGGTAAGTTTGCAAATACAAGTAGGGGCATCAGAATCAACAAAACCAAATAGCTACTCATCCAAATTACCATTTAAGAATGCATTATGGACATCAAGTTAATGAACTGGCTAGTTGCAAGAAAGAGCAAGAACTAACACAATCCTTATAATAGTAGGCTTGACCACAGGGCTAAAAGTCTTAAAGTATCGAGTCCTAAAGTTTGAAGAGAACCTTTGGCCATGAGTTGTGCCTTATAATGCTCAATGGATCTATTAAGTAGAAGTTTGATTTTACAAACCCATTTGTAGCCAATAATTTTCTAATTTGATGGTAAAGGAACCAAAGTTCAGGTATTATTCTTATGGAGAACAACAATTTTAGCATGCATAACTGCTATCAACTCTGGTGATCACAAGGCCTATTTGATAGAAGTAGGTTCCATAGCATGTGAAATTATGTTGGTGAGATCTAAAACACCATATCTACCATGAATCAATATGACATGAGTGTTAATGTTCTTGGGTTTCTTGTGAATGTTACATCCTAGAAAAGTATAAGAAAGACCACTAATAGTTTCTTAAACATTAGGAATACCTCGTGAAGTGTGGGCAACAAGGGAATGTGAAGTGGATAGAGAAGATAATGGAAGATAGAGTGAAGGAAAAATAAGGAAAATAAAGGAAATAATGGAGATGGAAATGGAGATAAAGGTGAAAATAAATATGGAGAGGGAGATAAAGTTGGTGAGTATGTTAATGAAAATGAGAGACAAGGAATTTTTATAATAGAAGGAAAAAGGGAATAAAACTCAGAAGAAGACAAAGGATCAGTTGTAAAAGGTGAAGATGTAGGGAAATCACACAAGGCAAAGTGAGATTCTTAAAAAATAACATGCCTAGTAACATAGACTTGACCAGTGAGTTTGTAAAGACATAAAAAACCTTTGTGACTGAAATTATATCAAATGAAGATACATTTAGTTGATTGATATTCTAATCTGTGTTTATTATAAGGGCATAAAAATGGATAATAAGCACAATCGAAGGTCTTGAGAAGATCACATTTGCATGTTTTTTTATAGAGTAATTTATATGGTATGTTGTTAGAAAGAAGAGAAGTGAGAAGTTAATTGATAAGAAAAATATTGGTTTGAAAAGAAAAGGGCCAAAAAGACAAAGAAGCATGACAGTAAGTGAGAAGTGTGAGACCTATTTCAAAACATGGTGATTTTCCTTTTAGCAAGAATATTTTGTTATGGAGTGTAAGGACAAGAATCATTATGTTTAATACAATGATTATGTAAATGAGTTGAAATAAGCCTATATTCATCTCCCCAATCACTTTGAGGAGCTTTAACTTCGGAAGAAAATTGTGTTTCAACCATGGCCTTGAATATAATGATCAAAATTGTGTTTGATTAGAATGTACTAAATCAAATAGTTTTATTGCTATTGAAGATGAATTTACAAAAGACAATCAATGACTCTTAGCCAATTGACTTGAAGTACATAAGTTATGAGCATTCTTAGATTAAAAACTGTCATTATAGGAATTCAGAACCAATGACAAAACTCTAGAAGATAGGTATCTTAATCTGCTATGCCAAAAGTTGGAGGGCTTATTTTTAGACACAAAAACTTGGATTGACAAAGAACTTGAAGGGTTAAGAGTGAAACTTAGTGAAAGGAGCTCAATAGCAATGTTGAGTTTATACAATCTATGATCAAAAAGACCTTGGAGTAACACCTTTTTTGAACATTGATCTTTCACTAAGAGAAATGTAGGATGAAATTCGGCTTAGGCATTGTTATCATAACATAATTTGGTTACACTTATTAATTGTTTTGAAATTTCAACTGTGTGCATAACATGCCTAGGCTTCAGAAATTTAGAGTGTGTAGGAATTGAGATATTACCTATGTGGGAAATGTTAATGGTCTTACCATTTCCTACCATGATGTTTTCATTCGCTTGGAAAGGTACTGGAGAGGTCATGGAGCTCAAGTTAGGAGTCAGGTGTTTCTCTAGATCCATGTAACAAGCACCATCTGTTATTAAGCCTAGAGAAGCAATAAAGAAACTTGCCATCACGACTACCATGGGACTCGAATTTTGAGCTTGAAAAGTGGGACTATATTGACTGAAATTAGCATAGTGGTAGCAATTGAGAGCTTCGTGACCAATTTTTTTTTACAAATTTGGCATTTGGGTCTTTCTTTTGTAGCTTGAAAATTCTAACATTGTTGTCATTTTCCCTAAACCTATGGTCCTTGAGGTTTTTCAAGAATTCCAGCTTGAAATTGGGAACTAAACTAGTTGTTCTATGTAGTAAAGAAATTTTTGTTACTATATGGGAAAAAATTTACGATTCTATGGGTTGTAGTAAGGTTGAGATTGAGATTTTGAAGGAAAGTTTTGAGAGTTTTGTTGGTTTGTCTTGAAGGGTTTCTTGTTAGCAAAAGCAGCAAGATTAGCTCGAGCTATATTTAGATTCAATTGTTCAACAACGTTTTGCCTCTTTAATCTAAGATCAAAGCTTAAAAAAAGACTATGGACCTCCTTTATATGGTTGAATAGCATTGAAAGATGTTACAAATGGATTGTAATTAGCTCTTAAACCTTGAAATAGGTAGATTAATTGATCTTTATCTAAGATAGGTTCACCAATGGAAGTAAGCTTATCCGCAATATTCTTAAGCTTAGAAACATTCTCATCAATAATGAGATCATCTTACTTGATTGATTGAATTTTAGTGTGACGCTCTAGGACACAAGAATGAGATGCTGTAGCATAGGTTCTCTTGAGAGTGTTCCAAATCTCCAAGGTTGTGGTGAGTCCAATGATTTTACTGAGCATCCATTTTATGACTAAGGAATAGAAGTGGGTTATGAATCAAGGAAGAGGAACATTAGTTCCATCCATGAAATCTTCAAACCCATGAGCGATTATAACATTTAGAAGCTGATTCTTCCAAAGCAAGTAGTTTTCACAATCTAGCTTAATATTGAAGGGTTGATTGAGAGTTGGAAGGGGTTGCTGGAGATATGGAAGAGGAAACTAATTTTGAATATGGAGATCAATTTGATGAAGAAACGGTGGTGAAAGAGAAACATGAATTGGATTTTTCTAGTTGCTAGGTAGGGTTTTAAGAGTTTTCTTGAACAGAAGCATAGGTTGAAGGAGAAGAATCCATTTGGATTGAAAATGCTCTAATACCAAATCAAAACAAAAAGGTCAAAAAAGAAATCAAAGAAAGAAAAGGATAAACAGAGGAAATGTTGGAATAACTCATTTATTATTGAGCAAGACTGTTTATTTAATATATACAGTGGTGAGATCACTAGAAGAGTTGTACAAATGTAATTTCTTGATAAAATTATGTAGTCATATAAACAAAACTCTAAGGCTATGTTTGGTTCCTAGAAAATGCTAAGGAAAGGAAAAAAAATTATGTGGAAAATTATTTTCTTTAGTTTGGATGATATGGAAAATATGATGGAAAAAAAATATAAAGGAAAATACGATGGAAAATATCATAATATTTTCCCTACTATTTTCCTTAAAAAATAGTGAGGAAAATAAGAGAAAAAGTTGGGGAAAATTTATCGGGCTCTTCACCGATTGCTATACCCCCCCTTTCTCTCTCTCTCTCTCTCATGGCAAAATTGAATTCACAAACTCAGTCCTTTGCTACACTTTGACTGCGTTGCCTTCATGGCCGACGACACACTTTCCACCACCACCACCACCCCTCTCCTCCGCCCCAGCCAGCGATGGTTCAGCTCCCTCCGTCTCAAAACCACTCTCTCCACCGAGCTCGGGGGCTTTGTGGGCGACAAAGCCAACTCACAAACAATGCAAAGTAACTACCTCAAAAAGAGATGCGAAAAGTATGATGATATAATGAACAAAGAATACAAATAATCTTACCAGGCAATGCTTCTCTCAAGCCGGAGTTTGCTTAGCTCCCAAAACTAACTTCCCCTGCTCAGCTCATTTTCCTTCCCCCCACATCGTCCTCTCTGCCAAGCTACTAAAATATCTTTCTGTAACAACAACAGAAATCCTCTCCTCTCTGTAACCAGCAGCAGAAATCACCCAACACGCTCCTACTCTCTCTAACAGCCTCCAAAAAACGCTCCTTTTTTTTTTCTACCCGAAATGCTTGATCCAAAAGCTATCCTCCCCTCAAGATACTCCCCAGAAAAAACCTCTCCTCCCCAAGCTACTCCCTCTGTAGTCAATCCTCAGACCTGCCCTCTGTGACCCTCTCACGCAAGTCTCATCTAGCCGCCCAAAGACAGCTCACCCATTCTGCAACCATAGTCTTCTTTGGCTGCCCAAGAACAGCCTACTTCCAACTGTTTTTCCTTCGCCTCCTGTCCTTTGTGGCTGCCCAAAAATTGGGTTCTTCCTCTGATTTTTAGAAAATAAGAATATAAATTTATTTTATTATTTAACTAATTGATAATCATTTAAGACAAATTATTGAATTTATTTTCCTTTCATTTTTTTCTTGACTTTTTTTCATAGTTAACCAAACAAAAGAAAATAATTTTTTTTTTCCCTTAAATTTTTCATGGATAACCAACAAGTGAAAAAATTTATATTACTTTCCTTCCATTTTTCCTTCCAATTTTCTTTATCTTGGATTTTCCGGGAACCAAACATAGCCTAAAAAAAATTCTAACAAACTAATAGAAAGAAGCCATGATAGAGATGAAAAACCAATTTATCATGTTGGCTTAATAGGTACAAGCAAACAAGTTTTAAATTTACGACTGATGAAAGAATCAAAGGGAACAATATTTATACAGGTCATGGCTAATGGGTATTACATCAATGCGGATGTTTTATCTATATATGAGGGTAAATTATGATATTCCTTACAATGTGGATGCTTCTAACAAGTCCAAATCGATCATGGTTTTATTCACAGTTGTACTAAATAACTCTACGTTACAGAGTTACCATGTTACGAAATCCCAATCCTCCATTTTCTTTACCACTAAACAAATAATATATGCACAAGTACTAGTGTGCCACAGTCCAGTAAGGTTCCATAACCATCTCTCCCACTAGTCTACTGTGACAAATCATAAACAAAAGAGAGGTGAAAGATAAATAAAAATACAAGGCACAAATGTACAGAATTGTGTTGTACGTTTGGAAGAAACTCGACTTTTAAAGCAATATATACAAACTTCTTGATTTTTCTCAGAATTATTATTATTGCAAATAATGAGCCTTAAGTAATGCAATTAATACTGGTTAGAAAAGTGGGTCAAATTGGGTCCAAAAGTCCAACATGATTCTGAGTTGGGTCTCCAGGTGATTCCTACCATTGCCTTTTTTTATGGGTTTCATCAGGTCTTCGTGATAAAACCGGGTAGCATGCTTTCTCCAAAAAAGGGCATGTGATATTCGATGCCAAAATTTTCTTCTCTTAAAAGAGACATCCGATTATCATTCTGTATATTTATATGTTGAGAGAAAACATCTAAACTTAATTATATTAATATTATAATAGTTTATATCCTATAAGTTCCACATATGTTAATCCAGAATGAAACATGGGATAAACAAATTTGACAACTAGATTCCGGATACACGTGACAAAAAGTAGTTGGCAGTAAGTCCGTCCAGCCATGACCCAAATTTAGGCGTGTCCAAAATTTCACTGACATATCCAACCTGTATACAACTTGAAAGACTTATTATAAAATATTGCAATATATATTAAAAACCGAAAAATAAAATAAAATTAAAAATATAAAAAACAGTAATAATAGGATTGATGTCGTTTCGATTGGGTTTGAGGCAATAAAAAAAAAAAGAAGAAGCTGTGTATGTACTTAGCTTAATTAGCCCATGGATGCCTAAGATTAGTCAGGGTATTTGGACCGAGTTGCATGATAACTAATTAAAGATAAATATTTACACTCTAATTAAGGGAAAATTCAGAATCAATGTCCGTTAATTATCTGTTATGACAAATGAATATGATTAAGAAAAAGAAGAATAATATATAGTAGTTACTGTGGAAGGTAGCTAAAGGGGTGGGGAAAGAACACAGAGCACTGTTGCTATTACTAACTACTACTAGTATCAGTTGTTCCCATCTTCTGGCAGATAAGAAACTGCACCATCATCATTTGTTACGTTAAAGTAAAGGATTGCAAGCTTCCCCATCACCACTTTCTTCTCTTTCTCCTCCTCCTCCTCCTCTTCCTCCTCTACCAATGTTCATGTTTCTACCTTAGATAGTCAGCTTTATATATTTTCATTTTCAGATATATTTTCAATATCCTCTCTCACGTATACATATATTTCCATCCTTTCCTCTCATCCACAGTCTTGTCCTCCCAAAGGGAAAAGAGTATTAATTCACCACCACCAGTGGTGTGCTTTGTTAGTTATCAGATATGCTGGGCTCATTCAGTTCTTCCCATGAAGAAGAAGAGGACCCATCGGATCTGCAGTATCAGATTCCACAGCCATCACGTTCATTCTCCCCTCCAGCAATCCAAATGCGGCAATTACTTATAAGTTGCGCCGAGCTTGTCTCCCAATCTGACTTCTCCGCCGCTCGCCGCCTCCTCTCCATCCTCTCCTCCAACTCCTCTCCTTTCGGTGACTCAACGGAGCGCTTGGTCCACCAATTTTCAACTGCCCTCTCCCTCCGCCTCAGTCGCTATGCCACACCAGCTACTAGTAGTGGAGCCATGTCTGCCAGCGCTAATACTGCTGCTGCAGATTCTGAGGCGTTTCATTCCACGTATCTCTCCCTGAACCAAATAACCCCATTCATCAGGTTCAGTCAGCTCACTGCCAATCAAGCTATTCTGGAAGCCATTGAAGGGCAAAGGGCGATCCACATCCTGGACTTTGACATCATGCACGGGGTGCAATGGCCCCCTCTGATGCAGGCCATAGCTGAGCGTTGTGGCAACCTTCACCCTCCTCCCATGATCCGAATCACTGGAACTGGCGAAGATTTGGGTATACTTCAGAGAACTGGCGACCGCCTTCTGAAATTTGCGCAGTCCCTTGGTCTCAAATTCCAATTCCACCCACTTCTACTCCGCAATGACCCTACATCTGTGCCTCTCTATCTTCCCTCTGCGCTTCAACTACTCCCTGATGAAACGCTTGCAGTGAATTGTGTGCTTTATCTGCACAGGCTCCTCAGGGACGATTCCCGTGATCTACGCCTCTTCCTCCACAAAATCAAGGCCATGGAACCTAAGGTGGTGACCATAGCCGAGAGAGAAGCCAATCATAATCATCCACTTTTCTTGCAGAGATTCGTGGAGGCCTTGGACCACTACACAGCCGTGTTCGACTCTCTCGAGGCGACGCTGCCACCTACCAGTCGGGAGAGGCTGGCCGTTGAGCGAATATGGTTTGGAAGAGAAATCGTAGACATCGTGTCGGCAGAGGGAGACAACAGAAGGGAACGCCACGAGAGGTTCGAGTCGTGGGAGGTGATGCTGAGAAGCTCCGGCTTCTCAAACGTTCCCCTGAGCCCTTTTGCTCTGTCGCAGGCCAAGCTCCTCCTTAGGCTCCATTATCCTTCTGAAGGTTACCGGCTGCAGATTATCAACGATTCTTTCTTCCTAGGTTGGCAAAATCAAGCTCTTTTCTCCGTTTCTTCATGGCACTAAAGGATCCCTTCTAGGTACCTATTTTCTATTCTAAGCCTTCCCAATCCAAACCACCAGTACTTCCGAAAGAAAGAAGAAAGGGATTAATTTGGTTTGGGTCCTCTCTCTTTCTGCTTCAGCTGCTGGTTAATTCCCATATAACCTGCATATAAATATAACCCATAAGACACAATTAAGTTTTAATGCTATTGAAGCCGTTTGAAGGGCGTCATGCATGGGAGGGCATTGCTAATGTGTACGTTTGCATGCAAAATTTTGGAAGAAACGGCTCTGAACTACCAGCCGCTTCACCATGCACCTTTGCTCAACTGGTCTTTCTTGGGGAGCTGAAACTGAGTTTTGTTGGGTTCAAAGAGATTAATTGTTTCCGGCCCTTTGTCGCCTTTAAATTTCTCTTTCTTTGTCTCTCTCACTCAGTTTATTTAACCCTTATTTAATTCAATTGATTCCATAACCAAATCCTCTTCAACCTCTTGGATGGCAACAGTTGCAGTGTGGAGTATTAAATTAAGTTAATCTAAAGACCACCATCTTTTTTCATAGGGTTACTACAATTTATTAATAAATTAATTTTTCTGTTGTGTCTTTTTATTTTTAATATAGTATTTGCAGTAGTAGTCTTTATCTTGTTGTTCTTTCTTTTAATGAAATAACTAGATTATAAAATTGGAAGCCATGGTCATGGTGTTTGCAAATGTGCTGCTCTTGTTCCCCAAAATTCCTTTGTCTCCGTCATTGGTGTGCTTTCAAGAAGAGATGGGTGCATGAGGGTTCTTGTTTTCTGCACTAAATACCCGTATATACCTATTACTGTCTTTGCCATTGCACCATTTATTACCCTAATTTCTGCCTTTTGTCCCCTCAACAAAACCATGAAAGTTCTCAAATAGAGCTTGTGGCTGCCTACCTTGCCTCCCTCTATGACCCCTCCTTTTGGAAGCCTTCCTGCAATGGATCTCTCGTGTCCTGTGGTTTTTCAGGGACCACCCATCTTTTCTTCTTTCTTTGTTTATCAACTCTTTCTGTCTCCGCTCCTCTTCAGAAGCAAATATATCAATCAGGCCTGCTAAACCTTGTGGCCTTCAATTTCATCCCAAACTTTCTTGTCAAAACGATGCAATCATCAGAGGGAAATATAGCTCAAGCCCGAGTTATTCAAATGACAAGATGCAACAGTTGTGTGTGGAGGATAGAGAGATACCATTATAAGCTTTTAGGTTGTCTACTCTGGAGGCTGACACTGATAAGATGGTTATGAGGGGGGGGGTGGGGGGGTGGGGGGCGACGCCCACGCACGGCACAGCATATCACAAAGGTTGCTTGCGTGTTGCGTGTTGTGTTATGACTTTAGCTTGGCCTTGTGCACGCATGACATGACACAATATCCAACCATTCATCCTTCTGTTTCAGACGTTACCTTTTGGACCAACCCCCTCAGCTTCTATTACTACTCCCTCCCTCTCCCCCACATAACATTTATTACAATCATAGTTTTAAGGTGAGATCTGCCATAAACAATATCATCCAATATTGGTAAATCAAAGCAAACCGATATGTTCTTCTGCATGCTGTCATCATAAGAATATTCTTCTTCATTTTTATTTGGGTACACATATCTATCTCCTTATCATCATGACCTATCTAATCCTTCTCTTTGGCCTGGAGTACCGATCGATTCATCTGTTCATATTTGCTTGCTTATAGGCACTTGGGAATTAGCTCTCTTTCAATCTTCACACACTTTTGGTCTTCCTCATGACCCCTAGGAGTATCATTCCCCTGATATTGCTATTGCTAATTCATAAAAGAATCCTCTTTTCTACAAATACTGATTTTATAAGTTTCGCTAAATTTTTATTAGGTGATCACCATTAACCTAGACCAAAATTATCCATGGTTGACAGTATTTGCCAGTCCAAAATATTTTTCCTCTTAGTTCTCCTATAGCTTGCATAGAGAGACCATTTTCTCTATATTTTTAATTTGAGTTCTCACAAATATTTTGAATGCTATGTTGTATATATTATCTACTTTCACAAACACACACAAAATTCAATCATTCTATCTTACCTATCTACCAACTCCATCAGTATGTTAGCTCCTTATATGACAATGCTAGCCAGACCAACCTGAATTGATGGTTTAAAAAAGAAAGAGGAAAAATAGGGAAGAAAATGACATTCTAGGCACTTCTAATTGGGTATTCTTAAGGACTAGACTCAAATGAAGTAAAACCTCTATAAGGAGTGATCAAATGAAAATAAAAATGGATATTTAACGTACAACATTTACGATGTTTAACAAACCAGCAAGGCAAATCTGAGACGAATTAAAGTTCTCACTGACTTTCACTGTCGGGTCATAATCTATAATTGGATTTTTATGATAAAAGTTCACTTCATACTAATAACTTGGGGCATCTCTATGGTGAATATGATAGAAGATCGAAGTCGGATGTCCATGGCATTGGCTGTCATTATATTGGAGGACCATGCAGACAATTACTAGTTCATAATTGTGGACCCCACTAATGCTAGTGGGGTGACCTTCAGCCTTCAGAGAGATACAGAAACATTTCACGCGACCGAGGATCTATATTCTACACGTTAACACTCCTTTCACCGGTTATTCCTCAGATAACATAATCAGAGTTGGTGAAGCATCCATTCACTTTTGGGTCATTATGTTATACATTTTATAGTAACTTTAAAAAATACAAATAGCAACATCACAACCCTCTATGTACTTACATTTTCAAAAAGAAAGAGCAATTTAGCTTTTGATCACTTCAATTTGTGAAGTGTTTTCAATTCCTTTAAAACTCAAAATCACACCTTCGTTAAAGGATCAAGTTGAAAACCAACCTTACCACATCAACCTGTCGAAGCAATGATTGATCCTACCAATAAAAGGAACATCTTCTGAAAGAGTATGCTGCACAAGCCAATTGCACCCTTCGACTGGTTGTGCTTGCCTACTAATTATCATGGACTGTACAGCCAAAAACCACCGTCATCGTGCCGTCAAGCCACCAATAAGAATGCTAGGAAAGTTAGTAAATGTCAAGAGTCTTCATTTCTAAGATCAAACTGAAAATAACACTCAAAGAGTGGGTGCTGGGTGAGAAAGGCACCATTTGCCCTAACATGTGGCCGTGGTCCATCCCCACCAAGGCCATGGACAGTCGATATTGATCTGCATTTTGCATGGTCATTTTTGTTCCCACACGTAATGCGGGAATATTACTTGTTATATATTCACCTTCTTTAAACACAATATAGTTTGGTTAATGACAACTGTAATATTGAGACCTTGTTGTGTCTTGTTTGGAAAAACATGAAATAAAGGAGCAACATTGGACGTCTGAAATGATAGATTAATTAATTAGTTAAGTGATTCGAAAGTCAGGCTTAAAGAGTATAAGAGTGGGAAACCAAACTTATAGATTAAAGAGTACAATCATTGATACCACAGGTAACAGGAGGCATAGCCGAATACCCAAAACCCCCCTCAAAAGAAAAGGGAAACAACAGAGTTTACTCATTCATATCCGTCCATCCATTCATTCTTCCAAAGATGCAAGGACCATTTAATAGCTTTTCCTTAGTCAAAATCCAAAGTTATATATATAATATATCCTGTGGGCTGGGCTCCCACTGAGATTGATGTAATGTGTTGTTCATTCAAATAGTACAAATAGTTCAGAAGGCACCCAAACAAGTCACAACTACCGCGTTAGGGTATTTCAGCCCTCACTGCCCCAGGAAAGAGCAAAAATCAATACCTACACACCTCAAACTGGGAGCATATATCTCCCTATTGTATTTGTTTTATCTATTTGATTGGTTCACGTTGAGGGGAAGCTGAGCAGTAGTACTAGCAACAAAGTCATTGTCCACTGTCCACTGTCGTAGACATTAGAAAGAACATACCCAAACATAGACCTACTAAAAGAAAGCATATGTGATATATGAATGAATATTTAAGGTACACAGTTGTGGAATTTAAAACAAGGGATTTCAGACTTGTTTCGTATGTGTTTGTTGGTGTAATGTGTTTATGATGAAGGTGATGATGATGATCAGTAAATAAGTGGTGTATGAAATATTTTAGGACATGGGTACATAGGATTCGTAGCCCATCAATAAAAACTGTTGAAGAGCAGAGGATTCTCTGCAAGAAGAGAGAGAAACGGAGAGAGTAAGTTGTGGGTTGAGGAAATGGGCGTGTGGTCATGGAGAGTGAAAGGGACGAGGATCAGCTGGAATCTGGAGAAGGAAGAGAGGGTAGATTTCATACATTAAATAAAAGGCATTTCGTAGAAACAGCATTTTGCCTTCATTTATTAGAAATGTGTACATATATAGGGGGAGAATAGGTGTGGTGTATAGGGACATGTCAAGGTTCGGTGGATGGGCCGTGCGCCAGAAGTTAAAGGAAGAGCAGGCTGGCTGGTGTATTTATTTTGGTCGTTCGTACAACTTCTCCCATCAGAGCATTATCCAACCCAAATGATTTAGAGAGAGAGAGAGAGAGAGTATGTGTGTCTGTGAGATGAGGCTCCTTTAATTTCCACTTTCAAGTGAATTCCCATTCACTACATGGAATAAAAATTCAGGAAAAAAAAGATAAAGAAAGATGACTTATTTTCTGCCATGCCATCTGCTTTGCTGGTGTGCAGTGGGCTACTTCCATACTTTTTTTTTTCCTCGAAGGCAATAAAAAAAAAAAAAAAAAAAAAAAAAAAAAAAAAAAAACTAATGAAAAGGTATAACTATTAGATGCTTCCATACTCTTTATTTTTAAGTGTCTTCTTTTCGGGTGCCCCCAATAAGTCAGTCCTGAGGGATTATCTTGTAGCCACCCATATTAGCTTCTCTAATTTAAAAATCTTTCAACAATCCTCTTTGAGGAACTGTACTTGGTCAACTCTATAAGTTTTATTTTAATTTTCTCAAGTAAATCAATGATTTTTTTTTATATCAAGCCAGCATAGAGTGGTTGAGTGACTTTTTTATGAATCACTGTATCATGTCCACTTGTCCACAGTGTTTAGAATAATAATCAACTCACTTGCATCAAACTTTTTGTCATCTTGCTTCGTATCAGTTGATGAATCGAGCGACAGAACAAGAAAAAGAGTGCTAACACTTAAAGCTTAGTTATGTAAATTCTAGAGCCTAAGAACGAGTTGATCCTAGAGCACTATGAATTGTAGTATCTAGGTTGTCCTTTTCCTTTTGGACCGACACTTGCATGTTTAGATACTTGAGTTAGGAAGAACCAATTGTTTTTCAAATCTCAATAATACCCTAATCTAAATAAAGATTTTTTTAAATATTATCTTATGAATTTAAGAAAACAAAAAGACAACGTCTAATCTCCAAAATTTTTTTATTACTTTGATAATGAAAGAATCAATCCAAGATGAAGATCTTAGGATTGATTTAAATCTAGAAATATGATTTAGAAATAAAGTCTAGATCTCAAAAGTATTTTAAATTAACAGACTTTATTTTTTGTTTTGACAATAACACCTTAGATTATTCATTTCCATCTTACATATGATCAATCAAAATGAGTTAATAAATCTAATTCTAATTAGCCAAGTCCTAAAATATTTAAAAATTCCCTAAAAAGTCTCAACAATCCCATATATGCACCCGAAAATTAGACTTTTCAATTTTAGAATAGTTGAAATCAGTTTGGCATTTCTCAAATTCGTTTGAAATCCTTTTGGAATTAAAATTCTACTTTCAACTTTTCAAATTGGTTTGAAATCAGAATTCTAATTTTGATTACTACCAATGCATTCCTTGTGTAGCTCCAAATTAGTTTGCCTCCACCAAATCATTTTGAAATCACAATTTGATTTCATGCTCTTTGAAATTAATTTTTTTTATTTTCGTTACTGCATGTGCTCATCTAGCTTCAAAATGAAATCAGTTTTAATGTTCTTAAATCAATTTTTTTTATCTGAGAAATTGATTTCTTTTTTTGCTAACTTTTTAAAAATCATTTTAATCTTCCAAATTGATTATGAAATCGATTTTGACTATATAATTCTGATTTCATCCTCTTTGCTCCATTGTTCAAGTGCAATTGAACTCCAAGTCTCCCCTACCTTGCTTTCATCAATTTTGTAAAAATCTCACTTTATTCTCTTGTTACTACATTCTTCACTAGATCCACATATTAGTCCTTAAATGAGACTTCCCACACATTCAAGTTCTCAAAATGCATTTAAAAACTCAGATTTTAAGTATGAAAATAATTCGATATTGAGTGTTAATCAAGTTCTATTCCAAATCTCAAATATACCATCATAGTTCATCCCTAAAAATTTTAGTATGCCCCAAACTCATTTATACACATTTTAATAAGCCCCTTTGATCCCTATGGAAAAATATTTTAGAGTCATGCTTCAACCATTCTTGTTTATGAATATATTGCAATAGAGGTGCAACTTAGACTAGTTCAACCCAACTTAACCTAACCTAACCCAATTTTAGGCTAGGGCAGCCCTTTTAACAATCTGGGTTTAGGTGAAAAAAGAAAAACTAACTCCAATTGAATTCATATAAGGTTTGGGTTAGGACATTGAGCAACCCAAACCCAAATTAATTATTTAAAAATTTTAATTAGATATTATATTTCATTATATATTATTGATGTATTCTACTTAATTGACCATTTTATTCCATTTCATATGGATTAGGACGAAAAATAGTCCCTTAGGTCTTACAAGGTTCAAGACAACTTTAGCTTCATCCAAATTGAGTTTGGATTACTTTAAAGTCGTCATTTTCAATATAAGTTTTCATTTAAGGTTGGTAAAGCCTATGGAATGGATAAAATAAGAAATTGGTATAGAGATTATGAAGAAAATATTAAAAAAAGAAAAAAATCGCAGAGTCCACTGCGGAAAATGGGGTGAGGGTCAAAATGTCCACTAAGATGTTCTAGCATTCCTTAGGGATATTTAAACATCCTCTCCTAAACATTTAAAAGTCCATTATGGGGTGTTCAAACATTTGGTTTTGAAAATTTAGTTTCCAAGTCATTTTTAATTCCAAAATTGTTTTGATGAGTTTTTTAAAATTGAGAAACAAAGCAAGGATTTATTACATTAACCTATTATTAAAAATGAAGTAAGGCCTATTTTGTTAAAAATTTGTATCCCTAAAAAGATAGTCATTCATTAACCTTGAGCTTCCATCTCTTAAAATTTTTAAGATCCTTCTTAAAAGTACCTATTCGCTAAAACAAAAGAATGAGACTCACATCATGTAAACTTTGATAAGGGTTTCAAGTGATTTGTTAGGGAGCATAGGTTTAATTTCTATCGAGGATGTGGAAAAAGACTATAAGTTCTATTGATATAAGACTCTAAAATATAGACACATTCAATCAAGTAATTTTGTGTATATTTTCCTTAACATTAGTCAATTATTTAGTAATCAAGACACCAATATGGTTTTTTATACCTAAGGGTTTTCTAGGTGGTTTGTTCATGTTAAATGTTATGTCACTTTCTTTATGCCTTTGATTTTTATATGCATAGGATTGATGCATACTTGCTTATAAATTGATCATAAGAAACAAAACAAATAAGTAGAATAAAAAATTGAAATTTAGGGTTATATATATGATATTTAAACTTTAATTACCTTTAAGAATTTAATTAATACTCAAACAATTTATCTTATATAAAAATAAATATATCAATTTCTTATCTATTAAAATTGAATAGTTTATCTTATACCAAATTGTTAAATTAGATTGATCGATCATATGTTGATGAGAATAGTTAAATGGAAAATAAATGAAAGATATAGGAACTCAAATTCGTTCTAAAAATCAAAATCAATTAAACTTATATTGAAATTAAAATGAAAATTATACTACACTAGACTTAAAATGAACAAAGAGAATCAAGACCAAAAAAGAAATCACAACTGAAATTGCTTCAAAAATAAAGAAAATTCTAATTTAAATATAGATCCTAAAACTAAGAAATACTTAGAACTAAAAAATGAAATTGTTCAATAACTTGTTTGCTACTCTCTATTGTGTCTTCTCTTATTACTACTAAAAACTACTACTATTGTAGTTGTTCTTGCTTTTCCATTCAAGTTCTCTTTATGCCCTTTATTTTTATTTTTATTTTCTCTTTCTTAATATGATCCTTTGAATACTCCCCTCTCCAACTATCTAATCCTCTTCTAACCTTGGATCTCTATTTGCATAATATAATTCTAACTCTCCTTCCCCATATTATCCCACATCCCAATTGGTTGCAACTAATTTTGACAAGCACTCTTTCTTGCAGTATGAGATCTATAATGATCTTAGCTACTTTTCATGGCCAGATGGCTATCTTGTGGGGAGGACGAGGGTGCTTTAGGCCATGTGGTAAGTATGGAATCACCCATGTGCCTCAAAGATAGTGTCTAGAATCTACAAAAAGATTATACTAAATTTGCTTTTCTGTGTAGAAGATTGTGGTGCCTTTGGTGTTACAGAAACTTGCATGTGGAACTTACCCAATTACGCCTACGTAAATTCATGATACTCCATATGTTTAGGAGACTTGCATAGGAACTTGCTTAAGGGTTGCACTTTGTGTAGAGCATGTTATGTAGGAGTGCTTATGTGTATTTGAATGTTGATCTAGGGCTTGACAACTTGTGTAGGCAACTTATGCCCTTTCTACACAATATCAATATTGCTCAAGTCTACCCATGGTTGCTCAACCATTTTCTAAGCAAATTCTCTACTCAAGCCTAAGTAGCTTGCCTATAGAAATCCTTCTCTTCTTCTTAACTTGAACTTTTAAGCTCTTTCCTAGCCTATATCCTTTCATTAACCTTGTTAAAACCTCAAGCACTCCCTTTTATTTAAACTGGAACATAGATTGCTCGTGAAAACCTATGAAAAAAAAAATACAAATTAAACTATCAAATGCAAATGGCTAAAGTACTAACAACAAGAGCCGGCAATGAATGAGTTTTAAGCCCCTCAAACCCATACAAATAGGCTGCTTAAATCATATTAAAGTGCTAGTTTGGGTCCTTAACATCTAAATAACCTAATAGAAAAGGTCCTACCCAACCTATCCTTAAGGGAAGTTCACATCTATTGAGTAGTTTGATATCCCTAAATAAATTAATCAAATTATTGTTGGAATAGCCTTGTAAGGCAAGATTTTTGGAGAGTTGATTATTTTAATTGATTATTTATTTTAATTTTTTTCATGTATAAGTTTTCATGGATGTTTTGTTTAAATTATCATTATGAATATTCACACTAATCAACCACATTATGCATAGTATAAATATAGGTAGATACATAGAGGATATAACTATGGAGTCCTTGTGGTTTGATAAGTATATTTATATTAATCATAAATTTGGGTGAATCAATAGTGGTTATAGTACATTAACTTCTTAATTGGTGGAATAACTTATTTTAGTTATTAAAGATAAATGTGTTACTACGTTCGTGTTGCACATTGAAAAAATCCTATTGAGATAATATCCCTTATGCTTTAAGGTTGACATATTAAATCTCTAATGAAAAACCATAGTCTAGTAGGGTAACACCTAAATGGGGGATGAATAGGTGTAACAAAAAAAATTTAAATAAATATTTCTATATTATTCCCAATTTTTCCCTATGAGTAGTTAAGGATAATCAATTCTTTCCATAATAGGTAATACAAACAAGATAATAAAGATATGCAATGAGGTATAAGGATTTTTACGTGGAAAGCCCCCACACTAATCATGGAGATAAAAAAACCGTGAGGTTTAAGAATGCTAAACTAAATCCACTATATGAGATCAAGTTATACAATTTTACCTGACTGTTTTACCTTAAAGAATTACTCTCCCGTACCTACAACTTGATCCACTTCTATGACACAATAACCTTTGATTACTCCAGTGAATACTCCTCAGCCTCACTAAAGGGATGTAGGTCTTCAACAAAAGATTTAATGCTTGAATCCTTTAAATAAGAGATCGGGAATGATTTGGCTCTTTAAGTTTCCTCCTCAATGAAATTAACCCTTTCAAAATTATTAACATCTTTTACCTTAGAAGGGTTATAAAGAGGTATTTATAGGAAAATATGTTGAAAAGGTTTGATATCATAAGGTTTCCAAATAAGATTTGTGTGAAAATTTTAAAAATATCTTCCAAATGTCGGTAGAAAAGGCATGAGCGCTCGAGTGCACTTAACCACTATTGAGTGCCTAGGGTGCTTGAGTGGTGCTAAGTGCTTGAGTAGTCCCAATGCTTGAGTGTTGCTGCTCGCTCGAGAGTCCCTTGTTTCTTTTAACATTTATAAAATATCAATTTGTATTTATTAAAAAAAAGTACCATTGCTCTTTATACCTTTTAAGAGCTTAACTTGCCACAAGCCAAACCTTCTTAGATGTACCTATGACTTCTCGATTGGATGAACAACAACCCTTGATCTTCAATAAAGAGTAAGTCACTATCTAAGAAACCTTTTAAGGCCAAACATTAATTGGAACAAAATTTGCAACTTGCAAAAAAGACTCAATGTCCTAACAACCTCCCTTTTTGGCAATTTTGTGACAAAACATAGTTACATAAACCCACCTGAACTCTCTTAAAGAAGTTTACATAACACACATTAAGGCTCAATTAAAAATAACTTAAAGGAATGCAGTGCATCATCTTGTAGTACTTATCTTCCAATCTTGTAACCTGCATACATAAAAAAAACTATACCCAAGGTAAAAAAAATGTGAGATAAAGTAATGTCAAGAAAGCAAAACAAGATAGTTGGAGATTTTGCTTGATACATTGTGAAAGTATGAAAGAGAAACCGATTCCTATAGCAACACCAATGTATAAAGTAAAACTCGAGAGAAGTATAAATGCATGCAAATTAACCAAACATAATAGAAACTTGATAAGACATAATAGATCAACAGTAAAACACAATGATATATGTAGTGAAAAACATGGGAAGAAGCTTCTATGACTTAGAAAGATAAAAAAATCTAGAAGAAATAGTTTCCAAGAAACATCCATGTTAAGTATCTCTCTTAAACTTCTAAGATATGCTTTCAATAGTTGATTTGGTTTCCTCTAATGTCTCAGGATTAATTTCCTCCAATATTAAAATTAATTTCCCTTAAGAAT
This sequence comes from Vitis rotundifolia, assembly GCA_030254885.1. NCBI lineage: Eukaryota > Viridiplantae > Streptophyta > Magnoliopsida > Vitales > Vitaceae > Vitis > Vitis rotundifolia. The sequence goes on from CM058169.1 coordinate 9,543,291, forward strand.
TTAATTTATGTAAAAATGAATTAAATATATATAACAAAAAATTGAATTCAACCATTCAAATGAAATAAGCAATTAAAAAAGAATATTTCCCCTTAAAGAATATCTCTACTTTTCTCAAAGAAAGTCTCTTCCTTTTGGTAAGAATGATCTCAAATATCTCTTCTCAAATGACTTTCAATAGTTTTATTTGTTTTAAGTGTATCAAATGCCTTGTCAATTATGAAATGATCTTCCTCTTTTTGTCATAAAATGACAAAGGATATAATATACGAACTAGAAAGCACATAAGAGACGAGAGAAAGATAAAACATCAACATCATATATATATAAAATAAAAATTGATTCTAGATACAAGAGATATATAAAGTAAAACAATCTAGATCAAAATATACATATATAATTAATCTAAGCATTAGGAAGAGGTGGAGAAGAAGTGGAGCTCGAGGCGCTCTGAGAATAGATCCATGAGATGATATAAGTAAGATGACCTTGGATCTCACAAAGCTAAGAGTTTTGTAAGTCCATCCTCAAGTAAAGAGAGGTCATCGAATCTTGATCTCTTGGAAAGTTCAGTAGATCGATGTTGATGTAGCATGTGAAGCTTATGATGAACTAGTACAACCGTGATTGGAGCAAGTCCTCAAAATAGGCTCTAGAAAGTTGGCCTTTGGAATTGGAACATCCTACTCCATCGCTCAGATCTCATCCTCCTTTACGAGAGCCTTCTATGCTATCTGTTGAACTAGAGTGACATCTCAAAGACCATGGGGACCATGGGGTGTCATGGAACCATACACATGACTATAGTGCTTGACCCAAGAGCTTCTATCCAAAGAGACATGAGAAACTTGGACCCCTAGAGCAAGACCAGTCTTGAATTCGACATTCTCCAAGATCTAAGAAATAGGAAGGGCGAATGAAAGACCATTGCCTTGGTAAGAAAGATCATGGTAAGGGGTCATAACATCTAAAATGACCTAGCTCATGTTGAACTATTGGTCAGTGAGAATGATATGAATTAGCCTAGTAGGCGACCAATGGATTTAGGTACAGAGATTGAAAAGGTAAAAGGTATAAGTGAAGAAGACAGTGAGGAGCCATGATGGCTTGGCGACGCCAACATGGAATATAGGAAGGAAGAGTGCAAGAAACATCGTAGAAAGAAGTTGGAATGACATCAAGCTCCCCTCGAGTTAGCTTATATGTCCAAAAATAAAGAATGAATGTGTGCATCAAGTCTAGGCATGCCAACCACGCGCCTAATTGATTAGGAAGAGATAAAGAAAGATTGGTCGGACATCATCACTCTAAATATGACATTGGCAACAATAGAGTACATGTTCGCATAGAACATCTGCACTAAGTGGGGGTAATAAGTCCCCTAAAGAGAGAGAGAAAAAAAAGTCTTCCACAATTTCTCAGAAATAATGGTGGGGAGAGGAATATCCTGGAATGCAAAGGGGTCGACAGCTAAAAGGTGTACTGAACAATACTATGCGAAAAACAAAGCAAATTGACCTCAAATGTTGAAGAAACAGAAACCCAAAGTGCTCAAACTAGCTAGAATGGATGAAAAATGAATATAGAAAAGCCTTTTAGCACTTGAGCGTTGTGAGAGTTGGAAGCAACGTTGGAAATGACTTATAGCACTTGAGTAGTTGGACTGCTCAAAGCGGTGTTGGATACAACTTATAGAGCTTGAGCACTTAAAGTTCGAGAAAGGAGAGCTCAAGCACTGGTGATAGCGCTTGATGCATAAACTTAGCACCAAGAAAGAAAGAAACACATACCAAAAACTTGAAACTAAATTAATTTACAAAAGAACTGAAAGAATGGCAAGAAAAACACCTTTGGGACAGAATCATAATGCTCCTAAACTATCAAAATTAAATTGATCAGTAATATGCTAAGTGAATTTTCTAGATAGTATGCATCAATCTATTAAGAATGAAGTTTCAAGTCAAATATCAGAGTTAATTGCAATTTTGATTTAGAAACCTAATGTATAACTATTAGTGTATAAGAGGGCCAACATAGAAACATGAGTATTGATGTCCAAGGGAATATTGTCTAGTTTTATATTTTGAAATTAACCACTTGGAAGAAATCTAGCCATGCCTTTGGTTACATTAAAGTACACATCCAATCAATTTGTTCTGAGATTACTAAATTTTTGTTTAACACGATCTCGTTGATCTACATACAACACTACTTGACTCCCTTTTAATTTGATATCATGTTTTTCTTTTTCTTTTTCTTTTTATTTTGAAAGTGGGGGTATTGTACACCATGATCTATTTTGATTTTTTATTTTATTTTTATTCATGGCTACCTTTGTATCAACTTTGGGGGTAGTTCCAAATGTTGCAAGTGAGCAACTTATATTCAAGAGCATAAATCTTGGCAAGTGTATAATAATTTTGCTTAACCAAAAATTCAAGTATTTACTAACTTGCCTTGAGAAACAATTATAATGATCTCAGTCAAACAAGGCATGTGGATAATAAGATTTGAGCATGATACATGATATTTCCAAAGAGTTTTATGAATTAAACTTAAGAAGTCTCCCTCTTGATCAATCACAAGATGTAACTAAGGTTGAAATTCCACTATACAAAGACATTTAATTATTAGGAATCATGTACGTCAATAGTGATTAATAAATATCCAATAATCAATCCACATCAAGTCTTATAGACATGATATATTTTTTTAGTAACACACTCAAGATATTACAAATCATGCTAATATATCAAATAAATAAACAAAAATCGTATGCCCAGAGTAAACCAAAAGAAAGTCAAAGGAAAGTAAACAATGAAACAATTAAGTTTAACACCTTTTAGGCTTAAATTCAATATGATTTAATCGATTAGGCATATGCCTAGGGATTTCCTAAGGAACTCAAATCTAAGAGAACCCAAGGGCTTTGTAAAGATATCTACTAGTTGATGTTCAATAAGGACAAATTGTAGAGAGACAACCTTTCCTTCAATAAGATCCCTAATAAAGTGATAACGAATTTCAATATGTTTATTACAGGAATGAAGAACAAGATTCTTTTATATATTAATAGCACTAGAGTTGTTACAATGTATGTTCATGGTCTCTTACTTAATCTCATAGTCTTTCAGCATTTGTTTCATCCATAAAAGTTGTGTAGAACAACTTCCAACAACAATGTATTCATCTTCGGCAATAGATAAAGATACAAAATTTTGTTTCTTATTAAGCCAAGCCATAAGACAATCACCAACGAGAAAACAAGCACCAAATGTGTTTTTTCTATCCTTGACATTTCTGGCTCTGTCAACATCAGAATAACCAACAATAACAAGAGAAGAATCATAAGGATACCATAAACTATAAACTAGAGTCCCATTAATATAATGAATAATTCTTTTAACATAAATTAAGTGTGACTCTTTAGGGTTTGCTTGGAACCTAGCACAAGCTCCAACACTAAAAGATATGTCAAGAGGACTCGTAGTAAGGTATAACAAGCTTCTTATCATACTCTTATAGAGTTTTTGCTCAACATCTTTTCTAAATGCATCCTTGCTAAGCTTAGTGGTAGTGCTCATAGGCGTCCTAGAGTGTTTAGTGGATTCTAGACCAAATTTCATAACTAACTTCCTAGCATATTTAGATTGTGAGAGAAAGACGACATCTTTAAGTTGCCTAATTTGCAAACCTAGGAAGAAAGTTAGTTCACCAACCATACTCATCTCAAATTCAATCTTCATTTTATCGGAAAAACTAAGGGTAGGGTTACTAGAGGTGGCTTTAAAAACAATATCATCAACATAAATTTAGGCTGCTAATAACTCATCCTTAAACCTATGTATAACAAGGTTCTATCAACTCCTTCTTTTTGAAACTTTTTCTCCAAAAGGTAGTTTGTGATCCTCTCATTACAAGCTCTAGGAGCTTGCTTTAATCCATGGAGGGCTTTCTTTGATTGAGGAATTTCAAATCCTCAAAACCCTTAGGTTGTTCAACATAAACTTATTTGCTTAGAATCCAATTTAGGAAAGCACTCTTGGCATCCATTTGATAAAACTTCTTTCTGAAGGAGCATGCTATGGCCAAAAGTATCTTGATTGATTCTAATCTAGCTATGGGTGCACATGTCTCTTCATAATCAATCCTTTCAATCCGAGTATCCTTAGGCTACTAGTCTTACTTTATTTCTCACAATGACCCTATTTTCATCTTGTTTATTTTTTAAGATCCATATACTACCTATGATATGTTTATCTTTAGGCCTAGAGACTAAATACCACACGTCATTCCTAATGAATTGATTTAACTCTTCCTGGAGTGCGATTGTCCAAGACTCATCTTTTAAAGCTTCCTCCACATTCTTTGGCTATAATTGGGAGGTATAGCATGCAAGACACATCTCATTTAATCTTGATTGTCTTCTAGTAACCACACATTCATTCATGTTACCTATAAAATTTGAGATAAGGTGGTTCTTGGGTTCTCTGGACTTATGTTTATTCCTTATTTCTTCAAATGTATCTTCTTAAGGTATATTTTCATCTTTATTAGGGTCAACATTACTTTCAGGGACATCATTAAGGTTATCTTTTACATTTTCCACATTTTTTAGAGTTCTCCTCGTTTAAATCCTAGGTTGAAATTTGATTTTCTATTATATCCTTATCATACCTAGTGTCATCTATAGCCATATTAGAGAATTCCTGGACAACTTGTGAATTTTGATTATAAAATGTATAGGTTTTACTCTTAGTAAAATAGCCTAAGAAGATACCTAGATTATATTTTGCATCAAATTTTCCTAGGTTCTTCCTATCCCTAAGTATGTAGCACTCACTACCAAAAATCCTAACATACTTAAGGTTTTTTCCCAATCCATAATTCATTAGATGTCTTCTTTATTATAGGCCAAAGAAAAATCCTATTGACAGTGTAACATGCTATATTTATAGCTTCAACCCAAAATTGCATAGAGGTATTATGCATATGAATCATCACTCTAGCCATTTCTTATAACACTCTATTTTTCTTTTCAACCACTTCATTATGTTGAGGAGTTCTAAAGACTGAAAATTCATGTTTGATACCTTTTGAATCATAGAAGAGGTCAACATCCACATTGTCAATCTCTTCCCCTATTATTCCTAATCCTTACAATTAAATAGCCTATCTCCACTTGTATTCTAGTGAACAAGGGCTTCAAGTGCTTTATGGTTTTGGACTTCTCTATAAGAAAGCGCACAAAGGAGAATCTTGAAAAGTCATCTACAACAACTATGACATATCTCTTACCACCTCTACTCTTAGTATGTATGAGACACATAAGATCTATATGAAGAAGATCTAAAGGTCTAGTGGTCCTAATTTCCCTAACCTTTTTACGTGAACTTTTTGTTTGTTTACTTTTCATACATTTACCACAAATGGGTTTAGGTTCACCACTTAGTTTAGGGATGTCTCTAACTCTTTCATTATTTACTAAGTGCACAATATCCTTATAGTTTATGTGACCTAACCTTCTATGCCAGAGCTTAATAAGGTCTATCTTTTCCCTCCTGCACACAAGAGGTGTTTTAGAGTTAGGATTTATTGCATAATAATTATCAGTTGTCCTATGTCTTTTGATTATGATTTTTTCTTCTTGGTTGATTACTTTGCATAAGTCTTGGCAAAAGTTTACCCTATGTTCATTGTCACATATTTGAGTAATACTTAGGAAGTTTGCCTTGATCCATCTACATAGAGAACACTATCTAATTTAGGACAATTGAGGATAGATATACTTCTCTCGTCTTTCACATAAGCTAAGCTTCCCTCTTCAAAGGTAACTGTACCACCATTATAGTCCTCAAGAGATGTGAAAAATGACTTGTCTCTTGTCATGTGTCTGGAGTAGCCACTATCAAAGTACTACTCATAATAATATCTAGCTTTAAGAGTAGTGAAGACAAATCTTCTCTCATCTAAACTTGTTTAATCCTAGGTGATGACGAGCTTTGTTGATTTCTAAGCTTTTGATTAGGTTTATTCCATTTCCCATTATTCAAAATGTTAATTTTTAAGAGAATTAAAGTCATTCATTAATCTACTCATTCAAGATTCAAATCTCTTTAGGAACTTAGTATAGCACCTATACTGAGTGTATCCTGTTTTCTTGTAGTGTGTGCATAATGATGGAGTACTAAAAGATGCTACATAGTTAGGGATTTCTTCTTTTCCTTTTACAAAAATAGTTTCTCCACTCGAAGGAGTTTCTTTTTTTATTAATGTACCCCAAACCTCTTTTGTCACGATGGGTTTTGCATTTATCAAGTATTTCATTAAGCATTTTAGTTCTAGGGTGAAAAAACTCACAGATGAAGAAGACTTATTACTTTTCATCTTCTGAGAGAACAGTATTCTTTTCAAGAAGAGAATGATGTTTAGACTTAAGAAATCTAACTTTTTTTAATAAAAGATTGGTTCTTTTTTCTTTTAGCACATCAATCTTAGTTTTGTGAGCTTCAAAAATATCAGTCTTTTAAATAATTCTTAATTATTTTTTCATGCTCAACAATAAGATTATTAAGATAAGCAGCTTTTTGATCATCAATAAATTCATTATATTTATCACTATTACATTCAATATAATGCACAAATTCCATGGATGCAAGAAAAGCTAAAAAATCATTATGATCATACCTTTAATCTTCAAAAGTTGTAGAACCACTTTCTTCAGAATTTGTGTTACTCCATGTAGCTTGCAGAGACTTTTTAATATCTTTGCGACTAGGACAATCAAAAGAAAAATGTTCCAGACCACCATAGTTAAAGCATTCTAATTTCTTACCCTTGGAGGAACTTTAGTTATTTACTTTGGATGATTGTTTAAGTCTTTTTTCTTTTCCATATTCTCGATTTTTGTAAAATTTTCTATTAAATTTCATGACCTTTATAATCATTTTAGCCATATGAGCCAATTTATCCCTAGCTATATTATATAGCGTTTTAGTTTTTTTTTTTTTCTCATTCTCGAAAGCCTTAAAGGCATAATATTTAGGCTTTTGAGAATTAGGTAAGGTAATTTCATATGTTTGTATGGAGACAACAAGTTCATCAATTCTCATTGAATCAATGTCCTTGCTTTCCTCTATGGCAATAACTTTGGGTCTAAATCTCTTTAAAAGAGATCTCAAAATTTTCCTTACTACATTTGAATTTGGAATATGTTCTCCAAGGTTAAATAAAGAATTAACTATGTCACTCAATTTAGAATAAAATGAAGAAAAGTTCTAATTTCCATGTATCCTAATATTCTCAAACTTAGTAGTAAGCATTTACAATTTAGAAACTTTAATAGCAAATGTACCTTTACGAGTGACTTGAAGTATACCTCACGCTTCCTTAGCATAAGTTTAGTGTGCTATTTTGCGAAACTCATTTGGACAAAATCCATCAAAGATACTAAATAAAGCCTTAGCATTGGCTTCACTCATTTCATTATCGGCTTTGTCCCAATCTTGTTTAGGTTTTAATTCTTCAGTTGATTTTCCATGGACATTAAGAATCAATGAAGGTCCTCATCCATTTTCCATTGAATTCCATACTCATTCACCTTACATTTTAAGAAATAATTTCATTTGGGCTTTCAAATGGAGATAATTACTCTCATCGAAGTAAGGTGGACTATTCAGAGGAGCCCTGGTTTTTTTATTGTTTCATATTAGACTCACAAGATCAATAAAAATTTGATTTTTATCCTATAGGATTAATAAAAATGTAATTTTTATCCTGCTTTGATACCAATTGAAAAACCAAAGTCCAATAAGGTAATACTTGAGGAGAGGGAGGGGGGGGGGGGGGGGGGGGGGCAGAGAGAGAGAGAGAGAGAGAGAGAGGGAGCGGGAGTGTAAATGGGTGTAACAAAAAAAAATTAAAATAATTATTTCTATATTATACCCAATTTTCCCTTATGAGTAGTTAGAGATAATCAATTATTTCTACAATAGGCAATACAAAGGAGATAATAAAGGTATGTAATGAGGCATAAGGATTTTACTTGGAAAACCCTATACTAATTGTGGAGATAAAAAACCATAAGATCTAAGACAGCTAATGTAAATCTACTATATGAGATCAAGTTATATAAATTTATCTAGCCATTTTACCCTAAAGACTTACTCTCCAATACTTACAACTTGATCCACATCCACAAAATAGCAACCTTTGATTGCTTCAATGAATAATCTTCAGCCTCATTGAAGGGATTTAAGTCTCCAACCCAAGATTCAATGCTTAAATCTTTTAAATGAGAGATCGAGAATGGTGTGGCTCGTTAGGTTTCCTCCTCAATGAAACCCTTTCAAAAATATTAAGATCTCTTACCCTAGAATAGTTATAAAAAGGTATTTATAGGCAAATATATTGAAGAGGTTTACTATCATAAGGTTTCCAAATAAGATTTTCATGAAATTCTCAAAAATATCTTCCAAATCTCGGTAAAAAGGGCATGAATGCTCAAGCACACTTACCACTGCTTGAGCTATCTTAGCGCTTGAGTGTTGTTGTCTGCTTGAGTGTTACTTATTCCTTTTAACATTTATAAAAGATTAGTTTTCATTTATTAAAAAAAATAGGAATTGTTCTTTTTTATACCTCTTAGGGGTTTACCTTGCCACAAGCTAAACCTTCTCAGATATACTTGTGAATTCCCAGTTGGATGAACAACAACCCTTAATCTTCAATGGAGAGTAATTCACTATCTAAAAAGACTTCTGAGGCCAAACATTAACTAGAACAAAATTGTCAACTTACAAACAAGACTCAATGTCTTAACATATAAGCTATTATCTTGTATGAATTCCTAAATATGAGAGATATTGAAGCTAATGCTTGAATTGGTAGTCACTTTGACCCTTAGATAAGTGAGACTCGTTTATGGTTATATTTGTTTATGATCTTGGGTGATTGTTTGATTCATCATGTAGTGAGATTACACTTAAGTTGAGTATCAAGATATCCCAATAGGATAATAATATCCTCTTTGAGTATCCTAAAGTGTATGATCAAACTTGAATCTTTAGCTAGGGAAATTATATTAAATTTGAAGTGATATTAATATCCTTGTATGATATTGTACCTATTAGGATAGAACCTTTAAAAGCATGACATGATTTAATAAATTTGGAATTAATTATTTATTTAATGATGTTCCAATTTCACTTTTATCTATTCTTATTCCATGTATTATACTTTATAAGCATTCTTGTTTACATCTTTTGCATTGTACTTGACTTAGGTGGATTAGAATTTGTATAGAAGATCCAAGCCATGGGTTCCTTGTAAATAAATGACTTGTTCACAACTAGTTAATGGGTTTAGGCAACCCATTAAAGGTTGTAGTGCACTACCTCCTAATTGAAGGGATGGCTAGTCTTGGGTATCAAGATGGGTTTCCCATGGTGAGTGCACTAGTATGTATGGTTACAAATTGGACAAGACCTACAGTGAGTCATGACTTAAGGCTATTAAGTAATCATGACTTCACCAAACGTTTCATTGTGTTCTCTCAAGCTTGAGAGAATATTCAGTTTGTGTTAAAGTTAGTAATGGTTTTGACCTACGGGTAAAATCTTAAGCTGATCATATATTCTCTACGAATTAGGTCATTGTTGATGAAAGCCGATAACAATAGGCATTTTCAATAAAGGGACTATGATATCTCATGGGATTGAAATAATGTGTCCCCTTAGGTGATCTTAAGAAGGTGTGTTCATGGAAATTATGGGTATAGTAGTTCCTTAAGTGGAACTTGATATAAGCTCTTTGAGAGTTAAGACATGTCAGTAGAATACACAATATGAGGACTTATAACTTAGGGAGAGTAAAAGTAGTCTTGAAAGGCTGATAACTTTCACCTTGTTAGACTACAAACACCAGTTCATGGGGAGACTGAATGCAATGGATAACAAGTCACAGACCCAAGCACATAATCTCTCATTGTTATTTATTTAGGATATTGGAGTTCAATTAATTCTCTGTAGTAGAATGTTGAATCAACTTCAAAATTGAATTCTAAGGGAGCCAGTACTCCTATGGGTTCAAGTGGTCCCTGTTTTGAGCTTATATACCTTATTTGTATGGATTATGAGGGTCAGATTGGTTTTAAGTTCACTTTTGTGCATAAAAGCATTTTGATAATTACGTAAAGTTGCACAGGGGTAAGTGAACAAAGTCTCTGGATTAGGCTAATTGATTAATTAGCCTACCCTATTAGATTAATTAATTAATCAATTAAGACCCATGTGGGCTTAATTCTTTTAAGCCCAGTTAGGAACCCTATAAATACTCCCTAGAGGTTAGGGTTTTCATCACTTTTTGTCTTACACCATCCAGAGAGAAGGAGAGTCGTAGCCTCCACCCTCATTTCCTCTCCACTAGAAGTGTGCCAATAACAAGGTTAAATCATTGGGCGGAATATCGTGGGTTTACAAGACTTCCAAAAACTTCAAGGTTGTCTTCAACACTTGGAATTTAAGGTTTAAGAACATCCAAACCCAAAGGTTAGTACTTTAACCCTTAAAAAAATTAATTTTTAAAAAATTGGTATTGCTTTCGTTACTTAGATCTAAGATGCCAATAGTATCGTCGATGAAAATAACAAAGTTTGATTTGTAACTCAAATAAACAAGATATAATTTACTTAGATGAAAGCTTAATTGTAATTAAATTATGGATACCAACTCATTGGGAACGTGTGCTAGGAAATAGTAGGACATGAGACAAGCTTTATTTAGCTTTATTTAATTTTCCTAAAGTAGTAGAGTGCAATTAATCTTTTTTATTGGAACAAAAGATTGATTTATGGAATATGTGTGATTAATTCCATGAGAGACACATTTTTGGATCCTAGTGGCCTCTCACTCACTATTAAATAGTATGTGTATTTTCTAAAAGGAATAGTGGATAAAAGGTGTGTGTGTTTTATGGTCTATGGTGAATTTAGAAGAAATATGGTTTAAACCCCCCATCTTGGCCTCATAGCATATGCCTTTGATCATATTTGATATCCCTCACCTTACTCCTTCATGTAGTACGTGCGTATGATCTCCTTTCTGATTAGCTCTTCATCATGTTCCCTAGTGGTCCTTTTATTGCTCGACATTGGTATTGAATCTTGGGCCAGTTTTGAAGACATTTTGGAGGGAGCTTTTAGATTCATAACGTGACTTTAGAGGTACACTAAAAGTTCCCAAAGTTTTGTAATGACCAAAGATCATTTGAGCTTTTTTCGGTGACTTGAAACTTGTTTTGGCTTATTTCAACTTGCGTTGGTGGTTCAACCAATTGCTCGATCGGTTGATTGGGTTGTCTCTTTTGGCTCAATTTCAACCCCTTTTCGAGTCTTTCTTTTTTTTTTTTTTTTTGTTCTACTTTGGGGTTTCCTAAGGATGCTTTTGGTTTTTATGGGCTTTGACCCTAAGTTAAAGGTTCATTTGGGTTAGGTTTTGTTTGAGAGAATTTTAAGTGAAATTGAGCTTTGGTGGAGATTATGATTAGTGTCAAGATCCCAATTATTCCTTACCCCATAAAAGAGTTTCTTGGGACCTCAATTTAAGGGGACTTCTTTATTAGTTTTTTTAGGGGAACTGTACCCATTATTCTATAGGAGGAGAAGTTCTTAGAGATTTGAAGAAACCTTGCTTGAAGACAAGGTTTTAACTTGCAAGAAGCCAATTGCTTGCATTTGTGAGGAGATTCCTTGGTAACTTCAATTTTATTTCATTTTTTTTTCTTATTTTCAATTTATTTTCATTATCTTTTACTTCTTAAGATGATATGTGTATTGGGTGTGGATATTGGAAGTTACATATTTGATTGTTAGATATTTATTTTTCATCTATATGGTTTATTCTTTTCTTTTTTTCACTTTATTCATCTTGATTGCCTGATGGTATTGAAAACCTTGGATTACATTGCTTCCAAGCCTTGGATCTCGTATGGTGCATGCATTTATCTCTAAGCACCTCTAAATCTATCGTAGTAGAATAAAATGGAAATAAAAACCATTATTAATTATACATCTAGAGATATGGTACTCATACCTGTGATTTGGATACTCCCATATCAAAATCCATTTGATGAAGATGAAGCCTATAGTCTAGAAGGTCTTGTACACCTAAAGTCTTTAGCCCAATGACTTTAGCCATAACCTTGGCACTCCAAATGGCAGACTTTGGAAGGTAAGAAGCTTTTACTGTCTCTGTCTCTAGAAGTGGAAGACGATTGTCTAAAGCCATGGAAACTTAACCCCAACTCCTAAGAGGTATTTATAAGGTCTCCTTATTAGGCTTAAGTGACTCGAGCCCACCAAGGCTTTGGTCACTTAATCTAGCTTAAAATGGTCTTAATTAATTAATTAACCCAACAAGGTTGTCTAATTAATCAATTAGCACAATCTAGAGACTTTGTTCACTATCCCCTATGCAACGTTGCATAATAACCAAAACATACTTATGCACAAGAGTGAACCTAGAGGCAATCCAACCTCATAAACTGTGTCAACTTGATATATGAGCTTAGAGTAGAGACCATTGAGATCCATAGGAGTCTTAGGTTCCTTATAATCAAATTCTGAAGTTTATTCAATATCTTACTATAGAGAATAAATTATACTCCGGTACTCTATGTAAATAACAAGAAGATAAAGCTTGGGTCCATGACCTACTATCCACTGCATGTAGACTTCCCATGAACTGGTGTCTATAATCTAACAAGGTAGTACTATCACATGTCCAGATCACCTATCCAATCCTTGAGTTATAAATCTCACTTATTATGTGATCAATTGAAATACTCTAATTCTAAGGAGTATATGTCGAATTCTACTAAAGGAATTGTCATGACCATAGACTTCATGATTGTATGTCCTTTGGATCACCTAAGGGGATACACTATCTCAATTTCATGAAATATCATGGTGTCTTTATTAAGAATACTTGTTGCCACCAACTTCCATCAATAGTGACCCAATCCTTTGAGATATATGACCAATTTAGGGTCGTACTCATAGGTCAAAGTCTCCTATTGATTTTGGCGCAAACTCAATATTCTCTCAAGGTTGAGATTCCAAGCAACATAGTAACTTAGTGAATCATGACAACCCAATAGCCTTACATCATGATTCACTATAGGTTTTGTCTAATGTGTAACCATACACACTAGTGCACTCACCATGGGAAACTCATCCCAACGACCAAGACAAGCCATCCCTCCAATTATGAGGTAGTGGACTACAACTTCTATTGGATTGCCCAAATCCATAAATCGACTATAAACTGCTTATCATGTTGCAAGGAACCTATGACTTGTATATTTTGTACAAATTTTAATGCATCCAAGTCATGTATAATAAAAATTATATGATTTTGAATTATCAAATCAATATTAATGCATACAAGGGATAAATAAGTAGAAAATCAAGTCTAACTTTGTTACATCATATCTTGCTTTTAAGAGCTCTATCCCAACAACTTATGCTATCCTTATGTCCATCAACGATTCTACTAGATAAAGTCTTCATGAAAGGATTTGTCAAGTTTCCCTGCACCAGATATTTTCTCCACAGTGACATTTCCTCTCATTATTCTCTCACGTATCAAGGATAATAGAATTCCTCTTGAAAGGTTGATAGCTTTCACCTTGTTAGACTACGAACACCAATTCATGGAGAGACTAAATGCAATGAATAGTAGGTCATGGACATGAGCACATGATGTCTCGTTGTTATTTACATAAGATACTAGAGTTCAGTTGATTTTTTTGTAGTGGGATGTTGAATTAAGTTCAAAATGAGATTCTGAGGGAGCCAATACTCTTATGAGTCTCAATAGTCCTTATTCAAAGCTCATATACCTTGTTGGCAAGGGTTAGGAGGGTCGGATTGACTTTAAGTTCAGTTTTGTACATAAGGGGCATTTTGGTAATTACACAAAGTTGCATAAGGGTAAGTGAGCAAGGTATCTAAATTGGGTTAACTGATTAATTACTAGGCTCTGTTGGCTTAATTAGTCAATTATGACCTGTTTTGGGCCATATTAATTGACCTAAACCTTCGTAAGCTCAAGTCACTTAAGCCTAGTGAGCAACCTTATAAATACCCCCTTATGAGTTATTCCATATCTTTTTCAAGAGAGTCGTCTTGTAGCTCCAAAAAGAGAGAACCATATCCTCCACCATTTCTTCGATTCCCATTAGAAGTGTGTCAAGATCAAGGTTTGAGTCATTGGGCGGAAGACTTCGGATTTACAAGACTTTTGCGACTTTGTTTTTCATCTTCACCTTGTGGATTTGATTCAAGAACATTCAAATCTGAGGTATGTTTTTCATTAGCATTTTCTAAATCCATTTTATGTTTAAAAATGCAACTTTTCTATCGTGCGCATAGGATTTAGAAAAGCCTAGAATAGTCGAGCATGTTTCATACCTGATATGGGCTTGGGAAATGAAAAGATTTAGGCTTTTCCCATCAATATCAAGCAATCTTTATTATTGATTCAACTATGGAAGTCAAGTATGTGGTAACTTCTGAAGCTGCTAAGAAAGTTATTTACCTTAGGAAGTTCCTTATGAGACTTACGGTAATACCCATGGTTGCATTGCCCATGATACTATATTAAGTTAACAGTGGGCCAATGGCACATTCTAAAGAACCAAAAAAAAACTAGAAATAAAAAAACACATTGAAAAAAAGTATTATCTTATACATAAGATAGCATAGAGAGGAAATGTCACTATAGAAAAGATAGCATCTAAGGATAACTTGGCATATCCTTTTACCAAGACCTTGTTAGGTTGAGTATTTGATACTCACAAGCATAGTTTTGGTGAAGATACACTCCTAGTTTGCTTTAAAGCTGGTGGGAGACTATTGGAATAACCTTGAGCAAGACTTTTTAAGACTTAATCATTTTAATTGATAACTTATTTTAGTCTTTTTTTCCACACATGCATTTGAATGGATGTTTGTTTGCATTATCTCATTATACTTAGCCTAATCAATCACATTGTTCATATCATAGGTATAGTTGGATACATAGAGGACACAAATTTGGGGTCCTTATGGTTATTTCATGAGTTTGGGCAACTTTGTAGTGGATGTAGTAAATCACCTCCATAACTAGTAGGATGACTTATCTTAGTCATTAGAGTAAGGCTCTGAGGTGGATGTGCTAGTGTGCATGTGTTGTACATTGAATAGAACTTAAGAGGATAATGTTCTCTATATTATTGGTCTACATATGAAATCTCCAAAATTTTATTTTGCATGAATTCTTAACTTCGAAAGTTATTGAAGCTAATGCTTGAATTGGTAGACACTATAAGTCATAGATGAATGAAACCTTTCAGTTTTATATATGCTTGTAATCTTAGGTGATTACTTGATCTAACATATCATGAGATTAAAACCAAGATGGGATTATGATATCCTAATGGGATAGTAATACCCCTTTTGAGTAATCCCAAAACTTATGATTAAAGTTCAATCCTTGGCTAGGGTAATTCCATTAAATTAAAATTGATATTAATATTCTTATGGGGAATTGTAACATCAATGTGGAAGAGTACATTTTGACCATATTCAAAATCATTACCTAACAAATGGGCAACTCTGATATTACCTCAGGTAAACCAGATAATTTGTTAACCTCGGCCTGACAAATTATAACTACTGCTTTGACTAATGGACATCGAACTGCTCAAAAGCTAGAAACTCCTATAGGACGCCCTCGCAAAAGTTGAGCACTGCTAAAAATGATCCCACTACTAAAAAATAAGAGACATGTGAACATCAAACTGTATAAATAGGAACCCTTCTACTCAAACACATTCATTCAACTCCTTCCATTACAAGTTTACAACTTGACCACCTATACCAAAATCCTTGAAGAGCATTTATGCATCTTCACCTTGATTATAGGAAAGTTAGATTTGTAGCTCAAAAAAACAAGAGATTTTAATTGGATGATATCTTATTCTCAATTAAATTATGGAAATCAGTTCATGGAGAACAAGTGCGAATAGGTCATGAGACAAGTTTCATTTGGCTTCGTTTAATTGCCTAAAATGATGGAGTGAAATCAATATTCTTTAGTGGAAAGAGTAATTGATTTATGGAATCATGTATGATTAATTCCAAGGAAGCCACACACTTTTAGGTTTTAGTAGTCCCCACTCGAACTATCAAATGGTTTATGCATTATTGGAAGAAACATTGGATGAGAGGTGGGTGTGCCTTGCGAGATCCATTCACAAGAAAGGCGGGTGCTAAAATTAATGGGCCAATTTAACATCTTGAGGGTATTTTAGGTTCTTTCTTTTATTTTTTACCTCAAGGCTAATTTCTATATAAAGTACTTAATGCTTCATTTATATGATATGAACTATTCATATTTTAAAATTAATTGTCTCTTCTCAATAAGTTATGACAAGGACTTGTGGCATGAGGACTTTGCAAGATTGTACATTTCTAATAAGTTTATTCAAAACGAACTTGTTAATTACGATTATATTTAAAACAAATTATAATTTTGCCTAAAAAAGAAGAGATGCAAGTTCGTTCCCTACTTACATTCCATTACAAGTGTCACCTCTTATAAATAGTCTTTTGACAAGCAAGTTAAAAATTTATAATGTACAATATACTATAGATATATATACTTTGCAAAATATTCTTGAAAATAATTTCTAAATTGATTAGCCAATACTTCAGTCCAATTTTGATGTGACATGCATAATCTTGAATATTTTCTTGTATCACAGAAGTATTTTGACAAAATGGGGAGGCACAATATGGTTTGATATATTTGGGTAATGAACGAGTGGTAGGTTGGCTCTTGGGGATGTCATAATCTACTTTAGCTTTCAAAAGACATGGACCATTCAAAACAATTGGAGAGGTGAATGAAATTAACCTCTATCATGAGGCATTCCGCCATTGACTTGAAACCCAAGGTCCCAAATAATAACAATAACATATGAGATTTTTAATAATAATTTGATGTTTTATTCTGTTACTAGAAAGAGTTACTTTAATTCAACTTTAAAACAGAACACTGGAAATAATAACCACTTAGCATTGCATTGCAATTTGAGTGTTCAATATTTGAACAGACAAGGTCTGAAATGCAGCGTGCAAAAGTCATGTCATCAGTCTTTGCAATGAAGTCTTATCTATACCAGGGAAGCAAAAAAAAAGGAATATCCACTGTTGCTAAAATATTAAGTTGTTGATCATATGTACAAACACAATGGAATTTCACAATCCTTTATTATCTGCATTTATTTGGCCCCCTCATTTCCAATTTCCTTTCTCATCTCATCAGTATGAAATAACCACACTCTGTATGAATCTTGAGAGATCGTGTTTTCAAATTTTATTTAAAAAAAAAAAAAAAAAATTGCCACCTTTAATCTTTTCCACTGCTGCAGACCGTAACAAGATTGGAACACTTCCTTCTACTATACCCACATGCAGCAAAAGATGGAACCTGAACGTCAGGCCATGGGCTATGGAATTGTCACAAGCCTTGGATTGCATCTTTCCTACAGAAGCTTTAGAATCAGACCTCATCTCAAGGGCAGACCCCCATTATTTCTCTCATCTCCAAAATGAATATAATTGTTTTAAAGAGGAAACTCCTTCTGCAGAATATCAAGATTCTGAGCATCACAAGCTTCCATCATGTCATTCCGGGATGCACAGCTGAAAAGGATGAAGAATATGAGAGGAGCACAAATTAAACAACAGGCAATAAAGTTTATTTTTCCATCAACATACCTAAGAGAAATTCTCAAATATTGCCAGGCATTATCTGCTTTTGGATTCATCGCAAGTGCCCGGACATAGTAACGAATAGATTCCTCATGCATACCCTGAATAGAAAAAATATGCTTACACTTCCATTAGTTTAAAATTCTGATACCCTGCGTGATAATAAATGGCATTAAGCTTGGAACATTGAAAATGTTGGGGATGAATTTGTTTGTAGATAGGGGTTGAAAATCTCCAACACATAAGATGTTCCACGCTTAGATAAAAAGGGATATTGATCAAAATTACCCAGAATTAGAACAAGACAGTTGATTAGAGTAGTTAAATTAGTTAATAACTTGACATACATAATATAAATTAAAACCCAAATACCATAAGCAATGTCTTCTAATCCTTTTGAATTTCAACACTAAGTTAATTGGGAAGCAATGCTTCATGCTCAAGGAAAAATAAATAATAGCACAGTAAAGTATGTCCTGTTTGTCATATCAAAACAGTAAGAACTCCAGGAACCAAAATGGCTAGCTAGGTATTCTATTAGAGGGAATATCTGGACTGGATCAATCTCGTCAGTTTTACTAGGAATTTTTTTTTTTTTTTTTTTCTTTTTGACAGGCTCTTCTGTTTTACTTGGATATGTAATCAGCTCATTGTGTTCTAAATTGCATATAAGTATGTCTCTTTGTAAAATTAGGACATCTTAGATTTTCAATAAATGACTGTCTTCAAATTTTACTGTTGTCTTCTTGGTGATTAAAGACTACATTTGATAAACTTGTATGCTCTTGTATCATCAGCACATCAGATCTCCTGTTCCTTTTTAATGCACATCAACATGTAACACCTAACTATTGTTTACATCAAAATATCAGCTATTATGCTATCTGAGTGTTGTAAGGAATCTGCCTGCTTATATAAATGGATCATTGAAACCTCACGTTACTCTGATTCACATACCACAGGAACCACAAAGAACAAAAAACATGTTGCAAATAGTAAATTCAACTTCTATGTAATGAAAGCCAAAGCTGGAAAAGAGTAGGAAGGATCAAGTGGAGGAACAAACCTGGTTGGCATAACTGATACCCATGTTCGCCCATGCACGAACATAATTAGGCTTCAAATCCAGTGCCTGGGAATCAGAGATAGAACAAGAAGCGTTACTTTAAAGTTGAAAATGATACTCCTCAGAAAAGAAGTAAGGAATCTTGATTATAGAAGTACAAGAATGCATGAAAGAAATGAAAGGTTATTATGCCAGTAGGAAATCTAATCACTGGTATGCTTATGCACATAAAATAAGGGCTAATTTCACTAATCTACCCTCTGAGGCTTGTGCCAAACACCTCTAAAAACCATTAGTTCGAAAATTTTGTCAAATACCTTTCTTACCCTTCTCATTTATTATTTTTACTCACCTTCCCTTCAATTTAAAATAAGGTAGGTATTTAACGAAATTTCATACTAATCATAGCTAAGTGTATTTAGTCCAAACCTGAAGGGAGGTGAATGAAATTTACCCCGTAAAATAAATACATGTGCTTAGCCCATTCAACATATATATCACAAATTAAATAGTGTTTGATTCTTCAAAATGCCAAGCTTTTTGAGGAGTTTCATATGCAGAATTCCATGACTCGTAGCCTTAATGCAGCGTTTTTAGTTCTCATCCCTAAAAAAGGAGGGGCAGGTGACGTGAAGCACTTTAGACCAATCAGCCTGCTGGGGAGCCTTTATAAACTTCTTGCAAAAGTCCTATCTAATAGATTGAAAAGGGTGATTGGCAAGGTGGTGTCAAACAGTCAGAATGCTTTTGTGGGAGGTAGACAGATCTTGGATGCTACTTTGATTGCAAATGAGGTGATTCATTTGAGGAAGCGTAATTCCACTGCGAGCTTAGTTTGCAAACTGGATATAGAAAAGGCTTACAATCATGTGAGCTGGAAGTTCCTTCTTTCAGCCTTAGAAAAAATGGGGTTCAACCCCAAATGGAGACGATGGATCCACTTTTGCATTTCATCTGTGAGAATGGCATTTCTTGTTAATGGCAACCCCACAAATTTGTTACCAATCTCTAGAGGATTGAGGCAAGGGAACCCTCTTTCACAGTATCTCTTAGTGTTGGTAATGGAAGCCCTCAGCAGCCTAATTGCAAAGGCCAAACAGGGAGGATTCATTAGGGTTTCAAGATTGAGGGAAATGGGAAGAATAGACTCAAGTTTCACATATTTTGTTTGCTAATGATACCCTTCTAGTTTGCAATGATTATTTAGAGCAACTAAAATATTGGAAATGGGTTGTCATTTGTTTCAGATTGGTGTCAAGTTTGAAAACAAACTTGCAATAAAGTGAAATTATTCTAGTAGAGGAGACAAAGGATGTAAATAGAGTAGCTTCTCTTTTTGGATGCAAAGTAGGAAAGCTTCCTACTTCTCATCTAGGTTTACCCCTTGGGGCCCCTAATAAGCATTGTGGTGTATGGAACTCAATTGAGTAGAAATTTAAAAGGAAATTAGCTGCTTGGAAAAAAATAGTACTTGTCCAAAGGAGGAAGACTAGTCTTTATTAAGAGCACTCTTTCAAATCTCCCTATCTATTTTATATCCCTCTTTGTAATTCCTAGAAAAATGAGAATTAGATAAGAGAGAATTCAAGGAGACTTTTTCTGGGGAGGTTTGGAAGATAGGAGAAAGATCCACTTAGTAAAATGGCCTGATGTGCGTAAGGCTAAAAATTTTGGAAGGTTGAGGCTAAGAAGATTGGACAATCTCAATGAAGCCTTGCTAGGCAAATGGTTATGGAGGTTCTTTGTTGAGCGTGACAGCTTGTGGAGGAAGATCATTTGCGGAAAATTCAAGGAGATGGAGGGGGGTTGGACTACTAGAGGGAGGAGGGATTCCTTTAGGATGAGCCTTTGGAGGGACACTAGAAAAGAGTGAGAAAAATTCAGTGTCAAATTTTCTATCCATATAGGAAATGGTAGTCGTATAAGTTTTTGGTGGGACATTTAGGCGGGGGATTTTAAGCTGAAAGATGTTTACCCTACTCTTTTTAGGATATCATCCCATAAAAATGCTACAATTGCAGATTTATGGAAAAGAGAAGGGGACAAAAGGGGATGTTGGGAGGTCCAATTTAGAAGACCCTTCCAAGATTGGGAGGTAGAGGAGGTGACCCACTTTTTGGGATTTCTTTACCCGTTAAAAGTGCAAGAAGGTGAGGACACTTCATGCTGGAAAGAAGAAAGGAAGGGAATCTTCAATGTCAAGTCTTGTTATTGTTCTCTAAGGATGGAGAATAGTGTAGTTTTTCCCGGCAAGGAGATTTAGGGATCCTGTGCTCATCTTAGAACTTGTTTTTTTGCATGGGAAGTTGTTTGGGGGAAGATCTTAATTGTAGATACTTTAATGAAGATGGGATGGCAAATGGTCAACAAATGTAATCTTTGTAACAATAGTGAACAATCAGCCGATCACATTTTGATTCATCATGCCAAGACAAGAGAGCTATGGACCTTTTTGTTAGCTCTTTTTGGATTCGTTTGGGTATCTCCAGACTCAATGAAAAGTCTCCTTCTACAATGGAAAGTTAAGGGGTTTCAAAAGAAAAGGAAAAAAAAAAAAAAAGTGGTTTGGCGTTTGGCTCCCATTTGCTTATTTTGGTGTATTTGGAAGGAACGCAATTAAAGGACCTTCAAAGATGAAAAGCTTTCCAACCAAAGATTAAAAGATCTCTTCATTCAAACACTTTTTGAATAGTCCAGGGATTCTTTGGAGTTAGAGCTCCCCTCTATTTTGAATTTCCTAGATCCTCTTTATTGTGGTTAGCTTTGCTTTGCTTTGTTTGTTAGTGTAGTCCATCTTTGTCTGAGGTGTGCCTTGGGCTGTTTCTGTGTATACTACTAGTATACGTAAGGCACGCCCCCTCCTTTTTGGCACTTCTTAATACATGATCTTGTTGTCTATCAAAAATAAAATAAAATAAAATAAAATAAAATACAAATACAAGTGGCAGGCATAATGGCCAATAACATATGAAGGCCACAATTGAAAGTTTCCTGGAAGCATAATTGAACTCAATATACTGCAAGGGCATAATTCCTGAAAGACCATATCCAGACTAGAAAGGTGTTCCAAATAATTCCAGATGGTGAATAAAGAAACTGAATAGATTGGGCCACAGCGTTCCCCAAGGAACACAGGAACTTGAAAAAGGTTCTGATTTGATTGCTTTAGAAAATGGAAGTAACTTCTTGAAATTTACCAATGTTCAACAAAATTTTTAAAACTAATTCTGTGTATATGCATAAAAGGTTTCAGTCTTTGGGCTGAACTTTTGGTATGAAAAAGTGGCAACCACCTGCAAAAGTTAAGGCATAAAAGATTAGACTCTAAGGCCCAAATTCTGATTTGGCATACTTTGGATGATAATTGGCCTAGTTGAGATTTTATATAATCCAAGGTGAATATACTTGGGCAGAAATCTACCTTGAATTATATAAAATCTCAACTAGGCCCATTATCATCCAAAGTATTCCAAATCATAGTTTGGGCCTTAGAGTCTAATCTTCTATATATATATAAGTCCAGTCAAAGAGCCAGAAGCATTCTTACTTTCAAAGTCATTAATGTTTTACATTTTCAGGAATCTTTTAACTTTGTTTGTCAGTTCATGCTAATTTTTTTAGCTTTATTACTGTGATTACTTCCAAGGAGTCTTAAGAGTTTAGGTTTGTAGCGTATAAAGTTGATCAGTCTATCTTCTAAGAAATTGATGGCCAAAAAACACAAAACTTTCCAGCTTTTAATGATTCCATTGTGGAAAAGAAAATATGTTCAAAAACAGAAAAGTTATGCTGAAGCTAATGATTGATTCTGAAATGGACGAATATCGAGTGGCAAAGCTAACAACAGTTGCAGATAACATGAAGAATTCACCTCACATTCTTACTAAGAAGTTTTTCAATCAGAAAGCAAGGAAAATGGGGTTATATATTCTGTAATAATGAGAGAAGTGAAGAAGACAGCTGCTCATAGTGTTTCTTTTCTACATACAGAGGGGAATGGCTGAAGAACTTTACAGATGTTGCTCCCAAAGAGCTACCTAATGAACATCCCCTACTCACATTGCAACATTTAACATGCTATATGGCGGCGGTGGACAAGTATAGCAAGTGGGCAGCTTTGGAAGAAACTAAGTGAAGACAAAAATCATGGGGAATTCTGGTTAAAGGAGAGGGGAATAGAAACACTAGGTTCTTCCATAAAATGGCCGCTGCATGCAATATAAGGAATTATTTTACAAGGGTAAGAATAAATGAAGAGTGGTTTTGTGAGGAGGTAGCTATTAAGGGAGAAGGAATACAAAGCCTTTTATCCAAAGTAGGGGGTTAGAGACCTGATATCAGTGGTTTAAGTTTTGCAGCACTGGGGAGTGCAGATGTTAGGAGCTTGGAGCATCCATTAGTAGAGGTGGGGATTCCTTGTCTAACTTGTACTGGCACAAGCCTCCAGGTCCAAACGGCTCCTCCATGGCTTTCTGGCAATTGAGTAGGGATTTTGTTAAGCAAGAGGTGATGAGTTTCTTTTGGGATCTTTTTCATAACAGCTCCTTAGAAAGAAGTCTTAATGCCACTTTTTTGGTCTTGATCCCTAAGAAAGGTGGAGCAGAGGATTTGAAGGATTTCAAGCCCATTAGTCAAGTAGGGGGTTACATAAGCTTTTAGCGAAGGTCCTGACAAATAGGCTTAAAAAGGTAGTTGGAAAAGTGGTGTCTAACCAAGGATGAAAATATCGATTTTTACGGATATATTGGTAGTTGGATTTTATGAATATATGGGGATATATTGGGAAATATTGGTGGATATTTTGACAAAAAATATCGACAAACAAAAATTTAATCAAAACCCCAAAAAATGATACAAAAACAATAGTATATATATTGAAGTTGTTTTGAGAAAGCAATTGAAGTTGTTTTAAAGAATAAATAGATATATTTATGATAAATTTATAACATTAGACAATACTATATTAAATTTGAAAACACATTAATATTAAAATGAGAATGTATTTAGTATTTTTTTATTTAAAAATATTAAAAAAAAATATTTATAAATTTATATTTTTCTTGTATTTAATTATTGTATAAAATACATAATAATATAATTAAAATTAACTTATCTTCATGCATATATATATACACACACATATGTATATATATGTGTGTGTGTGCATGAATATAAAATATTATATATATATATATATATATATATATATATATATATATATAAATTACATGCGCATTTTTTGTATCAAAAGCACACTTGGTTCAGTGGCAAGGGTTCACATGCTTCACACCTGAGGACCAGGTTCAGGTGTGACCAGCTTCAAAACTTGGCCTTGCAGATTTTTGTGCTTTTCTTTCTTTAAGAAACAATCCCACATCAAATTCTCAAAGGAAACAAATGCCTTATTTAATAAGGCTGAGCATCAGCAGAGATCATCAAGCCACAATTGGGCCCTAATATTACATAGTGTAGGACTTTTGAACTAGGCTGGGTTGTATCCTGCACCCCACAGCCCAATTAATTTTTCCATTAAATGAACAAAAGGTGCTGACACTGAAAAATCAGCGATAATGCCAAGTTGTTGCTAAAATATTGGGATATCTCCAAATTATCAGTGATGAATGGGGAAAAAATAAAAAACATTGGGCAAACAATATCTCCACCCCATATCTCGTGTCAAGACCATCCAATACATGATTTTTCAGCAATATTTCACCAAAAACTTTCAACATTTTCGTCCATTTGTCTAACTACCAACACATTTTTGTGGAAGGTAGACAAATCTTGGATGTCCTCATCTCAAATGAGGTCATTGACTCAAAGGATGAAGGGCAGCATCAATGGTATAATTTGTAAAATGGACATTGAAAAAGCATATGGTCATGTTAATTGAGACTTTTTAAAGTTGGTTTTAGAGAAGATGGGATTCAAGTAGAGATGGATCAAATGGTGCAACTCCATTGGAAAATTTTTAGCACTCGTAAATGGGACTCCAACAGGTTTATTCCAAAGTTCTCAAGGGCTAAGGCCTATTTCCTTATTTGTTTATTTTGGCCATGGAGGCACTTAGCCAAATTTTGTTGAGGGTAAGAGAAGGGGGTTTCATTTCAGGTTTTAAGGTGAGTGGTGGAGGCAGCAATGGGCAAGAAATGACCCACTTGTTATATACTAACGACACTCTTGTTTTCTATGACACTAGGCAAGATCATTTGGAAGATCTAAGTTGGTCATTAATTTTATATGAGTTTGAAAATTAATATAGAAAAGCACGAGCTCATTTCAATTGGGGGTGATAGCAATATGGAGATGTTAGCTGCTTTGCAGGGTAAGCTCCCTTCTGCTTACCTAGGCCTTTTGTTGGGTCATTCGTTTAAGCCATCTACAACACAAGACTTGGAGAGGTTTTCAAAAGAGCCTCACTTTGTGGAAGGCAATATTAATCTAAAGGTCGTAGAGTCACTTTGATTGGAAGAACTCCTTCTAGTCTACCAATTTACTTTATGTTCATTATCCCGAAAAGGGTGAGTCGAAGGCTAGAGCAAATCCAAAGAAACTTCCTTTAGTGTGGGGCATAGCTTGCAAAAAAACCACATGTTGTTTAGTGACCTATAGTTTTCTAGGTATTAGAAACCTCGTTGTTCTAAACAAGGCTCTTCTCAGTAAGTGGTGTTGGATATTTGCAACTGAGAGGCATTCTCTTTGGAAGCAAGTTATTTCTCAAAAATTTAGGGAAGGGGGATGGTGCTCAAGAGGGGAGAGATAATTATGAGGTGGGTGTGTTTAAAGCAATCAAAAAAGAATGAGAATCCATGAAGGGTAGAGTTCGTTTCTCTATTGGCAATGGAAGAGTCAAGTTTTGGAAAGATAAATGATATGGTGACTCATTTTTGGAAGAATCTTTTCCATCGTCTTTCTTTTTTTCTCTTTTGCCACAAACAAAAATGCATGGATTATGGATGTATCGAAGCAATAAGGGGAAAGTGGTTGGTAAAGCCTCTATTTTCTAGCCAGTTTCATGATTGGGAGCTTGAAGTCTTGACAAACTTTTTCCAAAAACTCCAGGCTTGCTTAGTTCAGAGAGAGGAGGATGATAGTTCGGAGTGAAAGGAATCCAAGGATGGCAAGCTCTCCATTAAATCCTTTTACCTCTCTTTAGTTAAAGGAAGAAGTAAGCCTTTCACCACTAGCTATGTTTAGAATTCTTGGGTTCCCATGAAAGTTAATTTTTTTTTGCTTGGGAAACATCATGGGGCAGAATGTTGACAATTGAGCAACATAAAAGGAGAGAATAGAGTATTCCAAATAAGTGCTACATGTGTAAAAAAGGACAAGGAATCGGCTAATCATTTGCTCCTCCATTGCCCTACATTTATTATTCTATGGCAATTGATTTTTTTATGTTTGGTGTGGTTTGTGTGATGGATTCCTCAATGAGAACTTTGTTAAGCTGGCATGGCTCTTATGTAGGCAAGAAGGAAAAAAAAGGTAGGAGGGCAACTCCAGTGTGCTTGTTCTAAATGCTCTGGATGGAAAGAAACAGAAGGACCTTTGAAGATTAAAAAAGAAAACAAAACAAGCAATTAAACTATCATCTTGAATACTTTCGTGTAATGGGCTAAATTGTTATGTTAATCCCATGTCCTTGATTAGCTTTGTAGATTGGATTAGTTTTGAGTAAGGGGTAGCAGAGAGGGGATATTCTTTTTTGTTCCTCTATCTTCTTCTTGCCTATCCTTTGACACCATTTGTATATTTTGCGTGGACTTTGTTACACCTTTAGTGCAAGCATTGTATATTTTTCTTTATATATATTTATAGTCTTTCTTGTTGCCAATTAAAAAAAAAAAAAAAGAAAAAAAAAAGAAAAAAAAAAAGCATTCAACATGCTATATATTTTATGGCAAGGTCTTAATTGCCTAATCTTCCTGCCTAAAGCATGAATCCAAGTGAGCATGCAAAACGTAAAAGGTAAGTGGAGGAGCTGCTGTCTCATTTGTGAAAGTTTAAGCCTCATGCTGTTCCTGCATTGCTAAAACCAAAAAGCAATGGCAGTTGGCACCTGTGTGTTGACATGGAAGTGACTATTGATAGTTGATTTAGTTGATCTAAAGTCACAGATATCTGTCTTGCAATCTGCCAAGATAAATTTTTGGAGGTCCTGGCTGTTGGGCAACCCTTTAGTAAATGCACCCCCCACTCCCCAATTATTACCCTAAGCAGGCATACAGAACACGAACTTAGAAGATTTCTAAAATTTGATTGCTTTAGAAGCAGAAACAACTTCTTGAAGTTTACAAATGTTTAACAAAATTTAAAACTACTTCAGAATATATTTATAGAAGGTTTTGAACTTTTGCACTAAGCTTCCTGTCATACTGGATCCTAGGTATTCTTATACATGAAAGTGACTATTATTAATTGAGACTTTTTTTTTCTTTTTGATAGGTATAGTTTTTTTTTTTTTTTTTTTTGATAGATAAACACAGATATATTAATAGGGCCAAAAAGCCACGAAGTATACAGGGGTATACACAGTAGCCAAAGACAAGAAACAAAAAGAAAAAGAGCAACCTCACCAACCCCTAAGTGGTAGCCAGTCACTCCAAAAAGCCTAAGAGTGAAGAGAACTCCTCTCCAATATACACCCTAGCCCAACTCCACAGATTACAAACAAAAGAATTTTTGAGTTTCTATATAGCTAACGAACCCCCCCCTAAAAGCTAATCTATTCCTTTTTTATAGGTATAGTTAGTTGATTTATTTACTTGATATAGGTTTATATCTATATACACCCAGCCATATACCTTAACCAATTCTTGGAGACCTTAAAAATTACTGCCCCAAGCAGGATATAAAACAGCAAGTAAAATAAGTAAATAATTACCAATCCAGTGCCCACTCTCAAATTATTTCCCCAAGTAAATAAAATAATTAACTATCTACCCATCTGCCCACTTGCCTGCCTGCCTACCCACCTATCTAATTATTTGTCTCTAAAAAAAGAGAGCAACTTTTGGGGGTCCCAGCTGTTGGTGACCCTTGAGCAACCCAGTCCCTGCTCCCCAATCGTTAACCCAAGCAGGCATACAGAACTAACAAGTAAAACAAATAAGGTAAAATAATATCTAAACAGCAATCAATTTTCGGAGGACCCGGTTGTTGGTGACTCTTTAGAAACCCAGACCCAGCTCCCCAGTTGTGGCCCCAAGCAGTCAAGCAGAACTATCAGTAAAACAAATAAGGTCAAATACCTTGAATGCTATTACATACATCAATTTCCATTCATTATACTAATCCAAACTGCTAAGAATTTTATGATTACTAAGCCTTGCTTACTGGATGCCTGCTGATTAGGGAAGCCACTAAGAAGTTTAATGTGCTTTCCTAGCATTTAGATAATTCCATTTGCTTTTCCTAATGCTTCTTTAATAGATTTAGGATTTCAATTAATTGCTTTTATTCTGTTCTAATCATTCTAGAGGCTAACCTTTGTGTTCAGACTCCAAATGTTCTATAAATACAATAGATTTAATGAAGTTTAATGTGTTTATCAACAAGACCAATTGGAGTACAAAAGTAATTGTGTGAGGCCTACCTGTTGATAAGCTAATATTGCATCTGCACTCTGAACACTGTTAGCTTGTGTTGCACCAAGCTTGTTCCAAAGGGAGTAATCGCGTGGCTTGAGTTTCAAAGCCGTCTGAAAGGATTCAATAGCTTTGTCATATTCTCTGGATAAATTATACAGGACACCAAGTACTATGTGGACATCAGCATCCTCAGGTGACATTTGAGCAGCATCATTGAATAATCTGACAACCTAAAACCAAAAAAGAGAGGATGGGAAAGGTGTTAAAAGAGTGATAAAAGCATTTAAAGTTGTCCCCAGCATAGCTGGCCTTGATACATATTTATCTTCTAAGATCCACAAAGAGTCATCACTACCAAATACATACTGTCTACATGGAAAATTAAGAGTGAGAGACAGAGAGTGAGAGCAGATACTAATCTAGCTAATGGAGTATCAAATATTTTTTCATAGTTGTGAAGGTCACCTATATACATGCACACACAAAAAGGAAACAGGCCAATTTTCTTTGCATTTTTGCCTATCGAACCACCTAGTGGAATTTTTTCCTTCAAGATCTACAAACATTCATAAAATAATAGAGCCCCATATCCGCCCCCAAAATGATATTATTAAAAAGTCCAAGACAAATGTCTTCTAATCCTAAAGTTCCTTTTTAATAGACTAGATATGTGAAGGCTTCAATTTCAGTACAAACTGCATGATCGGTTATATGCCAGGTTCTTGTTCTTTGTATTGTTATTTCAAAGATTTAGCCTTAATTTATTTTCATTATGGATCTTTAACAGATTCACAAAGGGTTAAAAATCATAACTTTTTTCCCTCTCCCTTCAAGTCTTCACTTTT
This sequence comes from Vitis rotundifolia, assembly GCA_030254885.1. Classification (NCBI taxonomy): domain Eukaryota; kingdom Viridiplantae; phylum Streptophyta; class Magnoliopsida; order Vitales; family Vitaceae; genus Vitis; species Vitis rotundifolia. The sequence goes on from CM058169.1 coordinate 9,572,610, forward strand.
TGGATGAACTGAAACAGCCAAACCATGGCAAGTCCAGTTGGAATTATTGGTTTTTTTTTTTTTTTTTTATAGGCAAGCAAAAATATTATTAAAAATGCTGAACAAAAAAAGGATGCAGCAAAGCACCCAAGGAATATACAAAGGGTGACAAATGACAAAGAAATAGAACAGAGAAACGAAAAGGAAAGGAAAAAAAAAAAAAAAAAACCTCCCTTCCATTAACTAGTACTTAACCAATCAACAAGACTAACAAAGACATGAAAGCCTCATCTACGAACTTTCTAGTCCAAACTAAAGATCAAAGTAATAAGATTTGGAGAGCCTGATCCAGTTGTTCCACATTTTCAAATGATCTGCAATTTCTCTTCTTCGATATGGTCCAGAATAAGCACATCGAAGCAACCCCCCATCCCTCAAACATTTCTTCCTCACAAAAGTCTCATCCCAACTTAACAGTCTCTTACTGAAGAAGGCAGCATCCACTTTACATCAAGTGAAGAAAAAAATAGATTCCACAAGATCCTTGTTTTAGGTTGATGAAGAAAGATGTGATCAGCTGATTCTACTTCCCCCTTGCAAAAATAACATCTATTTTGCAAGATCCATCCTCTCTCTTTAATTGATCCAATGTCAAAATCCTTCCCCAAGCTACTTCTCGAGCAACCCAGTTTTGTTGGACCTTTGAGTCCTAAAATACTTTTACAAGAGAAGTCCCTCCACTCTCCTGCGCCATATAACAAATAGAAGGGTTTTTTAATTGAGAAATTTTCATCCTTGGAATCCAACCAAAAACAGCCTATCCTCCCCCTCCCTCTTCACTGATCTCTCTTGAAGCCTCACAAGAAATGCCTCAGCACTTTTCAACATTTTGTCTTTCATTGTTGTTGTCATTGCCAATTGACCTATGCATGTGCTTTTCTTTTCTCTTTTTTCTGTCTGTTGTTGTATTGTGCATTTGTGACTTGTGTGTGTGTGTGTGTGTGTGTGTGTGAATGCATCCAAACTAGGCTGCTAGACAGCCTCCAAATTTTAAGCCTTTGTTTGGAACAGCTTGCTGTGGGCTTCAACAAGAAGTTGAAGCTGAAGTCATGATTGCAAAGGGATCACCTTAGTATTATGAAAATTCATTAAACATGAAACTTCTTACCACATAAAAGAGTTTCAATGCGAAGGAACATTAACCTTGCCTTTGTGTCAAACTCGTTTTCAAGCCAAAAGTTCTTGTGCTAAAGTGATTCAAAAACATGCTTTTATTGAGCTTAAAAAAGAGCTTTTGGCCTCAAAAAAAGAAAATCCAAACAGGGCCTTATATTTTTCCAACATGGTGATTCCTCTCTATTGTGTATCCCAGATTCTTAGAAATACTAATAGAACTTAAAAAAGTGTAAATCATGAAAGAGGACAAATCTCAATGAAGACAATGGATGCAGGATCATTCAAGAAGTATGCTAAAGGTCAGACCATCTAATGTAATAAAGATAGAATTGGTTTAGAATTAGGAATTCAATTTAGATTGTATTACCATGCATTTAAGCTCCCTATTCTGCTTATGCTGTATATATGTTTTGATTGGGATATTATTATAATAGTTGCCTACTTTATTTAGGCTTCTGGTTTGTTTTCTTGAGTTTATTCCAAGGATAATTTTTTATTCCTTTCTTTATCCCCCTCTTTCCCATTCTTTTCCACCGCCTAACTATTACCATTTCATTGCACATATTCACTAACATTATGATTTGAGACAAGCCAAATAATTAACAGTAGTTTCTTTCTTTTTTTTTTTATCAGAAACAAACATATGTATTAATTAAAAAAACATGAGAAGGATGAGAAGTCCTCCCCAGAATGTACAAACCTGATCAAAAGAGCTAAGAAAACCACCGCTAAATAAAGAAGGCTATACAAATAAGACAAAAGACCTATACAAGTATAACCACTTTAAACCCTATATATCCAACCCTATGGTGTACAAATCGAAAGCCAACTAAGCTGAATAACACTCAAAGGATAGAGTTTAAAAATGTTTGTATAGTAAGCCCAACAAGAAACATAGAAGTGAAGGAAATCCCACAACGACTCTAACATCCTCCAAGTGTCTTCAAAAATTCGTACATTCCTCTCTCTCCACACAATCCACAACAAAGAGAGACGCATGATCATCCAAAGAGCCCTACCTCTAAAAGCATTCCAAAATACTAGAAAGAGATCACCATCATATCACAAATATTGTCTGGCGGAACCCACTTCATCCCAACTTGTGTAAATATCCTATGCCATAATCCCAAAGTAATCGAACAATGCAAAAATAGATAATCAATCATCTCACTACTCCCCCCACAAAGGATGCACCAATCAGGGTTAAAGGTGTTGAAAGGCCTTTTCAACTGTAGCATGTCATTGGTATTTACCTTCCTATACGTCCCTAACCATGCAAAGGCCCTAACCTTAGAAGGGACTCTTGATTTTCACAAAAAATTAGTTGGGCAAAACAGAACAGAATATGACGAAACGGATAAGGCTCAAAAAAACGATTTTACTGAGAAAACTCCTAAAGAGGACGACACCTAAGCTTTTGCATCTAGAACAGAAGGAGTTAAGTGAATATTGGAAAGTAAGGACATTAATCTTTCAAAGTCTACAATCTCTACATCAATTAGATTGCAACGAAAAGAAAAATCCAAGACAAAGAGGTGTTATTACCCAAGATGGCTGAAATAGGATAGTTTTTAGTAGTGGTGACTTTGAAAATACTTAGAAATTATAAACACAAAGATTGGTCCCCCCCACCACAAATCTTCCCAAAAACATATTCTAGACCCATCACCCATCACAAAGCGAGTGTAGAAAACACTTAGAGCATATTTGCCTTCCCACCTGACCAGATGATCCTTTTTACCTTCCCCACAACCTAACCATAAAAAATCTTTTTGTAATTTCTCAATCCTCAAAGCTATTGAAGTTGAGGTCTTGAAAAGAGATAGGAAGTAGCTTAGGATATGCGATAAACAAGATTGAATTAGGGTGATTCTACCGCCAAAAGATAAGAAGGTTTTTTCCAACCATCCAACCTCCTAGAGACTCTATTTAGCATAGGGTCCCTGAAGGAAAATGATTTTGAGTCCTAAAGGGAGACCCAAATACTATAAAGGCCTATTAGAAATTGCACAATCAAGCAAAGAGGCTAACCTAGCAGTTTAGTCTTAACCAATGTTGATTCCAGAGAGTGTGTTCTTATTAAGATTAATCCTAAGCCCTGACAAACACCCAAACACCAACAAAATTAACTTAAGCAATTGCAACTCTTCCAAGGATGCTCTAGAAAAAAATATGGTGTCGTCCACGAATTGTAAATGAGACACCCTGGTCCTATTTCTGCCCACCAAGAATCCTTCAAATAAATCTCTCTTCTCCACTCTCACATCCAACCTACTTAAAACATCAACCACAACGGTGAAAAGGAAAGGAGAAAAGGGATCTCCTTGTCTTAGGCCTCTGTAAGCCTTAACCCACCCCTTGGCGTTTCCATTCACTAAGACTGCAAACGTCACCAAAGATAAACATCCCCTCATCTAGGACCTCCATCTTGAACTAAACCCTTTTCTTTCAAGTACATGACCCAAAAAAATCCCAATCAACATGATCATAGGCCTTTTCGAAATCAATTTTGAAGACTACCCCTTCCTCTCTTGATCTTCTTTTCTTATCCACCACCTCATTAGTAATTAAGACAGCATCCAAAATCCATCTCCCCTCAACAAAAGCACCTTGAGTAAAAAAAAAAATAGTGTCTTGGAGAACTTTACTCAAAAAACCTAAAAGTACCTAGGCTATGATTTTGTACAAACTGGTAACTAAACTGATGGGTCTACAATTTCAGATCCTATTTGTTTGATTCTTTTTTGGGACTAGAGCGATGAAGGTAGCATTTGTGTTTTGATTAATTATCCCATTATTGTGAAACTCTAAGAACACTATTAAGAGATCATCCTTAATTGTCTCCCAACACTCTTGATGAAAACTAATTGTGAAACCATCTGGACCAATGGCCTTTTCCCTATTTAAAAGTATCACAGCATTATGAATCTCATACTCTGAAAAAGGGCAATCCATCCACTCAACATTCTCTATTGAAATAGGAGCCCAATCCAAACCTTCAATCCTCCAAGACCCACTTGAAAGCTTGGAAAATAACTTCCCAAAATAGTGCTTAATCTCCTCTAAAATGCTTTCAACGTTATCTAAAATTACCCAATCTTCTGAAACCAAGGATTTAAAGAACTTCCTATTCCTCCTCCCATTAGCCATCCTATGAAAAAATTTAGAATTACAGTCCCCTTCTTTTATCCATTTGACTCTTGATTTTTGCCTCTTAATGGGTCCCTTATATGCAAAACAAGGGCCCAGAAATCGTATATGACTGGTATCAATGTAAACTTCTGAATCTAATGTCTCTTTCATGTGTGGGAGTTCATTTGATGAATAGAAAGAAGGGCCCCTTAATGCTGAAGGTAGGTGCCTCATCATAGAAAGCCCTATATATATACATGTATGTTATGCAAATATGTGCATAAAAGTATTGCATGTTTATTTTTAAATGCTTATGCTGCTCTGTTGCTGCCCCTTTGAGCTTTCACAGTTCTGTAGCTATTCAGGGTGTGCTCTGTCAAAGAATTTGGCTGCCTCATTTTCAGACTACTTTATGTTTTATTTAACCCAGAACCCAAATTTTTATCAGTCTGGTTTGCTTTGGTTTGATTCTGGATTCTGTTTTCAAGAACTGATTTAGGTCAGTCCAGTCTGGGTAAGACCAGACCAACCTGGACCAAGGTGGAACCCCATGTCAAACCACTTCTACCAAGCACAAACGCACAAAGAAAAAAGAGGAAGAAAATAACTTAAAAGGGTTTACAAGCCTAGCATGCTTGTTGGTGCACAAGCTTCAAAAACTTCAATTGAGAGAAAAGGGGGGAAAAATCTGCCTTAAACTGTAAACCTCTTTTCAGCCTAAAGAGGGTCAAACAAGAGCTCAAAAAAGAACTACACTACCTTCCCCAAAAACCTAGTGAGGGGTATAAATGGCAAGCTAATAATACAAATCCCAACATACCCTATAAACAATTGCAAATTACAAAAAGAGCAGTGGAAGCCAAAGACCAAATATCTGTTAAAAGGAAAATAATAATAACAGTAATAATGATAGTAGTAAATAAAAATAATAATAAAAGATGCATCCAAACTGTGTGGGAGAAATTTTTAATGGGTCCCCTATATGCAAAACAGGGGCCAGGAAATGGTATATGACTCTGGTATCAATGGAAACGTCTGAATCTAATGTATCTTTCATGTATGGGAGTTCATTTGATGAATAGAAAGAAGGGCCCCTTAATGCTGAAGATAGGTGCCTCATCACAAAAAGCTCTATATATATACATATATGTTATGCAAATATGTGCATAAAAGTATTGCATATTTATTTTTTAAAAATGCCATTTATTGAATAAAATGGCAAGAAAAAAAATGGTGTAAAAATAAATTATTTATCAAATGATGTCAACATTTCAGAGGCTGGTGATAGATCAAAAGAACAAGAAAGCACATCCATGAAGCATCACCGATTGAATTCATACCAATACTCTTTCCTTCCTATCATAAAAGGGGAAAAAGTGTGGTGTCCAATTTTATCATGCACTTCAAAACCTTTCCAAGTTTATTTTTGTTGGTATCCTCTAAAATCTCATTAAATAAGCTCTCCAACAGTCCTAAGGGTGTGGATGGGACATGGTTTGAGGAAGCTGTGAATGTGCAATCCATGATAGCACTAATAATTCATGTTTCTACTATGAAATTTTGATGCATCAACGCATTTTAAAATGAAGTTACAAATGTAGAGGTAGATTTGTTTGGAGCCAACCAAAACTCTATACAAATCGTTGAAATTCTGCCATAGGAAATCTCCCTAATCTTAGGAGATTTCATTATCTCCATGATTTTTTTTTTTTTTTTTTTTTTTTGATAAATAAACACGAAATATATTAACAAAAGGCAAAGAGCCACAAAGCATACAGTAAGTATACAAGGTAGCCTAAACCTCTAAAAGCAAGAAGGAAGCAAAAACCTCACCAGCCCTTAAGTGGACGCTAACCACTCCAAAAAACCTATAAGAGAAGAGGACTTCTCTCCAATATACACTCTAGCCCAACTCCACAAGTTACATACAAAAGAATTTTTGAGTTTCTGTATTGCTAAAGACCCCCCCCCCAATAAAGCTAATCTATTCATTTCCTTCCAAACTGTCCAAAAAATACACAATAGAATGGAATTCCAAATCTTTTTCCTTTTTTTCCCCAAAAAAGGGCCCCTCCAACTAAATAACACCTCTTTTACGATTTCTGGAAACACCCACTGAATGCCAAACAGGGTAAGGACAATCTCCCAGAGGACTCTAACCACTATACAGTGTAAAAGAATATGATTTACAGTTTCTTCTTCACAGCCACACAAAAAACAGCAATTAGGGAGTTGCCACCCTTGTTTTTTAAGCCTATCTAGGGTAAGAATCTTTCCCCACGTGGCCTCCCAAGCAAAAAAGGCAACTTTGATTAGGACTTTATCCACCCAAATGCACTTTTTTGGGAAGGCAATGTCATTGGGAGCAATCAGCAAGTTATACGCTTCCTTAACACCAAATTTTTCATTTCCCCCAACCTTCCAAATAATTGAATCCTCCTCTGAAGATATCCCGTAGTCCCTCAAAATATTAAGCAAGTCTCCTATCAAATTCAGCTCCTAATCATTAAAATCTCTAGTGAATCTTAGATTCTAAACTCCCTGACCAAAATTCGAATCCCACATTTCGTCCACCGTTGCATTCCTATGGATAGCCAAGGCGTATAATTGGGGAAAGCTTTGGGACAACGTTGCACTGCCACACCATCGATCAGTCCAAAATTTGACTTTAGTACCTTTACCCACTTTAAACTCTATATTTTCTCAACACCAGTTTGCCTCCTTTAAGATCTCCTTCCAAACCCCCATTCCAAACGTCCCATTAGCCTCATTAGTCCTTCAACCAAAGCCCTCTTGGCCATACTTCACCAAAATCACCTTCTTCCAAAGGTTATCCTTTTCATGGGCAAATCTCCATATCCATTTGCCAAGCAAGGCCTTGTTCAAAAGAGCAAGCTTCCTTATGCCAAGACCACCCTTCTCCTTGTGAGCACACACCACCTCCCACTTAACTAAGTGGACTTTCCTCTCCAAGTTTCCCCCTCCCCATAGGAAATCTCTTTGTAATTTTTCTAGTCTTCTTGCAACTATCTTGGGCATTCAAAAGAGAGACAGCTGGTGGAGAGGCATACTAGCCAACGTGCTCTTTATGAGGGTGATTCTCCCGCCTTTGGAAATATATTGTCTTTTCCAAAGAGCTAATCTTCTCTGCATTCTCTCTTCCACCTCATCCCACATAGAAAGAGCCTTATGATGGGCCCCTAAGGGCAAACCCAAGTAAGATGAGGGCAGAGACCCCACCCTACACCCTACACCCTAACTTCACTGCCATTTCCTCAACCTCTTCCACCTCACCAACTGGAATGATTTCACTTTTAGCCAAGTTGATTCTTAAGCCAGATGCAACTTCAAACCAAAACAAAATCCATCTTAAATAGGTTAGATGCTCTTTTTTTGCATCACAAAAGACAACTATATCATCACCAAAAAGCAAGTGAGAAATATTCATTTCCGTCCTTCCTCTTCCCCGAATTCTGCACCATGAGAGAAAGCCCCCATCAACAGCCCTTCTTATGAGAACACTCAGCACTTCCATTCCCATAATAAAGAGGTAAGGAAATAAAGGGTCTCCTTGACGCAGCCCCTTGGAGCTCGAAAAAAATCCTGCCAACACCCCATTAACCAAAACAGAGAACTTAGCTGTTGAAATGCATCTCCACATCCATCCCATCCACTTTGACCCAAAGCCCATCTTTTGCATAACCCTCATTAGAAAGTTTCAATTGATGTTGTCATAAGCTTTTTCAATATCCAATTTACAAATCAGCCCTTTCTCTTTTCGTTTTTGTCAGGAATCAATCACCTCATTAGCTGTAAGCGAAGCATCCAAGATCTGTCTGCCCATCACAAACGCATTTTGATCCAAAGAAACCACTTTTCCTAACACCTTCTTCAGCCTATTTGCCAACACCTTAGCCAACAGTTTATACAATCCCCTTAACAAGCTTATAGACCGGAAATCCCCAAGGTCCTCAGCACCTCCTTTCTTTGGGATTAGCACCAGGAAAGTGGTATTTAGGCTTTTGGCAAAGGAACTTTGATCGTAAAATTCCTTAAACAATTCCAAAATCTCTTCCTTCACAAAATCCCAACAAGATTGCCAAAATGCCATTGTGAATCCATCTGGGCTTGGTGCTTTATCACCATTCATTTCCATCAAAGCAAAACGGATTTCTTCCTCAGAGAAAGACAGTTCCAAACTCTCAGCTTCTTGGATACTTAGATGCTCGAGATGCAGCCCCTCAATATCAGCTTTCCATCAAATCATTATCTCCATGATTTTGTATCTTTCCTTGTATGTATTCTATCCTAAATGGTAGTGATCTTGTAAACATATAGGCTGTCATTGACCCTAGAATTATGCCTAGACAAAACATACAGTTTCCTAGAATATAATCCCTACTTTGTATACTTTCCCACGTAATCTCAATTATTCATCATCAAGGAAAATCAGTTTTCTCCACACAGACCACAAACTAATACTAGTGGCAGTGCATGATAACGAAAATAAAAATTACAGTGACACACATGCATGTGAGCATGGTAATAATTTTTTTTTTTTTTTTAATAGGTAAGAAAAGATGTATTAAGAAGAGGCGCCAAAAGAGCGACTCAAGGTGTACAATGCCTATACACTTACCACCAAACTAGCCAAAAAAGTACAAATAAACAAGCACCCAACTGGGTTAAAAAATAACTTTGCTAGAGCCCAACCAATCAATAAAACTGACCATAGTTAGAGGGCAATCAACTATAAACAACTTTGCCTCTAACCAAAGGAAAAAAACAAAAAAGTATTTGAGTCTCTGGATTGACAGCTCATCATCATTGAAGGCCAATTTATTTCTCACCTTCCAAACCATCCAAAATATGTAAAGAGAAATTGTTCTCCGCACCTTCTTACACTTTTTTCCCACAAATGAACCATGCCAACTAAGAAGAATCCCTCTAACTGAGGAAGGCAGCACCCATGATACCCCAAACAAAGTACATAGCAAATCCCATAAGACCCTTGTTTTTGTACAATGAAGAAGAAAATGGTCTATAATCTCTTCTTTCTCATGACACAAAAAGCATCTATTTGCCAAGGCCCACCCTCTTTTTTGAATTAAATCCAAGGTTAAAGTTTTGCCCCAAGTAGCCTCCCAAGCAAAGAAGCTAATCTTGGGCTGCATCCACATGTTCCAAATGAAACTTGAAGGAAAAAGAGAAGGGTTGCTCAGCTCAAGAGCATAGTAAAGGGATTTGACCGAGAACTTTCCACTCTTTGTTTCGGTCCAAAGCAGCATGTCTTCCACATCTCCACGCACTCTCTTCCCATGCAACCACTAAGGAAGCTTTCCGCCTCCTCCATCTCCCAATCATTAAAGGCTCTTGAGACTCCCCCCCCCCCCCCCCCCCCCCCCCCCCCCCCAACCCCCCTCAGCCAAGGGGTCCCAAATATCTGCCACCCACACTTCCTTATCATCAATTAAAGCAAACAAGGAAGGGAAAGACACACACAACGGAGAATCCCCGCACCACCTATCCCTCAAAATCTCACCCTCCTTCTGTGCCCTACTAGGAAGGAAATCCTAGAACCCACAAAGTCCCAATCCATCCTTATCCCTTTCCAAAGGCCCACACCATACGCCTCTCTCACTTCCTGAGAACACCATCCCCCTCTTTCCTCCCTGTACTTCCCTCTAATCAATTAATTCCACAAAGCCTCTCTCATTTGCAAAACGCCAATTCCATTTACAAAGAAAAGCCTTATTGAGAGTAGAAAGACATTTGACCCCCAAACCCCCTTTCTTCTTGCTTAAGCACACCAACTCTCATCTTACTAAATGAGGTTTACGCTTCAAATTTCCGCCTCCCCAAAGGGTAAATACAACAACGTACTTCGAATTAGAGTCGTCCTCCCTCCTTTGGATATGTATTGTCTCTTCCACATAGCCAACCTTTTACAAAACTGCTCTTCCACATCATCCCAAACTAACACTGACTTAAACGATGCACCCAAAGGAAGGCCTAAATAAGTGGACGAGAGGCTACTCACTCTACAACCAAAATCCATGGCAAGATCATCAATGTTCTCCACCCTACCTACTGGAATTAGTTCACTCTTTTCCAAGTTTATTCTCAACCCCGACACGGCCTCAAGCCACATAAGCAACAAGCTAAGATAGGTCATTTGATCTTGGGACGCTTGGCAAAACACCAAGGTATCGTCAGCAAACAACAAATGGGAAATCTGAACCCCTTCTTCACTCCTACCCTTCACCCTCCAACCCAACAAAAAACCTCCATCCATTGCCTTCTTAATGAGATAACTAAACACCTCCATAGCAATCACAAATAAATAAGGCAAAAGCGGATCCCCTTGCCTCAAAGCCCTTGAGCTTTGAAAGAAACCCATAGAGGTGTCATTAAACAACACAAAGAAACTTATAGTGGAAATGCACCACTTGATCCACCCAACCCATTTCTCCCCAAAACCCATTTTCTGCATAACTGTGAGAAGAAATGACCAGTCCACATGGTTATATGCCTTTTAGATGTCAAGTTTGCACAAAATACCATATTCATTATTCTTTAAGAGCAAATCAATGGCTTCATTAGCTATCAGCACTGCATCTAGAATTTGTCTTCCCTCCACAAAAGCCCCTTGGGCCTTAGAGATTACCTTTCCAACCACCTTTCTTAGCCTATTGGCTAAAACCTTGGCCAACCACTTGAACAGACCCCCCATCAAACTTATAGGCCTAAAATCCCTTAAATCTTCAGCACCTATTTTTTTTGGGATTAAAACCAAAAAGGTTGCATTCAGGCTTTTAACAAAGTTACCATGTTCATAGAATTCCTTGAAGAAACTCATTATATAGGAAAAAATGTCCTTGATTAAGATAGGATTCACAAAATAATCAATTAATAAATCCATAAAGATGTGTGTGACAATAAATCTATAGAAATGTGTGGCAAAAATTGGCATATTGTAATATCTATGCAGCCATAGCCTAGAATGCATTTGTATTATTTGGAACTATATGCTTATATCACATGCAAAATTAAATTTTACAATAGGAGAAAATAACTTTTTATGTTAATATAGCTGTTATAACTTAGGTGAAGTTTGATCAAACTAAAAATCAAGTACTGAATTATAAGCACAGAAAGATAGAAATGCTGAAAGTATTTTCTAAAATTTAAGTCCTGGAAAACAAAAACAAATTAAGGACTAAAAACAGTTTGTTTTACAAATCTTTCCTTAGATCTAACAACAAGAATTTTTAACATTATTTACAAACATGACTTGTTCAAGACTCATACATATCTCATTTAAATAATCTATTTAAATATTGCACTATGTTGGAGTAATAATAATTCAACTAGTCCATTATGTAATTGTATAAGTTTTTTTTTCCTTTTTATAAACAAGAGCTCTTATTAATAAAAAGTTCTAGTGCTTACATGATGTCCTTTTTATAAACAACAGCTCTATTAATAAAAAGTTCTAGTCTCTTTTTAATAAAAAGTTCTAGTGCTTACATGATGTCCTTTTTATAAACAAGAGCTCTTATCGATTTTTTATTTTTTACAATTATTTTTCAATTAAGGTTATTACAATGACCAAGTATCAAAAGAAAACAGTTACCAGGGTTTGTAATACATGTTTAGTCAATACCTGATTACTTAATGGATTAAATGATTTTCCAGGAAGAATTCAAACATCCGTGGTAATTCAATATTATTTTCATACATACTGAACAAGTGGTACCTGCCTATAAAGTGGTTTTTCAGCACCTATGAATTACCCACTACAAAATTCAAATCCTCCCCTAGAACATAAAAACCTCTGGTAAGTGCAGAGTACAAGGAGCAGGGGATAGGAAAAAGAAAACATATACACAGAAGTTGCTGAAAGTGAAACTTACATCAGCATAATACAGAGAATCAGACTGTTCCATAGGGGCAAGGGTCCCATACTTTGGATGATGGCGAAGCCAACTATATAGATATTTCAATGCAGCTGCCTGCTCCAATTCTGCAATTTTGTAATGATAATTAACTATTTTGACCATTCATCAGTGAGTCAATGCTGCAAGAATCAATCTTCCCCACAACTCCAGTGACCATGATTTCTTAAACAATACTTCATTCCATTAAACTCAAAACATATAAAATAGCAAATTGCAGAATCCATAATGAACTAGAAAAATGTTTACTTGTCTATAAGCATAATGGTTACTACTAATCATCATTCAAATGTATTTGTAATTATATTTTCACTTCTTGTGAATACATGGAAAGCAAACACTAACCATTTGTATGACTCACGCCAAGCGCAAGAAGCACTTCCAGGTTTGTTGGGTCAACTTCTTGTGCACGCATCATGGATGCAATAGCCTGCAGCAGGAGCAAGTTTCTTCACCATAAAAAAGAAAGAGCAACAGTTGTACCAAAACTTAGTTGTAACAAAATGCAAACATCTACATGATCAGTATTGAGGAACTAAGGTAGGAAAACAAGCAAACTCCATTATAAACACTAATAAGGGTGAACGAGGTGCATTAAGTCAATGTAGGAATCCTAGACCTCTACTCTTGAGTCAGCCAAACGTAATTAGCCTAAGGGTATTATTCCTAGTTAAAGGCATAATTGGCCTAAAGGTATTATTCCTAGTTAGCAGTTTAGGACATGCTTCATGGAGATAGAGCTGAATCTTGTAATTTTGGAGATTGATCACAGTTTAGGATGATTCATGGAGATAGAGCACAATTTGGAAATTGATCAATTTGAAATTGAAGTCCCTTTACCGCCTCAATGAAAGAGAATAACTGAGGTGGATGATCCAGAGCAGTGCAGTAGTCAGATGCTCTTATCAATATCCCTTCTAAGCAGGTAACCATGTCTCATGGGCAACTAAGAAGCTTGAACCTCCACCCAAGGAATAAGCTTGCATCTTATAGCAATGACACTACCCATTCTTGAAGTAGGAAGGAGACAAATCCATGAAGTCATCAGAGGATGCAAGTCACATTCTAGTGGCTGCAATTCTATGGAGCTTATGGCACAGGGCACAAAAGGACTAGTGTCCATGTTATAGGACTTACAGATTATGCTATTCTAAGTGGTGGTCATGTATTAGTTCATGTTGCTGCCAAAATGAGATACCACAGGTTCTTCACAAAACTAGGATCAGGTAGAAAACAGTCAAACCAACAGAAATTCAACATGAGAAAGACAACTAATGACTATGAGATCCTTCGATAAGGTGGAAAGTCAAAATACACCAAATAGAAAATTTAGCATTAAAAGGAAGTTCAAGAAATATAGGTAAGCAGCTCCAGATAACAACCACTGTTCTTATGCTTACATTGCAATGAGACTTTGTCATCTCTCTCTGTTTTTTCTCTCTTTTTTTCCCCCTCTTTTCCTTTCTAATTTTATTTTATTTTATTGGGAATTCTCTACTTTCATGTGTTTTACATGGTATATAAGCTTCTATTAATCAAGAACACATTACAGTCAAAGGTATTAATCAAGCTTTTACAGAATGATAATCAATTGGTTTTCCCTCCTCTCAGAAATCTACAAGACTCTGCATTGGAGAGCTTACTGAACTTCCCTTCACCTGGCAAGGACAAGATGAACTTGATTGAGCAAGACATGTCTTCAGTCAAATCATAATTATCCTTCTCTAGATCAAATTGGTAGTTACTCCTTTTTCTTAAAGATACTTTACAAACTATTACTACCATCCACAGTGATTCTTTGTTTGATTAGAAACTGCTCTCAAATATATGGTGGATGATTAAAACCTGTACATTGGCCAGTCACCAACTAGTGTTCATTGTAAATATAGCACAATAAATTCCTAATCTTGGTGTAAAATTTGGATTTAATTGAATCTAAATTGATCGCTAATTTTACTCTACCTTCCACCAGATACAATCACAATAAATGGGGACACTATGAAGACTATAAAGGAATTACTATTAAAAAAAAGACTCTTAGAACCCTAAGCCATGACTTCACCAAATAGTCTAAAGGGGCGGATGATCATTTTTGTGAAAGTAAATTTCCCTAGTTTTTCAGCAAATCAAATTTCACTCAGTTAAAGACATCAAATGGAGCTGATACAAAAAAGTTAAAATCTTTTCCAACAATTAGAGAAGTTTGATTTTTTAATTGGTTGAACAACTTGATGCAATTGATTTACAAGCTAATATGCCTTTGACCAAATTACTTTCATTTTCAATTAATTGAAGCAAAAGCTTCTGCTACAATTGACTGAATCTAGCTATGATTGATCTACAAGTTTCAAACTGTTTCTGACAGGTATTTTACTATTTTGAAAGTTAATTTTAGATAGGCATATAAGAGAATATCATCATTAAAGACCCTAACCAAAAAAGTGGGTGCAACCCAATTACACAAGATGTACACAAAAAGCACAAAAGGTGAAAAAGAAAAAGGGAAAATTGAGAGAAAAGAATCCTCAAAGCCTATGCAACCCCATTAATAAAAATCAAACAAAGAGAGATTGCCATTTCCAAACAGAACCCTAGACCGATCAAAAAGGGACTTGAAGAACTACTTCACCTCCAATCCAATTGTTCCACTTTCTCAAAAATTACTTCAATGTGCTCTCTCCAACTATATTAAAACAAGCGAAGAGGAGTCAACTTCCACACCTTTGTATGCCTCTTAGCCAAAAAAACTTACAGTGATGAAGCTGAATATAGAGCCATGGCTAAAACATGAAGTGAATTGATTTGGCTTCGAAAATGGGTAGCTGAGTTGGGTTTTCCAGCTTCGTCTACTCACCCCATACATTGAATTGAGCAGTCATATACACTGCATCTAACCATGTTTTCTGTGAACTCATGAAAAGCATTGCATCTAGTCACTTTGTTCATGAAAAAGCACTAGCTCGAGAAATTCCTACTTCTTATCTCCACTCTATAGATCAGTTGGATGATGTTTCTACAAAATCTCTTTCTAGAATTGTGTTGCAAAGAGTTTTATCCAAGCTAGGCTTAATTAATATCTACAAATCAGCTTGAAGGGAAGTGTTGAAGATATTGGTTGCTATTATCATTGATTATCTTGTCATATGTTTCAAGAACCCATTTTTTAATTTATTTATAGATAAAGTTATCAAATAGAGAAAGTTTTATGAAGTCTAGAACTCCATAAGTTATTAGATAGATGGGGAGGTCTTTTATGTAATCTAAAACTCTATATTCTCTTATAGATATATGGAGTTTCCAGCCAACTAAAAAATAGTAGACTGGACTTTTTTCTTCACAACCATGATTAACAACACAAAGAAAATGTGTCATCAAAAAGAAGGTAAAGAATGCCTTAAAATCAGCAAATTTGCACAACCTGTTGATCATCGTCATTCTCTGCATGTGCTATTCCAAGTAACCTCCAACCTTCAGCATTGTCTGGGTTTTTTAGAACTTCAGCCTCTAATGCAAGTACTGCTTCACTCAGCAGCCCTTTGCGAAACAGATCCTGACCTTCTTTCAAGGGATTGGGATGACCAACATATGGATTCATATCGGAAAAGACATAAACACCCCTTGACTTGTCTGACTGCTGCTTAGAAGCTTCTTGCTCATTTAGGTACCTACACATTAGGGTGACAAATAGATTCATACAATCACAAAGGAGAAAGGTTAAAAATAAAAAATAAAGAAAGATATGTAGCTCAGGTAACAGCTCTAAGAGTTTCATAAACAGGCAATGAAGTTGAAAATGTTCCCTCTGACAATTGAACCAGCATCAACCTGATGGCCTTATTTAAGCCCTTAGTGGATATTCATAGAATCCATGATGACTGAAGGTAAAATTATTAGAGGAAAAATCAAAGAAATATTCTACATTATTTTTTTAAAGAGCCAAAGATGAAATATATAAAGAAAACAGACAGCTGTTAGCATCTGATTTACTTTTGCTACAAGAGGCTATCCATTAGACAAACATCATAACGAGTTGGCAACAGAGAGGAGAAAAGAGAAGATTCCTGAAGCCACAATCTCCAACAGAAAATGCAGCAGCATTTAGTGATTGATATATATTTTGAAAAATTTCATAGGGGATCAACTGAACTTACTCATCATATGCAGTTGCCCAGTTATCAGCAGCCCCTTCATCCTGCTGCCCAAATTCTTCCACCCAATCCTGAATATGCAACTTAGAGAATTCATCCACCCATGGGTCATCAACTGATCCACGCTGCTTAGCTTCTGTAGTAAACTCATTCACCCATCTCTCAGGTCCCTGAAAAAGTGAAAAAACACTAGAATTAGGATCTTTGTAACTGGAGGCAAATTTATCACCACCTGCTGTTCGTTTCAAATTCCAGAACAGATCAGACAATAAAATAAATCATGGTTGATCAATATTACTTAGATAAAATTGGGATATCCCTTCCTTTTATATACTTATATATATATATATTTTATAACCAAGGAACCTTCCATGGCCAAGCCCTTAGGACCCTCCATGGAGACCCAAACCTCGGGGTGCTGACCACCCCACAACAACCAGCACCTGGTAGATTCAGGGTATCATCAGTGGCAAAATTCAAACCCATTATATATAGATAGATAGATAGATAGATAGATAGATAATAAGAGATACATATCTAATGCGGCCAAAAGGAAGGATGCGAAGAGCCCTAGTAAAAGGGAAAGATCTATATATAGGACAACTCAAAGAGTACATAAAGAAAATAAGAGAAAGTAAAAATGATAGAAAAGAGGAGATTCAATGAATTTACTCTTCCAGCTAGCTACAAGTGGGTATATTACTCTTCCTTGTACTAATAGGATCATCTAACTAGCAACAAGTGGGACATGCAGTCAATTAACATTTGTGTCAATGAATTTCCAAAAACAAATAAACAAAAAGAATAATAAGTTGCTATGTTTCTCCAGAGGACATGGTCAGAAATAGAGCAGAAAGGCAGACCAATTCACATAAAAATAAAAAATAAAAAATAAAAAAAAATAAAAAACCTCAAAAAGAGTTGCAAGAAGATCTAATTGAGTAGAATTGGGTTGAATTGCCACTTGAAATTTCCATGAAGCACCTAGTTGATAGCGACTTGTGTAGCAAATTGGCACCAAAGGTTAAAGTTAAACCTTGACGCACTAATTATTTAAATTTGTATTAAAAGACATGAGATAAAACATGGGTAATCAACTCAATTCAACTCAAGGCCCCATCCCAACAAAATGGGTTGGATACATAAAGCCTTTGCTGCTATTAAGTATCTACGGCAACATATTACTTTTCTGTCAATGCTACCAATGCTAAGCTTGGTCTACCAGATCAAATAACAATTTCAGGATGGGCTCTTAGAATATGATTCTTGACCATGGTTCATGTTGCTAGCAGCACCAAACCCTATCATCAATTTTCTCAGAAAATAAAAACTTTACTTAATAAAGAACATATTCCATCAAAGGTGACACTGGATCTTAAAATTCCAACAATATAGAAGTTGTTACATCAATGTTCCTAGACAATCATACGTAAGATTTCCTAGACAATCACAATTAGAAAAAAGACAATCACACCCTCAAAGGAAGATAATAGATTCTGAAAACTTTTATTAAAAAATTTTATTCTCCACTTTGAAATCCTAAAAGGAGCTTAAATCATCATTAGTGTCCCAAATTAAGGTTTGTGCATTGGAACCAATCTTTCTCCTTCTCTTGTAAGTCCTGAGAGGATATTTCCAACATTGTTCCTCCATAAAAATGATCATGGCACCAAAGGAAAGAAGGAAAAGTACTAAGCCAAAATTCCCATCAAAGGCCTAAATCATGAAGAATAGAAATGCCTCCTACCTGCTCCCCATGCAAATAATGCCTCAGGAATGATAACCTTCTTAGTTATTCTGAGCTTCTCCCTGCATTCCTCATCCCTCCCATTGTACTCCTTTTGACTATTCATCACTAATACATTTTCATCAGTCCCTTACAAAAAGAATTCTATTCCAGAATTCTCAACATTAAGCTACGAACAAGAGGATCCCTTCCAAATTGCTGCCCTCAACATTCTTATTCATTTACCAGCTTATTGAGATCCAAACCACTGAAAATGGGATAACCCAACTAAGCCCATGATAAGAATAGGTCAAACTCAGAAATCCTTCGCAATCAAACAAGCATTTTTTTATACATAGTGGTAAACAGGAATTACTATTAAGAGGAGAGAAAAGACAATGAATCATATTCTTCTTTTCTTTTGCACATAAAACAGCAATTAGGGTGCCTTCAACGCTACTAACTTCATGATCAGTGGTCAAAAATTATTTGTCTGAAAAACAAAAACCTTCAAGAGGAACAAATGATTACACACTATTTAACAGGAAAACAACCCTCATCTTCTGTTGTCAGAATCTTATCACTAAAAAACAATTGCTCTTACTTCCCTGCTACACTAGATTATCCTCCACGTCTCATCCACCTAGACCTGTTATATCCAATATACCCTTTTGCAAATGCATATCTAAGGGGTGATACTCCTTTTTCCATTAGCCATCCTGGACTTCTTTTACTCTCTAGAACTCACTCTCAACCAAGCTTATCAGAAAAAAAAAAAAAAAAAAACCCTCACTCAACCCATTGTGAGTTTTTGGCTTTCATCTCTAAGCTAGTCTCAGAATTTTAATACCAACTGTAAAATTTAAGATGCTAAGTTTGAACTTCAGTTTTTCCTCTTCACTCTTCTTAACAATTTTTTTTTTTTTTTTCTTTTTTGATAGGCAAATAAAGTGAGAATTTTTATTAAAAGCGCCAAAAGAAATAGCGCACTAGAGTATACAAGACATAGACAACAGGAGCCAAAAGGCAAAGCCACAAAAAGAAGGAACACAAAAAACCACTCCCTTCCTTATCAAGAACCGAACTAATCTACAAAATCAGTTAAAAGCATAGAACCTTCATCTACGTACAACTTGATCCACAAGAAAAGATAGACATGAAAATTGCTTTTAAGGCTTTGGTCAAACTTCTCATTTTCAAGTCATCTTTGATTTCTTTCCTTCCATATTGTCCAGAAAAATGCATAAGAAAGAGGTTTTTTATGCCTTCTTTCGACTTTTTCCTTCGAATGAGTCATGCCAACCTAAAAGAGTCTCCCTAATCATGAAAGAAAGAACTTATCATACACCAAACAAAGACAACAACCGCCATAAAACCCTTATCTTGAGACAATAAAGAAGAATGTGATTAATGGATTTTTCCTCCGCTTTACAAAGAAAGCATCCATTAACCAATGCCCATCCCCTTCTTTAGAGCTGATCTAAAGTCAACACCTTACCCCAACTGGCCTCCTAAGCAAAAAAGCTCACCTTAGATGGAACCCAAGAGTTCCAAGTTATCGCCAATGAAAAAGTAGTCGAACAACCTAGCTCCAAGGCAGAATAAAGAGCTTTGACAAAGAAAATTCTATTACTAGAATCCATCCAAACTACCCTACCTTCCCCTTCCCTATTAACTGACTTCCCTTACAGTCCATAGAGAAATTATTCTACATTATGCAACCCACAAGTTTGATATCATAATTCTGCCACCCACACCTCTTTCGAAGCAACTAAGGTATATAAAGTGAAGAAGAAGACATACAAAGGCTCCTCACCACACCACCTGTCCTTTCAAAACTTCACCCTCCTCCCATTACCCACAAAAAATGAGGCCCTATTTTTTTTATAATCAAGCAATAATAAGTTACGTATATATTAATGAAAGGAGCTATACAATAAGGTACATTGGTTGCATACAAAGGGAAAATCAAAAGGTGTAACCCAACAAGGAGAGAACATAAAAAGGAGCTCAATCCCTCACATAGATCTCACCTAATCAACAAAATCAATTAAAGGCATTGTTCTTTTTGCTATGCATATTATAACCCAAAATGAAAACTTTTAACAAAGGTGCTCTTCAGTGACTAAGCCAATTGCTCCCCATTTTCAAAGGCTCTTCGGTTTCTTTCCTTCCACAACGTCCAAAAAATACACACAACAGTCTAGTTATCCAAACCTTTCACTTTCTTCCCACAATCAAATCATGCAAACTTAAGAGTCTCCTTAACCAAAAAAAGGAAGGACCCAAATGACCTTGAATGAAGAAAATAGCAAGTGCCATAACTTCCTAGCTTTAGAGAAATGAAGAAGGATATGGCCAATAGATCGCACCTCCCTTTCACAAACGTTACATCCATTTGTCAAAGGCCATCTTCTCCTCTGAAATTGATCTAAAGTCAAAATCTTCCCCCAACAT
The DNA here is from genome assembly GCA_030254885.1 of Vitis rotundifolia. NCBI lineage: Eukaryota > Viridiplantae > Streptophyta > Magnoliopsida > Vitales > Vitaceae > Vitis > Vitis rotundifolia. The sequence continues at coordinate 9,593,186 of CM058169.1, forward strand.
GAAAAAAATGAGGCTCTATTGTTAAAAAGGTCGCACTTCTCCTTTATAGCTTTCCATAACCCAATCCCATGTGCATCTCTCACTTCACAAGAGCATCAACCCCCGTCTTCCTTCCCACATTTACTGCCTATAACCTTCTTCCATAGTACGTTCCTTTTGGATGCATCTCTCACTTCTCACTCTCCCAATGATTTTTATCTTTTACCTGTTCTTGTCCAATTATTGATGCCAGTTGCTGGTCCTTTTACCATTAGCCATCTTGGACTCCTTGCACTCTCTAGAACTCACCATCAACCTATTGTGAGTTTTTTGCTTTCATCTCCTCCAAACTAATCTCAAATTTTCAATGTTAATTGTAATATTTCATGATTCTGAGTTTGAACTTTAGGTTTCCCTCTTCAGTCTCCCACTGACTTGTAACCTTTCCCTGGTCAAGCCCAATCACTGATGCCAACTGCTGGTCCTTCGTTCCAAACAGGACTTTCACTCCAAGTCCTTTTACCTAATCATTGGTCCTTCCACCTAATCTTATTTTTTGATAGGTTGGTCCTTTTACCTAATCATTGATCCTTCAACCACTCATTTCTGTTCCATTTGTTTCACTTCATTAGTGAAAGGGCATCATATGGAGCAAGTTCTTACCATTAGCCAGCCACAACAACCTGAAATAAATGAGAATTCAGGGAAAAAAAAAAAACAAAAAACAAAAAAAAGGACCATCTTGTCATTGCAAATTTAGTATAGTATGTGAAGGATAAAGAAACTACTGATTGTTTTCTTGTTCATGTCAGTGTTTTACACTTGTAGCAGCCTCTGCTCTCTTCCACAGATCATAGCTGGTCGGCTCATTTGAACTTTTGTACCTCATTGGAAATTTGATCCACAACATAGGGATGAAAATGAGAAAACATTTGTGATGTAAGCTACCATGTCAATCATTTGGTCCATTTAGGTGGGACAGATATAGCAAATTTCTAAGGTGATTCTGCATTATGAAGGAGTTGGAGGGAAGTCCTTCATTTCTGTTATTAGTCAAGATTGAAACAACACTTCTTTTTTTATATCAAAAACAAAATATATATTGATAATAATAATAATAATAATAATAATAATAAAAGTACAAGAGAAGGATGCGAGGTCCTTCCCTCAAAATACAAAGTCTGATCAAAGTAAGACTAGACACCTCCACTACACAAGAACCTATACACAAGGCATCCACCACATATCTCAAAGTCCAAATTGCACAAAATATATCAAAAGTCAACTCCACTCACTATTATCCACCCATTTTAAATCACAAACCGAAAACCAACTAAGTTAAATAACATTAAGTGGCACTCTTCTAAAAGTGATAGTACAAGAGGCCCAAAGAGAGGAGTAGAAGTAAAGTAAGTCCCACAACATCCCTTCCGTTCTCCACTTTTCCTCAAAAATCCTAACATTTTTCTTTCTTGCCACACAATCCACAGTAACTATTGAAACACCTCTTATTTTTAACAGCAGCTATTGAAATCCTACCATTTCTTTATGAATGACTCCTAAAGTTGCGGTTCAGTGTAACTTTAATAGGCGTTCTGTCAAAAATAAAGGTAGTTTTCTTTAGAAATTGGGCTGAGATGTCATTTCTAATCTCTCTTTGCATGATGGTTGATGGAAAGCATTGATCTAAGATGGAAAAAGACTTTGGTAGAGAATGTTACATTACTATAATATGGTTGGTTATAATGGAAGGAAAAAAAAACCCTCATGGCCCTTAGAATTACTTGCATGACATTCTTGATGTTGTCCCAAGGGGATTGGGGGTGTCACTGCCATCAGTAGATTGTGAGACAAGGAAGCAGACTTTATAGCCCAAAAAAGTTTCTAATTTGCAAGAGTACTTTAAACAAACTCTCCAACCCCTAAACTTCTTCTCTTTTTCATTGTTGCCTTCAGTTATATCCTCACTTAGTTCTTTTTGTTTTCTTTTTCTCTTTTCTCTTCTTCTTTGATCAAATACTACATATAAATATTACATATACAAGCCTTCTCTTCTTCTGTTCTCCTTTTATCTTTTTTCCTTTTTTTTCTGAGTCATTTGATCAGATGCTATAATATTGGCAGCAATACCGGATTATAAAAAATGGGTTCTATTAGAAGAGACTTCTTGGCGGCAAAAATCTAGGGAAGTGTGGTTGAAAGAGGGAAACAAAAATACCAGATTCTTTCATAAAATGGCCAATGCGCACAAAAGGAGGAATTATGTGGACAAAATTAAAGATTAATGGTGTTTGGCTTTCGAAGGAGAATGAAATCAAGGAAGGGGTGGTTAGAGACTTTAGGTCTCTGTTGTCCAATCCGGGGGACTGGCGCCCTTCTTTATCTAAGTTGCAGTTTGAGACACTAGAGACTTTGGACGCTTTAGGCTTAGAGGAGCCATTCTCGGAAGATGAGGTTCTTGGTGCTCTGTTGGGATGTAGTTGGGACAAAGCACCAGGGCCTAACGGGTTTTCTAAGGCATTTTGGCATTTCTCTTGGGACTTTGTGAAGGATGATGCAATAAGATTCTTTAGGGAATTCTATGAATATGGCAACTTTGTAAAAGCTCGAATGCAACATTTCTGGTTTTAATCCCAAAAAAAGTGGGTGCTAAAGATTTAAAGAATTTTAGGCCTATTAGTTTGGTTGGGGGGGTAGGGTACATAAGTGGTTAGCCAAGGTTTTTGCTAATAGGCTAAGGAAGGTGGTAGGAAAGGTGGTTTCTAAGGCCCAAGGAGCGTTTGTGGAGGGCAAACAAATCCTAGATGCAATGTTGATCGCTAATGAAGCCATTGATTCGATCTTGAAGAATAACGAGTGTAGTATCTTGTGCAAGCTTGAGATAGAGAAGGCATATGATCATGTGGACTGGTCTTTTCTTCTCACGGTAATACATAAAATGGGTTTTGGGGAGAAATGGGTCAAGTGGATCAAATGGTGCATTACCACTGCAAGTTTCTTTGTGTTGGTTAATGGCACCTCTATTGGTTTCTTTCAAAGCTCGAGGGGTTTGAGGCAAAGAGATCTGCTATCACATTATTTATTTCTAATTGATACGGAGGCATTTAGTTGTCTCCGGTCGGGCTGCATGGTGAAGGGAAGGAGTGGAGGAGAAGGGGTTCAGATATCCCACTTGCTATTTGTTGATGATACCTAGGTGTTTTGCCAAGCTAACCAAGATCAGATGACCTATCTTAGCTGGTTGCTTATGTGGTTTGAGGTCATGTCGGGGTTAAGAATAAATTTGGAGAAAAGCAAATTAATCCTAGTGGGTAGTGTGGTGAATATTGATGACCTTGCTATGGATTTCGGTTGTTGCATGGGCAGCCTCCCCTCCACTTACTTGGGTCTTCCTTGGGGTGCACCATTTAAGTCTGTGACAATTTGGGATGGAGTGGAAGAGTAGTTCCATAGAAGGTTGGCTATGTGGAAGTGACAATACATTTCCAAAAGAGGGAGGACGACCCTAATTCGAAGCACGTTGTCGAATTTACCCATTTATTTGATATCTTTATTGTGTATGCCAAGCTCAATTAGACAAAGACTAGAGCTTATTCAAAGGGATTTTCTTTGGAGAGATGGAAACTTGGAGCGAAAACCTCATTTAGTGAGATAGGAGTTGGTGTGCTTAAGTAAGAAGAAAGGGAGTTTGGGAATCAAGAGTCTTTCCACTCTCAATAAGGTTTTTCTTTGTAAATGGAATTGGTGGTTTACGAATGAGAGAGAGGTTATGTGGAATCATGTGATTAGAGGAAGGCATGGGGAAGAGAGAGGGGGTTGGCGTTCTCGGGAAGTGAGAGAGGCGTATGGTGTTGGATTATAGAAAGGGATAAGGATGGATTGGGACATTGTGGGTACTAGGATTTCCTTCTCTATTGGTAATGGGTGGAGGGTGAGTTTTTGGAGGGATAAGTGGTGTGAGGATTCTCCTTTGAATGTGTCCTTCCCAACTTTGTTTGCTTTAGCTATTGATAAGGAGGCATGGGTGGAGGATATTTGGGACCCCTTGACTAAGGGGGGTCGGGGGGGATGGAACCCTTGTTTCTCAAGATCTTTTAATGATTGGGAGGTGGAAGAGGCGGAATGCTTCTTAGGGCAACTACATGGGAAGAAAGTGTGCGGTGATGTGGAAGACACAGTTTTTTAGACCGAAACAAAAAGTGGGAAATTCTCGATCAAATCCCTCTACAATGCTCTGGAGTCGGAGAGACATTCCTTGTCTCCCTCAAGTTGCATTTGGAACTTGTGGGTGCAGCCCAAGATTAGCTTCTTTGCTTGGGAGGCTATGTAGGACAAAGCTTTAACTATGGATTTAATTCAAAAAAAGAGGGTGGACCTTGGCAAATAGATATTTTTTGTGCCATGAGAATGAAGAGACTATAGACCACCTTCTTCTTCATTGCCCTAAAACAAGGATCTTATGGGATTTGTTCTTTACATTAGTTGGGGTGTCATGGGTGCTACCTTCTTCAGTTAGAGAGACTCTCCTTAGTTGGCATGATTCTTTTGTGGGCAAAAAGCATAAGAAGGTGTGGAAAACAGCTCCTCTATACATCTTTTGGATGGTTTGGAAGGCAAGAAATAAATTGGCCTTCAATGATGATGTGCTTTCAATCCAAAGACTCAAATAATTTTTTGTCCTTTCCCTTTGGTCAAAGGCAAAGTTGTTTATAGTTGATCACCCTCTAACTTTAGTTAGTTTTTTTTATTGATTAGGCTCTAGTTAAGGTTGTTTGTTGACCCGACTGGGCAATATTTTTCTTGTTCCTTTCGGCCGTTTTGGCGGTGGGTGTATAGGTATTGTATACCTTGAGTCGCTCTTTTGGCGTCTCTTTTCAATAGATCTTTTCTTTACCTATCATAAAAATAATATTGGCAACCATAAATCTTCAAACTGGAAGAATCCACCTAAAAACAGAGAAGCACAGAAAGAAAGGCAGCAAGGAACCTAAGGACCTCAAGGGGTCTAAAAGTTACCAACCAAAGCAATGGAGGCACCTATCAAAAAAAACATAAATGGAGGTAAGTAGCACCTCCTTTCGGCCAGCTTATCTACTTAATTTTTCTTATATAAGATTTTCTGCTTTCGTCAGGACTCGGAGAGAGAGAAGGAAAGAGAGAGGGAGGGAGACTTCATTTTTTACCAAGTCCATACTTACCTCATCTTGCACAAATTGGTCAGCCCAATTAAGACCCCCACTATATTGCTGTTGAAATTCTCCTGCCCAATCCCCAGATGAAGATGATGCACCTGGCTTGACTTGATTATCATCAATGATAAGTTCACCTCGACTCATCTTTGACACAAATTGGAGAAACTTTGAATTCTGCAAGTCCCAAAATTTAAAATGAATTTTTAAACAAGAGACAACTGAAAAAAATAAAAAATATATAAAAAGACAAAGGATTATATGATAGACAAGTAAACAACACGGAGGCTGCTAAAAATAAATTTCTTTTGCGCCCAGAATACAGTAACTACATCAATCTCGTATGGCATCAGTAGAATTTGATGAAAATAAATGTCAAGGTTGGCAATGAATGCAATAGTAAGCCTGAATGCTTAAATGCTGGCCAGTCATGTGCTACAACATTTCTGAGTAACAACTTCAGACACATGCCCATACAAGCATTGATCCTGGACAGCTTGCGCACACCATTTGTTGCAGAAGTAAGCACTTTATATCTTAGAAAAGCAGATGACAAACAAAAACAAAACAATTCTTGAACACTTGAGGCACATCTACGCAGGCAGATTATTTCTTATTTTTTTATTTTTATTTTTATTTTTTTTTTAAAGGAAAATAAGATTAATATATTATCGGGGACCAATGAAGAGAGGGTGGAACCCAATTATATGGGAAGAACACAAAAAGCACAAAAGAAGTGAAAAAGTACAAAAGCAAACAAAAAGGGATCACTAGCAAGCCTATCCATGCCTAAATTATCAACAAAATCTAAGAAATATACATTAGGAAGCTTCAAATCTGAATGCAGCACAGCATCAAAGACTCTAGAATTTGTTTCTTTCCACAAACATCAAAACAGACAACTGAGGACATGCCACTATGCAGATATTTTAAGTAAAGCATTTTACTCCTGATGCAGAATGTGAACCTGAAATTTAGGGTCATTGTTTTGAGCTAATGTGTGTGCAAGCATTCGAGTCTGCTCCATTGCAGCTAAGTTTGAGATATTTGCACCTCTCATTTGTGCAATCTGAGTTTGTTCCTGTAAACAACAAAATTAGAATCAACCAAGTGTTGTATGACTTATATAGTGAAGTAAAAGGTGCACTGAACAGGGATGCAATAATTGCAAGTAAGTTATCCACTATGCATGTCCAAATAAAAGAAAGAATAAAAGACTTCATGATAGTATAAGCAGGCACTAGGAGAAAAATGAGAATAACTACTCCAAGCACATGAATGAGGGACCAAATAGAGCAAGCATCTGGTTTAAACCTAAACATTTGATAACATGGGAAAGGAGAATGACAAGTAATTGGGGAAAGGAGAACAGAAAGATGCCATACTGATTTTGAGAAGCAATACTAGATTTAGTAGACTTAGCATCAAATTTTCAATAAATCTAGTTGCTAAAAATCACCCTCAACAGGTCTAGTTATTATAATGCTCCAAGATTGTCCAATAGAATGTAATAATCAGATTTCTATGTCTGACAGCCAAGATATCTACACATGCAAATGATGCATAACAGTTACGATAGATTCCTACCTGCTCAAATTCAGAAGCCCAACCATTAGCACCGTGTTGTTGCACAAATGAGTGAGCCCAAGCATCAGGATCACCATGCTCTGCTCTGTGTTGTCCAAATTCAGCAATCCATCCATCTGCAGCATGAGGCCCAGGTCCCAGGGCACCCTGAGATTCATTCCAATACTCCTCCAGCTCCCGAAATCTTCCAGGGGGAGGCCCCTTAGCCTGGATATCACTATCAATTTCTAAAGAACATAATAAAGCATTCACCTGAAAAAATAACAGTTCAAATGAATTCACAAGGATCAAACAATTGAGAAAATAAACAGGTATAAAAATAGAGGAAAATAAAACCAAAAAGGCATAAGTCAAAAACAAGTTCCCAAAGCAGATTGCAGTGATCACAAGGAAATAAATATAATGCTAATAAGGTTTTGATTTGGGTGTCAAATTAACCAAAATGCATAAGAAGTGGTTTTCAGATCCATGAAAAGTGAGCTTAAGGTATGGCATTTGGAAGAAATGGCTCTAAAATATTGGAAATACAAAACAACTCTGATAACCTGAAAAAGCTCATAGCCAGGAAAAGGAACTGATGATAAATATGATGATTTCTCTTTTGTAGTTGGCTCAACTAATGAGGGTAAAAAAGCAAGTGAACATTCTGAATGGGAACTTTACAAGATGTCAACAATAATGTGCAGTTCTCTTTGAACAAAAAGGCACCAAACCTGCGCATTAATAAAGTCTTCACTCTTATCAGCAAAAAAGTGTCGGGCCATGATGCTGCTACGATCACGAATGCACTGTTTGTCACCTTCTGACAATCCTAATAGGGGAAGGGGAGTGGGACGGAAAGGAATACCACCACGGCTACTGTCAACAAATGCATGCAGAAAGCTTGACAATACTCGTTGTGGTGTCCCTGCAATATACAAAGTAGGGGAAAAAATGAGACATTCATGGGCCTATTTTTCAAATTTAATGGCATTTTGCACTTCCATTTTCCCACTGCTCTGCCTCTCATCATCCCATAAACCTGGTTTAAAATTTCCATCCAGTTTCAACTGCTAGCTGCACTTACAAAAACAACTGACTTCTGTTGATGCCTTTGGGCTAGCATTTATTAGTTTTTTTTTCCCAAGAAAAAGGTTCTCTCAAGGTCTGAATCCATGAAAGAATAGAAGCTTCAGAAACATTAAAAAACAAAAAACAAAAAACAAAAAAAACAAAAACAAAAACAAAAGAAAACAAAAAGCTAAACTAAATTCCAACTAGGAGTCCAATGGTTATTAATATCAATATAAAATTCCAGAGCCCCTAAACATCCACCACCCTTTTACATGCCCTTGAATACAATTTTTTCAGGGACTGGGGTGTTTCTAACAGTCAAATCCATTTAATCCCAGACCTTAGGACATGGAGACAGGGCTACTAATTTAATTTACTTCTTTCTAATTCCATCCCAAAGGCCAGAATTTGTCTATAACTAAGACAGAACAACCATCTGAACTTAATATTACTGATAATGAAGTAAGAACATAATCTTTTCCTTTGTTTTTTCTATGTTGAATGCGCCTGTTGGATCTGTGGCCAACCAGTGGATATGTCAAACACAAAACTCATACCCAAAGCCTCACCAAGTCATGTAATGTAATTCACATATTTAGAACTGTTCCTTCAAAATAAACCCACCTAGTAAAACTGCTAAATCCTCAAATTGCCTTCTTACAATTGATAGCATACTATAATTACATTATCAAAGTGGGCCTTGTCCAACCCTCTTGGTGGTTGATGTTTCCAAGATATTCAAGATGAAGATACAATTTGAAACTTAATCAACAGCCTTTTTGCTAGAGAACTAATAGTACTAGATTTATTTTGTCAGGATGAAATGCTTGGATAGTTTCTGGTCAAAAAGAAAGGAAATTGAATATAATATACTGCCTCTTTATCCCTTTTAGCATTGCCAAATCATCTTTTTTGGAATTTTATTCCATATTAATGCTACGGAATTTCCCTATCACTATCCATATCATTACCATCTATTGTTTCTATTACTGAAAAGAGAGAGTGGTTTCTGACCCTTGCACTCAGAAGAAAAGAAAACCATTTTAGAAGAAAAATGTGAGATGAATTATTAACATTCACATCCCAAATTCACTCCAAATCAAAAGGTTTCAGTATTACCATCCAAAGTTGGTTGAAGCTGGGTGCGAACTCCTCCATCATGTATGCGCCCTAGCTCTGGATGGGCAGGGACTGGAGGATGGTGTATCTCATTCCATGCATCAGCAAGGTCACTCTGACCTGCAGAGTGGAATCCACGGAGGAATTCCGAGCCCTAGCATAAGTGAAGAATGTGTTAACAGAGACTCCAAAAAAATCCAGCAAGAAAGATTGTACAGACAAATCAGATCAAACCGGTGCATTAGGTTGCAGAAATTGTTGCTGATCAAACTCGGACCCCGGCAATGTCCCCAAACGATCATTTGTCTCTGAGTAGAATTGACCATCAGAACTTGTGGGTATTGCAGTAGGAATCTCATTCAGCCGTTCCTGCTTGGATAAAATCGAGCTACCAAATAAATTGATTGTCCGTAACTATACATACTAACTGCAGACCAAATGACGAAAACCCGAAACCACAACCAGAGTACGAAACAATTCTTGTACAATTACAGGCCTATGTTTCAAAAACCCAACTGCATGCAGCTAAACTGCCATACCCTCACAAACAGATCAAACCACAAGGAACTTTCCTTTCTTTTGGCTTTTCCATATCAAAACGAAGCAAAAAAGAGAGAAATCAAGACAAACGAACAAAAAGAACACCCAAAAAAGAAAAAGAAGAAGAAGAAAACATTCCTAACTTTTGAAGAAGCACAATCACAGTTGAGTGGCAACAGAAAGAAGTTCATAAATCCATAAACCAGAAATCAAGTAATTAAAAGAAAAAAAGAAAAAAAAAAAAAAAGAAAAAAAGAAATTGGAGAGGAAAAAGCACCTGTGTCTTTGAAGAGGAGCCAATAAGGGCGTTGGCCAGAGTACCGAGAGGATTCGAAGAAGAAGAAGACCCTGGAACGGCACAAGCCGCTCCACCCGTAACTAGCTCTCGCATCGCCATATCCTCTCTCGTTCCCCGATTTTCGATCCCAATTCCCTATAAATCCTTGGCCTTTCTGTCTCTTGCGACTATAATAATGGATACACAATCTGATCTCCCTCCGCCCTCACCCTTTTTCCGTTTCTTTTGTTTTTCGTTTCTTTTTAGTTTCCACCTTGTTCTTTATTTATAGTTTTTTATTTTCCTTTTTTAAAAAAATTTTAATTTCGGTACGATAAAGCACTAGCGCTTTGGGATCCGCCGATAGGTGATAGCCTCCACTCTCTGTTTGTTTCCTGGGTTACCCTATCCCCCGCTGGAGTGAAATTATTTTCTGACGTAATCAAGCCACCGGCCCACCATCATCTATCCTATATCGATCCCGCCGTCAGGCTGAGGAGGCAAGTTGACATAAAAGAAAGGGAAATCATCTCAAATACATCAACTACAAAAAAAAAATATGAGATTTTAAAATTTTACCCTTTTTTCTTTTTAATTTTAATATAAAATAAAAAACATATTATCTAATTGTGTATTTTAATTGTGTTTTCAAATTTATTTTATAATTACACTGAAAAGTAAAAGACAAAGTACACATCAATTTAATATCATATATTAATAAGTACATATGTTATTTATTTTTATTATTTCTCTCATATCAATATATATCTTTTACCACTTGGCACGTTCCCACTTTTTTCTTTTTTCCTTTTTCTTTTTCCTTTCCCACCACCATAATTCATTGTCACCTATTATAGTTTTCATTATTATTTTTCTCTTTTTCCTTTATATTCTTTTTTATATGCTCATGTATTTTCTCTTAAAACTTCTTTAATCTTAATTCTTTTTACTATCTAATTTCTCCATATTTATTGATTTTAATTATTTTTTTAACATATTAAACTTAAAATGATAATATGTAATAAATAGTTAATATAACAAATTAAATAAAAAATAATGTATATTATGGAAAAAATGAAAATATTATCCCACAAATAATATACTTGATGATTTTAAATATTAATTATAATAATATATTTGATAAATTAAGGTTTAAATTTAAAAATTCAATTTTATCATTTAGAAGTTTATGATATAAGATTTTTTATATTAATACTAAACAAATGATTTATTTATTTTGTAAATTCTATCATATGTGTAAAAGTAAAAATATCTTTGTAATACTATTTTATTATTTACATTATTTTTCTTTTAATTTTTATTTTAAATTTATCATATCAAAATCACAATAAGTGATGGTGCTTTTATCATTTTTCTTATGATTTTAATTTGATTGTGGATCTAACTTTTTATTTGGTTAAAATCTTTAATTTTTAACTAAAATAAAATATAAAAGAAAATATTTTTTATAAAAAAATTAAAAAAAAATTGTATTTAACCTTTTATATTAATTTCATAAAAAATAGGTATATCCTTAAAAAAATAGATAAATTCATGCTAAGGGGAACTATAACCACTATCATACTAATCATGATGTATATATTCCTTTGGGACTCTTGATAAGTAATTGGAGGTCCTTGCCCACCCCAAAACAAACTTCGAAATCCTAGGTATATCCATTCTTAGGGGAACCAAGACCTTTATCTCCATTTTCATGGTTTATATATTCATTTAGGGACCCTCGAGAAGGAATTGGATGTCGTTCCCCACCCTAGAACGGACATTGGAATCCAAAGTACATCCTAAATACAATTTAGTATATCATTTACAAAATTTGGTACATCTTTCACAAATTTTGGCACATACTTAAAACAATTTGGTACATCCAATCCATGAGCTACCAAGACCTCTATGTTATTACCCATGGTTTGTTTATTTCTTTAGGGATCTTTAGGAACTAATTAGAGGTTGTTCCCTACTCCGAAACAAACTTTGGAACCCTAGGTACATCTTTAAGGAAATTTGGTATATTGTTAAAAAATTTCGGTACATCCAATACTCAGTCTATCAAGACCCCTATCTATCTTCCCATGGTCCATATTATCCTTTAAGGATCCTCAACTAGTGATTGGAGGTCATTTCCCCACCTTAAAATGAACTTTGGCACTCTTGATACATCCTTTACAAAATTTGATACATCATTTACAAAATTTGGTACATCATTCACAAAATTTTGTACATCCTTAAAAATATTTGGTACATCCAATCTTTGAGCTATTGAAACCTCTATCTTATTACCCATGGTCTATTTATTCCTTTAGGGATCTTTGGGAAGTGATTGGAGGTCATTCCCTACTTTGAAACGGACTTTGGAACCCTAGTACATCCTTCAAAAAATTTGATACATCTAATCCTTGAGTTAATGGGACATCTATCTCCTTTCCCATGGTCAATTTCTTCCTTTGGAGACCCTCAAGAAGTGATTGGAGGTCATTCCCTGCCTTGGAACGAACTTTGGCAACCTTGGTATATCCTTTATAAAATTTGGTACATCCTTAAAAATATTTGGTACATCCAATCCTTGAACTACTGGGACCCTTATCTCATTACCCATGGTCCATTCATTCCTTTAGGAATCTTTGGAAACTGATTGGAAGTCGTTCCCTACTCTTAAATGAACTTTGGAACCCTAGGTACATCCTTCAGAAAATTTGATGCATCTAATCCTTGAGCTAACGAGACAACTATCTCCCTTCTCATGGTCAATTTCTTCCTTTAGAGACCATTGAGAAGTGATTGGAGGTCATTCCCCACCCTGGAATGGACTTTGGCAACCTTGGTACATCCTTTACAAAATTTGGTACATTCTTTAAAAAATTTGGTACATCCAATCCTTGAGCTACTAAGACCCATATCTTATTACCCATGGTACATTTGTTCCTTTAGGGATCTTTGGGAAGTGATTGGAGGTCGTTCCCTACGCCGAAACGGATTTTGGAACCCTAGGTACATCCTTTAGAAAAATTGATATATCCAATCTTTAAGTTAACGGGACACTTATTTTTCTTCCCATGGTCCATTTACTCCTTTGAACACCCTCAAGAAGTGATTGGAAGTTGGTCCCCCCTTCAAAATGGACTTTGGCCCCCTTGGCACATCCTTTATAAAATTTGATACATCATTCACAAAATTTGGTACATCCTTAACAAATTTTGGTACATCCAATCCTTGAGCTACTAGGACCCTTATCTTATTACCCATAGTCCGTTTATTCTTTTCAGGATCTTTGGTAAGTGATTGGAGGTTGTTCTCTACTCTAAAACGAACTTTGGAGCCCTAAGTACATCCTTGAGAAATTTTGATACATCTAATCCTTAAGCTAACAGGACACCTATCTCCCTTTCCATGGTCCATTTCTTCTTTTGGAGACCCTTGGGAAGTGATGGGAGGTCATTTCCCACCTTGGAATGGACTTTGGCAACCTTGGTAAATCATTTACAAAATTTGGTACGTCCAATCCTTGATTTACCGGGACCCCTATCTTATTACCTATGGTCCATTCATTCCTTTAGGGATGTTTGGAAAGTGATTAGAGATTGTTCCTTCTCCAAAACGAACTTTGGAACCCTAAGTACATCTTTTAGAAAATTTGATACATCCAATCCTTGAGCTAATGGGACACCTATCTTCCTTCTCATGGTCCATTTTTTCCTTTGGAGACCCTTAAAAAGTGATTAGAGGTTGTTCCCCAACTCAGAAAGGACTTTGGCAACCTTGGTACATTCTTCACAAAATTTGGTACATCTTTCACAAAATTTTGTACATCCTTAAAAATATTTGGTACATGCAACCCTTGAGCTATCAAAACCTCTATCTTATTACCCATGGTATGTTTATTCCTTTAGGGATCTTTGGGAAGTGATTGGAGGTCGTTCCCTACTTTGAAATGGACTTTAGAACCTTAGGTACATCCTTCAGAATATTTGATACATCCAATCCTTGAGCTAACGGGACACCTATCTCTCTTCTCATGGTCCATTTCTTCTTTTGGAGACCATCAAAAAGTGATTGGAGGTCGTTCTCTACCTCGGAATGGACTTCGAAAACCTTGGTACATTCTTTACAAAATTTGATACATCCAATCCTAGAGTTACCAAGACCCCTATCTTATTACCCATGGTCCATTTATTCCTTTAGTGATCTTTGAAAAGTGATTGGAGGTCGTTCCCTACTCCAAAACAGACTTTGGAACCCTAGGTACATTCTTAAGAAAATTTGATATATCCAATCCTCAAGCTAACGGGACACCTATCTTCCTTTCTATGGTTCATATATTCCTTTGAACACCCTCAAGAAGTGATTGGAGGTTAGTCCCCACTTCAAAATGGACTTTGGCTCCCTTGGTACATCTTTTACAAAATTTGGTACATCCTTCACAAAATTTGGTACATCCTTAAAAAGATTTGGTACATCTTTGAGCTATTGAGACCTCTATCTTATTACCCATGGTTCTTTATTTCTTTAGTTATATTTGGGAAGTGATTGGAGGTCGTTCCCTATTCCAAAACGAGCTTTGGAACCCTAGGTACATTCTTAAGAAAATTTGGTACATTGAATCACTTCCCAAAAATCCCTACATGAATAAACGGACCATGGGTGATAAGATAGGGGTCTCAATAGCTCAAGGATTGGATGTATCAAAAATTTTTAAGGATGTACCAAATTTTATGAAGGATGTACCAAGTGAGCCAAAGTCCATTTCAAAGTGGGGGCTGACCTTTAATCACTTCTTAAGGGTGTTCAGAGGAATAAATGAACCATGAGAAGAAAGATAGGTGTCATGATAGCTTAAGGATTGGATGTATCAAATTTTCTCAAGGATGTACTTAAGGTTCCAAAGTCTATTTTGAAGTAGAGAACGAGCTCCAATCAATTCCCAAATATCCTTAAAAGAATAAACGGACCATGGGTAATAAGATAAGGGTCCTAGTAGCTCAAGGACTAAATGTGCCAAATTTTTTTAAGGATGTACCAAATTTTGTGAAAGATGTACCATAGTTTCCAAAGTTCGTTCCAAGGTGAGAAACAACCTCCAATCACTTCCCGAACGTCTTCAAAAGAAATGGACCATGGGAAGAGAGATAGGTGTCTCGTTAGCTCAAATATTGGATGTATTAAATTTTCTCTAGGATGTACCTAAGGTTTCAAAGTCTATTTCGGAGTAGGAAACGACCTTGAATCACTTCCCAAGGATTCCTAAAGGAATAAACATACCATAGGTAATAATATAGGAGTCTTAGTAGCTCAAGGATTGGATGTACCAAATTTTTTTAGGGATGTACCAAATTTTGTGAAGAATGCATTAAATTTTGTAAAGGATGTATCAAATTTTGTAAAAAATGTACCAAAAATGCCAAAGTCCATTTTGAGGCAGATAACAACCTCCAATCACTTCCCAAGGGTCTTCAAATGAAAAAATAGACCATAAAAGGGAAATAGGTGTTCCGTTAGCGCAAGGATTGGATGTATCAATTTTTCTCAATGATACACCTAGGGTTCCAAAGTTCGTTTTGGAGTAGGGAACGACCTCTAATCACTTCCCAAAGATCCCTAAAGGAATAAACGGATCGTGGGTAATAAGATAGGGGTCTCAGTAGCTCAAGGATTAGATGTACCAAATTTTGTAAAGAACATACCATGTGGACCAAAGTCCATTCTAAAGTGGAGACCGACCTCCAATCACTTCTTGAGGGTGTTCAAAGGAATAAATGGACCATGGGAAGGAAGATAGATGTCCCGTTAGCTCAAGGATTGGATGTATCAAATTTTCTTAAGGATGTACCTAGGGTTCCAAAGTCTGTTTCGGAATAAGGAATGACTTCCAATTACTTTCCAAAGATCCTTAAAGAAATGAACGGGTCATGGGTAATAAGATAGAGGTCCCCGTAGCTCAAGGATTGAATGTACCAAATTTTGTGAATAATGTACCAAATTTTGTAAATGATGTACGAAGGTTGCCAAAGTCTATTCCAAGGTTGGGAATGACCTCCAATCACTTCCCAAAGGTCTCTAAAGGAAGAAATGGACCATGGAAAGGGAGATAGGTATCCCGTTAGCTCATGAATTGGATACATCAAAATTTTATCAAGGATGTACCTAGGGTTTCAAAGTCTGTTTCCGAGTAAAGAAAGACCTCCAATCATTTTCCAAAGATCCCTAAAGGAATAAACAAATCATGGATAATAAGATAGGGGTCTCGATAGCTCAAGGATTGGATGTATCAAATATTTTTAAGGATGTACCAAATTTTATGAAGAATGTACCAAATTTTATAAAGGATGTACCGAATTTTGTAAAGGATCTACCAAGGGGACCAAAGTCCGTTTCGAAGTGGATAACGACCTCCAATCACTTCCTAAGGCTATCCAAAGGAATAAATGGATTAAAGGAAGGAAGATAGGTGTCCCATTAGCTCAAGGATTGGATGTATCAATTTTTTTAAAGATGTACCTAGGGTTCCAAAGTCTATTTCGGAGTAGGGAACAACCTCCAATCACTTTTCAAAGATCCCTAAAGGAATGAATGGACCATGGGTAATAAGATAAGGGTCTCGGTAGTTCAAAGATTGGATGTACCAAATTTTGTGAAGGATGTATCAAATTTTTTAAATGATATACCAAATTTTGTAAAGGATGTACCAAGGTTGCCAAAATCCATTCCAAGGTGGGGAATGACCTCCAATTACTTTCCGATGGTCTCTAAAGGAAGAAATGTACCATGGGAAGGGAGATAGGTGTCCCATTAACTCAAGGATTTGATGTATCAAATTTTCTCAAGGATGTACTTAAGATTCCAAAGTCCATTTTGAAGTAGGGAACGACCTCCAATCATTTCCCAAAGATCCCATAAAGGAATAAATTGACCATGGGTAATAAGATAGAGGTTTTAATAGATCAAGAATTGGATGTACCAAATATTTTTAAGGATATACGAAATTTTGTGAAGGATATACCAAATTTTGTTAAGAATATACCAAATTTTATAAAGGATGTATCAAATTTTGTAAAAGATGTACCAAGTGTGTCAATGTTCATTCCGAGATGGGGAATGACCTCCAATCACTACCTGAGGGTCCTCAAAGGATAATATTAACCATGAGAAGATAGATAAGGGTCTCAATAGCCTGAGGATTGGATGTACCAAAATTTCTTAACAATGTACCATATTTCCTTAAGGATGTACTTAGGGTTTCGGAGTAAGGAACGACCTTTGATTACTTCATAAAGATCTCTAAAGAAATAAACAAACCATGGGTAATAATATAGAGACCCCGGTAGCTCATGGATTGAATGTACCAAATTGTTTTAAGTATATGCCAAATTTTATGAAATATGTACCAAATTTTGTAAATGATGTACCTAATTGTCTTTAGGATGTACCTTGGGTTCCAATATCCATTCCAGGGTGGGGAACAACCTCCAATTCCTTCTCGAGGGTCCCCAAAGGAATGTATGAACCATGAGAATGGAGATAGGGGTCTTGGTTCCTCTAAGAATGGATATACCTAGGATTACAAAGTTTGTTTTGGGGTGAGTGAGGACTTTCAATTACTTATCAAGGGTCCCAAAGGAATATATACAAAATGATAGGTATGATAGTGGTTTTGGTTCCCCTATGCATGAATTTACCTTTTTTTTTAAGGATGTACCTTTTTTTTTTTTTCTGAAATTAATATAAAAGGTTAAATACAATTTTTTTTTATGAAAAATATATTTTCTTTTATATTTTATTTTAATTAAAAATTAAAGATTTTAACCAAACAAAAGTTAGATCCACAATCAAATTAAATTCATAAGAAAAATGGTAAAAGCACCATCACTTGTGATTTTGATATGATAAATTTAAAATGAAAATTAAAAGAGAAACAATGTAAATAATAAAATAGTGTTACAAAGATATTTTTATTTTTACATGTGATAGAATTTACAAAATAAATAAATCTTTTGTTTAGTATTAATATAAAAAAATCTTATATTATAAGCTTCTAAATAATAAAATAAAATTTTAAAATTTAAACCTTAATTTATCAAATATATTATTATAATTAATATTTAAAATCATCAAGTATATTATTTGTGGGATAATATTTTCATTTTTGTCCATTATATATTTTTGTTTTTATTTAATTTGTTATATTAACTATTAATAAAACAAAGGCTATGAACAATTAAGGAAAACACCCAAAATGGGGGGTGAATTGGGTTTTTCAAAACTTTTTTTCACACAACAATATATGCATAAAATAAATAAAGGAAAGAGATAAAGTTAGAGAATTCAAACTGGGGTTTATAGTGGTTCGGCACTTCCTTGCCTACGTCCACTCTCCTCAATCTCCTAACCGAGTGAGAGTTCTACTAACTTGAAGCTTTAATCAAGTTTTCAATCTTCTTACACTTGGATTCCGGCTCCAATGGGCTCTTACACAATCTCTTCAAGATTTGAACCACTTGAAGGCTTTCACACTCAGTTTATACAAAGATGAAACTCTCAACCTAGCTTAAGGATGACTCAAATACAAGAGAAGGCTAGGATGATTCACAAGAGTGCACTAAAGATATGCAAGTGATGATTTAATGCACTAAGAATATATAGCCCATAGCTAGATTTTAGGATATTTGTATGGCTAGTGTGTATTCTTTCCGCTTAAATTCGGATTGTGGAATTTTTGGAAAATTAAATTTAAAATTTTGAATCTTGGAAAATCAAATTTAAAATTAGAATTTTAGGAAATTATTTCGAGAATTGAATTTTGAATAATTAAATTAAAAATTGGAGTTTTGGAAAATTGAATTTCGAGAATTAAAGTTTTGTAAACTAAATTTAAAATCATATTTTAGAAGATTATATCGGAAATGGTATTTAAAAAAAATAAATAAATGAATAAATAAATAAATTTGGAACTTTGGAATTTTAGAAGATTTTAAAGAGTTTTTTTAGAAAAAAAAAAGAATAAACAAAATAAATAAAGAAATAAAGCTTTTAACATTAAAAGTTAAAAAAAAAAAAATAGATGGCATTTTAAACATTAAATTTGGATTTTTAGATTTTTGTAAAACTTTGGGAAATTTTGAGAATGGTAGTTTGGGAAAATTATTCGAAAAATGGAAATTCGGAAAATTGGATTTTAAAAAATGGAACTTTAGAAAATTATTTTGAGAAGGAAATATTGGAAAATTTTAAAACTGGAACTCTAGAAAATTATTGAAAAATGAAATTTGGGACCTAAAAAAAATTCTAAAAGATGAAAAATTGTGGAGTCAAATTTTTTAAAAGCAGGCATGGAGATGGATGAGGAACAAGGCACATGAACTTTATGAGTGGCCCACCAAATGTCTAGTGCTCAAATTATTTCAAGTCATTGATAAAACTTCTCAGCAAAAGACCATTTACTCATAGTTGCAGACAAGCAAAAGTTCCAAAATAGTCTTATTCTATCCCAACAATTCACCTCAAACACAAATCCAAAACGCCACAAAACCCTTATTCTTTCCCTTTGCCTCTCTGTAAAACTCATAGCCCATAATCCCATTCTGCCCAACTCACTTTAATCTTCCAGAAAGAATGCCCATCTTCCATTGCAAGCCAGAAACAGGGAAAAATAAAAGGGAGGAGAAATAGAGATAGAACTAGAATGAATATAACTAAAAAAAGAAAAACCATTAGTCAAAGCTTCATCTCACGGGCAATAGATGAGCTTGCAAAACTGAGTGGGATGAACAAAAGGGATTTCAAATATGAACCGGAAACACGGTTGCAAAAAAAAAAAAAAAAAAAAAAAAAAAAAAAAAAAACAGAGCCAAACCAACCCCAACAAAACCAAATAAAAAGAAATGAACACACTATAGCATAATCAAAGCAATTTAAAGATCAATCAAAACAAACATGTGACCCTCAATACCCACTTCGAATCAACAAATTAATGCTGAAAAATCAATAGAAAATTGAGCAAAATAGTGAAAAGACTGAGAAACAAAAAAATTACAATGACCATACCTGGTAGGTTTCCCCTCGAGTGTGGTGCGCCCAGCTTCCACCTTTCTTTCCTTTGTTCTATTTCTTCCCTAGTTTCTTTCTTCTCCTCCCCAAATCGGCAAACCCACAACTCTCCTAGTCTCCTCTGTTTTTCTTTCAAAAACTCTCCTAAATCAGCCGACCCACCCAGCTTTTCACTCACAGTCTTGTCCTATTTTTCAACTTTCCACCTTCATAATAGCCCACCCATGGACAGCCCATTGCAACCCCTTTTCTATGCTCACATCTCTCTCAAAACCTCCAAAAAAAACCATTCATCACCTATGGACAGACTTTTTTTTTTTCTCTAGCTTTTTTCTTTTATTCCTTTTTTTTCCCTGCCAAAATTGTCCTCAGCTGATTTTCCTCTCCCTCCAGCTCCTTTCTCCTATCAACCCTTCAGACATCACTTCCCCAAAACATCTTGTCAATCCTTCAGATATCACTCCCCTCTCCACTAAAAAATGGAAACGTTTTGCTCATCGGGGTGGGCAGCCAAAAAGGGTCTACAAATATGCCCATCTTCGGTAGAGTTCACGAGTGCAAGGAATATGAACACTGGAATGAAAAGAAAGTGAGAAAAGTGAGTGAAATGAAGTGAACTCTACCAAAGAAAAAGAAAGACCCCTAAAGGTACATAAGTAGAACACAAACTTGCTCAAACTAACAAATGAACAAAAAAGGCTCTAAAATCCTAAGAGAAAGGTAGCCCTCAAAATGCCTCTAGAGCTGTGCTATGGATCCAGACTATCCCTGGAAAGTCTCCAAAGTGACTCGAAAATTGATATCGAAATCGATTAACAGTCGAACCACCAAAGAGCATAGGAATGAGTACAAAGGGAAGAACCATACGTGTACCATTAGAGGACACAAGGCATAGAGTATCTAACAACACAATCGAGACACATGCTACGAGCTCATAGAGCTATATCCTGCAAAAAAGATGAGAAGAAACTCTAAGATATCACAATAAAGTGAGAAGCACATATGCAACAAAGATAAGTAAGATGGAATGTGAAACTGTGAGAACAAAGCCTATAATGCTAGTGATCATGAATATCAGGAACTGTGGCTCTGAAATATAAGACTGACTCTAAATGCTAAACTGAGGAAGGAATGGCTCTAGAAGCCAAACTAAAAAGCTAACCTCTAAACGCTAAACTAGAAGGCCCATAGGTGAAGACCTATAGTGGTAATACAACAGAAATGCCCATAGATGCCAATCTATGGTGGCGGAACCGAAATGCCCATAGATGTCTGATTGATGGTGGTGAATCTGAAATGCCCATAGATGTCTGATCTATGGTGGTGAAAACTATTGAAATGCCTACAGATGTCCTATCCATGGAGGTGAAAATTGATCAAGGCCCATAGATTAAAATCTATGGTGGTGAAACTGAAATGCCCATAGATGTCCAATCTATGGTGGTGAGATAACTGAAACAAATGCTCATAGATGAAGATCTATGATGGTGAGATAACTGAAACAAATGCCCATAGATACACAATCTATGGTGGTGAATCTGAAATGTCCATAGATGTCTGATTTATGGTGGTGATAACTGATCAAAGACCATAAATGAAAATCTATGGTGGTGAAATAACTGAAATGCCCATAGATGAAAATCTATGGTGGTGAAATAACTGAAATGCCCATAGATGTTTGATCTATGGTGGTGATAACTGAAAGGCCCATAGATGTTTGATCTATGGTGGTGAAACTGAAATGCCCATAGATGTTTGATCTATGGTGGTGATAACTGAAACACCCATAGATGAAAATTTATGGTGGTGAAACTGAAATGCCCATCGATGTCTGATATATGGTGGT
Organism: Vitis rotundifolia; assembly: GCA_030254885.1. NCBI lineage: Eukaryota > Viridiplantae > Streptophyta > Magnoliopsida > Vitales > Vitaceae > Vitis > Vitis rotundifolia. The sequence continues at coordinate 9,614,832 of CM058169.1, forward strand.
AAAAACCGATTAAAGCCTATAAATAAAAATCTATGGTGGTGAAATAACTGAAATGCCCATATATGAAAATCTATGGTGGTGAGAATCATTGAAAGAACGGGGATGCCTTAAACAAACTAACAAAAGAGGAATGCCCTAAACAAACTGAAGGAAGGGGGATGCCTTAAACAAACTGACAGTAAGGGGATGCCCTAAACAAACTGACGGTAGGGGAATGTCATAGACAAACTGACAGTAAGGGGACACCCTAGACAAACTGACGGTAGGGGAATGTCCTAGGTGATAACTGGTAAAGATCGACAAATGGGTCTAACAACTATGAAATCAACATGAGATGTGATAAACCCAAAAAACGGGGATGCCCCAATAGAAGAATGCTAAAGGGGGTATGCCCCAGTATGACGACTCGCAAAGATCAAGAAATAGATCGAGTAGTGAGAAAATCTGCAAAAGATCTGATAGACTCAAGGATGGGGGTATGTCCTAGTAGAAGAGCGCTAAAGAGGATATGCCCCAGTATAATGACTCGCAAAGCTCAAGAAATAGATCGAGCAATGAGAAAATCTACAAAAGATCTACTGAACTCAAGGATGGGGGTATGGCCTAGTGTAAGATAGTAACCAACATAAAACAAAGAATGTCATCATACAAGATACTCTAGGATATGCTCAACAATGATGCAATGAAAAAGTTTAACATCAAATAATAAATGCTTAAACAAGACCAATGCAACATTGAAACTATGTTGACAAAGCAAAACTAAAACAAGGGACCAAACAAAAGCCGACTAAGACTCTAAGTCTAAAATGTAAGCAAGTCAAGACATGACATGTTAGCTATCAACATGAAAACATCATCACAAATATATCAACAATCTAATAGGCCCTACAATCATGGAAGATGTTGAACCTAATGTCCAAAGGCATGTAAAAACTCAACCAGAAAGCTCAAGACTAGTCTGCATCCTCCTTTGATCAAGAGAAAATGATAATGTCATGTAAAATGATAAAATATGTGGGCTCAAAAGATGTGAGGTTCTGACAAGATGGATGCAGGTATAATGGTGCCAAATGTAGGATGCATGAGTGTATAACAAAGAAAAGTGGGTATCCAAATCGAACCCAGTAAGTTGAGAAGACTGAACCCAAGGTGTCAATAACTCTATGATCCATTGAAAGCAACGATCATAAACAGGAAGTGAAGTCTCAATGTCAAAATCAACAAGGTGGCTATGCCCCAGTATATGGATCCTCTCAAAATGGGTAAGCCCTCAGTGTAGAATGATCTCTGGAAAGTATGTGTCTGGCATAAACTGTCATCTCACAAAATCCATCACCGATGGGTGGGCTATGCCCTAGTGTAAGCATCTCCAAAGCAAACATCGATGATAGGAGTACAACCAATCATATGTCATCTAATTAAAATGAATCTCCACTCCTCAAAGTCATCGTGGTAATGTGAAAAGAGTATCTGACCTCATCTAAAGAGAGATCATGTCCCAATGTGAAAAAAACCAAGCAAAGTGGTATGCCTCAACAAAAATACACTCTAACATGATCATGCCCAGATGTAAGCTGGTATCTCCAAGATCAACCGCCAATGAAAGGGTTATGCCCCAGTATAGGGCAATCTCTAAAATGGCTAAACTCCGCTGCATGTTCTCACAAGTGTCTGAGTCCTGATCCAATCATCTCAAAAATCTGTCAACAATGATGAGAAGGCTATGCTCCTGTAATCACATCAAGGAAATCACTCAATCATATCTCGTACTCCAATGTGAAAGGAATCTAATCACCTCCAAGGAACAACTATGCCTTAAAAACCATCATCGACTGAGAGGGGTATGCCCCTGTGTAAGGTACACCAAATGATATATACCAATCATGTCTCATGCTCCAATGTGAAAAAGGACATTTGATCTTCTCCAAGGGATGACCATGACTCAAAAATCCATCATCGACTGAGAGGGGTATGCCCCTGTGTAATGGTCATCTAAAGTGCACAGTGAGTGGTGTGGGTGCATCTGAAAATCCTATGATGCTAAAGTAGAAAATGAAACACACTGGTCACACAAATATCCATGAAACCTAGCTCTAGGCTATACAAGTCTTCAAAGATCGGACTCCAATTAGCATCAATGTGTCGGTCACCTCCAAAATGCTCCCAAACATAGATATAGCACATCGCTAGACCCTACTCCTAATCACTAGCTCGGTTGAAGAGCAAACGAAGCAACAAGTCTCACATCTAATACAAAATCAAGGGAAACTAGTTCGACCGAGATTAGGAACTTGGAGATAAGGGGATAGGTGTGTGTCCCACACAGACAAGCAACTCATGCAATCACAGCGAATAAGAGAAGTCATGCAACAGACAGTCATGCAAAACATATGTATATCACTCATATCTACACACAAGCTAGGTAAGAATATGATAATCGAGATGAATATTTAGCAAGGATAGCATGCTCCATGATAATCAAGAGAATATACAACCAAGAGAATCAATCATGTGAAGATGAATGAGATAAGCAACAAGAAGAATGTACATGTCAAGGTGAGTAGAATAATCATGGCAATAGTAGAATCGATCAATATCATCAGCAAGCCAATGTTACAAATGGATATAGCAATCAAGCATAGAAAATCACCACATCAAAATCCTCAATGTGCTATGATCAAAGCATAGAAAATCACAAAGGAAAGGTATCCATCAACCGACTAATTGAACGCCACATTTGCCTCAACTTGAGTTCAAGTTTGACCCTCTACTTATCCCTAATGGAGTAGTCATTTTGTGGACCCCACATTTCAGCTCATGCGCATCCACTCGATGGCGAACTCGCTTTTTATTTAAAAAATGATTTATTTTTTAGAAAATGACTTTTAGAAAAGACTTGGAGCCACCACTTATTTTTGTTTTATTTTTTTAAGGGAAAACAAAATAAAAAAGAAAACCCTAAGTATGACTCCTTATTTGGAAAAGACAGATCTATAAAAAACCAAGTCTGGGTCCGAGGGTCAAGTTACTTATTGGGAAGGTACAGTGAAAGACCATAACACCCTTCTAAGCCTTATAATAAGGTTTCTACTAAATAAGGTGAAGCAAGTGTGGTGATTGATAAGGAAAGTAATGGGTACCAATGAAATGATCAAATAATAAAACGAAACATGTATAAGATAAGTAAAGTAGGAGTGAGATCGTACCTTAGCAGCAAGTAATAGTGCGCTATCATGGAAACAAGGTTAGCTTAAGTACAAAATTATCACATGCATATCAAAGAGCAAGACAAAGATCAAGCAATATACATTAAGCATAACAGTTGACAATCAAAAGAGATCATATGTAGGGCCCCACCAAAGCCCAATTTATCTTGCATGAATTAGTTTCACAAATTGCATTTTTTAGAATTATGAAAAATCATATTCATGCTTATGTAAAATCAAAAGAAATAGAAGATTATTTGAGAACTGATGTGGATTTAAAACTTTTCGAGAGAAAACTGGATTTTTGAAATTTATTTCAAAATTGGAGTCTCGATAATTATTTAAAAATTGGAGTCTTGGGAATTAAATTTAAGAATTGGAATTTTGGAAATTAAATTTGAAAAAGATTGGAATTTTTAAAATTATTTGAGAATTAGAGTTTTGAAAATTAAATTAAGAAATTGGAACTTTGGAAATTAAATTTGAAAGAAATTAGCAAAGTATTTGAGAATTGGAGTTTTGAAAATTAAATTTAAGAATTGATATTTTGGAAATTAAATTTGAAAGAAAGTAGAATTTTGAAAATTATTTAAGAATTGGAACTATGAAAATTGAATTATGAAAATTGGAATCTTGAAAATTATTTGAAGATGGAAATTTTAAAAATAAATAAAGAAAATAATAATAATAATAATGATAATAATAAATAAATGTGAAAATTGGAATTTTGGAAATTGGAAATTAAATTCGGAAATTGGAAAATTGGAATTTCAGAAATTGGGAATTAAATTTGGAAATTGGAAATTTGAAGAATTATTTAAAGATGGAATTTTAAAAAATAAATAAATAAATAAATAAAATAATAATAATAAAGAAAATAATAATGATTAAATAAATAAATGTGAAAATTGGAATTTTAGAAATTAGAAATTAAATTTGGAAATCAAAATTTTGAAGAATTATTTAAAGATGGAATTTTTAGAAATAAATAAATAAAATAATAATGATTAAATAAATAAAAGTGAAAATTGGAATATTGGAAATTGGAAATTAAATTTGGAAATCAAAATTTTGAAGAATTATTTAAAAATGAGATTTTTAAAAAAATTAAATTTGAAGATCGGAATTTCGAAAAATTATTTGAAAATGGAAAATTGAAAATTAAATTTAAGAAAAGGGAATTTTGAAGAATTATTTGAGAATATAATTTTTGAAAATTTGATTTGAAAGGAATTGGAGTTTTGAAAATTTATTTAAAAGTGGCATTTTAAAAATTAAATTCGGAATTGTGGAATTTTTGGAAAATTAAATTTAAAAATTTGAATATTGGAAAATTAAATTTAAAATTAGAATTTTCGAAAATTATTTCGAGAATTGAATTTTGAAGAATTAAATTTAAAAATTGGAGTTTTAGAAAATTGAACTTCCAAAATTAAAGTTTTGTAAACAAAATTTAAAATTAGATTTTAGAAGATTATTTCAAAAATGGTATTTTTTAAAAAAAATAAATGAATAAATTCATAAATTTGGAACTTTGGAATTTTAGGAGATTTTAAAGAGTTATTTTAGAATAAACAAAATAAATAAAGAAATAAAGCTTTTAACCTTAAAAGTTTTTAAAAAATAAATAGATGTCATTTTAAACATTAAATTTGGAATTTTGGAATTTTTGGAAAATTTTGGGAAATTTTGAGAATGGTAGTCTAGGAAAATTATTCGAAAAATGAAATTTCAAAAAATTGAATTTTCAAAAATGGAACTTTGGAAAATTATTTCGAGAAGGAAATTTTAGAAAATTTAAAAAACTAAAACTCTGGAAAATTATTGAAAAATGAAATTTGGGACCTAAAAAAAATTCTAAAAGATGAAAAATTGGGGAGTCAAAATAAGATTTTTTTGAAAACCAATTTTTTAAAAGCAGGGATGGAGATGGATGAGGAAAAAGGCACGTGAACTTTATGAGTGGCCCACCAAATGTCCAGTGCTCAAAATTTCTTTATTTCAAGCCATTGATAAAACTTCTCAGCAAAAGACTATTTGCTCATAGTTGCAGACAAGTAGAAGTTCCAGAATATAGAGCCTTATTCTTTCCCAACGATTCACCTCAAACACAAATCCAAAACGCCACAAAACCCTTATTCTTTCCCTTTGCCTCTCTGTAAAACTCACAGCCCATAATCCCATTATGCCCAACTCACTTTAATCCTCCAGCAAGAATGCCCATCTTCCATTGCAAGCCAAAAACAAGGGAAAATAAAAGGGAGGGGAAACAGAGATAGAGCTAGATTGAATATAACTAAAAAGAGAAAAATCATTAGTCAAAGCTTCATCTCATGGCGATAGATGAGCTTGAAAAACTGAGTGGGATGAAAAAAAGGGATTTCAAATATGAACCGGAAACACGGCTGCAAATATGAAAAAAAAGAAAAAAAGAAAAAAGAGCCAAACCAACCCCAACAAAACCAAATAAAAAGAAATGAACACACTGTGGCACAATCAAAGCAACTTAGATATCAGTCAAAACAAACATGTGACCCTCAATACCCACTCCGAATCAACAGGTTAATGCTGAAAAATCAATAGAAAATTGAGCAAAATAGTGAAAAGACGGAGAAACAAAAAAATTATAGTGACCATACCTGGTAGGTTTCCCCTCAACTGTGGTGCGCCCAGCTTCCACCTCTCTTTCCTCTGTTCTATTTCCTCCCTGGTTTCTTTCTTCTCCTCCCCGAATCAGCAGACCCACAACTCTCCTAGCCCTCTCTGTGTTTCTCTCAAAAACTCTCCTAAATCGGCCGACCCACCCAACTTTTCACTCAGTCTCGTTCTCTGTTTTCAGCTCTCCACCTCCATAATAGCCCACCCATGGACAGCCCATTGCAACCCCTTTTCCCTGCTCCCCTCTTTCTCAAAACCTCCAAAAAAAACCATTCATCACCTATGGACAGAACTTTTTTTTTTTTTTCTCCAGCTTCTCTCTTATGTTCCTCCTTTTTCCCTGCCAAAACTGTCCTCAGCTGATTTTCCTCTCCCTCCAGCTCCTCACATGACTTCCCCAAAACATCTTGTCAATCCTTCAGATATCACTCCCCTCTCCACCAAAAAATGAAAACGTTTTGTTCGTCGGGGTGGCAAGCCAAAAGGGGTCTACACATTATCATTATTATTATAAAAATTTGAAATAATTTTCCTTTTTTAGGTAAAGATAAAACTTGAAACTTTTTTATTAAATAGAAAATGTTTTCCTATTTGAAACATATTGTAAAGTTCCCTTTTTAATTATTATTTTATTTTTATTAAAAATTGAATTTCTCTTTTTCTTCCAAAAATTAAATCCAAACACCTTTTAGAAAAATAATAAATTTAAAATAATTCCTTTTTAATAAAATTGCAACACAATCTTTTAGAAAAAAGAATTGTGAAAAGGTTTTGTTTTTGTTTTTTTAAAAATAAAATCGGAAATCTTTTAACAAAAAAAAAAAAGAAAAAGAAAAAAGAAAAAAGGTAAATAAATAGGTGAATTTTCCTTGTTAAATGAAAATATAAAATCTTTTAGATAAAATGGAGAATCTTTTTTTAATAATTCAAAATTTGCCTTATTAATAAATTGAAAACTCTTTTATTAATTGACATTATCTTTTTCCTTTTTTTTTTAATTTGTTTTTTTTATCACAAAATCAAAACGGCTTGCAAAAATTATTTTAAATAAAATTAATAAATACAAATAACTAAAAGTCTTTTTAATAAAACCATGAAACGATAAAAATCTTTTTTTTTTTTAATTTTTATTTTTATTTTTATATTTCCTTTTGAAACCATCGAAATCTCTTTTTTTTTTTTTTTTTTAATAATAAAAATAAAATTATAACTTTCTTATTAAAATGAAATTAAATTTTTTTTTAAAAAAAACTTGTTTTGTAAATTGGTAAAACTATTTGAATAAATTTTGCTTAATCCCAAAAATAAAAAATCACTTTATCAAAAAGATTGAATTGAAGGATATTTTGTAAATAATTTTGTAAAAAATTTCTTTCCTAATAAAAACCCTTTATATATATATATATATATATATATATATATATATATAGATATATCTATAATAAAATCAAATGGAAATCACTCTTTCTTAAATAAATTGATAAAACTTTTTTTTTCAATAAATATATTTTTCTTACAAACAAAAATTCAAAAAATATTTTTTTTTTGTTATTTATTTTTTGTAAATAGATATTTGAAGATCTTTACTTAATAAGAATAAAAATTCTTTTAATTAGACATACTTACTTCTTAGATAAGCTTGCAAAAATCCTTTTGGAATATAAATTCTTTTATTAAAATTGTAAATAAAAGTAATTTTTAATTCTCTTTGTAGATAATGTTATGAAAATGTCTTCTTTTAATTAAAATAAAATTCAGTTTTAATTAAATTCGTAAAAATTCCTTTATTTTTTTTAACAAATAAATAAATAAAATTCCTTCTTTTAAGTAAAAATCCAATTGGAATCCTTTTCTTTACTTTATTTTTATTTTTTAAAATAATAAAGTTGAAATATTTTAATAAAATCCAAATAGTTTGCAAAGTTCACTTAATAAAATCAGAAACTTCTTTTTTAAGCCAAACATGGAGAAGTTCTTTTTAATATATATATATATATATCATGTTATTAAAATTAAAAAAAAAAACAAAAAAACAAAAATATAAATTGAATTCTCTTTTTGTAAAAATCTTTTTTCCATCAAATCTTTTTTAGCAATAAATTTGAATCAAATTTTAATATTTTTGTAAATAATTGTGAGTCTTGTTTCCTAAAAAAAAAATCACTTTTAGTGTAAATAAAATTGAGTTGAAATATACTTTGTAGATAAATTTATATATATAAAAAATGATGATGAAAAAAAAAATCTTCTTTTTAAAATAATTTGTAAAAATCACTTTTCTTAGATAGAAATTAAATTAAAATACTTTTATAAATGAAATTGTAACAATTTTCTTCCTAATAAACGTAAATTAAAATCATTTTCCTATAAATAAAATCAAATCCACTTTCTTTATTTGTTTTTAAATAAATTCTTTTGGCAACAATAAATGTAAATAACTTCCTTGAAATTTGTATATAAATAACATTGAATCAAATCATTCGTTGAAAATAAATCAAAACTTTTTTTATATATAAATAAATAAATAAATTGAAATTGTTAATTCAAAATTGTTTTTAATAAGCTCTATGGAATTTCATGAAAAAATAATCTTAAAAATATTTCTTTTAATTAACTAACTCAATGTGCATAATTCTCTTGTTATTTACTTTGCACATTATTATAATATGCTTTTATTATTATTTTTCTGTACATTGATTCATGTCTGTAATCTTGGTATCCAAATTAATTAATTAATTGTCATGATTCTCTCCATTTGTTTAGTAAAAATCATAGGTATATGGACTTAGAAATGTGTTACAGCTTTTCACTGTACCTTCTGAATAGGTAACCCGACCCCCAAATCTAAACTCGATTTTTTGTAGACACGTCTTTTCCAAATAAGAAGTCACATAGGATTTTCTTTCTTATTTTATTTTCCTTTTTAAAAATAAATTAAAATAAGTGACGACTCCAACTTTAAAAAAAAAAATTAATTTTTCACAATAAAAAGTGAGTTTCACCATTTTGAGTGAGGACTCATGTGAAAAATGTGGATTCACAATATGACATATGTATAGCTAAAAAAATGCAAGAACCAAAGAAATATCATCTATCATCTACGCGTGCATACAAGCTTATTGTTAAATTTAAACTAATGTTCGTATCAAAATCAATAACTAAGACAAAAACATGCAGCAAGGGGAAGCATAGTTACATTCACTTGGAAAATCCTAAACAATTATTTAAAAACAATATTTTGTCATGGAAAAAATCAAAGAACATTCTCATTATGTCTACATTAAAGAATAAAAGGTAGAACCAAGTTAGGATATGCCAAACAATACTAGATTAAATAATAAAGCAAGCATTGTATAAGAACTTCAACATGTAGTTAGAATAGGAAATGTTCATAAAATAAATCTTAAAAAATTATCTAGAATGTGAAGTTAATTATAAAAATTTTCAAAGAACCTCTTCTATATGTCTAGATTATCCAAAAGGCCAAATAATTTAATAAAGCTTCAATTGGTTCCAGTTTGCAAAAACATCCTAAAAGGTCCAGATTAGGGCAGAATTCAATAGTATGCATAAACTAATTTTTTTAAACTAAGATAGAAGTGCTATAAAATCATGAAACATTTTTATCATGTCTATTTTACAAGAAAAATAAAGACAAGATTAGAAGGCACATAGATCAATTTTGAAAACAATCAAACATCCCCTTTGTTCAAAATTAGGGCAATTTAGTGAGTTTAGGAAGGAAAAATTATATCTTTCAATTAGGAAAACTATTTTCAATATTTGATGTTTCTAAAATCAATTTCAAGAAGTTTAGAATTAAGGAAAAATATCATATCAAATTTACAAAGTCATCGGATAATTTACTTTTACAAAAACATTTTAGGTGTTCAAAATTGGGTGAAAACAAAACCAACTAAAATACTCATTCATATCTTCCATTTCAGAATTGTTTTTTAATTCAACCAAAGTTCTAAATTCATATTCAAGATGTCTAAAATATCATGCAACAACTAGAAAAATTTTAGAAACATACCAAGTAAGTCAAGTCAAATTTTGTTTTTAGAAATGCGGTGAATTGAACAAACTAACAATAAAGGTTTTCCTTTTTTTTTTTTACTTTTTTTACTTTTTTTTTTTTTTCCTTTTTTTTTTTTTTTTTTTGTAGGGGTTTCACCAAGGCAACTTATGGGTTTTAGATCAAACAAACTAATAAAAAATTAACCAAGAACTAACCACTAGAATTCTAGAAGCACACAGGATAAGATCAATCAAGAACTAAACATTAATGACTTTGAAAAAAAAAACTAAGTAACAAGGTTCTTAATGAAAATCAAAACTTGCAATCAAAATTAATCAATCAAGAATTCTCAAATCTGTAATATCGTCACACAATTAAAAGAACATTGAAACTTGGAATCATAGAATCGAAACTAAGTTATAAACTAAAATACAAATGAAATCATCAACTTGAAATTAAAAAAAAAAAAATCATAAACCGAACCTTCAATTCGGAAACCGAGTTGTTATCCTGCTCTTGCTGGTGGTGTTGGCTGATGATCAATGGAGAAAAGGTGGTTGTTCCTCCTTCCTCAAATTCTGGTATGTGCCACTGATCCATGGCGGTGATGGTTGTTTTCTCGAAGATGCAATCGACTATGTGATCTTTTGGGCTGTGTGGCTATCACTTTGTTATCAATGATGCGTATGGCTGTGTGTTTTGTTCATTGACTGTGTGGTTGTTGGCTCCATCCTTAAAATTCCGTGAGTCTTTTTTCATCTAATGTGTGGAGAATCCTCAAAAAGGTTTCCTTCCCTTGTGGTGTAAGTGGCAGTCCCCCTTTAAACTCTTATGCGCATGCTGCCTCCATGTCAAAGAGGCATCTCGTGGAAAATCTTAGTGATTGCAATCCATGTCGATATTGAATAGTTGCAGCCCATGGAGATGTGAAAAAATGGTTGCAACCCGTGGAGATCCCCTCTTGAATGCCCCCTTGCTGCCAAATTCAAGAAAAAATCCCACCTATGCCATATGCATGCTGTCACGGTTTTAGAGTAAGGAATTTTTCCAAGTGCATGTCAGCCTTTCATTTCTTCACGTGTGGTAGTCCTTCCATTTTTATGGTAGCCCACTACCTTTTATATGGCATGAAATCACATAGAATTAAATCATGTAAGTCTTAAACATCAACAACCGCTTGAAATTTCCATTAATGCATTGAATCTTTGAACTCCACTGACTCTCATATGGCATTACATGGAATTAATTCATATAAAACTTAAACATCAATAGCAACTTATGTGGCCACTATCTCATGAAGTCTGCATTGAATTTTCATCCGCAAGCCACATTACCCGGCCACTAAGATCACAATTGTTTCTATTTAAAAATTCATCCACCAAAGATGAATTACAAGGCTACTGAATTCCATAATTAAATCACCAAATTCATTTTTCAAAAACTCCTATGCACGGTTACTATCTCATGAACTTCATTTGAATATTCAACATCGAACTACAAAAATAAAACCACAAGGTAGAATAAAAAATCATGAAATTTTAAAATAAAAACGAAAGAAATCAATCATATGCATATATAAGAAAATCAAAATATTAATTCATGGAACTTAAAAAAAATAAATTAAAATTATTTTCTAATAAATAAATGAAACCAAAAAAATATATAAAGACAAGTATCAAACATGCACAATCAAGAAAATGTTAAAACATTATTCTAATGCAAAAGATAATAATAAAAGTCCAAATATCAAACCCTTATAACTAAATATAAAAAAAATTCAACTCTTGCAATCACAAAAACAAAAATCAAGCCTAAACTCACCTAATCCTAAAATCAATCAATCAAAAATCAAGAAAACAAATCTACATGAAACTAAGCCTAGAAAAGTACCTAAGTGAAGAAAACCTAAACTAAACTTGAGAGGTTGCCAATGTCATAGTGTGGGGTCTAGATGAATCCCTAAACCAAAGGGTCTCTAAAGGTAGCTCAGAAAGAAACAGTGTGAGTGTCAATGGACCACCAGGGAATGACTACAAGTCAAGAGAGAAGTACAAAAAGGCACTTAGTATCACAAATGTTAAGAGGACAAAATGGAGGGTTTACAGTTGGTCTTGGCTATCATGATGGGTTTCTCATGGTGAGTGCATTAGTGTGTATGGTTACACATTAGACAAGGCCTACGATGAGTCATGACTTAAGGCTATCAAGCAGTCATGACCTCACCAAGCTGCTTCATTGTGTTGTCTTTCAACCTTGAAAAAATATTAAGTTTGTGCTAATATTAGCAGTGGTTTTAACCTACGAGTGAGATCGTAAGTTGATCATATATTCCATATGGATTGGGTCACTGTTGATGGAAGATGGTAACAATAGGTATTCTCAATAGAAGTACCATGATATCCCATGGGATTGAGACAAAGTGTCTCATTGGGTGATCTTAAGAAGATATGTTCATAGAAACTATAGTCATAAAAGTTCCTTAGGTAGAACTTGAGATAGGCTCTTTGAGAGCTAAGACATGTTAGTTGAACACATAATAGGAGAATCTGAAACTCAAGAATAACATAGGTAGTCTTGAAAATCTGATAACTTTCACTTTGTTAAACTATGGATACCAATTCATGAGGAGAGTGAATGCAATTGATAGTAGGTCACGAACTCAAGCATATAGTGTCTAGGTGTTATTTACATAGAATACTAGAGTTCGGTTGATTCTCTGTAGTAGGATGTTGAATCAACTTTAGAATTGGATTGTGAGGGAGCCATTACTCTTATGGGTCCTAGTAGTTCCCGTTTTGAGCTCATATACCTTGTTAACATGAGTTATGAGGATTGGATTGGCTTTAAGTTTACTGTTGTGCATCAAAGCGTTTTGGTAATTACATAAGATTGCATAAGAATAAGTGAACAAGGTCTTTGGATTAGGCTAATTGATTAATGAGTAGGCCTTATTGGGTTAATAAATAAATTATGACCTAATTTGGGTTAGATTAAGTGACCTAAGCCCATGTGGGCTCAAGTCACTTAAGTTGAGTTAGGAACCCTATAAATACCCTATAAGGTTTAAAGTTTCCATCACTTTTTTGTCTTTCACCATCCAAAGAGAAAGAGATTCATAGCCTCCACCCTCCTTTCCTCCCCACCGGAAGTGTGCCAAGAATAAGGTTGAGTCATCGAGCGGAAGATCATGGGTTTACGAGACTTCCAATAACTTCAAGGTCATCTTCAACATTTGGAATTTAAGGTTTAGGAGCATCCAAGCCTTAAATTTGGAATTTAAGGTTAGTACTTTAACCCTAAAAGATCAATTTCTTGAAAATTTGTATTACTTCCATTGCTTAGATTGAAGATGCCTTTATTATAGGGTTTCTTTACTTGGCTTAAGTGACTTGAGCCTACCAAGGCTTAGGTCACTTAATTTAGCTTAAAATGAGTCTTAATTGATTAATTAACTACACAAGGTTATCTAATTAATCAATTAACCTAATCTAAAGACCTTGTTTACTATCCCTTATGCAACCTTGCATAATTACTAAAATGCTCTTATGCACAAGAGTGAACCTAGAGTTAATTCATCTCTCTATAAATTGTGTCATCATAATATATAAGCTCAAAGTGGGAACCATTGGGACCTATTGAAATACTGGCTCCCTCATAATCCAATTTTGTAGTTGATTCTCTTTAGTGGACATTGATTTAACATTCCACTAAATAAAATCAACTGCACTCTAGTACCTTATGTAAATAATAATGAGACGAAGTTCAGGTCTGCGACTTATTATCTATTGCATTCAGACTCCCTTTGAATTGGTGTATGTAATATAACAAAGTAGTATTATCACTTATTTAGATTACCTCTCTAATCCTTGAGTTATAAATCTCACTTATTATGTGATTAATTGACATACTCTAGTTCTAAGGAATAAATCTCAAATTTCCACTAAAGGAAATGTTATAATCATAGTCTTCTAGATCACATGTCATTTGGATCACCCAAGGGGACATTCTGTCTAAATCCTGTGAGATATCATAGTGCCTCTATTGAGAATACTTATTCCCATAATATTCTCTCATAGTTGAGAGTCCATACAGTATACTTGCTTGGTGAATTATGACAATTGATAACCTTATGTCATGATTCACCATAGGTCTTGTCTAGTATGCATCACATACACTAGTGTACTCACTATGGGAAATTCATCTTGATGACCAAGATAAGTCATCTCTCTTATTAGAAGGTAGTGCACTCAACCTTTACTGGATTGCCTATCTATAAACTGACTGTGGACAACTTATCTACTTATAAAGAACCTATGATTTGTATTATTTATGTAACTCCTAATACACCCAAGTCATGTATAATGTCAAAGATATGAGTTAAAAGGTCAAATCCATGTCAATGCACAAAAAGAATAGCCTGGAGACAATGAAGTTTAACTTTTTTACATCATGTCTTATTTTTAGGGGTCCAATCCCAACAGGTAGATCACTAATGTTCTTTACACATGTTCTAAAACATTTTTAGTGTGGGGTAGTTTTTATAGCAACTTATCTTATAAATATAATCCCTTCTTGAGTTCTAAACTTCCAAACACCTTACCAAGTCCTTCTTAATTCATATCCTAGAACTCAAATTATTTGTACCATTTCCATTAGAGTGTTTGAGTGCTTTGTGTTTACTCACTTACAACAACAAAATTGGACAAACTCAATCCCAAAGCAATCAAGGGCATATTCATTGGGTAGTCTCCAAATCAAAAGGGGTACAAGTGCTATTCACCAATCATAAAAAGATATTATAACTCTATGGATGTCACATTTTTTCAACAACCACCTAATGATCCCAAATTTGATATTCAAGGGGAGAATTACACATGGAAATACCAACTTTGAGATATTAAAGCCAATGTTCCAAACTTGTCTCACAATCTTTCAAATTCATATATTGATCCTAATTCTCAAATCCCTCAAATCAAATCATCAAAGTCTTCTATTCCTACTCCAAGTCCTCAACTAAAAATCCCTCAAGCCGAATCTCAAAATCCCTTTCTAGTTCTCTCAACCTCACTACATCCAAAGTCCACTCAACCTACAGAAAACAAAGAGCTTATTGTCTATTCAAAGAGAGAAAAAAAAAAGCTTAAGAGGTTATAGAGCAACGAACACTTCTCAAGCAAATCCAAGAGTTTGATTTGAGTCTAAGATCAATTAAAATTTCATTAGGTAACACTAGTTGTGAATCTACCAGTATTGAGCTTTCTAATGATGATCTTAATCGTCCTATTGCCTTGAGGAAAAGTGTGAGACTATTTACATGTCGCCTATTCTATAATTTTGTCTCTTATGAAGGGTTATCACCTAATTTTTGTGACATTGTTACCCATCTCAACAAAAAACAAACTTCTAACATTATTCAAGAAGCTATAACGTTACTAGAATTGAAAGCTGCCATATAAGAAAAGATTCATCTACAAAAGAAATATGGAACTTGGGAAATCTTAGATTTACCAACTTGAAAACATCCAGTGGCATGTAAATGGATCTTCACACTTAAACATAAGGCAAATGGAAGTGTGGACAAGTTCAAGGCTCAGTTGGTTGCTAAAGGGTTACTCAATCCTATGAAATTGATCACCAAGAGACATTTTCCCAATTAGCCAAACTCAATACAATCTCGGTACTCTTATCATTAGTAGTAAACTTAGATTGGACTCTTCATGAACTAGATGTTAAGAATGCTTTCCTCAATGAAGATCTAGAAGAAATTGTCTACATGGAAATTCCTCTTACCTTTGAAACACATGCTACTATCAACAAAGTGTGTAAGCTCAAAAAGTTATTATATGGTCTCAAGCGATCCCTAAGAGCTTGGTTTGGTAAGTTTACAAAGGTAGTGTAGAGGTATGGATATTGTTAGTGTCAAGCAGACGTCACCTTATTTGTCAAACACTCACTTAAAGGAAAAATAATTATTCTCATTGTATATTTAGATGACATCATTCTAATAGGGGACCATGAGGAGGAAATAAGCAAACTTAAGGGCTTTCTAGCTAAAGAGTTTGAAATCAAATACTTGGGCAATCTCAAATACTTCCTCAGTATTGAAGTTGCTTGATCAAGAAAGGGTATTTCTATTTCTCAACGATAGTACGTCTTTGACTTACTAAAAGAAATAGGGATGCTTGGGTGCAAACCGATTGATACTTTAATGGACTCAACAACTAAACTAGGAGCTAAAGAAGAGAATGCAATGGTAAGCAAAGACAAATACCAAAGGCAAGTGAAAAAACTCATATATCTTTCTCACACTAAACTTAATATCAATTTCTTTGTTAGTGTGATAAGTTAGTTCATGAACAATCCAACCAAACAAAACATGGAAGTTGTGCATTGAATCCTAAGATACCTAAAGATGACATTAAGAAAGGGCCTATACTTCAAAAAGACATTGAGCAATTATATTGAAATCTTCATTGATGTTGATTAGGCCATATCAGTAACTAATTGTAGATCAACATTTGGATATTGTACCTATGTGTGGAGAAATTTGGTTACATGGTGTAGTAAGAAACAATCTGTTGTGTTAAGGAGTAGTGCAGAATCTAAGTTTTGAGTTGTGACACACGTGTGATGGATTATGGCTGAGAAGGGTAATAAGAGAATTAAGAATCTTAATTAAGAAACTTATGAAAATGTTTTGCGACAACCAATTTGGCATAAGCATTGCTAAGAACCTAGTTCACCAAAATAGGACCAAACACATGGAGATAGGTCGTCACTTCATAAAGGGAAAAAAAAAAAGGATAATTTAACTAGTATACACACCAACATGCCTTCAAATAGTAGATATCCTCACTAAAGCTCTATCGAGGATCAACTTTGAAGATTTGAATACTAAACTGGGTTTGATCAACATATACAACCCAACTTGAAGGGGAGTGTGGTAATCTTTTGGTTATTATTATGATTTCTAGGAGTGTTATAGTTGTAAATTAGTTGGCTTTATTTGGTTTGGTATTTTCTATAATAAGGAGATTCTAATAGTATGTTACCTGATCTCATAGGTAGATTGTTTTCTAAAATTAGTCAGTCTTTTAGGTAAGTTAGTGGTTGTATCTTGTGAATAATGGGATGGTATTTTCAGCCACTATTATTTATAAAAGTGTATTTTTTTTCTCTATTCAAGAAATGAAAAATAAAATAATTTTTCCTTCTCATAATTCTTCAATTTTTTTATTATGTAAAGAAGTCATTTTTTTTTATATTACATATGCACATTTAACATCCAATAATGAGTATAATATTTAGGATTAATTTTAATTCAATCTACAATTAATTTGGATCATTTTTTTTTTTTTTTTTTTTTTTTTTGTATTCTAAACCATTAAATCTTGTTTGATTTGATCTTGCCTGATTTAGAATATATTTGTCTGGTGAAAAATTAGGAAAAAAAATTGTAATCATATGTTAGAAAAAAAAAAAAAAAAAGGTAAGGTTATAGTTCATTTTGAACCAATTTTGACTTATTATTTTATAATACTCAAATATACTTTTTTTTGTTTCAAATTATCTTGAAAATTACAAGACTTGTTAATAAGTTCTTTTATCTAGCAATAGAATTCATAAATTTATAGTTGTGAGTGGAGGAAAAAATACAACATAATTATTTATGACTAGTTTTAGTTTTTGAAATTTTAGTGGTGACTATGTTGTATTTTGAATCCCAAATTACTTTTAAAAATTAATAAATTTGTTAATAAATTTAATATAAATTCTAAAAATTATAGTTCTATATAGATAAGAAACAACGCGGCTCATCGCTTCTCAATTTTTACTTACTAAACTTAAAAAAATTAATGAAAAATAGAATTTCACATAATGTTATTATTAGAGAAGGAAAAACTTTAAAATACATTTCCTTCTTAATCTTTGAGAGGAATAATAAGTTACTTCTGAAAGGAATAACTACTAAAGAAAATTTATTTAAATCAATTATTTCGAAATGGTTATCATTAAGATTCCTCGTGATCTTGTGAGGTCATAGTCCTTTAATTTTCTATTTTTAATTTTAAAATGTTTTAATATGTTACTGGTACCTGCCATAACCACTAATATTTATTAATTAAGTAGCTAAAAAAAATAAAATTTCTTAAATTTCATCATTATAAAAAAGAAAACAATCAAATTACATTTCAATGGTTGATATGTGAGACCATGCTTAGTTTGCTTGACATAGCACGAGATAAAATAAGAAAGCAGATATTATAGTTTTATTATAAAATTAAATTTGTAGTTAAAAAAGAATTAAAAAATATTTTATGAAATATATAGTAAAATAATATTAATATATTATAAATCATATACTTAAATATACATTTCCTATCTAATGGGATATGTGTATCATATCACATTTCATAAGCCAAATATAGCCTAAATATATTTATACCAAAGAGATTGATTGAGAATGAGAAACATGATGAGGGAGAGAGGAGAAAATATGAAATGTAAGAAGTTAGCACATCAATTGTAATGTTTGTGGTAATGAAATGGTATTTTAAGTATAATTGAAATAATTAGATGTATGTGTATATATAGGACTTATGTTTTGAGATGTATGTGTATATATAGGACTTATGTTTTGAGATGTATGTGTAAATAATGTGGATGTGTGCCTTATTTAAGTAAATACAAATATAAATTATCTTTAAAAAATATTACATATTCCTGCTATATTTATTAATGAAGTAATTAAAATTTTAAAATTTTGATCTATAAGTATATAAATTTAAATTAAAATAAGTGAAAAAAAATTGAATTTCGTATAATTTTCCTGTCATGTTACACACGTTGATAAGGACGAATATTGGGAAATGTAGTTCCAATTATAATTTTCCTATCATGTTACACATGTTGATCAGGACGAATATTGGGAAATATAGTTCCAATAAGTGACACATGGTCTTGGATTTGACTTCTATCACTAGTAATACCTTAAATTTACCCAATAATAGTTATTATGGGACAGTCAACATCCTAAGGTTTAAATTCCCGTGGAAAGTCCTAAGGACTTAACCATGAAAGATCATCGGTTATTAATAAATAAATAAATAAATAAAAAATCATATAACTTTATTATTATAAAAAGAAAATAAAGTCCAAAAATGTATAATCACTATAAAGGCCTTATTTAAATGGAAGGAAAGTTGACAATAAAACTCTAATTAAAGGTGTACCACTAAGCTCTACATCTTTACAAAATTTGTCCATAATTTTTAAATATTTCATTTTATTTTTTTCTTTTACATTCGAAAAACATGTTTATTTTCACTACAATAACATCTAATATTTATTAATGAAGTGATTATTAATGAAAAATTTATATACATATATATATATATATATATATATATATATATATATATATATATATATATATATATATATATATATATAAGCTATGGTAGTCTCCAGGGTCATGTGGGACAGGGATTTTCCTTAATAGTGGGGAGAATCGCAATCGAAGGTATGAAGGTATATGATGTTTAAGAAACCAAAGGCTGATGAGCAACAAGAGTTACCATCCTCTTGTGCTTTCCAGCTTCTTCAGTGCCTGGGGGAGTTCTGTAGCAATGAACCATCTCATGGCAAGTTGCCTTCAGATAAAAATTGCACCGTGTAGCATTAGTACAATGGATAGTGGAAATGCTAGTAGCTTGTAGAGCATGACCGTTTAAATCTTATCTTTCCACTACAAGAAATTTTTGAATAATAGGAAAAGGGAATATGCCAAACACAAACCATTAAAGGGGAAAAAAGAAAGGACTTTAGATTTCTATTTTCTTTTCTCAGTTATTCAGGTCCAGATGATATAATTCCTAAACTCCTATGTGCTATGCACACAAAAAAGAAGAGCTGATGCCGCCACAGTGTTCTCCAGCAAGCGCTACTGCCAGCTAAAAAGTAAGCAGTTTTCAGATAAAAGCGCTTACTTTCAGATAAAAGCAGTTCGTCCACCCCTTCGACTGTGCCTGTCATATGCTGTGTTGAATTTGTCGACCAGCTCATTCATTGTACTAAAAGAGAAGAGCAAAAAATTAATGTCAAAACATGCTTGGAGGTTAAACCTGTGACATCAATTAAAAATAAAAATTTAATCACCATCTACGCCATTGTTTGTTGTTTTATCCCATGTCTCTATGATACAAATGCCACATGCTTGCCATTAACATCATCCTTTCCTTTTAGGGAAGTAGATGTATTATGTAGAATCCAAACTGAACCCAACTGGATCTAAAGTATTTATTACTCAAACTCGATGCTTGAATTGGGTAAGGACTAAGAAAATACCCAACAAAGTAACATGACATTAAAAGTTTTGGCGTCTTTTTTTATGATTAGGAAAGGGACATCTCAATTACTTTCTAAAAGAAACTTTTGATAACATGCACGATGTTAACCTAACAGGCCGAAACAGCTTTTTTCACTTCTTTCTCAAATGCATATGGCTATTATATAACTTGAACAAATTGATCTACAAACTACCTGCACTGCATCATGCAGGAAAGATTCTGCGCACAATATCAGTATAGAATTCATTATGACCACAACATCCTGTGCTTTAACCAAAATGAATGCCAGCCCCAGTATAGTTTAATGTTTTTTTTTTTTTTTTTTTTCCCTTTTGTTTTATTAACTAACTTCTTTCTTGGTCAGTATAAAGAAATAGGTACAAAACAAAGATGCCTGGTGAAGAGCACAGAGATAGCATATACCTTGAGCAGTTGGTGAACATGGCAAGGTAACTAATCAATAATGTATCATTGTATTCCTGCAAAAAAGAAGGGGAGGAATGAAACCAATCATAGGACAGCGATAACAGTTCCATCACTACAAGACCTAATTAAATATTTCCCAATTCATAAAAAGATATTGAAGACATGAATGAAAAATCATTAGGCAAAAGCGCACAGATGAGGGACCAAGTGCAGTTATCTGGCATTTTCTTATCCTATTAATTTTCAACTACTTCTAAGGAAACTATCAAGTTGCTGAAAGAAATGATTTGCTGAAAAAGAAATCAAATGCTCTTACCATCAAAAAATCATCTTGAAACTTCCCTGATTCAATGGCTGGCAATCTCCGTAAAAGACTTGATACTTGTCTCAGCAGTGAATTTTCACAAGGAATATCCCCTACATCAAAAGACACAATACAGTAAGGACCTCTTAATCCACACTGCCCCCAAGCAAGTAATGGATTTTATTTTGCTTCAAAAGCAAAAATATACAATGCTAAGCTAAATTACCATGTATTAAGAAGATAGTTTCCCGTCATCAAGTTTATTAAAAATGAAGGTGGAGGTACTTCCAGACTGTCCCAACTTCTGTAAGAAGCAGAACAGATTTTTCTTTTGAGTTGGTGTCTAAGCCTGTTAAAATTCAAAACCTGGCAAAACTAGTTTCTGTGAATTTGGAGGACATTCTTGGGAACGTTTTGAGCCTCTTAGATATTTGGTTTACTGGTATCCTTCAGGTTCCCCTCTTCCCTGAGGATTTGGTTCTTTCCTGTGTGCTTTTTTTTAAGGGTCCCATCCTCTCTCCCACTTCTTTGAACAAATTCAGATTTCTAGCCCCCGTCCTCAAGTTTATTAAAAATGATGGTGGAGGAACTTCCAGATTGTCCCAACTTCTGTAAGAAGCAGAATAGATTTTTCTTTTGAGTTGGTGCCTAAACCTGCTAAGAGTCTGAAACCTGGCAAAAATAGTTTCTGTGAATTTGGAGGATGTTCTTGGGAATGTTTGCAGCCTCCTTTGATATTTGATTTACCGGTATCCTTTGGGTTCCCCTCTCCCCTGAGGATTTAGTTCTTTCCTCTATGCTTTTTCTTAGAGAAAATCCTATCCTATCCTCTCTTCCACTACTTTGAACAAATTCAAATTTCTAAATAAACAAAAAAGACACCTTTTTGCATAGCAAGCAGATAATGATGAAGAACACGGATTCTGCTATTTAGCATCTTGATGGCACTATGTATCCCCGTGAGGTGGGCAGCCACTGCACAAACATAGCCACTGTTGTAAAGCCATTCACAAGATTTTTTTCCTTTAAAAAATGCATAATATGTATTGAAAAGGATAAAAACTTCTGTAGAACTAGTTTATAATTTTCTGCAAAAATGGTAAGAGACAAGACAAGAAAAGATGGTGGAGATAAGGACTCACATTGAGTTGCAGCAGAACCTCCATCAGATGGTTTAAGATGAGCAACATGATCAACTGAGATCCTTTCTGCCTCTACCGTCTTTGAAACAAGAAAGAATAATTCAGTTACCCCAGTTGGTGATAGGTGAAATATGATTAAAAAAAAAGAAGAGCAAGTCGAACCTCAATAGTATAGTTTGCACGAACAAAAATAAGCTGTGGAATCCCATCTATGACATGCAGCTCTTGTAATGCCCATAGGTACAGAAGGTCAGCACATCACCTCAGTGCAATAAAGGTTAAATTTTTTCTTTACAAAAAAATAATAATAAAAATAAAGGAGGAAAAAAAGGTGAGACTACTAAAAGATGCCATGAGACTGTCTGAAATACATAATTCTCATGTATAAAATGACTGGAAAACTTAGTAGCCTCCAAAACTCAAAAACACATCCTTCAACAGAAGGTTCACTCAGGAAGCCACGGCTCACTTCTCAAGCAGATCATTTGATCTTAATGCAGAACAATGTGAAACAACATCTCCAGAGACTGATCAGAAAAAGGTTAGTCTCTCCACATCACCACTATAAGGTTTTGTACCATGAAATATTGAGTACACATCTTGCTAAAAGCAACCAAAATGCAGATTTGGCTTAGTTATGAAGTGAAATACTCCACACAATATATTAGGGGGGAAAAGATCACAAAAAATGTGCACAGCCATTCTTCTAAAGATATATAAAGGACAAGAAGGGCCAGCACCTACTGCAGACCATTCTCATCATACTTTCTCAGAGTACCTCCAGCAACACTAAAGGACAAAGTTGCAATACCATAGGCCAAAGGAACAACAAGGACATCAGTAAGAAAAGAACTCATAATGCAAGAAGGAAACTATACAGAAGATATCTAAGATGTCATGCTTTTACTGAAGATGCAAATTTCCACTAGGCTGAGGTGGGACATGATCACACTTGCTGATGCACAAAGTCAAATAATGTTGGATTTAGGCTCTGGCCAATGAGTGATAAGACTATAAACAACCAAACAACAGATTTCATAGTTGCTTCACACAAACAAAATTGGAGTGGCTTCAATAAGAAAGGCAAACTTGCAATTGTAAAGTTCATAAAAAGGTCAGAATTTGAGGAATCAGACCATGATGGGTCCATATGAGGCATAGCATCTGGTTTTCCAGAAAACCAACACCAAGCTGGTTTAAAAAGGCACTCGCACACCTCATTTTCATCATAAGGTGAAACTGCAGTATTATGTGCAAAAATTGACCAAACAAAGAAATTCAAACCATTGAGCTTATCCTACACTAACCGAATTTTGGGGTTCACTTAACAAAACATATAGGATCAACTTTACAGAATCACTTATAAGGGAGTTAAATGAAGAAGATAAAAATGAAGGGTTACATACCACTTTCATAGATAGTCACAGGGAGATCCTTTTGCGCATGATTGATTGACGGATTGAGAAGAACATAGACAGGGCTTTCATTAATATCCATCAACTGTTACAAAAGTGACGTTTGTTATAATGGTTTTGGAAAATAGTACATCATTGGCCATATAGACACTCAAAATAAGGCAGTGTAACCACCGAACACACGCTAGAATAAGGTTTGATAAGAAAAAATGAAAACTTATGGACCTGAACAAGGGATTAATTACTAAAGATAAACAGCAACACAGAAAAGACTGCACATGTATTTAAAGTATAAACTGTAAAGAACAGTTCTTACCTTAGTCCCAAAAATAAATAAATCTATGAAAGAATTTGGTGCACGGTGATTGAAAAACATATTGCTAGCTAGGCCTCCTAAATTGGAGTATAATACATGAAAGTCAGCACTAAAGCAATAAAAATTAACACAGCTCTAAGTGGTTGATTCACAGCAGACACATATCATATGTGGTACAAATGAATGAACATAGGCATGCATACAGCCATCCAACCAATACCACTTGCAAGGTATATCATCTGATCTGGCAGAAGATACTCATCAGCTGGGATTCATTCATCCTACATACAATGACCTCATTCAACTGGAACTTGTTTCCTGGCATAGTACACAGGCAGAATCCAGGTTTGGACAAATTATTTTGTCCAATATAAATTCTAGGTCAGTTATGGGTTCTATAATCCAAAGTCCCAGTAATTGTGCCCCATATAAATATTTCAAAGATGTGGCCTTCTATACAATCTAAGAATATTTAGTGATCTCAGTTTCTCAAGGTACTTCATTTCTCTTCAAGTTAAAATGTTTATAGTTGAAGGACAGGAGAGAGCTGCTTCTCTCAAAGAACCTATTACATGTTCACGCCACCTAAAAACCTCTGAGATAGTTTTTTTTTTTTTTTTTTTCTTTTCTTTTTTTCCTTTTGTGATATGTAAGGAGGTTGCAAAGCCAATAAGGAAGTGGAACCTAGCATACAGAAGTATATAAAAAGAACACAAAATAAAAAAAGAAATAAAAGTAAAAGAGAATCAAACAAGTGAACTCTTAGGTCTAACAGAGAACGTGTAAACAAAAACACTTCAAGATTTTCATTTTTTTAATAAATAAAATCGTAATATAAACCCATGAGGGAGACCCACAAAGAAGCAAACCACCCTAGTACAAGGGAAGTATACAATAAAAACACAAAATGAGACCAATAAAGAACCATACTCCAGGAGGGAGGGAAGGGGAGGGGAGAGAGGGAGAGAGAGAGCTTAGTTCTAGTAGGAGAATATGTAGGTCTAAACAAGAATCTATCTCTTTCTCTTAGTCTTTACTTCTACCCTCCCTTGACCTCAACCTCTTGATATCTCTCCAAGTCTGTTTCTCAGCTACTTGACCTCTCTTGAACCCTTTCTTCCTCATCCTCAACCTCAACCTCTCTTGACCTCGATCTAAGGCTCAACCAATTGACTTTTCAATGTCTCTCGAAATTGGTTGTAGGGCAAATAGGTTGGAAGTTCCATATTTAATCAACCAATATTCAGCAAGATTTCAACCCAGCAAAGGTCCAACAATAAAGTGCATTCAAGGATCATAGCTTTGTAAAGCCCTAAACAGGAAACCTAAGTGTCACAAAAATCTCATGGCACTCTCAATTAGCTCTCTATTGAACAAGAGTAATTTATTTGGAAGTGATGAAACATAAATCCTATAGGAAAAATACAAGAAGCATTAAAAGTAAGCAAAGTTACAGCCAAGTCTAATAAAAAATTCAAAGAATTTGATTGCTATGTTATGTATCACTTGTAATATCTAAACTTAGTAAACATGATGTATAGTGTGGAACAATGCTTAAAATATTGGAAATTGACAAAAATATTGGTGTGTGGATTTTACAAAAATTTTTGGAAAATATTGGAGAGAGCAATGGGACATAAATTGATCAAAACTTATAAAAAAATTTTTTGGGAAAAACCCTAAAAAAGATAAAATACACAATAATACACATGTTTTTTTTTGATAAGTGAGCGCAAATGTATTACGAGGCAAACAGCCACAAAGCATACAGGAAGTATACATGGTAGCCTAAGCAAAAAAACAAAGAAACAAACACTCACCACCCCTTAAGGAGCGGCAAGCCATTCCAAAAAACCTATAAGCGAAGAGGACTCCTCTCCCATATACACCCTAGCCCAACTCCACAAGTTGCAAACAAAAGAATTTTTTAGCTTCTGAATAGCTAAAGAGCCCCCCCTAAAAGCTAATCTATTTCTTTCCTTCCACACCGTCCAAAAAATACACAACGGAATGGAAGTCCAAATCATTTTCCTCTTTCTCCCCACAAAAGGGCCCCTCCAACTAACTAACATCTCTTTGACTGTCTCTGGGAACACCCAATTAGCCCCAATTACACAATAATACACATATTGAAGTTGTTTTTATTGAAGAAAATAATATATGTATGATAAAATTTGTGAGATTCAACAATAATATGTAGAACTTGAAAACACATTGAATAGATCTATCTAGTTTGGATGTGTTCAATGATATATAAAAAAAAAAATTATATAAGTTAATTAAAATTAATTGATTCACTGAACTTTTGTTTTAATATTTCATTTTTTGTATAAATATATTAAAAAATTTAAGAGATAAAAGGGAAGCCAACAAAGCTCTCTTTTGCCTCTTTACTAGGTAAAACCTATTCCATTTTAGCAATATTGGCCTAATTGAAGAGTGCATCACTACTGTAACCTAAACATAGAAAAAAACCAATTTTCACAAAATTCTTGTTGAAGCGCAATGAAAAAGCATGTGATTAATGGATTCTTCTTCCCTTTTACACATAACATCTATTCCATAAAGACGCTCCTTTCCCTTTTAATTAGTTCATTGTCAATATCCTTCCCTATGTTGTTTCCATGTAAAAAACTCACTCTTGTTAGAACCATGAGTTCCAAATAACTTCATATGCAAAAACCTCTAAACCCCTTAATGCCAAAAAGGAGTAGAAAGCTTTAACTGAGAACTTATCACTCCTCGAGTTCGACCAAGCCATCCTATCCTTTATACCCCATTTTACTATTTGCTTTTGAAGTTTTCGCAAGGCATGTACCACCTTTGACTCCCAATCATGAAATTGTTTTAAGAAGTAAGGACTCTAGCATCCCTCGTCCCCATCCTGCTTCCATATATTTGCCACCCACAAATCTTTTAAGCTAGTAATAGCACATAGGGTAATGAAAGAGACTTTTAGCAAAGTGTTGCCATACCACTTATCTAACCAAAATTTTACTCTCCTCCCATTTTCTATTGTAAAGTGAACTTTGCTTTTAAGAACACCCCACTTTTCTTGCATAACCCAACTTAGCAACCCTCCCTAAGCAACCTAGAACACCAACCTTCCCTTCCCTAAACTTTCCAGCAATCACTCACTTCCACATTGACTCCCTATCCAAGACAGATCTCCGACTCCACTTCTTGAAAAGAGCAATATTGAGAACAAAAAGATTCTTGATGCCAAGCCCCCCTTTTTCTTAGCCATGCACAATGTAGCCTTGTCCACCATCGGAAGTTTTTTCTCTGCAGCTTTGCCTCCATGCTAGCAATCTCTTTAGATCTTCTCAAGTATAAAGCTTACCCTTCTTGGAATCACTAATAATGACATGCATCCAAATCATCTACCTCCCTAATAGGAATATTATCTATCCTCCCAACTAGAATAAGCTCACTCTTCTTCATATTGACTTTCCACTCAAAAATCACCTCCAACCACATGATAGTCCAATTTGGATACATCAGCAGCACTTTGCTAACTTCATAAATAATGATAATATCATTAACATATAAAAGATAGGTCACCTCAACTCCCCCTTAACCACCCTTTCCCACCTTGAAGCTTGAAATAAACCCCTCTTCCCTTGCCTTCATTAATAGGTAATAGAAAGCCTCCTAAGCCAACATAAATAAATAAATAAGGTGAGAGGGAATCTCCTTGCCTTAGGCCCCTCGAACTTCAGTAGGAGTCTCATTCACTATGAGCGAAAAGGTGGTCAAAGGCATACAATACTTCATCCATCCAACCCACTTTCTACTCGAAGCTCATTTTTTCTCTGTCTACTAGTTGCAAACTCCAATTAACATGATTGTAAGCCTCCTCTATGTCAAATTTACAAATGACTCCAAGAATGGTACTCTTTAACCTTGAATCAATTACCTCATTTGCAATAAGGGTCGCGTCTAAAATTTGTCTCTCCACAAATGCAAGCTGAAAATTGGAACAACATCACCTATGACCCTCTTCAATAGCTTATACAACCCTCCTACCAAGCTTATGGGTTTGAAGACTTTCAAGTATTCAACTCCTCCTTTCTTTGGAATCAAAACTAAGAATGTAGCATTTAGGCTTATCACAAAGGAGCTTTGCTCGAAGAACTCTTTGAAGAAGTTCATCACCTCATACTTTATAAAGTCATAATAGTGCTGCCAAAAAGCAATAATGAATCTATTTGGCCTCAGAGCTTTATACCCACCTAAGCAAGACAAGGCATAGAAAACCTCCCCCTCTAAAACAGGAGCCTTTAAGCCCCTTAAGTTTGCATACTCTAAACAAGAAAAAACCATTCTATTGTGCTCTCTAAAAACAAGTAACATTGCCCTAGTGGCAGGGCCACCAAAATCATGTGGGAGGGACCAAGTTGGAGCCAACCCCACACCCTCATCCCACACATTTTTTAAAGCTAGCTAACATGGAACTCAATCAATCAGAGAGTGGCATGATAAAATGTCCATAAATTGGCCATTGAGTTGGAAAATGGGGAAAGTGGCAAGATGAAATGCCAATAAATCAACAATTAAATTGGGAAATTGGGAAAATTGCGAGAAAATAACAAAAAATATACACTTTTCCACTTAGTCAAATATCCTTTGCAAATTTTGTTTAGGCCTACCCAATAACTGAAATTTCAATGAACTTAGGGGGAAATTTTAATCCAAGGCTTGTAAGCCTTCTTTTTTGAAAGGTCTCACACTTTTCTTTGTAAAATTCTTCCCTTTTAGATACCATTCTTCTTGTTTCTAATTAAAAATAAAGAAAGAAAAAGAAAAAGACGAAGGCATAACAACAAACCAAGAAAAGAAAAAAGGGAAAACAAAAGCTCCCCACCTCCTCCAATCCCCAATCACAAAATCTTTTTATGGACTTTAAATTTCAATAACCAATTGCCCATGCTCCCTCATCAACTACCAATACCAAAGAAAGTTCTACTTTGTGTAAAAGAATCCCAATCCTTGCTAATGGATTTCCAAGGCTCCAAATCATGGAACCCCCAAATTCCACCTTGCAACTCTCCATTAAACCCTAAACTAACTAATAATTACATCACAGATTAATAGTTTCCATTTCTCAGGCAACAATTGCAAAATCATAAACCCCCTAGCTTTCCTACCCCAATCCTCTAGAACTAAGAAAGATTTTATTTTATTTTTTATTTTATTTTTATTTTATTTTATTTTTTTATAAATAGGTGAGCTAAGAAAGAATTGCATCATACCATATTTACTAAAATTGAAAGTTTTACCATGAATATACAAAATTTGCCCTCCTATATCCACTTTTACCTAGAATCCATCCCATATAAAGAAGACAACACATTGCTGTTAATATGTTTATACATTTTCTTATATATACCATTTACACACTAACCCTTCCTTAAAGCTCCTCAATTTCAAGTAGAGTTTTTTTAGTGACTATGATTGTGTTAGATTACCCTCTATAGACACATTTCATGTTTGGCCACAACCCTCTCCACTACTTTTCTTGTCTATTAATAATGATTTTGATAAAAATAAAATCAATTATCATACTAAAATTGGCCTAAAGTCCTAAATATTCTTCAACTCCTGTTTTGGGACTGAAACTGAGAAGGTAACATCCAGACATCTTGCAGAGGACCTAGAACAGTGGGACTCCCTGACAAAGCATTAATTATTCCTTTCAAACTTTTCCTAATTATGCTGCCAACTATTGTATAGAAGCTATCCGAAACAAGAGCTTTATCTTAAATCCCAACACCATATGTCCCCATCCCCCAACAAACATACACCATCTACCTTGAGTTTGCCAATATGATTTCTACTATGAGTATTGGCCACCCTATCACCTTACTTAAGCTATAGGGCTCTCAATTTTTTCACCAAATATTTTCCTCAAAATGCGCAAAGCGGTAGAGCTCCTCACAACTTGATTTCTCAAACACAATTCCATTTTATATAAATTATCAAGACCTATTTATTCCACTTTTTAAGATATTCCTTCAAAGACATAGAATAACTCACTCAACAAAACCCAAACAGAAGAGAACATATTTATCCACCAATGCTTGATTAACTCCCCAGACCATCATCCTCCAACCCAATATTTCAAAAACCTAAAAGAACATATTCCAAGATCCAAACCACAACTATGAAGCAAAATTTGAGAAAGTTCAGATACTGCTCCGGGCAAAATGTTCAATGATACATTAGAAAAATGCTCCTCTAAGACCAAAATGGCAAAATGTAGATCGCAAATGAACCACCAAACAATATAATATACCCCATTATGTAGGAATATCTACCATATTAAAAATCCTCAATAAACTAATAAAGCTAACCCATTTCCGAATAAACCCTCAGCAATTATGTCTCTAGTGCAGCAACAAAATCCCCCTCAAACACCATAAATCATCCCATAAGCCCCTAATAGTCCCCATCTCCTACCAAAACTCTCTTCTTTCAAAACCTTTTATAGGATGAAACCACCCACACAAAACATCATCAATACACCCGAACCCATAATAAATCGAATAAGACCTAGTCTCTAACCCTAATAAAAGCCAACATTCTTAAGTTGAAAAGAGTAACAACCTTTCACAAATCAATTGCTATTTCAAATCCACGTCTCCAAATAAATAAATAACCAAAACATAACCAAAAAAAAAAAAAAATTAGAGAAAGAAAATCCCAATATTTAAATACTCATCTCTAAATCCTAACCCCCGGAGGAAAAATAAAGCCTCAACATCATTCAGTTTTATCAATTTAAGCTTTGATAGTGCAATCTTTAACTACCCTTGGTTCATTTGCATCCCTTTAAAGAAAAAGGGAATATTAATTCCCTATCAATTCATTTTTATGTTGCGATTTTATTTTTTGATAAGGGATGTGAAAAGACCACTAACATGTGCATATCAAATCTAAAATTAAATACATAGATAAGAAATTAAATAAATATATAAGAATATTTTCATGTACACAAATAAACATCCTACTAGCTTGCTTAATTAGAGTACTATTGAAGGCATGATTATCATACTTGCAGACCACTAAAACAATTAGACATCATACACCATGGTTACAATTTCATTAAATAACTCAGTAACTTAGAATGACAATGGATAGCATATTATTATATTAGCATGAAAATTTTCATCCAACTTCCCATTGTCCCAATTTCACATGATTTATATTTCATATTGACTGTAGCATCTTTACCATGGTCATAAACACTTAATATTTTTTTTATTTTCCTTCGACTTTTCTTCTCTATTTTCTTTCCTTCAAATTTTCCGGAAACCAGATATAACCTTAATGCCCTTCTTGTGCCCATTTAGCGAAATCACTTCCCTCTCTATTTTTCTCACTACTCATAAAAGTTGTTAAGAAATAAGGCCCCATTTTATGCAGCGCTTTCGAGGTTTTCAAGAGCTTTTTGACAGTAAAATCTCTTTTATCCTCTATTTGATTGCTTGTAAGAAGTCATTTGAGTTATAAAAAAAAAAAAAAAAAAGAACCGACTTAAAACCAATTTTAGTAAAAATGAGCTGTGGAAGGCTAGTATATTTGAAAAGAACTTTTTTTACATAAACATTTATAACCTTATAAATTTTATAAACTGACAAAGTATTTTATTCATCTTTTTCTCAAAATTATCAATCCTAGCAGTCCTAAAAATGTTTTACGAAACATCAACAAATCTCTTTTGAATATACTGATCTTTTTGAAATAGACTGTATTAGAAGCCATGGTTCAACAGAACCACGCCCAAGTCATCTAAACACTTATTTTATCACTCCCACTGGTCTCCACCCATCTGTACCTAGGTTCTCTTATGTCTGTCTCTCATCTTCCCCCAAGGTTATCAAATCGTTTAGTAGCACAGATTGCAAAATTCACCCTTTCAGTTAAGTCCATGTCTACATCCCTCCCACCATAAGTATCATCTCATTTATTATCATTAATAATCTAAACCAAAAAAAGAAAAAAACTTGGAACGTGTTTAATCTTAAAACTATGAACGAGGATGTGAACTTACAGCTTTATGAATATGCATATCTGATTCTTGGGCATCACTTCCGGTGGAGTACCATCCAAGTATATAAAAGTTCGGAAAGACCTTCTTATCTAATCCACATCAAGAGAATCACTCAGCGTAACATTCAAAGTTCACCAAACCCTAAAACCTAAACCACATGAAAAAAAAAAAAAAACAAACAAACAAGTAAAACCCTAAATTGAATCATGACTAAACACTGAGATATATATAGAGGAAGGAAGGTAGAGAAAGACTAACAGAGCTCTTGCTTCTTCTCAAGGAAGGATCGGTCGAGAGAATGAGTAGATGGATCATATAGAAGTTCAAAACTGTTAAAGATCTCAACAGTGCGTCCTCGCTGGACCCCAATCACGCAACCGAAGACCCTGGGTGGAGGAGGCGGAGGCGATGCGGCCGCCGCAGCTCCCTCGCCTCCATTACTACTAAGATGAGGAGGTTGAGTCTGAGATTTCACTCTCGTGTAGTGATCCGATATGTTAACAATTACCAGCGGATGGAGCTTGAATGTGAGCCCACTGCTTGATGAAGACGCCATACTCGCTCGATTTCTCTGTTGCGTTCTGCTTTTTCCAGTCTCTGGTTTTTGCAGGGGGAGAGGGATTCATAATTTGACATAAAAATTCCTAGGTTTAATGGGTCTCTAGCCCATCCACAACATGGCGTCAGGCCCATTTCGAACATGAAATACCCTTTAAAAAAATACATAATTTGTAAAATACCGTGCCGGTGAAGAACTCGCCTCGTTTCAGTGACGTAAAAAGTGGGCCACGGTATGAGTTATCATTAATAAAAAGTGACTCCTCAAGAGAATTCTTCAAAATAATTTATATATGCAAATGAAGATATAATTTCTAAAAAAAAAAAAATTAAAAATTATAAGCAATTTCTAATAAAAATATCAGTAAAATTAAAAAAAAATTACAAACAAAAATCGTCATAATTTCTAAAAAATAAAAATTATAAGCAACTTCTAAAAAAATTAATTAAAAATTATTTTTAAAAAAGATGACTTCTTAAAAAAGATTATAAGCAAATAAAAATATGATTTCCCCAAAAAATAAAAATTATAAGCAATTTTTAATAAAATTATGAGTTTAAATTGTCTATTGAAGAGACCGACTTCTAAAAAATAAAAACTATATGCAACTTTTAAAATATATATAAACAAAAATCGTCTTTTAAAGATACGATTTCCAAAACAATAAAAATTATAAGTAATTTCTAAATAAAAAAATTATAATCTAAAATCATCTTTTAAAAAAATGATTGGTTTTTGACTAACTTTGTATTTTTTTTTAAATCGTCTCTTTAAAAGACTATTTTTCATTGATTTGAATTTTATGTGTGACGTCTCTCATTGTGTTCCTTTTTTCTTGTATAGTTGAAACTATGATAGTTTTATAAATATTTTCTTCATGATTGTATTTTATAAATTATTACAATTATAAAAAAAACCTTGCCTAATATTAAGAGGACAAAAAACTTATTATAATGACTAGGGGTAAAATATTTTAAAAAATATAATTATTTATAAAAGCTTAATAAGATACATGTTTTTGAAGCTTATCACCAAATGACCACCTTTACTCAATTTGGTAAGACCTTGGTACCGTAATTAAGACATTAGTTGATAACTTGATAGAGGTGTAAGACTTATAAAAGTCTCCAAAAACTCCAATATATACCATTTTCAATGGAAACACAAATTCTCATCATTTATGCAACCGGTGGGGGATTCTTTGATTAATGCCACTTGTAAGAATTTTCAAATAAAATTAGAACTATTACAATCCCTTTTACAAAAATCATGGATTAACCACCGCTAGAAAGATGAATCCCAATGCATTCTTTGACTTGACTATCACCAAAAGTTTTGAAAATATTTTAAAGGTTGTGTTTGAATTGATTTTTGAGAAGCCAAAAACTCTTTTTTAAGTTTAAGTTTAATAAGAACTTTTATATTTGTTTGACTACTTTTATTCAAATAATTAATGAGTTGTAAAAGAGCTTAATATGAAAATTAGAAAAATATTGTTTCTTATAAAAACTCAATTTTGATTTATACAAGAAGCTTTTTTTTTTCATATTTAATAAAATTTTTATAATACTAAAATTACCTTTTAAAAAGGGAAAAGTAGGTTTTGAGTCACTAATTTAAAAAATATGAGAGAAAGAACCCAGTTTTGTGAATTAGTTTTATCTACATCAATTTTAAAATATTTAAAAAAAAACATGTCCTTTTTTATGAGTAAAATATTTATTCATTGAAATGACTCTTGTGGTTGCCATGTCAATAAAACCATTTGACAAGTAGACTCTCCATGTCGATACTTCTAAAGAGCCATCTCCTTTTTGCTAACCATGAGACCAAATTTGGGATATTTTTGTCTCTTCAGAGATAAATATCCTTGGGAACATTGAGGAAGTTTGAAGAGTGCGGGCATTGGAAGTGGTGGCTCCCATGGACTATAGGTGAGTTCGAGTTTTGTAGAGAATAGGGTTTGTGGTTTTTTCCACTAGTAAATGAGGCTACAATGGCTTTGCTTTAGAGATACTTCCTATCAGATGACTGGGGTCTCTTTAGGGCTTTTTCTATAAGGCATGTTGGGGTTACGTTCAAGGAATTTGATTCTTTTGAAGGTTTTTATAGTTTATAATAACCAGATTATCTTATTATGTTGAATTCCAAATGATAATTTTAGGGTCAAAGATGTGCTTGGTATGTTTGCTTTGTGATTTCTCTTCTATTACTCTCAAGTCCTACAATATGAAATTTCAAAGAAATAAATAGATCAATAAATAATGGGATTTAGGAGCCCTTGCATTGTTTTTTCTCTTTCTATAACTTTATTTTCATGTTTTATATTAGTACTTGTTTGTATATTTTATTTTGCCTTTGGTTGATTAATAATATTATGTTCAAAATTTCCACTGCTTCCATGGTTATTGATTGTTGTGTTATACTCATCATGTTTGTGCTAGAATACTTAATAATTCCAAGTCAAGGTTGTCATTGTTGTTGTTGTTGTTTTTTTTTTTTTTCCTTCTCTGAAATTATTTTAAGAGAAAGCCTATTGGTTTTGTGTGCAATTATTCTTTCAATGTTCATTTTTTTAATGCATGTTTTCATATATTGTAATTATTTTAGTAAAGCTATACTTTTGCCCTTGTGTGGTCATATGCTATAGTTTTTAAAGCTATTGAGATGCCTTATGGTTGCAAACCTTTTCTGTTTCCTTTACTATTGTTCTTTTGAATCATATCCAACATCTATTCTTTACCTTTTGAAATAGGTAAGACAAATTTTGTTCTGCCATTTTGAAAATAAAATGGAAAAAAATGAAGATATCTTAAAATTGTATATGACCCTACTCATATCATATCTTGTGTCCCTCTTACAATGACTTTAAATCTTGTTCGCTCATTTCGTTGAGGGATTATTGTTGCTCTCTTGCAATATATTGAAACTCAAAACCATCCGAGTTTTTTATTTTATTTTATTCTTTTCAACTATTTGATGTTAGTCTCATATTTTTTTTAAAAGTACATTATTGAATTATTTATTTCATTCTCTTATTTAGTTTGCCTTAACATTTTTAATTCATTAATATCAATTGTTTTCTTTGCAGTTGCAAGGGAAAATGTTCTCCTTATGTACTGTAGGGAAAAATGTTCTCCTTATGTATTGTTGCAACTAAAAATATTTTCCTAACAATTCTTATCGCTCATTTTCCAAAAATCACATGGAATATCATTGTTTTTAGAGTTACAAAACAAAGGTACCCATTATTTGCAAGCTATTGTTAATGCAAATGGTTTCTCCATGGCTAGTGTAGTTCTTCAAAATTGGAAAACATGCTTGATTATGCTAGATAATCATCCTAAAAAGGTAAATCATCCCCAATTTAGCTTGTTTGCTAGGATTTTCGGCTTTAAAAATATTAATTTCCTTTGCAATGTAAAATTGTGATGTTTTCTTTAGAAATTGTTATGGTGGTGATATTTTTGTTAAAAGTTAAGTCATAGGATATCTATTAGCTACTGTCTATGATGATATGCAACTCCATATTATTTTGAGTTGTAGT
The DNA here is from genome assembly GCA_030254885.1 of Vitis rotundifolia. NCBI lineage: Eukaryota > Viridiplantae > Streptophyta > Magnoliopsida > Vitales > Vitaceae > Vitis > Vitis rotundifolia. The sequence continues at coordinate 9,650,831 of CM058169.1, forward strand.
TGCCCAACTCATCAAACAATCCTCTTTTCCTTGACTATTATATCTAAATATTTCAAGCTCCTACCAACCAATTACAAATTGAATTCAAGCAATGTGGGTTTTCTTTTTCTTTGTTTAGATTGACTTATTGATTAGAGAACCTTTCTATTATGGAAACAAGGGCAAGCTTCCATGGCAGAGCCTATAGTTTTGGTAAATAGTACAATCGTTACACTTTTCCTTTATTTCTTGATTTTAACAATGAATTTCAATGTGTACTTTAGTGCATCCATTTGCTAAGCACTTTTGATATATTTGTTGTTTGCTTATGTAAAAATGCTAGTACATGGATTTAGGCATTTTTTTTTTTTGGCTTTAGTTAGTCATTATTTTAATTCAATGTTAAGCTTATTGCTTGTTATATGGATGTATAGACTATCTTTTATGGAAATCTATATGGTTTATCTTTTATGCTTGCTTTTGTTGGCAGATTGGTAAGTTACAAAACAATATAGTGAAGTTTTTTGGCAGTATTAAGAAATATGGTGAGTGTAGTTTTTTGCTAGTCTGTATGTTTGTTTGTTTGCTTGTTTTTTTGTTTTGGAGAAAGGGTTGCTTCTATTGGTTTTTCTAGTATTGTGTATTTGGATTTTTAGCTCTTACCCCACGATTAAGACTTTATATGTTATTGATTCTTATTGTTGAGGCCACTTTTTCAACTTCGTACCCATTCTAGTAGTTTATAGTATTAAATGTTAAGAGTATGTATATTTTTAGAAATTATTGGTTCATTATTCCTTTTTTGACATTTATTTGGACGGTTACAAAACTAAAAATTTTATTTTTAATCCTTTATGTTCTTAGTTCTTAATGCTTAAAATCACCGTGTAACTATTTATAGTGTTCTAACTTTTGCATATTTCTTCGATGCTTATTAAAATTGAGCCCAAAACTCAAGTTGAGATTTGAATATTTTAAGAACACTAAATTATTTATCTGATGAAATAATAATGCCTTGTAAAGGAACTTTGAGGGCTTGTGCAATGTTTCTCCTTGTAAGTTAGTGCTTTTATATCCAATGGTTTGAACTTGGAACTAAGTATGTGACTATTTCATGTTAGATTTAAAGGATTGCAAATCTTTTTTATGCAAGATCTTTGAAAATGCTCAAGAAGTTCCTTGTCTACTTTATTTTGTCTAGCAGTTTGGAGAGATTAAGGTATCTAATTTACATGGTATTATGTTTTTTAAATGACAAGGTGTCTTTAAGGTGGAAGGAAACAAAATATGATTTTTTCATGGATGACATTTATTACCTTAGTAATATAATTGCATTGGACTTGTTTCAAGAACTAAATGAAAATACTCACAATCATGAAGTTTGGTTTCTCCAAATAGATAAATCCTTAAGCTACTTTGATGGGTAATATGATTGCTTTAAGTCATCAAGCACCAACCATGAGAAAAGGAAGTGTCCAAGATGGTTGGTTCCAATAATATGTTCACACCCTTCAACAATCAAAGTTGGCTCCATAGCAGTGGGCAAGTTGACAACACCATTGCAAAACTAGAATGCAAGTGGCCTACATGAATGTAAAAAATTGTTTGCAAATTGGCTCCTTAAGTTCTTATCTTCTTTTGTTGTAGAATTGTTTTGTATTGCAGCAACATAGTTTAAGGGCTGTAACAAATGAGCCTAGCTCCCAAATTGTCCAAAAAGTTATCGACTATTGCTATAGAGTTAAGTTAATATTATTTTTTGAATAATTTTTAAATGAAAAAGTCAGGTTATTAATGGTGGGTGCATGCATCATCAATGAGAAGAATTGATGGTGAACATTAACTTCATTTTTTAGTGCTTAACAATCCCTTCTACTCTTAACATCAAAATAAACTTCAAAATGCAACCATAAATTTGCTTTACAAAATTTAATTGATGGTGTTTTACATCAACTTTCTTGTCTTATATATATATATATATATAATGAATAAAATTTTATAGCATAATTCCTTTTTCTTGCAACTTAAATGCTTTTGTAATAGAGTTTCATTCCATTCGTTCACTCTTTGTTTGTCATAATGTAGTAGAGAAGATACTCAAACAACTTCCATTAATTATTGAGATTGTATGAGCTCCAATTTCATCATATTGACAATCTTCTTAGTAAATCCTAGCATTGAGACCTTTAATATAGATTATCAAAAACTAAAATTTAGTAAATAGAAATCAAAGTAAAGGAAATAATGACCAAGTACAAAAATATAATGAAACTTTTCAAGAAGTAAACCTTGAAAGGCTCATTGTCTATTCTAAAAGCTATGTTTGAGATATACTTTAACAAAACGGGAAATTCCAAAACACATAAGCTTGTATTTGAGTTTTGACCCAAAATAGGTACTAAAAAAAAATCATAAATTAAACTTGAATTGAAACTAATGCCCAATCTAGTACATCTGAGCCACGTAAGATTCCACACCATACAATCGTAGTCACCAATTACGATTTTGAATTTTTTAAAATTGGTTAAAACTATAAGGCCTCTTTGGTTGTTGTTTTCATGAACTGTTTTTTGTTCTTGAAAACAAAAAACACTGAAAACGTGTTTGGGAAAAGAGGTGATTTTTGTTTTTCATGTTTTTCGTGTTCTCAAGAGGTCTCTTTTCAAAGAACAAAAAAATGTTGTTTTGGTTGTTTTCTTCTCTGTTCAAGGAAGAGTTGTTCTTCTTGTTTTCTTCTTTTGTTTTTTGTGTTTTCCTACATATGGTTTCTCCTTCAGCAGCAAGAAATGAAGGTCATGGAGGATGAAGATGACAACCATGTTGGTTGACCATGGTGGTCTTGGCGTGAGTGAATGGTTGTGGGTGTGAAATGCGTTGGCAATCGTGTGGTGCTTTGAAGGGCAAGGTCACAAGTGAAGATGCTGTGAGCAATGATGCGTGATAGTAGGGTGGAAAGTAGTGGTGGCAGGATTCAAAATATTGGTCGAGTTCGGTACAACTCTGTCGAGTCTTACCCACCTCGACACTAACTACGCCAAGTTTGATGCCAGGTACAACGAGTCCAATTATGAGATTCTCAAATCCCAATTTCAAACCATCAATTTTGTCCGTTATGAAGAATAAAGAAGGAGAAGAAGAAGAAGAAGAAGAACTATTCTTGTTTAACCCAACCATTACCTCCTTCGAAGTCTATTAAGATGAGAGATCAGGGGATGAGGGCTCCCTTACCTCACTACAATTGACAAACTGCAGTAGCTTCAATGCTAATGAATGGCGACTCATTGTCACCGATGTCGAGACTGAACAAGATTCCTTCTCCAGCTCCAATTACCCTCGACTGTGATTGGGATTTGGGAGAGAGCTTTGGGTTGGGGGATTTGCTGGTGGTTGTTGGGATAGGGAGAACCATATTTGGTAAACTTGTAACTTTATAATTTATAATGCAACATCAAATTTAATATTTGGTAAAGTTATATTTAGTAATTTATATGTAGCATCAGATTTAATATTTGGTAAAGTAATATTTAGTAATTGATAATTTATACATTATAAAAAAAACTTGTAAATTTTATAATTTATATGCAACATCAAATTTAATATTTGGTAATTTATATGCAATATCATATTTAATAAATAATAACATGGTTTGTATAAGATACATTTATATGTTAATCAACTTCTGACATGTATTTATATGGTAAATAGATTATATTTACATTTGAATCATTTTTAATTTATTATATCATGTAATTTTTTTTATCTTATAATATTTTAAATTGGAGTAGGAAATCAATAATTATTTTTAAATGGTATAAAAATTATATTTATATTTGAATTATTTTTAATTTTATTGATTTTTTACCTTATTTATCCATATCATATTCCATGTTCATATTTATCTACTAAAAGTTAACAAAAGTTATAATTGGTGTAAATAAATTTAAGAATAAATTTTTTAATTTTAATGAAAAGTGAATTTTAAAATTATTTATATGCTTACGATATCAAGTTAATTGAAGGAAAAAAAAACTTTTAAATATGTTTTTTATTTTACTTGTTCTAAAAAACTTTTTTGATTAACTCAACCAAACATGTTTTTTTTTTTTTTTTTTTTTGAGAACAAAAACTATCTTCCAAAATTCAGTTCCCAAACACAATTTTGTTTTTGAAAACACCAAAAATTGTTCTCAAAAACTGTTTTCAGAATAGTTTTCAAAAACAGCAACCAAACAGGCCCATAGTCACCAATTACAATTTTATGATCTGTTTAAGTTCCTTTTCCTTTTTAGTTAGATTTCTTACATTTTAGGGATTTTGCCTCTCATTCGTCTTTCTCGTTTTCTCTCATTTATCCTTGGCTCGGGTTCTATTTTTCCAAAATTTCATCTTATTTCTTTCGTTACTGGTGTAGGTAAGATTTATGAGTTTTTTGGTTTAAGTAAATTTTATTTTCTTCTTGTAAATTTGTTTGGTTTAAGCATATTTTAGTTTGTTCTTGTAGATGTGTTTGGTTTTTTATTTTATTTTCATCTTGAGCTTAGTAGAGACAAAAAGGGTTTTGTTTTCGTTAAAGAAAACGAATATGGAAGGAGGGGGCCACCATGGATTTTTTTTGTTAAAGATCCCAAAAATGGGGGAGGCCACACTAGTTGTTATTAAGAACTCCAAAAATAAAGGAGACCACAGTTGATTTTTGTTATAGGAACTAGAAAAAAAGGGCTTTGAGGTTTTTTGTTGAATTAATTTTGGTCCAGACATTTTACTTTTGTTTTGTATTTTTATTTTGTTTTTGGAAACCTTCAACTAGATTAAATCCACCTACTTTCTTCTTTGATTAATACTCATATATTCAAAGATAATGAGATATTATATTAAAGGGTTTTCAATATTCTAATTGATTTTTGTTGAGAAAAAAAAGGCAAAAAAATCATAATGGAATTTTTTTGAGAAAAAAAAAGGCAAAAAGTAAAAGGGGGCCAAAATATGTGACTGGATTTAGTTTATGAAAATCCATGTAGTTTTTGGTGAGCCATTTGATTTGCACCCCAAAATATCCTATAGATTTTTGGATATATTCATTATCTGTCATGACACCTTATTCGAAAGGATTCCTTGTTTTTTTTGTTGATTGAGGTTACTAGATAACCCATCTTTATAAGCTTTGTGGGAATGATAGTTGTTGCTTTATACTTTTATGTACATTTTTAATATTTTTTCTACTCTAGTCTATAATTGCATAGACAAAGATTCAAATTACAAGTAATGAAAAAACATAATGAATTTGAAAAAGGCTATATTGTTTAGAGAAAGATAAATTCTACTGCTTGTATTTCTTTTGTTTGACTAACCTTGTACATTATGCACTGTAATGTAATACTTCAGTAATCATGTGTTGCATTGTTTTCTTGATTTTTCAATTATAAGGCATTGAAAGTGGAATACACTAAGATAATTTGTATTGCATCATTTCAACTTGGACTCAAGATATAAACTAGAAGTCCGATGGTGTGTAAGCAAGCTCTTCATAACCACTATACAAATGCTTTTATAAGACAGGCAATACCTAATTATGATTTCTTGGTTTAAATTATGAAAGAGGGCAATCAATAGGAAGGTTAAAATGGTTCTAAAGAGTTGCCTCATTGATAGCTTATCTTTGATGATAAGCTATAAGAAACTTTTAAATTAAGGGAGGACTTAAATTTTCTATGTGATTTAAGATTCTTCCATCTTTTGGTTATAGGCTCATTATTACTAAAGCCAAACTAAAAATTTGGTGGAGCATCAACCATTTTAAGTTCCACTTTTTAGATTATTGTCTATAACTTTGGAAACAATCAAGTAGTGAGGTGATTCCATTTCCTTTCCAAAAGTTGACCACATTTTATTTCCCATAATGCATCTAACTCTCTTAGAAGCAAGCTCCCATGTTTTTCTAGAATCCTTTGAGGCCCTTGAAGCACCATTGCATTCTACCTTGTAGTCATTCTTCACCCTTTGATGAATTTGAAAGATAATCCCTTTTCATTAACTCTTGCTTATAGCCTTCATTTGAAAAATGAAAACACCTGATCTAAGGCAAGTTTCATGTTCCATTTTCTGATCATTTTCTTTGATATTATGATTTAAGCTACTATGATACTATCTTTATGCAATTATTGGGTTTTGTTTTATTATAAATATTGATGTTATTTGCATAATCAGGTTATTTGTATTTGGGATAATGTCCATACTATAAGGAAAACTTTGTCAAAAATTTGAAAATTTCTATTATAAATATTAACAAAATGGTTCATTAAATTTGTATATCTAATTTTAATTTAGACTAGTATGACTTGTTTATTGGTCATAAATGAATTGATCTACTTAAATTTATCAAATTAATATATACTTAATCAGGTTATTCATATTTTAGATAATGTTCATAATATATGGGAAACTCCATAAAATTTTTAAACTTTTCTATTATTAATATTTTTTATTTAAAAACAATAAATATTGTTTATTTATCTTCACAATTTTGTTATAGATATAGAGTATAGAGGACATAGTTCTGATCTAGATTCATTAGATACGTTTGTTTTGGTTCTACGGGATAAACATAGGTTTCATTTAGTTGACTCTGGCCAAGTATGTATATGAAAGCACATAATATCTCTTTAAAGAATGACAAAAATTGAAGTTTATTTTCTAATTGATTTATTTGTCTTTTTGCAGCTTGCTTTGGTCTTAACTTATCAACAACATATATCTAGGTTTATGTGGGAATGAGAGATGGATCATCATTGTTGCCCTTATATTATTTGATTTGGATTTTATGGTGTATACTATATTGGACACATTACACTAGATTGGGGACTGAATAGTGGTCTAGTTGAGAGATGACGTCCTAAGACACACATTTCACCTACCTATTGGGATCTTGACCATTACTTTATAGGATGTTGCTATCATGTCATGCCCCAAAACCCACTCTAAGGGTATGACAGTCATTTCACACCTTAAGCCCGAAGACTCTCAAAGTGGAAACGACGCAAACTTCATCTTGTAACTAGAAATTTCCAATTACCAAATTCTTGTTCAGAATAGTAAAATAAATTAATTCTAAAATCTCCAGATATCAACTTTAAAAATTAACACATCAGCCAAAGTGTCATTTCCAAATAACTCCAAACTCAAATAATTCAAACATGAATTAAATTTTAGCATCTAAACAATGTCCAAAATAAAGTTTGAACTAAAATCCTAACAAAGAAAAATTCTCCATCCTAACCATCACTCCTCGCCCGAACTGAGGGTACCTGAAAAATTAACAACAAAGGAGGATGAGCTCAAAGCTCAATAAGGAACATTAATACAGTTTCATGGATCAAATAATTTCAATCATACTTACAAATAGAAGATATAGTCTAAAATCATTTTCATTAAAACGTTTGAGTTCAAATATGCTAATACATTTTAAACTGTTTAACCAAACATTTTCATATATATCAAAACCATTTCACATTAAATCCAAATCAAACACATTTCAAATATTTTCACTCTAGTTATCAAATAATAAATGGTGCCCAATTAGATAGGATTTCACAAATGAGTGACTTATTTCAAATTTGTTTCATTTAAGGTGAACAAAATCAAAGGTCAACAATTATAATCTATTGACTACAGCCATAAGGTCAACTATTATAATTGATTGACTAGGGCCATATAATATCAACTATTATAACCCGTTGACTAAGGCAAAAAATGTTAACGATTATAACATGTTAACTAAGGTCATATAAATCAGAGTCAAATACTTTATTTCATTAATTCAAACTTACAAAACAAAATATCATATCTCCACAATTTTTTATTTTGTTAAAAAAAAGATGCTCAAACATATTTTCCATGCAAAACATATATTTGATCCATGCATAAAAATAAAAATAATATTTTTACACATTTCAAAATACAATATAAAAAAAAAATATTTCATTTTACAAAATTTGCATTAATTTCCCTTATCTCAAAAAAACATTAAAAAACCTTGAAGTATTTAATCTCAAAGAATTTTGCCCCAAAGAGCCTATTTCAAACCTAACAAAAAAGGACACAACTATTACTATTAATTATTTATCTAAATTTAAAGGTTTGATAACCCTAACAATTTTCTATGTTATGTCACCTATATTATTTTTAACTTCTTAATCAATAAAAATTTAACACGTGAGGTTTTAAATTCTTATAAAAATTAGGTTCTTTCCAAAATTTATTCCCAAAATTCTATTAATTTATTATTATTATCTTTTTAAACTAAATTTCTCAATATATATATATTCATATTCTATTTATTGCATTAAACTATTATTATTACTAATATTTCATTTATTAGCTTAAAACTAAATATTATTATTTTTATTAATTTTCAAATTCAATACATAACCAACCCATTACCCTCATATCTTCATTACATGCACAAATCCCTAAAATAAAACAGTCAACCTCATGTTTCTTTCCATTATTATTATTATTATAATATATTTACATACACACTTTTTCCAATGTTTAAGTCAACACCCTGGCAACACAAGCGTCCTCTATTTTTTTTTTTCTTTTTAATCCCACAACATTGTACAAAGCCACCAACATGACTCTCATTATATTTATTTATTTATTTATTTTTTCACATAGTACATATATGTGAAACCAAGGTTTGATTAAACTTAGTTTTGATAATAACAAAACAAGGTTTAGAACTAATGATTATATTTCAAGTGTGATTAGGCAAGAAGATTTCCAAAATGGCAATTACAAAGCCAAAATCAAGCTAAATGAAAATCAATAAGAAAAAGAAGACCTCAAAGATAAGTGTTTTTCAAGATATAAGCTTCATAGGATCTCTTTGTAAGGTTGATGGTGCTTTAGGTCTTTCATGCATTACATTATTAATTTATGCACCAAAATCATCCAAAAGTAAATTTTGTTTTAAATCTTTTAAAATTGGATTTCATGTTTTCAACTAAAACCTTGTGTCAAATATTTTCCAAACTTGTTTAAAAGGTTTTAAAGTTAAAAAAAGATGGTTGTTGAGCCAAAAATGGCTCAATCGGTTGAACCGGATGATGAACTAGTTGACCTGTTCAGCTTAATCGGTCGAGCGATGCAAAAACCTTCTTTCTCTTCCAGAATGTTTGTTCAACAGGTCGAGGTTGAACCTCAATCGGTCGAGGATTGGTCAAGGGGTAGTCAAGGTCTAAAAATCACCTACCAAACATTAAATGCTAACGGCTAGTCAATCGGTCGAACTAGAGCTTGATTGGTCAAACCCCCTATGGCTAGTTTGGTCGTTTTCCTTTATAAAAAGGCTTCAATCTTCATTGTTTCAAGGGCTTAACCTTCCTAAACATTTCTTGAATATATTTGAGTCTTTGGAGAGTGCTTTTTAGTGCACGATTGTTCTAAAACTTGCATATCATTAGTGCACTTTTCAATTCTAATTTTTCTTGTACATTTGAGCCTAAAGTTTTGTGCTAGGATTTTGTGAGATTATTTTTTATCTTTTGTAAATCTTTGAGAAGGAGAATCTAAGTGTGAGGTATCACTTAAGGATTCTTAAATGTAAGGTATCACTAGAGGGGTTGTTCAAGAGTGAGATATCTCTTGAGGATTGTAAAAGGTGCTTGGAGCCAAAAGTCCAAAAGGGTGGATTGAAACCATAATCCAATTGTATTGCTTGAAGGCTTGATTTGGAAGCCTTAAATTAGTGGAACCTTAAGGTTGTGATTGAAGCTAGAGGAGAGTGGACGTAGGTTGGGTTGTGTTGAACCACTATAAAAATCTTGTGCTTGCATTCTCTTTTCTTTACTCTTTTACTTTATATGCAATTGTTTTCATATTGTTTTATTATATATTTGCATATAATTGTCTCTTGCATTCACACAATTTAAATTTGCAAAATGAGACCATCACTCTATTCACTCTTCCTCTAAGGTGATTACCTTAGGTTGGATTAACCCAATTTTTCTAACAATATATCTACACGTTTTCTTTTTATACAACCAATATATATATATATATATATTCTTCCATATTCAAAACTATAATTAATTAATTAATTTATTTTTTAGTAATTCAAATATCCGAAATTGTCCAATCTTTATTAATAACTCTATTCATATTCATAAATTTTTAATTTTTTTATCTAAAAATTAATTTAACAAACTCTAATATAGATTAAGATATTCCAAAGAATATCTAAAGTGTTCAAAACTAATTAACAAATATAAAATACTAATTTAAGGATTGAAAATCTTACTTGAAAAACTGATCTTCAACCTTAAACCTCCAAATCTTCAGCTTTATACTCTCTAATACTTCTAATCTTTGTGTAAAAGGGTTTTCTGAATAAAGAAGATAGAGAAGATCTAATTTATACCTAAGGCTTTTAAGAGCTAAAAATACTTTTCTACCCTTATTAAATTAATTTAATTAATTAATTATTTTCTAAATTACGATTTTGCCCCAAAATTAGGTTTAGGGTATTATATGTGATCTTAAGACTTTGTATGTATTACATGTGATCTTAGGACTTCGTATTCATGGGCCTTTTATCATTGACACATGTGACACAGATTGGTTACTGCTATGTTGTGAGCTTTTAGGCATGACCCCCCTAAATTTGAGATTAGAGGGTTAGCAATATTGACATGATGACTATGTCATCAGTTCTCTCATCCACCGATTGATTCAAATGATGCCACATTAGAGTGGTATGCACGAGCTTTCATACTAGCACTGCTAGGTTTAACGCTATTTACAGACAAAAAGAGTACTTATGTCTATATGTGTTATCTCCTACTTCTTAAAGACTTGACTCAAACATCTATGTATAGTTAGGGTAGTGCAGTCTTAGCACACCTATATAAGGAGTTATGTCGAGCAAGTTTGGATGGTGCCATCGATATTGTTGGATGTGTCATACCATTGCAGGTATAATTAATTGTTCACATTAGATTAAAATTTCTAGTTACTTCAAGTTTATAGTTTAAGTAAAATTATTAATGTTATGTTTTATCCAATTGTGGTGTTGGGAGAGACTCTACGAGGGTCGACCTGATTTTGGTCGACCACCAGCCATTCCAACATATCAATATTTAAATCATTATGGAGCTGATGATTTACTAGTTGAGGGTTTTATTGGGGTACACCAGGGATTAGTAGATGAGGACCAAGGAATACAGGATGAGACATTGTTAGACGAGGGTTTGCCAGTTGATCCGTTAAGATATAGGAGGAGAGTACCTTTATCATGGGCTCATAACCCATCATGTGCATTAACATTTTATCGAGACTAATTAGATACACAGATCCATGACCAAGTACATATAAGATGTAATTGTTATTGTTAACCATTTAAGTATTAACATTATTGATGTCAAATTTCGATATTTACAAGTTTTATGGGAACCTTGCATGGGAGACTTAGTTTCCCATTTTCTAATGATATCTCTAGCAAACCAGGAGATTTGGAAGACGATGTCACCTCTTATATGCTTTGGCACTGTCGAGTGGCATCAATTAGAGAGAGTGTTGCAATAGTTTGGCCTCAAACAAGGGATACCTCCATCTTGTTTGATAGAGTGGCACCTACATTCTGTGGATAGGCGAGGACGACATAAGTATGATTGGGAGGAATTCCATGCACAATATATCACCTTATGGGCTAGTTGCGTAGAGCGCATTGCGATGACACTAGCTATAATGCGTACTACACAGTTTCATGATCCATGCATGGAGTGGTACCGATGTGTTACACGCCGTTTGATCACACCCTTTCTCCATAGAGATCAGATGAGGTACCATAGTACAACAACAACTACTTAGTTGCTGGTAAGATTTTTTAACTTAGAAATGGTTTATTAAATTATAATTAATAGAAAATCATCTTCAAATGTTTTAATTTTTTTTATTTTATATATATATATATATCACTAGTATGACTGAGATTGCTAGTTGATTTGTTAGGCCTACTTTAGGTGCATTAGACAACATTCATCAAATTACTATTAATATTTTGCACGTTATTAGAGAGGAACATCACATACATTTAGTTTGTGAGTCGTCTACATCATCAAACCCATCCATGAGACCACCTGTGTTAGCCACTACTATTAGTATGTAGCCTATTCGAGGCCAAAGGAGAGGTATTAGGTGAGCTAGTTAACAACCTCGATGATCAATGCATCCACTCGAGACCATGTTAACACCATCCACATCATCTACCCTATTTGCACCTAAGGTTTCTACACTTCCCTCTTCACTCCTACCATCACCTTCAACTAGACTTTCTCCTTTAGAGCATGTCATATCAGATACCACCCTACCATCACCTGTATTTTCTCCTATAAAGGCCACTATATCTGATGTCACTACACCAGAGACCACCCCACTACCCACATAGACATCGAGTCTTGTCTCCATCAACTCCATCTCAACTTACACATATTGAAACATGACAAAATTGCATAGATAGATTCGACAAATGTCTTTGTATTGTAGGTGTCCGTAGAGAAAGAGGAAGGCCCCATCATGTGGCACTCATTAAGGATTGTTTTTTAGTTTTTGATGTTTATTTTCATTTGTATTACATTGTTTACTTTTTTTTATTATGAACAAATTATTATATATTTAAGTGAAAATATGATAAATTTTAAACTTAAATTGAACTTATATACATGTGATATTATATACCACTTAGATATAGTATATAAAAAATTATTAATTAACAAAATAATTTATATTATTTATTTTTTTTCTATATAGACTTTCATAATTTATTTGTTTTAAATAAATATAATTTATTATATTTTATTTATAATTAAATATAATTAACTAATTATATTTATATTAAATATAGTGCCAATTGTTTTAATAAAATTAAACAAAAATATTTTTGTATCAAATTAAAAATATCAATTATTTAATTTCATATATTATTATTTTTTAAAATAATGAGATAAGTTTCTTAACCACTCACATATTTTTAATAAATATAAAATCAAAATAATATAATATTTTTATTTAAAAAAAAATTAAGTTAAATATTTTAAATGAAACAAAATTTATATATATATAATTAAATTTAGAGTCATAAATGGTGACTATGACTTTGATCATTTTTAAAAGAATTCAAAACCGTAGTCACCAACTGCAACTTTAACTTTAAGCTTGAAACCGTAGTCACCAACTACGGTTTTGAATTTTTAAAAAAATGATCAAAGTTGTAGTCGCAAACTATGGATTTAAACTTAAAGTTAAAGCCATGGTTGGTAACCATGGTTTTTATCGTTTTAGAAAAACAAAACCGTAATCATCAACTACAATTTTATGACATGGAGCCCTACATGGCAACCGACCACGACTTTGACCATTCTAGAAAAACAAAACTGTAGTCACAAGCTACGGTTTTATGATATGGAGGCCTATGTGCATAGACACACTAGATTGGGCATTATTTTGGAAACAAGTTTACTTTATGAATTTTTTTTTTTAATGTCCTATTTTGGGTCAAAACTCATTGTATTTGCATTTGTCTTTCCAAGAGTGTACATTGAATTCCATGTAGGAAGCATGCATGGTAAGCCATTGAGCATCCATCATCTCAAAAGCTATATAGTATAAGTCATCAAAAGCTTCTTCATCCTCTACATTATTTTACATGTGAATCATGGTAAGTAAAAATAACTTGAAGGAGTGAGCATTGCATTAGAAACCTGAATGGAGTGATAGTTTCTTTACCTCCTAGTTACTTAACAAAATTGTTTCTAGGAAGACATTTTGGCTTTGCTTCAAAAGAGTCAAAAGAAATAGTTTAGAAGCATGAACATTTTGTTTTTCTTATTGAAGATGTTAGAGGAAAAATAACACATATTTCAAACTAGATGCAGGTGTTTTTAGTAATAAAGGAGAATGAGATACTCAAATGTAGATTTAGTTTTGGCTACCAGTATAGTGAAAGTATCAGGACATGATTGAATTCAAGCCAAGAAAATTCACAATGAAGTAACAGGGGATTTGGACACCTAAAATATGGAAATTATTTGGATTTGATCCCAAATTTTTTGAACAAGTGAGTTCACTATATGATAATGTAATAGAAAAAGAAATACATAATAAGAGAAATTCCATGTGGTAACTAAATTACCCATAGGTGTTTTGCAAAACAACCATGCATGACATCACTAAAAATTAGTGCTTGATCACAAACCTGAACATAAGTCTAACATCTGAATTAGCATAAATGATACATTAATGCCAACAATGGTAAACGGGTATTTCCAAGTTGCTTGATCCCTATCTTGATTGAATGAAAACCTTCATTTTGATTTTTTATACAATTAGTATAAATCTTGAGATTGTAAGTGAAACAAAACACAACCCTTAAGGAGAATACAAGTTCAAAATGAGATGGTGTTCATCCAATATTGATCTATTATGATAAATCTTTCATATATATGATAAAACCTTTTTAATACAAGAGATTGTAAAATAACAACATCATATCATGGATCCTAAAATAATCCTTAAAGGGACTTTATTTACGTCACAATACATTCCCTTCAAGATATTTCTTCTGCCACTTAAGAGGATGAATCTAAGTAAAGAGTAACTAAGCCTTCAATCCAATCCATTGCCTATTTTCTATCAATTTCTATCACCTTGTGTACTCATTTTTCTTGGTTAAAGATCGAAAAGTTCTTGGCTATGATGTAACACAAAAGCTAGTAGTAGCATAACCATTACTTGAAGTCAGTTGATGGATGAGGACTTTGCCACCCATGTCTTTCCATTAATAAAAAAATCAGGCCCTTAAGAATAGTATTGGGAAAGGCAACATGCCATAATGCCCTTAAAGCTTCCTATAGATGACACAATTAATGACTTTATTATGAAATAACAGTCAAGTGAAAATTTAAAAAGTACCAATGAAGTTTATTATGAAATAACAATTAATTAAAAACAAAGTAAAAAACACACTAATCAAGATATTGGATTCTTGCAAGTTTTGTGATTGTGACCAACTCTATATTGAACTTATGGAGAAACATTTCATTATCGCCATCTCAAAGATATGTCTTCTCTTTTAACCACTATTTTATAACAATCTTAACCTTGATAAGATGTTGCATTGATATATGATTGATAGTTATTTTGAATTTCATATAAGTAGGATATTAAAGTGATCATAAATTCTTGAAACTTGGATTGAAATATTTTCAAAAATAAAATAATTTATATAAGTTAAATTATTGTGTCAAATTGACTTTTTAAAACATTATTTTAGTCATTTTTATAAAAGCAAGTTACATGTGTTTAAAGCATATCACTAAGTGACTGCCCTTACTCAATTTGGGTAAAACCTTGATCCTAAAATTAATACATTAGTTTATGAAATGGAGAAGAAGAAAGATATGAAAGGAAGAGATATTTGATTTATTCATTCATTCATTATTATTTTAAATATGCATGATATCCTAAATGGTATAAGTTATCATAGATTTCAAAGATTTTTGAATCTATAATTTTTAGTAATATTCAAAGATAAAAAATCCAAAATGTTTTACTTCTTTTTTCTTTAATAGTTATAAGTTTCATTCTATTATTTAAAAACTTTCTTGTTCTTTAAATTAGAAATACAAGAACCTATTATTTCTTTTTTACTTTTAAAAAATAAGATAAAATAACATGTGGTGCTCTAGAGTAGTGTATGTCATTTTAGAATGTATAAATTGTTGTAGAATTGTATAGACGAAGGCATTTCTAAAATGTTTCAACTAGTATATAAAGTCTCATTACAAGATACAAAGAAAGAAGTGTAGAAGACAGAGTCAACTCAAGGATATGAGGTACATTATTTCAAGAACCTATTATAATTCTTTTTGTTTTTATGTTTCGAAAAATAAGTTAAAAATAACTTGCAATACTCTAGAGTATTGTATTACATTTCAAAATAGTATAAAATATTGAAGAATTATTAAGAAGAGAGAGTTTCTAAAAATATTTCAACTAGTACATAAAGTCTCATCGTAAGATACAAAGAAAGAAGTGAAGAAGACAAAGTTAACTTGATGATATGAGGGACATTGTTTCACGCTCAAGTAAATAGAAGAAAATGAATACCTTTTTCCAAACTCTAGCATACCAAACATATTGGAATACATATTCTAGAAAGGAGTAGTTGAATTACTCGAGTTTAAGCATTTTATAGAAATAAAGCATGTCAATGACTCCCAATTATTGACAATACTATTACACCCTCAATAATCTAGTAGAATTGCTTCATTCTAAAGGAGAAGGTGATGAATCTTGCAAAGGAAGCAAGAATTCATTTAAGCCTTGATGAATTGGCAGAGTCAAACCATATTACTGTCATCTTCAGGTCCTACTCTTCACTAAAGTCATTCCTAATTGTCTATCAAATTTTCTTTTGAGAATTATGGCTTCTTCACCCTTAGATTGAGCTAAGACAAAAAATACTTTTTAAAAGCTTGCACTTAAACTACATGATGCTATTAGCCTCTAAGAGCTAAAACCATATACAACACCTAAAAAAATTGTTTATTAAGCTAAAAACATAAAAATGATAATGAAAAAAATGTAAGACATGCTCAACTACACAAAATTTGAAAAGGTCGTCTTAGAAAAAGTTATAGAAAAAAAAAAAAAAAAAACTATGTTATGGCTTGATCATTTCTTTATAAATGGTATGTAGGCATGATAAGGAAACATCTTAGTAAATGTTCAACATTACTTTAAAGAAATTAGAGTTGCAAAATAATTTAGGATGTATGACCCATAAATAATGATAGTGAAAGAAAAAAATAGAAAAAATTCATGAGTAAATCAAATGAGATATTTATTTATTGATAAGTTTGGCTAGTAAAAGCTAAGCTTATCATCTACTTGAAAAAAATGCTAAGATTGAAAAAGAAGACATGTCCAACACATCTAGGACAAGAATGCAAGTTTATCACATTGAGTATCTGAAATATCCCATAGTGTCACCAAAGTTTCGATAATCAACATCAATGAGTACAAAGGTTTGAGTAACAATGACTTGGTTTTTACTTAAATACGAGGCATCATTCTACTTATGGATAAGTTGCTTGTCACACTCCATAGTGAAACCATGGAGTCATTTCACTCATGCATCGAACCATATACTTCAACTCTTACTTGAGTGCATCTTAGGTAGTTTTAAGAGTAGATAGCTTAAAATGACAATGTTGTGTCTTTATAATCTTGCAACCTCACATTTTTGCAAAAAATATAGTAGCATCTAAGTGATGACCATGTATTTCAATCTAAGGTTAGCTTGGCGGAATGTGCATATGGTATTAACTCATAGAGATTCTTCAACCATTTGATTTCAACTTGAGCCTTTAGTAATGAAAGTTTCATACTTACATAATGACAACAAATGCTATGATTTGACAATGATCTTGGTTGGGTATTAAGCTAATTTGTGATAACTATCAAGTCAATATTTAAAGGGCACTATCTTGAAATTAATTTTTATTAAGGATAGGGTGAAATGCTGAACATTCTCAATGCAATGTTGATACCATTTTTCATTGATTTGCATAGGTTTCAAACTCTAGCATTCACCAAAATTTCAACACAATTACATTGGTGTCATTTCAATTTACATGGTTGTGAAATTGAAACCCTTGCTAAAATCTTAGAATCAGCATGCATTGTGTCTTATTGGCCAAAATATTGATGGCATCATGACTCTCTAAGTGGGTGCTCAATATTAACACTCATCAAAATGTTGACACTACTTTAGACTAGTATTAAGTTAATCAATGGAAGCGTTAATTTCCATCTTCCCAAAACTTTGAAAGCACTTTGCATCAATATCATGTTACTTTGTGTAAATGTCAAATTTATCATTTTAATCTTCAAGGATAGTTATGGTCTTCTCCTATATACAACTCTTTTAGAATAGTAATAATAATAATAATAATGATAATAATAACGATTATGGTGATGATGAAGATAAAAGGGCAAGACTTTTGAGTATTTTTGTTATGATGTCCAAATTATGGTACCAATCTATATAGGGTCATAATAACCTCCTAGAGGTAATAACTTATCTTTTGGGAATACCAAAATTTTAACACCACTTTGGATCAAGGTCATGTCAATAAGTTGAATATCAAATTTATCATTACAATACATTCAAGTTTGCATTAAGTACCAAAATTTTGACATTGCTTCACCTCAAGAATCATGAGAAGTCACTTTAGTATCAAATTTAACATCCAAGCATGATCAATTCTCAAAATTTTGACACCCATTACACTAGGGTCATGCCTTAATTGGCATTAAGTGTTAAAAGTTTAACACCACTTTGTAAAAAGTTTAACACCCTCCACACTAATGCCAATTCTCCATGCTTTTAGTGATGAGGCCTTCCTCCATGCTTTGATGTGAGTTGACCAACACTCATTTCCCTTTCTCTTTGCTTTCTTTTATCTTCATTTCATTATTTCTCTTGGCCTTATTATATTATATCTCTTTCTTTCTTTTTTCATCTCGCTTGATGTTCGTTTCGGGCTTGGCATTCACATCTTGTTTTTGCTCATCATGTTATTGTTCTATATTTCTTCATTCTTCACTACCGATGTTTCCATAGGACATCACTAAGTTTATGGATTATGATATTTTCTACACATCGCATTTTATGCATAGGGGTATGAGTTTGATTATCGGGTATTTGAGTCTAGCTTCCCTTTGTTTCTTTTACCCTATTACCTTAGCCTACATTACGTCTTATGTCTTAAGACCACCTTGAGATCATGAGATCAAACTTTATATTTGACAATCTCTAATTGAGCGGTATTTGAGGATTAGTTGAAGTATAGAAGTAGTCACACTTTCTTCTTCGGGGAATGCTCTTTTAATGCTTGGATTTGTGTCAATAGTCTAGTATGTTGTTGATTGTTTGACTTCCAACATGGCAATGGATAGTTGGTGCCATTTGACTTCCTGTATTGTGACCATTGCATTGGTTGCCACATTAGGGTATACTAATATTTTCAAAATCGGACTAGTCATTAAACTGGAAAAGTTACAAGTTTACGGTTCAATGGTCGGATTAGTGGTTGAATTAATAATGTCATAAATATATAATTTATATATTATTAAAATTAAAAAAAAATATATAAAGAAATTAAATAATAATATTTATTTTTTATCTTTGACATTATCAACTTAAATTGTGGATAAATACAAATGTATGAATATTTAAATTGTATTTAAATTTGAAATAGAAAAGAATTCTTTACTTATAACACTTATATATATATATATATATATATATTTTTACATATTTATTATTATAATTTTTTTTGTAAGCAACCATGTTATTTTATTTTTAATTTGTATTTTTATAATAGCAAGCATGAGGAACACATTGGTCATAGCTTCATTTCTTGTACTCAAGGTCCATGGTTCAATTCTTCTACATGTGTTTTTTTTTTTTTTTTTTTTGGTTATAGAAAAAACTTAATATCCATCCTACATTGAAAGAGGATAAAGATAACAAGACATTTATAGTGTTCATTCATTGCATAGGATAATAAGTGCATTGCATGGGATAATAAGTACACCATGACCCAAAGCAAAGCCCATTAAATGTCTCTGCCTTGAGTGTGTTGGGTTGTATGGGCTTTTTGTTGGAGAAAGAAAAATAGAAAAAACTAGCCCAAAATCGATAGGTTAGTTCACTAGTTTAGTAGTCAAATTGCTAGTTTGTTTGGTTCATAGTCAATTCTACATGTCTTTTGACTTAAAACTTGAATTAAATCAAACCAAGCTCCAATCGATGGTCCAATTGGTTGAATCGACCAATCCGATCTAGTTTTCAAAACATTGGGGCATGCCCCCTTTGAGGTCATCAAGTCTCATAATCGTTTCTATTTACATTTGATTACTACTCAAAAAGTGCTATTTTATAGCTTGTAATTAACTCTTTTAAACACTTTTGAGTAGTAGTTATTACCTTTTAACTCAATTGGCATGTTAAGGACCCTTGCAATCATTTCTAATCAAATTGTGTTAAGTTTTGGTGTTTTTGATAGCTTTTTTATCACCAAAGAAATCTAAGAATGAGGGGGATCTTTGTATAGTTCATGGCAAAGCAAGTTGAAGCTTAATTTCATGAAGAATCTACGCTTTGGAGCTTTGTAACCCTTTGCCAAAGTTATTCAAATTTGCAAGGAAGAAAAGCACAGAAGAAAATCAACCATCCAGCAATTTCGCAAGTTGTGAAGAGACTTGCGAAATGGAGAGAGGAAGGAAGTCGCTGTAGGACAGTGAGCTCATCAGTTGCAGGAAAATTTCACAACTTGCGAAACCATGAATTCAACTTGCGAAATCACCAATTTCAATTTGCGAAATTTTCGCAAGTCATGTTTCAACTTGCGAAATCCACCTGTGTAATCCCAAATATTTGCGACCGACTCTGTTAGATCTTTTCTTCAGATATTTTTGTTTAAATCCCTATTTTCTCCTTATAATCCACCACTCATGTAATTACTTAGTTAGAAAGTAATCAGGGAGGGGTAAATAGCCTCCCTATATAAGATCTTTTGTAATATCTCTTAAGATATCTCGGAAGTTTTTTCGGAGAACATTTTTTGGATAGTTTTCTGAAGTAATACACAGAGCTTTGCTCTACCTTACCTTCTCATTTTGTTTTCTCTTTTATTTTTACTTCTAGCAAATCAAACTCTGAGATGTTTCCTTAGAGAATGAGTGGCTAGACTTTTTGTTTCTTGGACAAAAGGAAGCGAGGTAAGGGAACCGGATACAAAAGCGGGAGTTTTCCTTATTTCAGTTTTTAATGAAGAGGAAGTTGTGACCCATTAATGGTTTTTATATTTTTAGTTAACTTAAAATCCCTTTTAATCACTTGGGCCAACACTTGGTAAGCTTTTCGGATTCAATCCATAGAGATCCATTAATTATCTCTTGCGAGCCTCTGGGAGGTGGTTTAAAGGTAGGATTACTTAGAATAGCCAACACTTGGTAAGCTTTTGGACTCCCTGGAGACATCCATTAGTTATCTCCTACGAGCTTTTGAAGGGTAATCCAAGGTTAAAGATCACCTTGAATGACAAATACTGGGTGAGAGGTACGAGCCATTTCAAGGTGTATCAGTGAGAGGAATTTTGTGTTGAAACCATTAGTGGAAAGCATCTGTACCACACCGGTTTGGGAAATAACTATATGTTAAATCCCTAATGCGAGGAAAAGATTCAAGTGACTGGAATCTCCCTTTTTGTATAAGGCACCTGAGCCTAGTGACCTAAAACTCCAAGAAACACCTTTATTTGTAACTATTTTCAGTTACTTTATGTTTGGTTAGCTTAAAACCAACCGTTTTCATGCAAACTTATGTTTTCTTTTAAAGCTAACTTAGAAAAGAAAAAACACCATTTCAATTTTTGAACTAATATCAATTGTAGAGTGAAAACCCATCTCTATGGACGATATTAGAGCCACTATACTATGCTAGCTAGTGCTACCTTAGTATATGGTGAATTAGGTTTATAAATTTTGTTGATAACTCCCGTCTGAGGATTGAAATCAAAGCACACCAATTGATTGAACAAGAATCAACTTAGCACACCCATTGGGGACGAATCAACATTATTAGATCTTTTGTTGGTTGATGGATTCGGTTCTTCCATTTGGTTATCTTGGTTCCTCGATGGAGTATTTTAGGTTACTGAGACAAACCATCATATTGTTTTCCCTAAGTGGAGCATATCAGTTTTGGCCTCTCACCCTCAATAGAGTATTCTGAGTAACATGCAAATATTTCATCAAAGTATTTAGATTTCATGATACTACCCCTAGCAGAGCATTTGAGCAACATCTCATTATCTTCATTAGGGTGCCTTGGGTGTCATATCACCATCCATAGTATAAGTACTGAGTAGAGTTTTAATACAGTGTGTTGTTTTATGTGATAGAGTTTTGGGTGACGAGTGATCTTCCAACATAGTGTTTAGCCATGTATGAGATTTTCCAGTAGGATATTTTCGGGCTATGCAAATTTTACTTTAGTGACAATTTGATATTTTCAGAGGAGTGTAGGCATGAGTTTCCATTCACTTTCAATGGAGTATTTATGATATAGAGATGTTTCAATGACATGTGTGTAACACTTCATTTGTTCTAAGGGCACACATGTGTAAAGTACGATGCCATGTCAAATAGACCCAAAGAAACATTGGTCATTACTGTATATTGGGGCATACCCATGCAAACCTCTTCCATTTGGAGATGATGATTTGTTGATTCTAGTTTCTCTTATGGTAGATATTAGCCTCCTATCGAATCACCTAATAGTGCGAGGATCCAATATATTGGGGTTACTCCCTTCATCGAGTTTTTACCGGGACATACCTCTTTTCATCGAGTTTTACTAGGGCATACCTTCTTTCATTAAGTTTTAATACGGCATCATCTCTTCATCGAGTTTTACTAGGGCATATTCCCTTTCATCAAGCTTTTATTAAGGGATTCCTTTTTTTGTAGAGTTTTCTTTATGGATTACCTCCTTTCATTATGTTTTAGTGGGGCATGCCCCCTTTCATCAAGTTTTACTAGGGCATACCTTCTTTCATCGAGTTTTATTGGGTATTCCCCCTTTCATCGAGTTCCATTTAGGGTATCTTTTTTTTTTTTTTTTTTGAATTTTTATTGGGACAATCCCTCTTCATTGACTTTATTTAGGGTAACCCCCTTTATTGAGTTTATTAGGGTCAACACCATTTCATTGAGTTTATTTGGGATAATCCCTCTTCATTGAGTTTATTTGGGGCAAACCCTCTTTCTTTGAGTTTATTTGAAGTATACGCCTTTCATTGAGTTTATCTAAGGCATCCTCTCTTTCTTTAAGTTTATTTGAGGCAATCCCCCTTCATTGAGTTTATTTAGAGTAAACCCCCTTTATTGAGTTTATTTAGGGCAGATCCCCTTTCTTTGAGTTTATCTAGGGTATCCACCCTTCTTTGAGTTTACCAAGGCATACCTCATTTCTTTAAGATCACCATATTTGTTGGGAACCTTAGATTATTTTGTTCTTATACCTTGGATCTTGTAGGGTGCATGCATCTATCCTTAGGCATCTCTAAATTTATTGCAACAAAATAAAATGGTAATAAAAATCATTATTAAATATAAATCTAGAGATGTGAACCCCATATCTATATTTGGATGTTCCTAGATCAATTCCTTACGGTGAAAAATGTGTCTGAATAGTCTAGAGGTCTTGTACACCTAAGATCTTCCGCCTGATAACTCGAACCACGATCTTTGCACTCTAAAGTGTGGGCTTTAGAATGGTGGGAACCTTAGTTATCTCTCTCTCTCTCTCTCTCTCTCTCTCTCTCTTTGGATGTGGAAGACAACTAACTATAGCTATTAGAAAATCTTAACCTTTTAAAGGGGTATTTATAGGGTTGCCCACTAGGCTTAAGTGACTTGAGCCCATCAAAGCTTAGGTCACTTAATCTAGCCCAAAATGGGTCATAATTGATTAATTAACCATATAGGTTCATCTAATTAATCAATTAGCCCAATCAAGAGACCTTGTTCATTATTCCCTATGCAACCTTGCTCAATTACCAAAACACCCTTATGCATAAGAGTGAACTTAGAGCCAATTCAACCCTCATAAATTGTGCCATCATGGTATATGAGCTTAGAGTGGGGACCACAAGGACCCATAAGAGTATCAGCTTCCTTCGAATCCAATTCTGAAGTTGATTTAACATTCCACTAAAGAGAATCGATTGCACTTTAGTACCCTATGTAACTAACAATGAGATGATATTCGAATTCGTGACCTACTATCCATTACATGCAGGCTACCCATGAACTAGTGTCATAATCTAATAAGGTAGTATTATCACCTATCAAGATTACCTCTCAAATCGTTAAGTTACATATCTCAATTAGTATGTAATCAACTGACATATTCTAGCTCCAAGGAGCATATGTTAAATTCTACTAAAGGAATTACTATGACCATAGATTTCATGATCACGTGTTTTTTGGATCACCTAAGGGAACACACTATCTCAATCCCTTGGGATATCATGGTGTCTCTATTGAGAATACCTATTGTCACCGGCCTGCATTAATAATGACCTAATCCATAGTGATATATGACCACTTTAGGGTCTCACTCATGTGTCAAAGCCTTTTGTGGATTTTGGCATAAACTCAATATCCTCTCAAGGTTAAGAGTCCATACAGTATAGTAGCTTGGTGAATCGTGACAATTGATAGCCTTGTGTCATGATTCACTGTAGGTTTTGTTCAATGTGCATCACATACATTGGTACACTCATCATAAGAAACTCATCCCAATGACTAAGACAAGCTATCCCTTCAATTAGGAGGTAGTGCACTATAATCTTTACTAGATTGCTTAAATCCATAAATTGACTATGGACAACTTATCTACTTACAAGAAACTCATGACTTGTATCTTCTATGAAACTCCTACTGCACACAAGTCATGTACAATGTAAGAGACATGGGTTGTCTGCTCAAATCAATGTCAATACACTAAAAGGATAACAAAGGGACAATTGAGTCTAACTTTGTTACATCATGTCTTGCTTTTAAGGGCTTGATCCCAACAATATCATCTTCATTCATAGTCACCCTTAAAAATGGTTTGACTCAGAGTCACAGTTTGTAATCTCCCTTAGGCTCACCTCATAACCTTTAATTGTTCATTGCATTACAACCCCAAGTTGTTTATTGTATCACGACCTAGCATTGTTCATTGCATTATAACCTTGAGTGGTTCATTTCATCATAAACTTGAGCCTTTCATCATTTCGATCACCCTTAAGTGGTTTGACTTGGAGTTGTGGATTGCAATCTCCTTTTCAGTTGATTTTGGCATCAAAGCCCACAACCCTAAGTTGTCTATTGCATTGCAACCCTTGTTCATTATATCATAAAGTTGTTCATTTCATCATAGACTTGAGCCTTTCATCATTTTGGTCACCCTTAAGTGGTTTGATCTAGAGTCATGGATCATGATATCTTTTTCAATCGATTTTGGCATTCAGAGCCCACAATCTTGAGCTATTAATTACATCACAACTTTAATTTGTTCATTCCATCACAACCCTGAGAGTTGTTCATTTCTTCATAAATTTAAGTTTTTCATTAATTTAGTCACCCTTTAGTGGTTTAGTCTAAATTCATAGAGAATGATCTCCTTTTTAGTCGATTTTGGTGTTCAAAGCCCATAACCCTGAGATGTTTACTGCATCACAACCCTAAGTAGTTCATCACATCACAATCCTGAGTTGTTCATCCCATCACAACCTTGAGTTGTTCATTGTAGCATAGCCCTAAGTTGTTCATTGCACCACAACCCTAAGTTATTCATTGTATCACAACCCTAAGTTGTTCATTGCATCCACAACCTCGAGCTGCTTATCATTTTTAATCACCTTTGAGTGACTTGACTTGATGTCATGAATCGACACCATCCCCTTTTGACCAATCTTTCAGAGCCTAGAGCTCATAGCCCTAAGCTGTTCATTTCATAGCCTTGAGCTGTTCATTCATTCATCTACAAACTGGAACTATTCATTACATTTTCACACAACTTTTCATCATACTATTCTAGAGTTTCTTTTCCCCCCATTGCACATGATACAATCCATTTTGGTCTTATACCATATGTTTGGGTCATATTACTTGGTTCCCTTCACCATGTACCCTCATATAGTACATTTTTAGTCTTCCTTTTGTACGTGTTTGTTCTTATACTTCTTGGTGGTCTGATTGATACTCGACTTCGACATCAATTTTTAAGTCACTTTTAAAGATCTTTTATAGGGAGTCTTGGATCCTCAATGTAACTTTAGAGGTGCCTTATGAGCCCATTTCTTTGTCTAACCTCCTGTTATTTTTTTTTTGGAGGTTTTGGGTCCTTTTGGTTTTTCTTTTAGTTTGAGCAATCACATGTTTTACCAGGACAATTTTGGTGGTCTTTCTTTTTCTTCAATATGGTTCACTTTGTTCTAATCATTATTCACATTTTTCTTTTCACTCCAACATTCACATTTCCTACACTTGTGAACTTTACCAAAGATAGGCATATTTGTAAACCACTAAATTTGTCTCAAACTCACATCCATTGAAATTCTAACCCTTTTTTAGGCTCATTTATACCCATTTAGGAGAACCTATCTTGGTCAACCGTTTTACCCTTCATTCTCACCTTCCATTCCTAAAAACCATAAAGATTCCTTTGAAGATAGATGAGCACCCCCACAATCGGCACCTATTTTTTTTTTCTTTTTTTTTTTTCCTTCTTTTCTTTTTCTTTTTCTTTTTTACTTTACTCTTTCTTTTTTCCTTTTTCCTTTCTCTCATTCCTATATCTATACCTTTCGCCCTCCATGGACCCACTGCCGACCACCTCACCTTAACTTTTTTTTTTCTATTTATTTTTTTCTCACAATGACCCACCACCACAGCTAACCACTGCTTAGCTAGTCATAAGCACCAAAAGCCTTATTCCCCTTCACTCTCCTTCACTTTCTTTCTCTCTTACCTTCTTCTCACATTGTCTCTCTTCTTTTCTTTTCTTTCTTTTTCTCACCATGACCCACCACCACGGCTAGCCATGGGCCAACTAACCATTAGCACTGATATCCCCCATTGGCAGTAGCCCCATCCTCTTTCACTCTTACTCCATCTCATTTTCTCTCTTTCCTCCTATTCTCTTTCTTCATTTTTCTTCCATATTTCCCCTCATCTCCACTACCATGCCATGCACAACCCATTACCATCATTGCCGCACCATAACTACCCATCCTCATTTCTAGATTTCATTATATTAATGGGTAAGTTTGTTTTTCATTTATTTATTTATTTTATTCTAGATATCTATTAGCCCAAGGGTTTTCCTAATTGTATTTTGATAATAACAAACCATGGTTAAATTGTTAATTAATTTGAATTAATTTTTTTTTTCAGGTTTTAATTTAGAAATTTAAAAGAACATCAAAGAAATTCATCAAAGGACCCAATGGATGCAAGATCGAGGCATATGGAAGACCCATTTTTTTATGGTAGGATTGATATTTTGTGGTTAAATTTTCTTGTTTTTTATTTTGCACATCTCTGAAAATTTATTTTGGGTTTAGTTCATATTTTCTATTGATATTAGGTTTATTTATTTTTAGCCCTTATTTTTTGTTATGCATGGACCCATCTTTCGATGCTTTTGCTTTGAACATGGATACTTGACACAGGAGGGTCGAATTTTGTTGAAGAAAAGGAGGCTTGGGAAGCATGTAAAAGGGCATGAAACCTTGAGGGAAAATGAGGGACGACTTTCATTTTCTCTTTCTCATTTCTATTTTTCTTTCTTTTATTTATTTTTTATTTTTGTATTTGGTGAGAGAGTGAGTCTATTGGTATCCTCTAAGGAGTTGTGCATTGGAGGTATAAAGTTTTCCTTCGGATTAATTTACTATGAAACATTAATGCTACCCTTTCCTCATCTTTTTAATATATATATATATATATATATATATATATATATATATATATGTTGGTTGTTCATTTATTTGTGTTGTTTATATTTTTGTTTTATCTTTTTTTACTTGATAAAGTTATTCAGAAAAGTTTTTAATAAAAAGTTCATCAAAACTTTTTTTTTTATAATAAAATAGTCTAGAAAACTTAAAAATAAAATAAAATAAAAGAGTACAATTTTTTTTTAATAAACGTCCAAAATGAATATTTTTATTAAAAAAGTCCAGAAAATTATTTTAATAAATATCAAGAATGTTTTTAATCAAATTTGAGAAATGATTTTAATAAAAAAATTCCGATATTTTTTAATAAAAGTCCAAAAAATTATTTTAATAAAATTCCAAAAAATTATTTTAATAAAAGTCCATTTTTTTTAATGAAAGTCCAGAAAATTATTTTAATCAAAATACAATTTTTAAAAATAAAACTCCAAAATTTTTTAAAATAAAAATGTCCAAAAAATTATTTTGATAAAAGTCCATAAAATTATTTTAATAAAAAAGTCTTTTTTTTTTTAATAGAAGTCCAAAATTTTTAATAAAAGTCTAGAAAATTGATTTAATAAAAAAGTCCAGAATTTTTTTTTTAATAAAATTCTACAAAATTATTTTAATTAAAAAAAGTCCAGAAAATATTTTTTAATTATAAAACTGTTGGAAAATTTTGAATAACCATTTTCTTTTCAAAATAAAAATCTCTTATTAAATAGTAAAATTTTATTTGGAAATAACTATTATAAATAAAAGTTGTAAAAAGTGATCATGAGAAGTATAACCTTCCAATCTAAGTTAAATTTCATTTAATAATTACATAAATTCAAAGTTTTTTTTTTTTTTTAATTAGAATCATGACTAGGTAATTATTCCTGCAATAATTTAATTTCACAAATACCCTTCTTCAAACCGCCTTAGAATGAGGACAGCCAAGGGCAAAACGGAGAAAAAAAAAACACTCATCTCTATATAAATATCAAGTCCCCTCTAGGGTTTCTGTCATTGCCTCTAGGAGTACCCAGGCGACCCATTACTCCATGCCGCTTTTGAGAGCTCTTTCCTCTCATCCCTACCCAACAAGCTGTTTCTTCTCTTCTTTACTTTCAAGATTGAGAGCTCTTTCCTCTCATCTCTTGCAAGATACGAGAGGATGGGCATGATGCATTTTAATCATTTCCCCTTTTGCTTTATAATTTATTTTTGTGGGTTTCTTTTTTCTTTTTTTTTTGGGCCGATCCAATGGGCTGTTTGCTTAGGAAAATAAAGCGAGAGCTCAATTTCACCCGGCCAATAGTCGAATATTGGGGCAGCCGTAAGGTTTTGCATGTCTTTTTCTCATGTTCTAATTCAAGGAACTGCCCTACATCTCTCCTAGATTTTTTTGCTCTCTCCCTTTTTCCTTTTTCATTTTTTTATTTTTATTTATTTATTTTTTTTTTGTTTTGTTGATCTAATCGAAACCATCTACATTCTTTTTCAATTTTATGAAAAATATTTTGACCCTATAATAGGTAGATATTTATAAGTTGTCAACAATAAATATTTTAAATATCTACTTTATAATTTTCAAAATTATTACACTTATTTTGTTAAAAAATTGTTGCCAAAAAAATGTAATAATTTTGAAAATTATAAAGTAATAGAATATATCATTTTAATAGGTAGATAAAATTAAATAATAGAATTTCTCTTCCATCATGGATATATATTTATGTTTAAATAATCTAGATATCTTATATAATAAATTTTAAAATATTAGTATATTTATATTTATTTCTATTATGATTCAATTTGGTAATAACAAGTTATTATATAAATATAATTTTTTATAATTATTTTAAATTTTAATAAATATAAATTACATATTTACGAAATTATACTAATACCTTGGTTTAATTTAACAATAATTGAATTATTAGGCAATCAATGAATTATAAATCAACAACTTTTTCAATTCAATAGCTAGTCTAATTTAAAAAACATTGATATTAATAATTGATTGTTAAATCATAAAACAATTTATTCATAAAAGTTGATTTCATTGACCACAAATCTCATAATATAAATACTTAAATATTAATTTTTAAAAACTATCACCTTTTAAATCATAGTTTGCTAAATGCTCAATTACTTTACTTTACAATTGGATTTTCTTTCTACTATTTCTAAAAGCCATTTTTAAAAATGAAAAACTTTCAACAAAGCTAAATTGACCAACTTATCTTAAAATAAAGAAAATAGGAACCAGGTTGCCAATGAAAAAAATAAATAAAATTGAGGGAGAAGATGAAGGGGAAAGAAAGGAAATGAAAGGGAAAAAAAAATGGGAAAGAAATAGGGCTAGGTTCTAGCTAGGATGGGTAGATGTTTTAAAATAGGAAGGTGTATAGAGATTTGTATCATTGAAATGATAATGCATATAAGATTTCGAATAAAGATTCTTTAATTAATTTTATTTAAGGTTATAAATACTTTTCTCGGCTAGATTGTAAAAGTAGATTTTGACAAATTATATTCCATTCATATAATCCACGAACATGAAAATGTTGTCTATGATTTACCATCTTCTTCTAATTGTATATGTTGTAAGATTAATATAAATTTGTGTCATATGTATATCTTGACTTTTGTAACAATTTAGTGAATTACTATCATAAATGATTTTGTAATAAAACCCACAAGTCTTATATACATATATCATAAGATTGGTTTGCAATAAATGACATTATAATAATAAAAATATATTAATAATATGAATAATAATGTAAATAATAATAATAATCATATTAATAAGTATACATTAGTTCTATTAATGATATTAATAATATATAATACTAATATTATGAATAATAACTAATATTAGTAACTATACTAATATTTAGTAGTAGTACTAATAATAATAAAAAATATTTGGTTAAAAGGGATGAAATAATCCCCACATTGTGAATTTAACAATTTTTATGTTTTTTCTTGAAAAATAACCCATTTTTAACATAAATGTCTTTTGTTATTTCAAGTATTTATATATAGGTTTTAAAAGAGAGTTATTTTTACAAAAAAATAATGAGGGCATTTTTGTCCAAATAAGACCAAAAAAAAAGTAGGACGTTAAATTTCAAAAATTGGGTTTTTAAAGACCCTTTTAATCAAATAACTCTAATAATAATACAATAAGCCATAATAAAATAAATTAAACACAAAGGCAAAATTGAGGCTAGAAAATGACAATTAATGTAGTAAATAAAAAACAAAAGCAAAAGAAAAAAAAAAGAAAAGAAAAAAGTTAGAAAATGACAATTAATGCAAGAAATAAAGCAAGAGAAAAAGACAAACAAATGCAATAATCAAAATTACGAGGTGTTTACAAAATTTCGAAGGGTTGACTACAAATCAAAAAATAAAAAATAATTTTTAAAATAAATAATTACATAGTTGTTTTCCAATAAATAAATAAAATCAAAATGGGCCGGTAACCGGTTTCACAATTACCTTGACCACTCAATTCACCATATATATATATATATATATTTATATTTTAATTTTATTTTGTTTTATCTAGTATAGTCAAAATAAAAGCAAAGATTTATGCCTATCTGAGGAAACATATGAATAGTTCATATGTTTCTAGTGAACAATCCATAACTGGTCCTCTTTCTGAGTCAGAAAAATAACAAGTATACGGGTTAAACAAATCACCAATATCACAGAAATCTTTTCATTATATGATCCCCTTTCTTGATCTTAAAACCGAGGAGCAATTTACTCTATCCTGAATGAGTTAGTATTACAATTTATTTCTATTAACTTACCTAACATAATAAATGATTCATCTAGCATATTAAATGTGATTTGGAAGCCTCATTTAATTGGCAAGTTTATCAAGAAAAAATTATCATCAAGCTCTTTATTGCTCCAGATATATCCAACTTAATTGAATGTTTTCTCTTATAGCCATGTAAGGTATTCGTTGTCAAGGAGCAGGCGAAGCACAAAGGCTTCGATATAAAAATGAAAGAAACCAAATATCAATTCATTCCCAAAACAGAGATTACAAACATGTTTCTTCCATTCAGTAGATATTTGTTTTCATTTGTGCTGCTTCTGTTTCTTGTTCGTTTGTGTGATGGGGGTCCTTGGGTTGTAGAAAAGAAAGTGGATCTAAGGATCACCAATGACTTGGGCAGTGGCTTAGATCTTAATCTCCACTGTCAATCCAAAGAGGATGACCTTGGCACTCATGTCCTTGCCCCTGACCAATTCTTTGAATTCCGTTTCCGACCTAACTTTTGGGGGACTACCTTATATTTTTGCAGGTTCTGGTGGGGAGGCGAATCCCATTGGTTTAATATATACGTTGAGAAGAGGGATACAAGCCGATGTGATAGCCAGTGCTGGTGGATGGTAGGACCAGCTGGTCCTTGTTTACTGGATGATAGAATTGGATTATACGATCTCTGTGAAAATTGGAATGACAAACAGGTTGAGGGTTCAAGTAAAAAAGGGACAGGAAAAGACGCAGCTAGAGTGTACAATGACACCAAATATTTGGAGGGCAATGAGAAAAGAGGGAAATGATATCATCATTTATATATCAATTGTTACTTGCGCCATGTATGATGAAAATAACTCCGTGTAGATAATTTTTCTCATTAAATAAGATCTACATTGCTCAGGAAAATCATTATCTGTTTCTTAAAACAAAAAGAAAATGGGAAATCTACCGTCAATTTTTTGTTTAAAGAAGTGAAAAAATTTTCAAGGCTATGCCACAACATAAATGTCAGGAGGGTTGTTTCTTCACTAATGGGACTGTTATTATGTGACATTGACTTCATATATTACTCCCATTAATTGTCCCTTGAGGTAATGACATGTATGCCCTTAAGCTTTGGAATAGATGTAAAAAGGGCTTTGAGTTCGTATCCCACTCCCTATATAGTTCTAGCAGGGAGTTTTGTGCATGCCTTGTCAAGTTTGAGACTGGTAATGTGAATGCTGTGAGTTCATGTCCCACTCCATCGTTCGTTAAAGTAAAATATGTACTTTTTAGACGAATTTGATGTGCTTTTATTTTGAGACTTGGTTTTAAAACACATGTTAGCTTCACTAAAATTTTGGGTAATTTTAGACAAAATATGGGTAAAGTATTGCCATTTTTTTCAACAATTATTAGCACCGGAGAAACAACATGGAAAGCGTTTGAAGATGTAGCCTACAAGATGTCTTGACCAAAAATAAGGTGTTTTCTCAAGAATTTTCTTTTCTATTTGAATGCATGTATAAAATAAAAAGAAAATTACCAAATAAGGTGGGCTAAAAGTGATAAGGAGCATAATGTCACAACCTACTCAAATTAATGACCCTCCCTTTAGCTTTTAAAGGAGAACATGAAACTTTTAGAACCTCTTGGAGTCATCTATACTAGTGGAGGAGTGTGGAAGATAATAGAGAAAAGTAGAGATATTGACATATCTCTACACAAGGATGGAAGATAAGAGACACACATCTCTACACAAGGATGGAAGACAAGGGAAGAATGTGGAGATATCTAGAGAGTCTTAGAGTCATCTTGTACATACTTTGTACATAGAAAGTGTGTAGGTGTGGACCCGCATTTTTCACGTGCGTCCCCACTCAATCGGCGAGACTCGCTTTTATTTGTGAAAAATTAATTTTTGGAAAAGTCAGAGTCGCCACTTTTTTTTTTTTTTTAAAGGGAAAATAAAACAAGAAATAAAACCCTAAAAAGTGACTCCATAATTTTTGGAAAAAACGTGTCTTTGAAAAACCCGAATCTAGGTTCGGGGATCAAGTTACTTATTGAGAAGGTATCTCTAAGAGGTAGCACCCCTCTAAGCCCTACAAAGGTCTCTATTGACTAAGTTAAGGGAAACGTGACAATTAATTGATTAATTGAAGGTGTCTAGGTAGACTAAGGTGATTTCAAAATATAGCATGCCAAATAAGATTAAATCACGATAAATGAGAGTTAGGGTACGTACTTGAACTGCTTCTCAAGTGCTATCATAAAACATCAAAGTTAGTTTAAATAGTATATTACTCAGCATGCATTACATCATAGATAATCAAACAAGTGTCAAGGCAATCAAGGACAACATTCAAATATGGATATGGCTCATCATAACATACACATTCATAAAATTTTTGAGTTGGGGGGCAGAAAGAGTGTACCTGATCAACGAGCATTAACATCTCTATGAGAAACAAGGGTAGCTCAACAATGAATATAAAACAAATTCATGTATATCATCAAAAGGAATAAAAAAATCAATCAGATATCAAACAAACAATATCAAAGAGAACATCATGAATGTCGGGCCCCCACCAAAGCCCTAATTAATTTTGCATGAATTAGTTTGATGAATTCCATGGTTTGGAATCATGAATTTTGTTCATGCTTGCCGAAAATTGAGAAAATCAAGAAAATGGTTGAAAGTCAAAGAAAATAGTGAAAATGCATGCCAAGAGGAAAAATGGCAGCAAAAGATTTATTGAAATCTGGATTTTAATGTCTATGAACTCCTAAGGATGGGATTTTAAAGAAAACAAGAATTATTTAATGGAAACGATTTTGAAATCCAGATTAAAAAACGTGTAAGTTCACAAGAAAGAAAATAAGTAATAAGAGGAGGATGGTGGGCACCAAGGTGGCATCTGTACAGGTGGAGCCTGGAGACGTGACTGACTACCTTGCTGGTGTTGAATCCCTGAATACATTCTGCTTTCTTTCGGCACTTTCTGGGACTCCCTGTTGTTCAAAGCTTTAGTGATTTCTGGTGAGGGGTGAAGAATTCCAGCAAACTTGAGTTGCTCTTGAGAAGTACGGACCCTGGCCTGGCGTAATCAGCTTTCCATATCCGTGTCTCCCTTGGATCCATGAGCTCAAACTGATACATAATAGGTCACCAGAGTGAGACTGATATGGTATGGAAAATGGTCCACTGCCCTGATGAGGAGAGTTCATGAAGCAAATCTAGTCACAGCTCTTCACTTTACTACTGACTTGAAGCAGTTACTGAATGGGTATTCTGGTGGGCATTTGATATCAAAGACATTATTGCAAGAGAGCTTGAGAGCTTCGTTCAATCATGGGTTACGGTGGAACTTAACAGGAAACGATAATTCCAGCTCTTGCTTAGTTGGGGCAGCTACAATTCTTGTTCTATACATGATTGACATTTTAAATATGTTCTTTGGTCTGAGAGTGGGGAAGACACCAATGAGATTGCTATAAAAGGGCCAGTTTAGTCCTCTGGCTGATTTTGAAGCTGGTCAGGCATCATCTCTGGGTCTTCGATGTGACGGAAACAAGAAAAAATATCGTGGCAGCCGAACTCTCTGTAGAATCAGTGAGAGCATACGACTTCGAAATTATACGCTTCAGGATTACATCCTCAATTGATCCAACACTTACCAACATAAAAACTCTTACCCCTTTCTCTTGCCCTATACGATGGGCCCGATCCTCTGCTTGTTGGTCCATTTGAGGGTTCCAATTGCTGTCCAAAAATTATCATAGTGTCTGCTGTTTGTAAGTTCAGACCAGGACCTCCAGCACGAGTGCTTAAAAGAAACATGGAGTAAGGAGAGTCCGGAGCATTAAATTACTTTAGCTTGGTCCTCCTTTCCTCAGTCTTTGTTGAACCATCCAGTCTCAGATACTTGAATTCATTCATTTGTAGATAGACTTCTAGAATGTTCATAAGGCAAGTCATCTGTGAGTAAATCAACACTCTATGCCCTGCTTTTTGAAGTTTTGGGAGTAAACGATCAAGTAGCTTTAATTTTCCCGATGCTCTGACCATCTCCTCGTTTTTCTGCCAGATATTATAATCTCCAACAATTAGGCATGGGTGGTTACAACACTTTCTGAGTTGCATGGACAGGTTCTGTAAACCTTTTGACCTCCCAGATCCAGTATCCAATCCAACCCTGCCCAATTCTGTTACTTGGTGATAATATGCCATCTGCCAGGCTGACGTGTCACATTTCAATATGACCTGGGTTTTCCAAGAAGGTACTTTTCCACCTCATCTTTCTTCCTCCTCGATTTGAATGGCCTTATAACATGATGCAACCGGTGAATGATTAGTAACTGTTCTTCATCTGTAAGAGAAACATCAGATAGATCTGCAAAGGGTGCATTAAACCACTCCTCGAAATTCGTAACTGAATTAAAAATGCTCGGAAGAAGAAAATTAAGCAGAGACCATAATTCTTGTAAGCTATTCTGTATCAGGGTACCAGTTAACAGAAATCTACATTGAATCTGATAGCTTGAGACAAGAGTCCTGCTGGCATTGATTCTGCAACTCAGAAAGTTGAAACTGGTCAAAAACTTGTGAATTCAGAATTTCGTTGTGGCGTTCTCCTCCGAGCTTAGCCTTTGCTCGACTGCTTAGATCAGATGTAAGCTAAAACTGACCAAAGGCATAATTCTTTATCAAGATCTGGTGCTGCTGACTTGATGGCTTCTATTGACATTGACGTGGAACGAACTGTTGTTGAAACTGATGAGGTTGTTGTTGAAATTGATGTTGTTATCTCTTTGAAAAGGTCCCTGTTTCAGAATAACATGTATTTTGAGTCCACTTGCAAACTGACCTCTATGAGCCTGTGAATTTGACAGCTTAATTCCCAAGTGATTCACGCAATTTCTAACTCCCACTACTGATTTTTCCATTTTCCGCACTCCTTGCATAAAGCTTCTTAATGTTCCAAAGCCTATTCAGGACTTATTTCAAACGCAAACAAAATAGAGAATCAGGACCTTCAATTGATACCTGCATTTAGAAGCTGTAACTGGGCATCCCAAAATCATCTAGGCATAGATCACAACCCTCACTGGGCACTTTGGCAATTTATTGGCATGTCTTAAAGCTCCTTATTGACACTTAACACATAACCAGAAACAGCTTTTCCTACTCCACATCGCTTCTGGAATTCTTGAAGTTTACTAGGTTCACATGAAGTGTCAAGTAGAAATAGCTGAGCCTTAATATGACGTAGTATCGTTAACCAAATCCATTCATTTTTCCCTTTATACACATAACCAGTTACTCGTTGTCTAGTTGAAATCCTGAATTCTGCGTCCACAAGCTTGTCCTCAACATCAATGGAAGCTGTAAGCATCTCCGGTTTGATTGGAGATCATCAACGTGAGGACAATCAAGGTAACGTGAGTTATTTGATTCGTAATCACAATTTGAGAGGTTGGGGTTCAAGTCTTCAATTTTGCTTTAACGCAGAATTTTAATTCTGAACATAAGAAAGGAAGAGCAAATATGGTTTCAGCGTTCTGTGCACGGGTAGTTGCCAGGAACTCCATTCTTTTATTAGAAACCAAGTCTTCACCGAAGAGTGAGTGCTATTGGAACATTAGAATTCCTACAATAAAAAATACTTAGCATTCTGGACCTATTTGGCAGTACATCTTCCTGCTGTAGGAAACATAGGTGGTCGGATGCCTTATTACCCATAAAAAGCAGTAGACTGACCGAACCATCCCATGTCCATGTGGGCAGTTCGCCAGAACAGGACTATAGGAATCTGGCCTTCTAAAGTATCTTTGCCATCGTTTCTGAATTCTGTGTATAATAGGACTGAATGGTATTGAACAAATTTGAAGATCATGGTGCTGGAGGCAGCTTTTTCAATCAATTATCTCTCTCACATACTGCCATTTGAATGAACCCGACATCCATGCATGTATCAGTTATAGAACAAGGTGAAAATTATGATTCCATTCTCTCATAAAACTGCTGATGCTCCCAGGGGTATGACTTGGTTGACAGGAAATGAGAGAAGAGCCGAAACATTTATACACTCATCTACATTCTGGCACCATCCTTCTTGAATTTGTAGCTTATTTGTCATCTTTTGGTTAACGTCTTTGCCTTTCCATCGCTCTATTTTCAGTTCTGAAATTTTATTAAATCTACTATGAACAACCGTTTTGGTGGAGGACATCTTCTCAATCAAAGCAAGAGGCTCTGAGGCGGTGCTAATAGCAGTGTATGCAAACTGAAGGCCAACTGAAATAGCTCCACGTGAATTCTTCAATGAAGCCGATGGCAGTTTGCCTACTAATGATCCTTAGTAGTGCATGTTGATTTTCCTTGATGATGGATGCTGATTGTATATACTCAGATGAAGACATAGGAGACATGGATAATGTATCGGAGGTTTATTGTTGATGCGTGGCCATGTTGAAGGTTACTACTGCCCAGCAAATGCTTAAAGGCTCATAACTTAAATCAATATCCGCCAAGTTAAGATAAAAAGTAGAACCAAAGGATGAACTTAAGTTCCCATTTTTGGGAACTGTTGTAACCTGGTTGTTCTTTGATGCTGCTACGTACTAGGTCGTGGCATTACTACTGAATCAACTAAGGTAATTCCTATTCCAGCTGCAAGTAGTGATTCCTGGAAAGTAGTGGCAGTAGCATATGTTGGTCCAGAGCCATCAATGTAAATAATTCCTTTTTGTGAAGCCTAATCCATATACTCTCAGTATCCTCAAACTCTGCTTGTGGATTGGATAGCCTGTTTTTTAGATCTGTTTCTTGTTCATTCAGGATGATTTTCATATAACTAGAACGAACCTTTTGGTACAAGTCTTGAGTATCAGAATGCAACAAACCTTTGGAATGGATTAATGCCCACAACTGTTTTTCTGTATTAACGACCTCTGCGAAAGGAAAAAAAAAAAAACTCTGTTTTCCTTTCTGATCTTTAAGGGGGATGAGTGAATCCGTACCCATGTTTACCAAGGAAGAACTGGTTCAATGATACCCTATCTTCTCAGCGTGGAAGCAAAAGATGGACATAAGGCAACAACCAATTCTGAAAGGTAACCATTTAATCTACTGGGCCCCTCTTGACCTCCAATAGCAAAACTCTGCTCACCAGATCACAGTCCATTCCCATGATAATAACCACTTCCAAAACCACCAATGATAGGGCCTGGAGTTCTTTGATTTGCATAACTCACGTGGATACTTTGGCCATTTAGCTCTTGGCCATCCACTCAACTCAATGACAACTTTAAAGCAACATTCAGCATCCTCATTTTCTGTGTTACATTCACCATTTCTTTACAACTCAAGCGATCAGCGTTATTGAACAGCATCAGGGTACACATCTGATGTATGTAAACACTCAGTTTATGCTTCTGATCCCTGCCAAAAGTTGCTCTCAAATCAGCCGT
The DNA here is from genome assembly GCA_030254885.1 of Vitis rotundifolia. NCBI lineage: Eukaryota > Viridiplantae > Streptophyta > Magnoliopsida > Vitales > Vitaceae > Vitis > Vitis rotundifolia. Next base: position 9,689,675 of record CM058169.1, read on the forward strand.
ACCCATATTCGTTTGCCAAGACAATCTCCTCCCAGTGTGGGTCCCGAGAAAATTACCTCAAAATTTCTCACACACTTCCAGGATTTCTACTGAAGGGTTACACGTATCATTTGAATGAATTGGTCAAGACCTCGCGGTGAGAATCTGGACAACAAGTGAGGGGCCGTCCCCTATTTCAGCGAATGAGCTCGCATAGAAGCCCTGCATTTTCTTTCCATCTCATCCTTCCAAATTCGAATTCCACGCTCTAGCAGTTTTCAGAAGAATCTCATAAGCAAGTATCAGAAAGAGAGAATGGTATCCGAAAATAGAGCACAAAAGAAAAAAACGTAAAAATAAAAACAGAACGAACTAGGAAGAGCCACGTTTCATATTTCGAATCAACGGGCTTAGAACAGGTGAGGTAGGCGTAAAAAAAAAAAGGGATATTTGATCACCAAACACCAGACTCAAGAATGAATTTGGCTGCTCAAAAGGGGAAAAAAATCAAAGCATCCAAGAATAAGACTTAAAAAAAAAAAAAAGCAGACTCACAAACGATCAGATTCAGCAAACAAACAAGTTAGTGATCATGGTGTCCATACCGATACAAATGGTGTCATGGAATTAGCAAGAGAATAAAGAAGAACAAAATATGAATGAGAGCATAGTGAATAACAGGAACCAACCTCAACACAACAATTTGTGGCTCTTTCCATCCACACCAATCAACATTGTCAAGAATATTAAAAAACGACCAAATGGAGAAATCCAATATGGGTAAGAACACCGAGAATAACAAGGAGCATACCTGGACAGTCTTGGCTGCAATCGCTCTTTTCCTGCTCCTGTATGCTTTTCCTCAAGATCCCTCAATCTCCCTTTGAAGATCCTCCCCATGCATGGCACTAGTCCTCTCTTTTCAAAACCTCCATTTTCTTCATTCTATCTCCATTATTTCTAAAAGGAAACTTTCCTTTCTCCCACCAAAAAAAATCTGCCACTTTCCTTTCCCCAAAATTCTGGGGATCCTCATTCCAAGTGGATGGAAACCCGTTTCCTCGTGCCCCCAAAAAGCTAAGAAATATGATTTAGAAAACTTACTATATAATAAAATAAAATAAAATAAAAGTAATAAAGAAAGTCATACAAGTCACACGAGTTATGCAGGCCATGCAATCATGCAAGTCATACAAGTCACGCTAAAAATGCCTAATGGGCCAAGTGTGCCTAAGTGACTTAGATGGGCTTAAGTGACCTAAATATGCCTAAGTGTGCTATCGAAAAGTGCACCTAAAAGTTATCTTAAAAGGAAGGAGAAACCTAAGTCTAAATTAGGATTGCTAAGGTCATAATGTGGAGTCGGATAAACCCCTCAACCAAAGTCTCCAAAGTGGCTTAGAAAATATAAGTAGTATGAGTAGCAATGGGCCACCAAGGAACTATTGTGGAGCACTGGAAGCGAACTTAAAGATGTGTGCTAAAGGGACAAAATTGAGGGTCTACAGTAGGTAATTCTAGAGAATTCTAGAGATGTAAGGAACCTTTGTGGGTTCTAGAGAATTTCTTGGGTGCCTATAGATAGAGATTGACCTCATTTGGCCAAGCACCAAGCACTTGAGAGTAATCTAGCCTTGTAAAGCATCCTAGTGCAATACATGTTCCATTCTTCCAAAAACTCTCTAATTGTTGCTTCCTTCAGTGTTTCTAAGTTCCAAGTTGTGAGCATAACTCAACATAGAAATCTAAGTATGTGGAAAAGGCTTACTTAGCAACGTCAAGTGGCTTAAGTTGTTTAAGTGCCGCACATGAACTTAGGAAAAGCTTAAGTTTGTGATAGAGAGGTCCTTTGTTATGATAAATTTTGTGAAGGTGTAGACCTTCCGTTTTGTCCTTATAGCACATGTTATTCATCATACCTAATCCTTTTTGCCTTGCGTTTTCGTGTAGTGTATGTGTGAGATTCCCTTTTGCTTAGCTTTTCATTGCGCTTCTTAGTGACTCACATATTACTCAGCTTTAGCATTGACTCTTAGGCCAATTTTGGAGACCTTTTGAAGGGAATAATGTGACTTTAGAGGTACTCTAGGTGTCCCCAAAGTTCTAACATGATTAGAACTCATTTGGGTATTTTTTGACAATCCAAAACTCTTTTTGGCCTATTTTAGCTTGTCTTAGGGACGAAAAATATTGGGATATATTGGCGATATATCGTGTCTCAGGAAGCTTTGATACAAAATTTTCGAGTGATATATTAGAGGGGAAAAATTTCGCCAAAAATTGCCAAAATATTGTTGATATATCAATTGGAGGCGATAAATCGCCGATTTTTTCAATTAATCAGCGGTGGCATAAAAAAATCATTGATATTTCAACGATAAATCACCTATTTTATGGAAAAATTGCTATGCTTATTTGAGCGTGATCTGACGGCCTAGATCACAGTCACTTTGATTTGACATTCCAAACCATGTCCAACCTTCCAATGGTTAAATTCCTATGCATTCGACGACCCAGATTGAATTTGGATGTGATCCAACGATTGTGAGGGTATCTCAACGACTATATGATGATCCAATGGTCAAATTTTGCCTAGAAAGTGAGATTCCAACAACCATTTTGACCCAATTTTCCCCCTATAAATAGCCCATTCTTCACCAATTTCATCCACATTCGTGAAATTTCGGTGATAAATCACTGATTTTTGGAAAAAAAAATTGTAGCATCAAGGGTAAACTTTAAAAGGATTTAAAAAAAAAAAAGATTTTGACTTCAATTCTATCTTTTAATTAAAGGTAAAATTATAAAATTATCTTAAATAGACTCTTAATTATAAAGGGTCAAAAGTCAAATTTCAAAGGAAACACGAATCTCATTTTCCCTTGGAAATCTGCAACTACCTTATTCTTTCCTTTCTTGCTTACTGTAGTAATTTTGAACCATTTGTAATTTATTATTCTTTCCCATATTTAGGAGTGAATGCCCTGTGGATTGATCCATGACTTATTCATTTAGCCTACATCACCCATCTTTCAAACTTTATGATTTTCAAATTTTCTTGATTTTTTTGAAACATGGATTAATCTTGTAAATCTTAATTTAATGAGATTATCTCCAGGCCCGATGAGCTTGTTTCCATGATCATTAGAGGGTTGGGCTATGGACTAAACCATACAAATTAATTTGGGTTTAAGGCAAAGCTCACATTCTTTGATTTTCAAAATTCACTCACTTGTTGCCTTGTTTTTTGACACCCAAAGTGTTTTTATAAATTTGGACTTTTTGGCTTGTCCTAAAATATTCTTGAGGTTTAGATGATGTTTTAGACTTCTTAAATGCATCACATGATTTTATTTTTGCTAAAAAATTATTCTCTAAGCTTATTAAATAAATCAGTTTTTCCTAGTGTCTAAATTTTGCCTTGTTTTAGACCTTTGAAATGTTTTTGTAAATCAATCCTAGCTCGTTGGTTTTTAATTATTTTTTATATCTTTCCTATATTATGGATTCTTAAATAAGGTTTTGGGCTTTAGTTTCACCCAAAAATCATTTTTCAAGCTTGAGAAATAATTCCATCCTTTTATGCTTGCTATGCTGATCTGAATTTGCTATTGTGGAATGTTCTTTAGAACTGGGATAATTGGCATGTGCAAGGATGAAAATATCGCTAAACATGGATGTATCGATATTTGGATTTTACAGATATATCATAAAATATCGGTAAAATATAGGTGGATATTTTGACAAAAATATTGGTGGATGAAAATTATTCAAAATTCATGAAAATGTTTAAAAAATTTTCAAAAAATGATCAAATAAGTAAAAATATACGTACTAAAGTTATTTTATAAATGTAATTGACATAGGTATGATCAAGGATAATGTTTATCATTTTTTTGTTTTAGAAAAAATTAGCTTCAATTCCTTTAATATATTTATATTCATTTATTTTAGAAATTTTAAAATATTTTTATTAAAACAAGTTTTATTACATTTTAAATAAAAAAATTAAATCGATTTATATAAAATATTTTATTTAAGATTTAATTTATAATTTTTTTTTTTTACAAATTTGTGGTGACAATTTTTTGCTATTAACATTAATTTATTTAAATAATTAAAATTATTAAAAATTATATTAATAATTGATCTTATGAAATTAATTTTAATTATAAAATATTAGAATTTCATTAATTTGTTTTATATTTTAGCAAATTTTAAAAAAATTTATATTTTTAATATTTTAAAACAAAAACATTTAAAATTAAATAAAATTAGAAGGATAAAAAAAAAAAAAATAAAGTGAAGTGATAGTAATTTTTTAAAGTAGGATTAATATGAAAAATAATTAAAAATAAAAGGAAATAAAAGGGTAATATAAATTTAAAGATAAATGAGAAAAAATAATAATTTTAAAAAACACGGATAAATATTTTTAAAATTTGTTTTTTTTTTTTTTTGAAAAATCATCGAAAAATAGAACATAAATGGTTGATTTATCGATGATTTTATCGGTAATATATCACTAATATTTTGAAAAAATCAATGATTTTTTGGCGATTTTTCGCCTACTTTCTTCCTTCATGTGCGCATGTCATGCAATGCCTAGAAATCAATGAAAAATCGGTTTGTGATTTCTCTTATTTTTTTGGCAACCTTTTCTCTAATCGATAATCGATGATTGATTTTGTATCGACCACCAACGATATCCAATATTTTGACGAAATATCCTGATTTTTCAATCCATGGGTATATGTTTAAGCTTCATTGAAATTTTTAATGTGTTTGAAACATTTTGAGCATGCTTTACACACACACACACACACACACACACACACACACACATATCTCACCTCTATGCTTGTTAAATAATTCAATCTTTGCATAATGTGTTATTCTGCTTTGTTTCAAATTAATAAAAATGTTTAGTAAAATCTGGGGTAATTGGTGCATGATTAGCCATTTTGGGGTTTTTTTTATTATATTCCAAACACTTTGAACTTGTTGCAAAATTTTTGTTTTGATTTTATCTTATCTCTAACTTTTATTTAGGTTTATTTTGTAAGTACCTACTTGCTGTTCAACTTCTATATGTGTTGTATAAACTTGCTTATTTAGACTTCTTTTGCATACTTATAACCTTCTTTTACCATTGATTTGTATTATAGACATCTTATAAATGTTAGACAGACCTTCCTTTGTAACATGATCACCCTCTTACTATTTTATTTAGATTTATTTTGTGATTGTGTACTTGCTGTCCAGTTTTGATCACTCACCATACTTAGTGTGTATTAGTCCATTGTGAACCTAGTTTAGCCATCTTTGACTCTTTGATTTGATTTTATATATATTTCATATATTGGGTAGCTTTTGTTTTGATATCAGATATCTTATTTTGATTGTGAGCTAACCCTCTTTTCTTTATGTAAGCATGTTGCCCTATTTTGGGCATTATTGAGGTGCATTTCCTTTATTCTTTGTTTATTTGATTCCTTTGATATGTATGTCGTGTTATGTGTGTTCTTTATTTCTTGCTCTTCATTACCATTTCCTTGTATATTTTTGCTTCTATCTCTTATCCATTGGTCGATTAGTTAATTATCTTAGTTTCCTCCACTTGCTTAGTAGACACTTTTTTAGTGCTTAGAGGGGTGCTACCCTATGGTACCATTTCGATAAGTAACCTAACCCTCGCATTAAGACTCGATTTTTTCATATATGATTCTCTTTAAAAAAGGAGTTACTCTTAGGGTTTTATTTTTTAATTTGTTTTCCTTTTAAAAAATAAACAAAAATAAATGACTACTCCAACATTTTCAAAAATTAGTTTTTCAAAATAAAAATGAGTCTCGTAGTTGAGAGGGAATGCACATGAAAAATGTGGGTCCTTAGAAGGGTAAGGGAAAGTAGAAAAAGTATTTCAAAGGCCATTCAAGAAATATTCTCAAAAAATGACCTTCAACTACATTAAAAAAATATATATATATATATATTGATGAGATAGAAAGTTGATAAAACTAATCGACGCCCTTCCTCAAACCAAGCTTGGATCGAAACAACTTCATATTCTTCAAATCTTATATTTGTTCTTGAAGAATTAGATATGTCTAGTCCTAGAACTCATTCTAAAGGCATGACAATTATTTTACACTACAAAAGTACAAATGACTCAAATAAGTTTTTTTATCATTGGAAAATTACTAGTTACCAAATGCATGTCTAGAGTAAGTAAAAACACACTACATTCCTCAAAACTTAACTCCAAAAGTAAGGTTGAAACAACTATCAAATCTAAAGACGTTGAACACTTTGCGTTATCATCCAAAGTAACTTAAAACTTAATAGTCATTGTTTTTAAGCATATAAACATGTCATAATAACAAAATCTAAATTAGAATCCCAACCGAGGACCATTCCCATTCTAATAATCACTCTTTGCCTAACTAAGAGTACCTAAAAAATAGTCAACAAAAGAGAATGAACTCTAAGTCCAATAATAAAAATTGATATAGTTTCATGGGTAGGAAAATTTCAAATATTGAAACAAATAAGGAGATATAATTTAACAAACATTTTCATAAAGAGCCTTGAAGTTTGGACATGGTAAGACATTCAATATTTTCAATCAATATTCTTTATGACAATAACAATTTCATATCAAATCAAATCAAACTATTTCAAAATATTTTTACTTTGGTTATCAAATAAAAAATGGTGCCTAATTAGATAGGACTTACAAATGGGTGGGTAGCTTCAAATATTCCTTTATAAGGTATTCGAAACCAAACTCTACAATTACTAATCACCTCTAATCAAATCATAGAGTTTGGGGTTCAATGCAATTATATTTCCTATCAAATGAATGTAAAGGTCAATACTAATTCCCTTCCTAAATGGAGCTAAACAAACTAGGATCAAACAATTTTGTGTCAATTTATTTAAACTTTCAAAAAACATAATATCTTCATATTTTTATATTATAAATAATAAGAGATGATCTAACATATTTTTTTATGAAAAAATATATTTTGATCCATGTAGTGTAACAAAAATAACCTTTTATATGATTCAAAATAGTATACAAAAAAAGAAATAATTTATTTTACAAAATATGTATTCATTTCCTTTACCTTGAAAAAGCACTCAAATGTGTTGTGTCAAAAGCAACTATTACCATTGGATATTTATTTAATACTATAATTTGACGTTCCTAAGAATTTTATAAATTAATTATTATTTCTAATAACCAATGTTAATTTTTAATTCTTAGAAGTTCGTTTTGTAATATATAACAACTATTTAAGACCTAATGTAACTCATTTTCATCAATCAATGAAATCAAAATTACTCAAAATATTCTTTTTTCACTATCTTTTTTAATCTAACATGGTATCTTCTTCAATGTCCACAATTGGAGCAAATTGAAGATTTGCTCTAGTTACATTCAACCACTCAATTTCTGTTTGTTTAGATAATAATAGTTTCTTGTTATGGAGGAAGCAAGTTCTTTTTAGAATTCGCAGTTACGAACTTCATTATTTCGTCTTTGGGATAAGATCTCGACCATTGAAGTTCCTTGAAGTAGGGGATGAAGAAATTGATAAGGTGAATCCCAAGTTGTTGATTGGGAATAGCAAGATCAATTTCTAATTTCATAGCATCTCTCATCAATGTCAAAAAGCATCCTCACTCGTATGGTAAATTGTGAAACCTCAACTCAAGGGTGGCAAACTCTGGAGATATACTTTTCTAATCAAATTAAGGCCAAAGTCTTTCAATTGAAAACTTAGTTGCAAAATACTAAAAAGAATTCTTTGACAATGAATAATTAACTGTTAAAAATTTAAAGTCTTTTGCTCTTTTGGGGTTAATTGGTCATTCTCTTACTATTAGGATCATGTGGTTGCAATCTTTGAAGGTCTATTATCTAAGTGTCACGCCCCAAAACCCACTCCAAGGGCATGATGGTCAGTTCACACTTCAAACCCAAAGGGTCAAAGTGGAAACAATACAAACAATCATATTGTAATTGGAAATTACCAATTACCAAATTCCTGTTCAGAGTAGTAGAACAAAAATTCTAAAATCTCCAAATAACAATTTTTGAAACTAACACATCAAACCAAGTGTTATTGTCCAAATAACTCCAAACTCAAATAATTTTAATGGAAAATAAATTTTAACATCTAATAATGCTCAAAATAAAGAGAATTTTGACAAAAGTCCTAACAAGTCAATTTCCCCTCCTAATCGTCACTCCTCACCCGAACTAAGGGTACCTGAAAAGTTATCAACAAAGTGGGGAATGAGCTCAAAGCCCAATAAGGAATATTAATACAGTTTTATGGATCAAATATTTTCAATTATACTTACAAATAGGAGATATAACATGTATTCTATTTATAAAACTTTTGAATTAAACATGCTAATCCATTTAAACAGTTCAACAAACATTTTCATATATATAACAATCATTTCATATCCATTCCAAATCAAATATATTTCAATTGTTTTCACTCTGGTTATCAAATAGCAAATAGTGCCCATTTAAGTGAGACTTTACAAATAGGTGGCTAGCCTCAAATGTTCCTTTTAAGGTGGATGGAACCAAACACTACTAGTAATAGTAACCTCTAACCAAGCCCTTAGAGGTTGGGGTTCAAATCAATAACATTTCCCATCACACAAAATGTAAAGGTCAACTATTATATCACATTGACAAGGGCCAAAAAGTCAACTATTATATCCCGTTGATAAGGGCCAAACAAATTAGAGTTAAATTCTTTATTTTATTTATTCCAACTTACAAAAGCAGAAAATCCCCAAGTATTTCAATATAAACAAAATAAATGTTATAACACATTTTTCCATACAAAAATATATTTGATCTATGCTTAAAAGCAAAATTAACAATTACATATTTCAAACAACATATATATATGTATATATAAAAATTATTTTCCTTTGCAAAATCTGTATTAATTTCCCTTACTTCAAAAGAAGTCCTCAAAAACTTTGGAGAAAAATAATCCTGAAAAATCTACTCTTTACCTAACAAAGTATAAGAGAAATAACCATTACTATTTGTCTAAAATTATAGGTTTGACAATCCTAAAATTTTAGGTATTCAAATTAATGTTTTTAATTATGAAAGATAATTTAATCTATTCCTATTTTAGAAAAATTAATAAATTTCTAATTCATATAAAACTTAAATTTTATTTTCAATTTATTTTCTTGGGACACAACATAATTTAATTAAATTGTAATTTATTTTACTAATTAAATTCTATGCTATTTATTAACTTACACCCATCATTAGTATAATTATAATACCAAAAACTTTACTTCCTTTTATTTATAAATTTTATTCTCTCACTTTCAAGTTTTATTTATTTATTTATTTATTTTTTTACCAAACATAACCTACACACAACAACTCTTTATCATTGCTAATATAATAATATATATATATATATATATATTAACCACCAAACACCATTCGTACACATCTTCCTTTATTATTAATATTATTATTATTATTATTATTTTATTTTTTAATTTTTTTTCATCATACTCATTCTTTCCACACGCTCAACACCTAATCTTGCATATTATATATATATATATATATATATATATATATATATATTTTCCTAATATTTTCCAATCCCTTAAGCCACATATAATCATATATTTATTTACTCATTTAATTTTTTTGAAATTTCATTGCTTAGATCTATTCATCTAAGAAATTTTGAATTTCCTTATTTTCATCAATGGAACAACCTATATTCATAATTTCAATATTTTGACCTAAAAGTTTTAAATAAATTAACCCTAGCCTAAATCGAAATCTTCCAAAGAATTTTTTTTTTCATCTAAAAACTTAATATTTCCCAATTCCCAAGAATAAATCAACCCATAATCTTAAATTTTCAATATTTTGATATTAAAATGAATTAAAAAAATAAAGTAAACTGACCCTAATCTAAATTAAAAAATTTTCAAAGAATATCTAGCGTGTTCAAAACTAACTAACGAATATAATATATTAATTTAGGATTAAAATCTTACTTGGAAAAACCTGAACTTCAACTATGAACCTCTAACCCTTGAGCTGTATGATCTCCAATTCTCTAATTTTGGTTGATAGGGTTTTCTAAATGAAGAGGGCAATAGGAGAATCTAATTTATACCTAGGATTATTAATTGTAAAAGGATTCTTTCACCCTTAATGAGTTTAATTAATTAAATAATTACTTGTAATTTACTATTTTGCCCTTAGAGTAAATTTTTGGGGTGTTACATCATTCTCTCCTTAACAAAAGTTTAGTCCTCTAAACTTGACATACCTGGGTCTTGAAAAAGATGTGGGTGTTTTTCTCTCATCTCCTCTTCTAATTCCCAAGTGGCTTCTCGAATACTGTGATTGCTCCATTGGATTTTTTACTAACTTGACAACAGCATGACGTTGTACCTTGTCCATCACATCCACAATCTGAATTGGTACTTCTTCATAAGTCAAGTCTTCAGAATCTAAATAGGCTCCAACTCCACAATATGAGAGAGGTCAAAAACATATTTCCTCAAATTTGAAATATGGAATACATTATGAATCTTAGACAGGCTTGGGGGCAAGGCTACTTTATATGCCAAAATGCATACTTTTTCTAATATTTCGAATGGACCCACAAATTGAGGACTGAGCTTTCCCTTTCTCCCAAATCTCATCACAAATTTCATAGGTGATGCTTTTAAGAAAATATGATCACCTACCTCAAACTCCAAATCCCGCCTACGATTGTCACCATAACTTTTATGTCTACTTTGAGCTGCCTTTAATCTCTCTTTAATTAAGGCAACTTTTTCAACTGTCAACTGCACAAGTTTAGGCCCCAAAAGTTTCCTTTCTCCAACATCATCCCAACAAACAGAAAATCAACATTTCCTACCATATAGCCCCTCAAAAGGTGCCATCCCAATGCTAGCTTGAAAGCTATGATTATAGACAAACTCTGCTAAAGGTAAGTAATCATCCCAATTACCTTTTAAGTCTAAAGTACAAGCTCTCAACAAATCTTTCAAAACTTGAATTACCCTTTCTGATTGACCATCAATCTGAGGATGGAAAGCAGTTCTGAAACTCAACTTAGTACCAAAGCTTTCTATAGACTATGCCAAAATCTAGAAGTAAAATGAGGATCTCTGTTAGATACTATAGAAACAGGTACACCATGCATTCTCACAATCTCCCTGACACATAAAGAAGCTAGACAGTCCATAGAGAAGTTGACTTTCATAAGCAAGAAGTGAGCAGACTTCATCAATTGATCAACAATCACCCAAATAGTATTATTGCCCCCTAAGGTCCTTGGTAACCCTGTCACAAAATCCATAATAATATGTTCCCACTTCCACTCAGGAATAGAAAGTGGTTGCAATGACCATACTGGACATTGATGCTCAGCTTTCACTTGTTGACACACCAAACACTGAGCCACAAATTGTGCAATATCTTGCTTCATACCTAACTACCAATAATTTTGTCTCAAATCTTTGTACATTTTTGTCCTTCCTAGGTGGATCACAAGCCTAAAACAATGAGCTTCCTCCAAAAACTCTTTCTTTAAGTCTCCATCATTTGGACACAAAGTCTAGTCCTAAATCTCAAAATCTCATCATCTAATAAAACAAAGTCAGGCTTACTACCCTTTTTAACCTCTTCCATAAGTTGCACTAAATTCAAATCGTTCTTTTGTAGGGCCTTAATTCTCCCAACTAAGTCTGGTTGCACTTTGAAATTCACCACAAGTGCTCCTGAGTCCAGAGCTCTAACACGGACATGTAAACTCCTCAAATCCTCTATTAATTGCCTCTGACAACCTTTAATAGCTGCTAGGGAACCAACTGATTTCCTGCTTAAGACATCAGCTACAACATTCACCTTCACTAGATGATACTGAATAATACAATCATAGTCCTTGAGTAGTTTTATTCATCTTCTCTATCTCATGTTCAATTCATTTTGGGAAAACAAATACTTCAAGCCCTTATGATTAGTGAATATTTCACAAGTTTCACCAAAAAGAAAATATCTCCAAATCTTAAGTGCAAAATCACTGCAACTAACTCCAGATCATGAGTGGGGTAATTTCACTCATAAGACTTCAACTGTCTAGAAGCATAAGCCACAACTTTTCCATGTTGCATAAGGACACAACCCAAACCTTGATGAGAGGCATCACTATACAATACAAATCCTCTTGAACTTGAAGGGATAGTAAAAATAGGAGCCGTCACTAATCTATTCTTTAACTTTTGAAAGCTATGTTCACAATCATCAAACCACACAAACTTAACCCCTTTTTGTGTCAACTTAGTCAAAGGTAGGGCAATCTTAGAGAACCCCTCAATAAATCGTCTATAGTAACCAGTATGTCCCAAGAAACTTTGGATTTCAGTCACAATACTAGGTCTCCTCCAATTTGTTATAGCATCTACTTTTCTAGGGTCAATTGAGATGTCATCCTTAGTTACCACATGCCCAAGAAAAGAGACTTTATCTAACCAAAACTCACACTTCTTCAATTTAGCATACAACTGCTTATCTCTTAGAGTCTGCAATACAATACTCAAATGGTGCTTATGCTCTTCTCCACTCCTTGAGTACACCAAAATATCATCTATAAAAATCACCACAAACTGATCTAGATAGGGTTTGAATACCTTATTCATTAAATCCATAAAAGCAGCAGGTGCATTAGTAAAACCAAAAGGCATAACCAAAATCTCATAGTGCCCATACTTAGTTCGAAAAGCAGTTTTGGGTACATCCTCATCTCTGACCCTCAACTGATGATATCTAGACTAAAGATCAATCTTAGAGAATACACAAGCACCCTGAAGCTGATCAAACAAATCGTCAATTTGAGGAAGAGGATATTTATTCCTCACGGTCACTTTATTAAACTCTCTATAATCAATGGAAAGCCTTATTGATCCATCTTTCTTCTTCACAAATAAAATAGGAGCTCCCCAAAGTGAAACTCTAGGTCTAATAAAACCCTTATCAAACAACTCCTGAAGCTGAACCTTCAACTCTTTAAGCTCCACAAGTGCCATCTTGTATGGAGTCTTAGAGATAGGAGCTGTTTCTGGTACCAAATCAATAGTAAATTCAACCTCCCTTTCTAGTGGCAAGCCAGACAAATTGTCTGGAAAAACATCAGGAAAATCCCTTACAACGGGTATGTCCTCCAACTTTAAATCACTTTCATTACTCACCACATAAGCCAAAAAGCCTTAACAACCTTTCTTAAGCAAAGAACTAGCTTGTAAGGCTGAGATTATATAGAGTGGTCTATCCGCATGCTTTCCTTCAAAATTGAACTCAGGTTGACCAAGGATGCTAAATATCACCCTTTTCCCAAAACAATCAACAAAAGCATGATAGGAAGCTAACCAATCCATTCCCAAAATTACATCAAAATCTTGAAGGTTTAGGAGTACTAAATCAACTGGCAATCCCCTATAACCAATCATCATAAGACAATCTCTAAGCATTTTACTGATCACTAGAGAAACTCCCATAGGAGTAGCAACAATCAAATCAAAGTCCATTCTAGCAACAGGCATACCTAACAAACCAAGAAAAGATACTGAAACAAAAGAGTGTGTTGAGCCTGGATCAATTAGGGCTTTAGAAAATAAAGTGTGGATTCAGATAGTACCTTCTATCACATCAGAAGTAGCCCGAGCATCTTGATGAGTCATAACAAACACCCGCCCTTGGGCCCTAGGCTTCTATTTATCCTCTTTATTCTCCTCCTTAGGCTTTCCAATGATAAACTTTTTACTCTCTAGACAATCCCAAACCATGTGTCCTTGCTTCCCACAACCAAAACAAGCTCTAGTCTCCCTATAGCATGGCCTACCCCCGTGCTTCTTACCACAAGTAGGATAGATCATATCTGAATTTTGGGTTGTCTTCTCTTTATTATGATTTCTAGTAGAGGCAGACCTTTTCTGTGCTTGATTACCATGAGCACCATCACTCCTATTCCTCTTCCTTTGTTGTTCCCTATATTGATGAAGCTCCTCATTATCCTTTTATGCAATAAGGGCTCTGTCCATAATCTCTGAATAGATGCCAAGTTTCAGAATAGATATCTTGTTTTTCAGGTAGGGCTTTAATCCATCCTAAAACTTTAATGCTTTTTCCTTCTCCGTAGCAATCAATTGTGGGGCAAAACATCACAACTTTGTAAATTTGGCCTCATACTGGGCCATAGTCATTTCTCCCTATTCCAAACGAACAAACTCTCCCACCTTTTGTCGCTCAACACTGTCAGAGAAGTACTTCTTGTAGAAAGCTTCCCTAAACTGTCTCCAAATTATAGGTCCCTGATCCTCCAAAAGCCTCTTGGTCATACGTCACCAATGATCTACTTCTTTGTTTAACATAAATGCTGCATAAGAGGCCTTTTACTGCTCAGAGCAATCTATGACATTAAAGAATTTCTCCATCTTAAGAATCCAAGCCTCTGCCTTTGATGGATCTGAAGTACTAGTTAAATAAGGAGGACCTAGTTTCTTAAAGTCATCAAAGGAGATACCCCTAGAAGATGAGGATTGTCCTTGACCATTAGTCTCAGCAGCTCTAGCTTGACGCTCAACCAAACCAACTAAAGTTCCGAGATACCTATAAAGCCTTTCTGCATTCATGGGAGGCAAACCCTCAAGTGGAGGAGGTACACCATCATTAGCTTGACTGTTTTGGGAAGATGTTGTTCTTCTTGGTGGCATGATCTCCTATAAAACATAAGGTATAGCTAAATTAGTCACTAAGAAACCAAGTAGACAATTTGGATTTATAAGGAAGAAAGAGTTTATATAAGATAAAGCTAAAACTTAAACTAATGCGTCACTCATCTATCGCCAAAGTAAACTAAAATAAGTTCCCAACAAGATCATAACCTAGTGCTCTGATACCACTCTATCACGCCCTAAAACCCACTCCAAGGGCATGACGGTCATTTCACACTTCAAGCCCAAAAGGTTAGAGTGGAAACAACACAAACAGTCATATTGTAATTGGAAATTACCAATTACCAAATTCCTTTTAAGAGTAGTAGAACAAAAATTCTAAAATCTCCAAATAACAATTTTTGAAACTAACACATCAAACCAAGTGTTGTTGTCCAAATAACTCCAAACTCAAATAATTCTAATGGAAAATAAATTTTAACATCTAACAATGCTCAAAATAAAGAGAATTTTGACGAAAGTCCTAGCAAGCTAATTTCCCCTCCTAACCGTCACTCCTCACCTGAACTGAGGGTACCTAAAAAGTTATCAACAAAGGGGGGAATGAGCTCAAAGTCCAATAAAGAATATTAATACAATTTCATGGATAAAATATTTTCAATTATACTTACAAATAGGAGATATAACATATACTCTATTTATAAAACTTTTGAATTAAACATGTTAATGCATTTAAACAGTTCAACAAACATTTTCATATATATAACAATCATTTCATATCCATTCCAAATCAAATACATTTCAACTGTTTTCACTCTGGTTATCAAATAGCAAATAGTGCCCATTTAAGTGGGACTTTACAAATAGGTGGCTAGCCTCAAATGTTCCTTCTAAGGTGGACGTAACCAAACACTACTAGTACTAGTAACTTCTAACCAAACCTCTAGAAGTTGGGGTTCAATTCAATTACATTTCCCACCACGACAATGTAAAGGCCAACTATTATATCCTATTGATAAGGGCCAAAAAGTCAAGGCCAAACAAACCAGAGTCAAATTCTTTATTTTATTTATTCCAACTTACAAAAATAGAAAATCCCCAAGTATTTCGATATAAACAAAATGAATGTTATAACACATTTTTCCATACAAAAATATGTTTGATTCATGCTTGAAAGCAAAGTTAACAATTACACATTTCAAACAACATATATATATATATGTATATATAAAAATTATTTTCCTTTGCAAAATCTGTATTAATTTCCCTTACTTCAAAAGAAGTCCTCAAAAACTTTGGAGAAAAATAATCCTGAAAAATCTACTCTTCACCTAACAAAGTATAAGAGAAATAACCATTACTATTTATTTAAAATTATAGGTTTGACAATCCTAAAATTTTAGGTATTCAAATTAATGTTTTTAATTATGAAAGATAATTTAATCTATTCCTATTTTAGAAAAATTAATAAATTTCTAATTCATATAAAACTTAAATTTTATTTTCAATTTATTTTCTTGGGACACAACATAATTTAATTAAATTATAATTTATTTTACTAATTAAATTCTATGCTATTTATTAACTTACACCCATCATTAGTATAATTATAATACCAAAAACTTTACTTCCTTTTATTTATAAATTTTATTCTCTCACTTTCAAGTTTTATTTATTTATTTATTTATTTTTTCACCAAACATAACCTACACACAACAACTCTTTATCATTGCTAATATAATAATATTATATATTAACCACCAAACACCATTCGTACACATCTTCCTTTATTATTAATATTATTTTTATTATTATTATTTTATTATTTTTATTTTTTTTCATCATACTCATTCTTTCCACACGCTCAACACCCAATCTTGCATATTATATATATATATTCCTAATATTTTCCAATCCCTTAAGCCACATATAATCATATATTTATTTACTCATTTAATTTTTTTGAAATTTCATTGCTTAGATCTATTCATCTAAGAAATTTTGAATTTCCCTATTTTCATCAATGGAACAACCTATATTCATAATTTCAATATTTTGACCTAAAAGTTTAAATAAATTAACCCTAGCCTAAATTGAAATCTTCCAAAGAATCTTTTTTTTTTTTTTTTTCATCTAAAAACTTAAGATTTCCCAATTTCCAAGAATAAACCAACCCATAATCTTAAATTTTCAATATTTTGATATTAAAACGATTTTAAAAAAAAGAGAGTAAACTAACCCTACTCTAAATTAAAAAGTTTTTAAAGAATATCTAGCGTGTTCAAAACTAATTAACGAATATAATATATTAATTTAGGGTTAGAATCTTAAATGGAAAAACCTAAACTTCAACTCTGAACCTCTAACCCTTGAGTTGTACGATCTCCAATTTTCTAATTTTGGTTGCTAGGGTTTTCTAAATGAAGAAGGCAATAGGAAATCTAATTTATACATAGGATTATTAATTGTAAAAGGACTCTTTCACTCTTAATGAGTTCAATTAATTAAATAATTACTTGTAATTTACTATTTTGCCCCTAGAGTAAATTTTGGGGTGTTACACTAAGTATGATACCTTTATCACTGCAATTAATTCACGCATAGATAGTTGTTTAGTCGATGAGATTGAATTGCTTTTGCTTGCTCAAGAAACACATATAGAGAATCACTCTAAAAGTTTTAATTTTGCCCAACCTAGTGCTAATGTGGAAATGATTGGCTAGAAGTCTCAACAAGGGAAGAAGAAATTTCTTAATGGTCGATTCTCAATTTTCATAAGAATATTAATCCTAGTAACCTACACTACAATCCCAACTTCTCTTGGAACTTCTTGAGTGATCAAGAAAACTTTTGTAGAGAAATTTTTTAGAATAGAAGTGATTTTGGTAAACAACTCTTTTAGTGGACGAAGTTACTAGAACTGTAACAAGCCTTAATGCCAACTGTGTGGAAGTTTGGCTATGTGGTTATGCAATGCTATTATAGATTTGATTATTCTTTTTAGGGACCATCCTAGTTCCAAGCTCAACAGAACTAATATATAGGGAACTCTCAAAGAGGACAACAACACAAAGGATCGCATATTACTCCATGTTTGCAATGCTTGAAATAATTAGTCATACTAATTGGAATCCTAATTCTAGAGCATCTAATCATATTACTCTTGATATTGCTAATCTCATGACAAAAGCTGACTATTTTGGACCAAATCATGTGCATATTGGAAATGGTATGGGTCTTACTATTAAACACATTGGTTAATTAAGTTTTCCCTCTTCTTGTTTTTCAGAAATACTATCTCTTAAACATTTACTCAATGTTCCTGAAATGACAAAGAATTTATTCAATGTGCCTAAGTTTGTACAAGATGGTAAATGTCTTTAACAAATTCCATCACATTCGTGCTTTGTCAATGATTAGGTCCCCAAAATTGTCCTTCCTTATGTATAGGATAAGGCATTCAAATGCACTTTTAAGAGTATTCCCTTTATATCAAAAAACTTAAGAGAAAAAGTGAGAGAAATAAAATAAAGAGAAAAAATAGAATAAAAGAAAAAAAATGAAGAAAAATAATTTCAATTACATTTAATTTTATTTCATATTGTCTATAAAAACCAAATGCGAGGAAATCATTTTGCTGCTTAACCTTTATTTTTTCTTTCCTTAATATTTTCTTGGATCCAAATATAGGATTAGTATTCTTATTTTTCTTTTCCGAACATACCCCTTTTTCATATTAATTATGGAGAAAAGTGTCTTGTAAAAATGAGAATTGATTTATTTACAAACACATTTATCTTCACAAATTTCAAACTATTTAAAAATTTATCTCAATATATCTCTCAAATCCCCCTGCCACCCCTCTTACACTATGGCAATTATTATCAAGTAGATCCCACATACACTAATTCTCCTACTTTCACTTTCTTTAGGATCCTAAGAAAACATATCTCGTCTTCTTTGAAGGTGATCATATGTTGCATATTTAGTAAGTTTAAAAAGAAATCATGTTGAATAAAATTATATTGAATTTATTTCATTTTTTTATTGCTAACCAAAAAAAAAAAAAAAAAAAAACTATTGACCATAAAAAATGACATATTGTTAATTTTGAGTGTATTAAACTAATTTTTAGACAAACTTTAAAATAAAAAAAATGCTTATTTTTGTTTGAAAATTTTAAATTAATGTTATTAAATAAATATTAAAATTAAGAAATGTTTATTCTTCATCTTCAAATTTAATTGTTTTATTTATAATTTGAAAACCATTTCATGATAAAAGGAACAAAAAGTGTAAAAAAAAAATAATAATCTCTTATTTAAAAAAATAATCAATACAAATTAATTTTCAATTTAAATTAATTTTTAATATAAAATTTAAGATCAAGAGAAGCATAATTTTTAATCCTTATTCAACTAAAAATAAGATAATATTTCTTTTTATGCTTATAGTTTTTACTTTAATTATTATAAATAGTAAAAACAATTTAATTTGGAAAAAAAAAATGATGGTATATCTACCTAAACGATTTTACATGTTATCATATTTTAATGAAAATAAAACATGTCCACCCGAGATCCTAACTCGAGATGGAAAGTAAGAGTAGGGTCAAAATAGGGTTTCATTCAAGATAAAAGACTTCTTATCCACTTAACAAGGAGATACCAGGTCATAGATTCTCTTACACTAAAATAGGTCATGCGAATTCTTTTCTCAATAAAATTATATTATTTTAAATTAATTAGACATTTACTATTGTTGGAGTTAGGTGGGTGTTTAAGTCGGGCTGACTTAACTCAATTTAACCAAATAAGAGATTAGGGGTGCAGTTTTTAGGAGTTGAAATTGTTAGAAATTACCTATAAACCACCTCAAGATCCAAAAGAAAGACCGAGAGAAAGAGAACACAAGTAAAAAAAGTAATCAAAAGCTTTTGTGCTGTGAAATAGAGTAGTTCTCAATTTTTGTATGGTTCCATTTATGACTTGGAACAAAGAGTTGAACGGTGAAATAACTATTTTTTTTTGGATCTTGGGAATTTCAAAAGGTGATTCAAAGTTTTTGTACAACTATCATAATAAATTTTTATTCTATATAAATTTGAATAAGATTAAAAAAGAAATTATATTTCACTTATTTTAAATTTATCTTAAAAATCAATTAGAATATTTTAATCTCCTATATTTCTTTTCTTTTTTCTTTTTTAATTTATAAAAGGAAATTAACAATGTATTTTTTTTTTCATAGTTTAATGAAAAATCTTTATAAATCAGTTGATAAATAAAAAATTAAATTTTAAGCCCAAAAGATAATTTTTTCCCTCCATTTTTCAGCTTATCTTCAAAAAATTAATAAGCTAGTTTTATTTTTATTGAATGTTTTAATTTTTTTTTTATAAATAAACACTTGTTTTTTATTTTTTATTTTTTATTTTTATAGCATAAATATAAATTTTCTAAGTAAATTAAAATGAGTATTTATTTATTTATTTATTCAAGTTTTTATAGTAAAATGTAAATTTTTATGAGAAAAAATTGATGTTTTCTTTTCCTAAATCATCGTTACATTACAAAAATCACGAAGTATGTCTAATGAATCAAACATGTATGACATGAGCGAGGGATCTTACTATTGAGAGGGTAAGATTTTAAGACATACGAGAGGTTGATGGAATCATTGAGTTCCAAATATTCAACTGAAAAGCGAGGAATCATATTGGGAATTAATAAGAGATGTATTAGTTTCTAAATATTTTCAAATTTATGAAAATAAATTTAATTTTAAAAAAGCAAGTTTCTATTTTCTATTTTTTTTCACAAGAATATTATATATATATACACGTATATCGTTGGCATTACAAAAGAAGTAGAGGAAGAAGAAGGCTATGCAGAAAATATTCTATATTTTTATTAATTTACAAATGAAAAGGATAAAAATATTTTATAATGATGGTAAACAACATGTTACAAGAACCTTTCAACTCACCAAAATAGCTAAATGACAGAAAAGGAGAATAACAAATTCTACGACAAACTCTTAGCATTATTACAAAAAACACCCTACTAGTCTAATACTCCCCTTCAAGATGAAGAATGAATGTTGTGAATTTCTATCTTGCAAAGTAAGAATGCAAATTGAGTTAGAAAGAGAGGCTTAGTCGACAAATGCTACTTAGTGTTGAGATGAAAGATGAAGAGTTTTTAAGCAACCGCTGTGGATATTTTCTCTTACAAAAAATGACAATCAATTTCTATGTGCTTCATTTTCTCGTGGAAAGCTAGATTGTCTGCTATATGCAAGAACTAATTATCACAAAATAAGACTATTAGGTTTGGATGATCAATGTGCAAGTCTCTAAAAAGAGAGAGTAACCACATTATTCCACATGTCTCAATTGACATAAACCTATACTCAACTTCAGGGGAGGACTTAGACGTTATGTGTTGTTACTTTGATTTCCAAGACATTGAGGAGTCTCTAATAAACACATAGAAGATACTAATAGATTTTCTATTATTTGGAAAAGAAGCCTAATTAAAATCTATAAATCCTTTCAAATCAACTAATGATGTGCATAAATGAAAAGAAAAGGCCTTGTCCTACATTTACTCGACATATTGAAGTGCATAGTGAATTGCTTGCAAATGAGGTGTCTATGGCTTTGCAAGAAACAGAATTAGGTGATTCACAAAGTAAGATAGATTAGATCTGGTCTTGTTATAGTGAGATCCAAGACCTTTCCAATCGTTTGATTGTATTGAGATGTGTAATTAAGTAATTTTCCTTCGTTTGATGAGAGTTTTGCATTCAAATTCATAGGAGTTTTTCTTGTTTTACACCCAAGATAATTTATGTTTAATAAAAGTTGCAAAACATAACCTTGTTGGCTAAGAGAAAGTCACTTATTGGATCTAACTACTTCAAGCCCTAAAAAGTATTTCAATTTTCCTAAATCCTTATGCTTAAAATAGCTATGAATTTTTTTTTTCTTTTTTTTGAGTCTCTACTTCTTTTGGATCATTGTTTGCTATAACAATGTTGTTAATATAAACTAACTAAGCAATGAATGAATTACCAATCAACTTGATGAACAATGATTTGTTTGCAGTAGATTGTTTAAATCCTTTACCAATCAACACACTAGAAAATTTAGAGAATCGTTGTCGTGAGGCTTGCTTCAACCTATAAAGTGATTTATGAAGCTTATAGATAGTATAAATAGGTAGGGACTCCCCCTAGCTCATAGTGATAACTAGGAGGCAAAGATAATAAACTTTGTCCATGAGATCATTGTGGAAAAAACATTATTCACATCAACTTGAGTGAGAATCCACCCATAAATTGCTGTCAAGGCAAGAAGAACCTTAATGGTCACCAACTTAGCTATAGGGGAAAAAGTGTGATTGATGAGGTAAACTAAAGTGAGGACACAATCACCCCAATAGGTTAGGGGAATATTAGGTTGGAAATGGAGTGCTCTTGCAACATTAAGTATAACTTGATGCTTTTGTTCAACTATAGAGTTCTTTTATGGTGTGTCAATACAAAAGTGTAAGGGAAGGATGCATTTAGCATGGAAAAATTTAGGAAAGGACAACTCAGGAACATGGTTAGAATGAACAGGTTTAATTTGGGTAGCAAATTGAGTTTGAATTGCTGAGTAAAAATTAAGAAAAATAGACGTGACATCAGATTTAGCATGCAAATGATAGGCCCAAGTCAAACATGTGCAATCATCGACAATAGTGAGAAAATATCGATAACCTTCAGTAGTGGGGGAGTAAATAGTCCCCATATATCATAGTGAATTAATTGAAACAGTAAATCATATAAAAAAATTAGAAGAAATAAAAGGTAAATGACATTGTTTTGCCAAATGACAAATTGAATAATGAGACGGATGATTAGAAATATGTGAAATCTGTAATTCATTTTGCAATTTATGAAGTTTAACATAAGAAGGATGTCCCAAATGATAATGCCAAAGTTTGTTTGAAGACAAATAAACAATTTACAATTAGCAAAAACATGAAAAAATAGGAAGAAAATGGGTCGAGTCCAAAAGATAGAGGTTATCGTGACTTCTATCCATCCCAATCATTTTGCCCTGTGAATGGTCCTGGAACACACAAGATTCAAAAAGGAAATTAATGGAGTAGTGGTGGATTGTATAAGTGTACTAATGGATAGATGATTAAAATGAAATTATGGAGCAAATAAAACATTGTCAATAGTGAGATGATCAGATAATGTCACAAAACCTATTTGACTAATAGGAATACTGTCCATTAGGTAGAGTAACAAACGAATTACTTGTTGAAACAAAAGGTTTGAAAGAAGCTAAGGAACAAAAAATATGGTGTGTAGCACCTATATCCAAAATCCACAAGGAAGAAAGAATAGAAAAAGAAGGTGAAGTGGAAAAAAGAAAAAAGAAAAGATACCATTGAAGCTAGAAATGGATGGTTCAGGCGCTATATGGTTATGAAAAAGCATGAGAGTTGTGTTGGATCTGCAAACTTAAAAGGGAAATGGGCTACTAGCACTGAGTTGGAGTTAGAGTACCCAGAGGAGAATAAAGCAAGCCAGTACTAGATCCTTCAACAACGATAAAAGCAACTTGATTCACTTGAGCCTTCGGTTGAGATTTAGATTTGAACTAGTAACCATGGAGTTTGTAGTGTTTGTCGACAATGTGACCCTATAAACCATAATGAGAACAAGAAGGACGGTTTCACTTGGGCTTAGGCTTGAAATTAGCTTATGAAGCATTGACAAATGTAAGAAGTATTTCATTAAACACTAGAGGATCTGAAGGAGACATCCCATGGATCATAGCACATTGTCTCTCTTCTTGAACAACCAACGCAAAGACTTTAGCATTCAGAGGCCAAGGACCCATCATCAAGATTTGAGCACAAGTCTGAGCATAGGACTCATTTAAACCCATCAGAAATTGAAGGAAATCCATCCAAGGTCGCATACCACCACAGCGACAAAGAGGAACAGGCTGGAAGTCCTTAAGCTCATCCTAGACAATTTTCAGCTGACTATAATAAGTGTTAGCATTAAGAGAGCCTTGATGTAGAGCAACGAAATGTTTCTTAATCTAACTATTGCTCTAATTGAAATGATTGGAAAGATTAAACCAGGTCTCAAAGGCAGTATCAATGTATAAAAACTATCAACAATTTCCCTAGCTACAACAGGATCCAGGAATTACCATACTATTGTAAGCGAAGAATATCGCCATCAACGAACATAATCTTGTTCTTGGCTATTAGAGCCACAAGCATAGCACGACTCCAAGTGTTGTAATTAGAGCCAATGAGATGATGGGAGACAAGAACCAAACCAGGGTGATCCTAATTGGGAAGAAAATAGGGGCTATACTAGAATCTTCCATTGGTGTTGGCATAGAAGGTTCGACAATGCTACGGGTGTTGTTGTTGTGACCTCCATGAGTCATCAAACAGAAAAATATGTTGTAATACTATATAAAAGAAGGGAGAACCTTCCAGCCAAACAAAAGAGCTAAACAAAGAAAAGGAGAATAGGAAATTCTGTTATGAACTCTTAGCATTATTACAAAAAATACCCCATTATTCTAATGGTTGGAAATGTCACTTTAGATGGTAGGATATTTCCCACATTTTGTAACAACTATAATCAATCCACAGAATTTCATTATTTTAATATTATAATAATAATATTCAAAAAACTTTTTAGGTGTTCTTTTATTATTCGACTTTTCCCATTTATGTTTTATTCTTATTATAAAATATTTAAAATAATTTATTTATTTATTACTTTAGAAGAACAACTCTCTCTATATATATAACATGATAAGGATCCAGTTAACATATTCAATGGAATTTGGAGTCTTCATTATAATGGCAAGTTCATCAACACAAATTTACTAGCAAGCTTTTTTTTATTGCTCCAGATATATTCAACTTAACAAACCACTAAATTATTAATTAACTTAAAAATCTGCTTTGATGCTATTTCCTCACCAATTAGTTTCTATTTAAATTACATAACATGGGAAATGATCCACCTAATTAATACATTAAATGTAATTTGGAAAATTTATCATTAAGTTTTTTATTGCTCCAGATATATCCTACTTAATAAGCTTCTAAATTAAACAACTTTAGTTTGGCATGGCAAAATATTAATTAACTTAAAAATCTGCTTTGATGGTATTTCCTTTTAATAATATGTTTTCGCTTATAGCCTTGTAAGATATTGGTTGTCAAAAAGAATGAAAACCACAAAGCCTTGTATATATAAATGAAAGAAACTAAGCATCAATTCACTCCCGGAAAGAAGATTACAACCATGGTTCCATTCAGTAGATGCTTGTTTTCATTTGTGCTGCTTGTGTTTCTTGTTCGTTGGTGTGATGGTGCGCTTATAGAAAAGAAAGTGCATCTAAGGATCATCAATGACTTGGGCAATGGCTCAGATCTTAACCTCCACTGTAAATCCAAAGATGATGACCTTGGGGTTCATGTCCTTGCCCCTCATCAATTCTTTGAATTTAGTTTCCGACCAAACTTTTGGGTTACTACGTTATACTTCTGTAGGTTCTGGTGGGGAGATGAATCCCATTGGTTTGACATATACGTTGAGAGGAGGGATGTGGGCCGATGTAACAAGAAGTGCTGGTGGACGGTAGCTGCAGTTGGTCCTTGTTTACTGGATGCAAGAGTTCAACGATACACTCTTTGCGAAAACTGGAAGGACCAACAGCCTGAGGGTTCAAGTCAAGTAGCGACTGGAAACGACATAGCTAGAATGTACAATGACACCAAACATTTGGAGGGCAATGAGAAAGAGGGAAATGATATCATCATTTATTAATTGTTACTTGCCCTATGTATGGTGAAAATAACTCCATGTAGATAAATTTCCTTAATAATATCTACATGCTCAAGAAAATCATTGTCTATTTTTTATTTTTTAAGTCTGCCATCAATTTTTTTTTTTTTTTTTTTGTTTAGAGAAGTGAAAATCTAGATGAGAAACATTTGTCAAGGCTATTTGTCATAATAACATTTTCTTATGTCAACATTTTCTAACATTCAAACCATATGTCATAATCACACAATCCGAATCAAAATTTTATTAAAAACGATTTTCATCTTAACCATCACCTCAACTTAAAAGTACTGAAAAATATTCAACAAAAAGGAATGAGCTTAAAACTCAAGAATGAATATTGATGTAGTTTCATGCATACATTTTTTAAAAATATAATAAGGAGATATAATTAACAATAATTTTCATAAAAACCCTTGAAGTTTTAACATGTTAAAACGTGGACTATTAACAATTTCATATCAAATTAAAATAAAATTATTTTAAAATATTTTTACTCTAACTATCAAATAATAAATAGTGTCCAATTAGGTGTAACTTTATAAATGGGTAATTAGTCAAATTTATTTCTTTTTAAGGTGGACAATATATATATAGATATATTTGGATATGAATACAAATGAGGACATATAATTTAACAATAATTTTTATAAAAATTTTGGAAGTTCGAACATGTTAGAACATGCAATATTTTCAATTAAAATTATTTATGTCAATAGCAATTTTATATCAAATCAAATCAAATTATTTTAAAATATTTTTACTTGGGCTATTGAATAATGAATGGTGCCTGATTAAATAGGACTTTAGAAATGATTGACTAATCTCAAATTTATTTCTTTTTAAGGTGAATAGAATCAATGTCTATTAGTACTAGTAACCTCTAACCAAACCCTTAGAGGTTGAGATTCATTGTAATCACATTTCCTACCAAAGGAGTGTAAAGGTCAACAAGAAATCCCTTGTTGACTAGGGCCAAGCAAATTAGAGTCAAACAATTTTATTCCATTATATCAAAACTTACAAAAAACATATTTGCATATTTTTTTATTTTAAACAATCAAGATGATCTAACATATTGTTTATATAAAAATGTATTTGATCTATGTAGCGAAACAAAAATGTCATTTTATATAATTTCAAAGCAACATAAAACAAGAAATATTTTCTTTTACAACATCTATATTAATTTTCCATACCTCAAAAAATCACTCACAATCTTGAAAATTTTAAATCTTAAAGAACCTACTCCTCACCTAACGTATCATAATTCAAAAGCTACTATTACTACTAACTATTTATCTAAGGTTACAAATTTTAGCATTCATAATAATATTTTGTGTTAAAATTATCATTTTTTATATTTCATTATTATTATCAATTGATTTTAATTTAATTAATTAGTTTTCTAAATTCCTAATTTATGTAAAACTCTTGTTCATAGAATTTGTTTCTAAAATTCTTTCATTTTTTCTTATTTAACATCAATTGTTATATATGTTGTACAATTGATAAGGCAAATATCTTGAAAGAAATCTATATTAAACACTTGTTATTATATGTACACAACTACTAAATACGACATATGCATGTATTAAAAGAGTGATTTAGCTTTCTTCATAATATTAAATGTACAATTTCAGAGATTTCAACCTCCACAACTAAAAAAATAAAATAAAATATTGAGGATACAATAAAATCAAATTTGAATCATAGCAAATTAAGAATTTCAATGATTCAAAAAGGAAATATGTGGATATTTCCTTCATAACTCTTGGTTACATATAAAATTTATATAGTTTCAAACTATAAATTATACAGTATTTTTTATAAGAATATATACAATAATAATAATTTCAAGCTATAAAAATTTATCATATGTTTATAATTCTTCATAGTCATAGGTTGAGAGAATTTGTATCTTTATATAATTTCATATATATTGTTTAATCAAAATTGTATAAAAAAAACTAAATTAAGTATAGAAGTTATACTAAAATTTCATAATATTAACTAATAATAAAAGTTAAAGAGACCAATTTTGTCATAAGATCTGGTTATGAAAATTTTTTATTATAATGAAATGAAAAAATTGCATATTAATTATAAAAAAGAAAATTGCGATATATAACTTCTAGGCATACAATATAACTAAAAATTATTTGTATACCTTATCAAATACAAAATATTAATTTTTTTTACTATTAAAATATGTAAACCATATCTACATGTTTGTTTTCATATATAGTTTCAGGCCATATGAAATAATAAGATGTAAAAATATAAATTACATAACTTCAACTATAAAATATTTTTCATATAAATATGAATTTCAAAAAATTGTACAACAAGTCATAGAAGCCCCCAAAAGAACATAAATGTCTAAAACAAATTTAATTAACAATAAAAGAAATCTCCTAGATAATGTTTTAGATTTTTTTAAATAAAAATAAAATAAAATAAATCTTATCCAATAATAGATCTTAATCTTCTAATGGTTTAGATTCATTATATTCATAATATAAATGATAATAAATAAAAGAAGTTGTGATAATAAATAAAAGAAATCATGTACCATTAAAAATAAATAAATAAATAAATAAATCTTAACTAGAGTAAGCATGATTGAAAAAAAAAAAAAAAGAGTCATGACTTAAATGGGTAAACAAAATTAAACCCAACAAGAAAATGAACCTTTTTTTAATTTTTTTTTATTCTGCTAAAGTTTCTAGCTAATATGAACATTATTAATATTCTCGTATTCATAACTTCTAGTTATGACTAATGATAATAATATATAGCTTCTGGCTATATATAATAACACAATATTTTTATATAACTCTTCATTTTTTTTTTCATAACTTTTTATTATTAATAATAATAATTACATAACTTTTGACTATGTATGAATACAATATTTTTTCATATAGCTTTTGCCTATATGACTTTTAACATTTAGCTTCTCGCGATGTATAAACGTAATATTTTCATATAACTTTTAATTATTTGACTTTTTACATAACTTCGAGATATGAATAATTAAAATTTAGGTAATCAAATCTTATAATTAAGCTAATGCATAATTATAAAGATTACATAAAAGAGAACTATATTGCTACATACCTTTTCACAATATTTCATGTAGAAGTCTAGAAAAGAGGTTAATGAATGATGTTTCAAACCATTGGTTAGAGTTTTGTGTTGATAGTGTATTGTAAAATAAAAGAATTGGAAGAAGAAACAAGAAGAGAATAAATGGGAATGTTGAGAGAAAAATACAATATAATTTTATTAACAAGTCTCCTTCATTTATAGAGAGTTAAGAAGAGATTTATATCAATATAAATGATCATTCAGAAGTCCTCATAATCCAATAGGTTCTCATGTTTTATAACAAAAAAAAAATTATTGATTTTAATTCACTTAGAAAATTTATATTTATGCTTCTACTTCTAGTAATGGAAATAAAAAGGAAAATGTTTAATTTTTTAAAATTTTTAAATATTAAATAAAAAACAATGGTTTATTATTATTATTATTATTATTATTATTATTATTATTATTATTATTATTATTATTATAAGCTTAAAAATGGAAGAAAAAAAAATCTTTTGACTTAAAATTTAACTTTTTCAATTGTCTACTGATTTACATAAAATTTTCATTTAAAAAATGTGAAATACGGAAAACTATATTGTTAATTTCCTTTTTTTTTTTAAAAAAAAGAAAATTAAAATATTTTAATTGATTTTTAAGATAAAATTTAAAACTAAGTGAAATATAATTTCTGCTTTTAATCTTCTTGAAATTTATGTACAACTAATATCAATAATGATAGTAAAATTTATCTTTTTATTCCTTATCCATGTAAATATCTAATTTAAAGTAGTAAAACTTTTTTTAGAAAAGAATTGATTTAACATATTTTCGCATTAAAGAATCTATTACATGTTATCTCACCCTTTTTTAATAGATAAGAAGTCTTTTGTTTTGAATGGAAGACTATCTTGACCTCTTACCTTCCTTCTTGAGTTAGGATACTTTGTAACATGGGTGGAGATATTTTATTTTTCTTAAAATATGTTAATATGTAACAATATCATTTATGATGATATGAGTGAAAGTAGGAGAATCAATAAATCTTGGAGTCTACTAGGTAATAACTGTGATAATGAATAGGAATTTTAGGAAAACTTTTGAGAAGTAATATCATAGTGTATAAATTTGTAAATATTTTGAAATTTGTGAAGATAAATATGTTTGTTAATAAATAAATTCTCATTTTTTATTTTTTTTATTTTTTAGATTTAGATAGGGAATCATAGGAAATTTCTTTATAATTAATATTAAAACGTATTTTTGGAAAATTAAAATCTACAAATATTAATTCTATATTTGGGCCAAGAAAATAATAAGGAAGAAAAAAAAATGTTTAGGAACACAATTTCTCATATTTAGTTTTATTACAAACAATATGAATAAAAATAAAATTAGTTAGAAATTTATATATTTTCATATTATATAATTTTTATATAAAAAAGGTAAAATAAATTAAATGAGTTTGGAGTAACATATAAAAATAATTAATTAATTTTATTTTTTTTTTCCATTTTTTTTTTCATCTATTTTTCCTTTATATTTATTTTCTCTTACATTTTCTAAATTTTACAGAATCCAAACAAAGCCTAATAACTCTTCAAACTCATATATCCATGCCATGGATAAAAATATGACCCTCTTTAAAATATTTTCTACCGAAAATCCCCTTCTAAAACTTTCATAGTCCCTAATAAGCCAAAAAGCCCCCCAATTGTTGATGATGTTGTTTCAATTCACAACAATTCATTTCCTATTATTTTGTGTTGCATTTTCATTATCCCTAAGCATTCTTCCAACTCACCTTCTATGTCTCCCCCTTCTTCATGCAAGAGAAGACCAATGCCCATCTCTTGTTTGTAAAGTTATATAGAATTAATTGTAAAAAAAAAATATCTTTTTCCATTTCTTTTTGTTTATTTAATTGCTTTTATGTGGTTATGTTGGATATATTTAAAACTTAAATGGATTATTGAGTTATAAGGTTATTTTTGCTCATGGCAATTTATTCGTTATGAATCCACGAAGACATAACATGACATTATCTTTATTAGTTAGTCATTCATGTATAGCAATCATTAATAAAGGGATTTAAGACTCAAAGGGTTGTACAACTACTATAAATGAGGGAGTAAGCAGTTGTTTGAGTGGGTGTTTGATATGTTGTCTAGAATGCCTAGAGTGCTTCTCCTACTTATTCATGCCAATCTCTTTTTCATTCATCAATTATTTTCTTCAATAAGTTGTAAAAGGTCTTGTTAAGTGTTTCTGTAATACCGTTGACTAGTACATTATACATTAATGAATTATTTTGTTTGAAATAAAATCTCTCATGGAGGCTATTCATCAATTTTTTGTAGAAAAGTTGATCAAATCAAATTGTGCAATTTTAGCTTTCAAACCTCCAACCATGTGGTGCAATTTTAGCTTTAAAAAAACACCCGGTGAGTCGGGTGTCAAACACCAGGGAAGTGATCTTTGTGATGGAATGCAATGCATGTTTGTGATGAAAGAAAAAGAAAAAAAAGTGTGCGTGTGTGATGATTGTAGACAACAAAAAATGAAAAAAAGAGAGAATGTATGCATTTGATGACAGTAAGTGTTGGGGAAAAAAAAAAGGGAAGAAGGAATTAAGTGCACGACTATAACATGCGAAAGTGAAAAAAAAAATACTACAATAATAAAAATAATAATAATTGAAGAAGGCATAGGATGGTGGTGGTTGTACATTGAACTACAGTACATGGTTTTGGTTGTAAAAACTTTTTGGAAAGATAATATAATATTATAATAATTGTAGTAGTAGTAAGAAGAGATATTTATTTAAATAAAAGGAATAGGTTTTGTCACTATTGACATTGCAATTCCATGTGAATGATATTTTGTATTATGCTAGATCTAAAAAAATCTTGCAAGACCAATTTGGTCTATCGGGGTAGATAATGATCAATCAACTCATTATAAAGTCATATGGAGTTACATTATAAAACTAGCTAGAAGAAGTTTTTATCTAGTAACTAGTTTATCTATACCCTTGAAAGATAGTATGACATGTTGTGCAAACTATCATTTTGATGAAACAATTTTCTCGCCTTTAGGGGTGGGGAAAGCTAATTCCAGAAGAACGATGTGAAAATTCTTAGAAAGCTTTTTTGTATGATATAAATGAATATGATTTAATATCCTTATAAAGGATGATTAACTAGCTACCAAATAACTAGTAATACAACAAATAAATCTAAAACACACCTGAAGTGTGATAAATTTATGTCCTAATATGACAAGAAGTTAGGTTAATAATAAATAAATCTAAGGTATGCCTGAAGTGCGGAAGACTTGTTGGCTCAAATAACCTAATTCCTTAGAAGTGGAAAACACAAGAAAAATAGTTGAAGACTTGATACTCTTGAAGAGACTACAAAATGACTGATTAGTTCCAAATAACCCTCAAAGAGACACAAATGTAACAAATAACCTCTAGAGAGGCATATATTGAATAAGTAGTCATTGACGAGGTGCAAATTGAATGAATAACCCCCAATGAGGCATTGATATCTAAAGAGATTGCTATTAGTTATGTACATAATATGAGAAAAAAATATATCAAAATAATGTTATCATTAACAATGCATCTATCTT
Organism: Vitis rotundifolia; assembly: GCA_030254885.1. Taxonomy (NCBI): domain Eukaryota; kingdom Viridiplantae; phylum Streptophyta; class Magnoliopsida; order Vitales; family Vitaceae; genus Vitis; species Vitis rotundifolia. The sequence goes on from CM058169.1 coordinate 9,722,051, forward strand.
ATTTTCAAATGGCCTTTGATATCATGAAGAATTATAAAGATTCCAAATCATGAATTGTACAAGAATGTCAACATAAAAAATAAATGGCCAAAATGGAATATGCAATACAAAAAAGCTAAACTTATTAGCCAAATAAGAAGCATTTGGACTTGTAGTCTAGATGCTAGAAGATGTCAAACTTATTGAATGGACCTAAAATCTAACGTATGAAGTCATAAAAATTGTTTAATGCCAATGAGTTATTATACAATAGTGTATTTAAGACAGTACAAAAATTTATAGCATAAAATTTCTTGTAAAAACCTTATATCAACTCTTGTAATGACTCAATCATATTCTTAATTATCAAAATTGATTGTCCCTTAAGGACTTAACATTATACTGTATAATGTATATGGATTGATAGATATGTTAAAATCCCTAAAGGATTCAAAATATATAAAGCAACTAAGTCCTTGAAGGATTTAAAATGTTAAAACAAATAAATCCCTAAAAGATGTAAGATGCTTTAGCATATAATGTGAAACTTTGTAGCATGTATTCAACAAGCTACAAAGATCCTTGTAGTGATTAAACAATCCAAATGCATGTGATACAATCGCCTCAATGAATATTTATTGAGGGAAGAATATATGTATAATCTTATTTGCCCATTTATATTTATCAGGAAATCAACAATTGGATTTGCATTTGTCACTGTATGTTAAAGATTTGAATCTTGTTGGATTTGCCATTAAAATATATGATTATTAAAATCTAAATGACTTTAAAAAAAAAAAATCTTATTTTACCTTAATAATTAAAATTTAAATATATTTAATAAAATTAGAAATACTAATAATTTAATAAATCTTTGTGTTATTTTTATTATAATTTTAACTATTAATATTAATGATAAAATGATGAAATATATCTAAAATTTTAATAATTTATATTTTTTCAAATTTCTAATAATTATTTTTAATTTTAATAATATATAAATTATATATTTATGATGTCATTAGTTTGATCGTGATTCAACCCTTCGATAATTAAATCATGGACTGGTAACTTTTTCGATTGAATGACTTGTCCAATTTTAAAAACATTACCTTTTCTTGATCATAAAACCAAGAAACAACTTATTGACCAAATGAATTAAGTATTTCAATTAATTTCTATTTAACTTTGATAACATGATGATCCACTTGATTAACATATTAAATGTCATTGGGAGGCTTTGTTATATTGGCAAGTATAAAAAGAAAATTTTTATCATCAAGATTTTTATTGCTCCAGATGTATCCTACTTAATAAACCTCTAAATTAAACAACTTTAGTTTGGCATGGTAAAATATTAACTTAAAAATATGCTTTGATGGCATTTCCTTTTAATTATATGTTTCCTCTTATAGCCTTGGAAGATATTGGTTGTCAAAAAGCATGATAACCACAAAGCCTTGTATATATAAATGAAAGAAACTAAGCATCAATTCACTCCCGCAAAGAAGATTACAACCATGTTTCCATTCAGTAGATGTTTGTTTTCAGTTGTGCTGTTTGTGTTTCTTCTTCGTTTGTGTGATGGTGCGTTTATAGAAAAGAAAGTGCATCTACGGATCACCAATGACTTGGGCAATGGCTTGGATCTAAACCTCCACTGTAAATCCCAGGATGATGACCTTGGGGCTCATGTCCTTGCCCCTCATCAATTCTTTGAATTCAGTTTCCGACCAAACTTTTGGGCTACTACGTTATACTTCTGTAGGTTCTGGTGGGGAGGCGAGTCCCATTGGTTTGACATATACGTTCAGAACAGGGATATCGAACGATGCAACAAGAAGTGCTGGTGGATGATAGATCCAACTGGTCCTTGTTTACTGAATGATAAAGTTAAACGATACACTTATTGCGAAAACTGGAATGACCAACAGATTCAGGGTTCAAGCCAAATAGGGACAGGAAACAGCACAGCTAGAATGTCCAATGACTCTGAATATTTGGAAGGCAATGAGAAAAGAGGGAAATGATGTCATCATTGTTACCTGCTCTATGTATGGTGAAAATAACTTGATGTAGATGATTTTCCTTAATAACATCTACAGGGCTCAAGAAAATCATTGTCTGTTTTTACTTTTTGTCTTTTTTCTTTTTAAAGTCTGCCATCAATTTTTTATTTAAAGAAGTGAAAGTCTAGGTGAGAAACATTTGTTAAGGCTACTTGTCATAATAACATTTTCTAACATTCAAACAATATGTCATAATAACAAAATCTTAGTGAAGAACAGTTTTCATCCCAACCATCACTTTCTTGTGAATTAAGAGTATTTTAAAAATATTCAATAAAGGGAATGGGCTCAAAACCTAATAAAAAGCTTTAATGCAGTTTCATAGATAAAAGTTTTTTAGATACAAATACAAATAAGGGGGTATAATTTAACAATAATTTTCATAAAAACCATTAAAATTTGAACATGTTAAAACATACAACATTTTTAATTAATATTGTTTATGTCAATAACAATTTCATATCAAATCAAAATCAAAGTTTAATTACTAAATATGTAACAGGATCCAAAAGGAAATGGAAAAATTTTAATTATTTACTTGATTATATTTTTATGCTATATTTTGTTACGTGTTCTAGCATAGAATAATATATTTTGGTATTCTTAATTGAAATTCAATTTTCATGTACTTTTCAAAATTAGAAAGCTTATTTAAATTGGAATATAGATGGTTAGAAATTTTTTTTATGAAATAGATAAGTTGGAAAAAGATTAAGAACTCTCTTTCCTTTTAAAATTAGTTTTTAGAGATTTAATTTTATTTAAAATCTTCTCTTTTTAAGAGCGGGAAAAGTATGTTTTGATGGACCCATTTGGTAATAATAACGTTTTCGGAACCCAACTTTTTATAACCTAGGATATGCCCACTGTTTAGAAAAATATTAAGGGAAACATGCACTCTGGTCTGAGGTGTTATTTCATACTGAAAATACCCCTCCATGCATCCCTGTCAGCAACCATCACCCGTGTCCATGTCACCCGAAAGTTGTGCATTTAATAAACACGAAAATCTAAAAGTTAAAAGTTAACAAATTTGCAAAACCCACAGAACACCCGACTTGATAAACTTTGAAATTTGGGGAAGCTCTCTATCACTTCCTCTCATTTTGCCCTAACCCGATCTGCATTTTCATAACTCTCTGTCACTTCCTCTCATTTCGTCTCATTTTGGCCTAACCCTAGTGTCTCTTTTCACGAGCTGACCACCCAAACTCGATAGCCATCGTCTGAAAACCTTCAACGAAGCCAAAGTTGAGCCATATCTTCATATTTCTTCATCAAAGGTGGAATATTTTTAAGGTTTTTGGAAACCGAAGTGGAACTTCCTCTTCCTTTGGATTAATCGCAGGTGAGTTTTCCATTTAAGGATTCGTTTTGCTGTTGAGAAAATATTGGGGCCGAAGGTCTTATATTTTGTGGTTTGTTGTATTTTTATTCATCTTGGCATGAATGAAAGGTTGTTTTGCATTGTTCACAACCCTGTGATTTAGAATATTTGGGATTTTTTTTTTTTTTTATATCTAAAATTTTAATGTTTACAGGACGGCTGTTTTGGGGAATCATTGAAGAAAAAAAATTTGAGAACCTCCAGTGTTTGAAATATCGAGAAATATTTCAGTATTATATCGGTATTTTTTACCATATTTTCGGGAAATTTCCCGATATTTCCTACCACCCCAGCCCACGCAGGATGCAAAATCTGTCCAATTTTATGATTATCCTTCATCTATGAAGCTGACCAAATATGGTTGGGAGAGGCCTTGCTGGTTCTGGTTTTAGTCTGAGATGTCTGTGTTATATTCTCTCCTCTGATTCAGAATTTTTTTCTTTCTTTTTTGGTTTTTCTTGAGGGTTTGAGTCTACGAATAATGATGCTGATCAATGCATTTTTCCTACAATTTTAGTTGCCTCCTTCAAATGCCTAAAAGATTTATTTGAATACAATTTTTTAGGGGCAAATTTATGTTGTTCAATTCAAATGCATTGCTGCTTGTCTGCTCTGACCAGTGTTTATCTGCTTTAGTGAAAATAAGCACCTGTGAGGAAGGTCAATGATTTATTGGCTTGCCTCTTCAATTTCAAAATCCTCCTTTCCATATAATGTGGATCATTCTTAACAAAAGCAAAAATGTTCAAACTAGAAAAACAACCAGTGTATGTTCAGTGGCTATCTGCATTTATTTGTTTCATAGCATATCTAACTTTCTCTGTCTCTCTCTCTCTCTCTCTCTCTCTCTCACTCACTCTATCTCTCTCAAGCAAGTGCTCATGCATGAAACCATGGTTTTATGCATTTCTATTGGTGAGTTTCTTTAATTGTTTAATTATTTAATCTGGGAGAATCTCTCACTTCGACGCTCACGCATGCATGCTTGCATGAATAGATACACAAATTTTTATGGATGTTTTATGGTGAGGTTTTTTTAATTGGAAGCTAAAGCTCCCTTTTTTGTTTTTCTGTAGAATTTGATTTAATGAAGATTCATATGTTATAATCTGGTAGTGCCATTTCATATAGGTATGCTTCTATTTTCCTGTGCTTATACATTGATGAGCAAGAAAATGTTATATTAATATATTCTATATTGACATGAGGATTAAGATCAATGATATTCTGTGCTATCCTCAATGTATTCAGGGGAATACTTGAGTTTAGGTTCAACTATCAGAACCTCTTTCTGGAACTTTATATTGTTGTGAATTTGCCCTAAACTTTTGGGTTTTGCAGGCAAAAAAGTTCTGAGTCAGCCCTCAGATTGGAACCTGGTTACCTTGGAGCTGCATTAGCAGAGCTCCATGTCATGGAGGGCCGAACTGGGGATGCTATATCTCTGCTTGAGAGATATCTCAAGGACTGGGCGGACGATTCTCTTCATGTCAAGTTGGCTCAAGTATTTGCTGCTACAAATATGCTGCAAGATGCCTTGTCACATTATCAGTCTGCATTGAGGTTAACCCTTATCCACATTATCAGTCTGCATTGAGGTTAAACCTTATCCACATTATCAGTCTGCATTGAGGTTAAACCTTATCCAAGATGTATTTCAATTTTCTGTCTTGCTCAACATGTGCAGTCCACGCCTGAGTTTTTCCTTTTGGCCTGAATCCTTTGCAATATGTTACCATGCCTTCAACAGAAAGTTAGAAACGGAATATTAAAACAAAATGTTTGTTTCTCATGCCCTCACCCTAAATAGGTATTATTGTTCTTTTATTGCATTCTAGGATAAATGCACAGAATGAAGCTGCCAAAAAAGGATTAGAGCGCTTGGAGAAACAGATGAAGGTTTGTTAGACACAATTTTCTCAAGTTTTGTGGTTTCCCACTTTTTTTTTTCTTGAAATATGGTGTTGTAATTAAGTCCCAAAAAAATTGGTAGTAATTCAAAGCTTTGAAGGAAAAACTTGCATTTGCAGATAAGTCAAACAATTGAATTGCGCCTGGATCTAAACTGGTGAATTTTTTTGTTTTATTTGTTTAGGGAGTGGATCCTGATGCACCTGAAGAAGATGAAGAGAATGAAGTTGAGGATGCTGATGGAGACCAGGAAGAGGCAGAGCTTTTGTGAGGAACAGATAAAGGAGGCCTTTATGAAATTTGACAAAATGAGGGAGTTACACGTCTTTGTTGATTGCTTTGTTGTGACCACTGCCCCATTGCCAGGACAACTAGGGCGATTCCCACTCCTGAAAGCTGGGCTATCAATCTCCCTGTCTGCCATATCCACCTTGTCAGAGAATCCAAAACAAGAACTTGTGCTATTAAAATTTTATCAAATTTTTCGTGATGTCATTGAATGCATTGTAAGGAGCAAATAATGGTATTAAGTGATCATCGGATGGATCACTTGTTTTTAATTGAAAAGGTACAAAGTTGTTCTTAGTATTTGGGTAAACAATGAGTAACTTAGGAAGTCATTGCTCCAACATTAGTTCCAAAATGGATCATCTAAATTACATCCACTTAGCCCTACAAAGATTAAATTCATTGAACAAATAGGCAATGTTACAAAATACAACTGACGGATAATGGATTGGTATGTAGTTACATTTACAGCTACATCATCATCCAGAGATTTACAATACAGGCATGGAAGCAAATTTATTACATCTGAGCAACCATGTATGTAGATTCAGAATATATGAATATGTACACAAGATCGAGTTCCTTAGGTTCATGCAAAATGTTTTTGATACTACTACACGTGGAAAGGTTTTCTGGGTGTTGGTGCTCTATTCACCATGGACTGCAACCTTTGTTTGAGATGGAAAACTTCAACCTGCACATTGATGAATAAACCTGGGTTGTTATTAGACTCCATTTGATATTAGGGCATGAAGTGCAAGGTAGTTTGTTCAGGATTAATATGTCACAGACCCTGGTGTTCCACAACAGTCAAGCTGTGAACTGCAATATGAACTATGAACTCAACTAACAGTTACTTGGGCATTTTTAAATAGAAGAGGGAAATAATCTGCAGAGGAGATGGTCATTGTGGAGTCATTTTTCATTTTTCACTTGTCCTGCTTGGTCACTAAGTAATGAACACATAAAACATGGCTACTCTTGGTATGTACATGACTTTCTTTGATCACTCAAATCCAGGGGAGATTTATTTAGTCAGGGGTTCCCATTTTTGCACCATTTGAACACATGGAAAAATGACAGGTTCAAACAACTCAACACGTAAATAACTGGTAAGATGTTTCACTAAATTGGTAATGCAAAATAACATAAAAATGTTTAGGTAGTACAAATTTCACTAACCTTTTATACCATCCTTGAAAAGTGGTAAATGAACTAAAAAATGGTTGAATTTATCAATTTTAGCTGACTGATACCAGTCCATGATCTTGAAGTTCTCAAATTTGGATAAAACTGGGGTGGTTCAGTCAAGTTTTGGACTAACTTATCAAGTATTGGAACATTGGTATGACAAGCTTTGTCAAAAGATGATATAAGCAGCCAGATGTGTAGTTTCATTTTCTTTCACATCTTTTCTTCTCACCCTCACTTTTTTTTTTCTTTTGTTTTTTTTTTTTCTCTTTTTTGGTTCAAAACCATACCTGTAGTTGGAATGCTCTTGCCCTCTCTCCTGCAAGCACTCCTCTAGTTGAATGAAGCTCCTGAAATGAATTGAATTTCCAATAAGCTTACATAAAATGGTTCATCAGATATTATAAATTACAAGTCACCAACTTAAATCAACTTGCAAGATGCTACAAACCTTTTGGGTATCATCTAAAACCGCCTTTAGGAAAGCCACATCATGCTCAAGCCTTACATTGTCGGAGTGGACAATGTTGGACAGGCTGTTGGCCTCTTCTTGTGCTAGCTCTAAACCTGCCAACTTCTCTTTCAGCATCTCCATTTCCTTCAATGTGTCAGCCAGTTTTTTCTCCATTTCCTGTCTTTTTTAGAGAACAGAGGATAAATTTTTCTCCACAGCTTCTCGGCTTGCCAATGCAGCTGTTAATTGTCCTAAAATTCCAGTCTTTCTTATTAGGGCAGCCATTTTTGTTTCATACAATTAATATATGCTTGATGGTGCCGAAAAAGCTACTGATTTACCATGACTTTAGGGCAGCCATTTAGTTTAACAAATTTTTTCAAAGAAATTATGCAGTGTTGAACTTACTAATGCATTCCTGCCTTGGAATAATTATGAACATACAACAATATTAGTAGAGTTATCACTACCTGTGAAGAATAACATTCATCTTCTAGACTCCTTAAAGTCTTAACAGCTATGTTATGCTCTTTCTCATTATGAAATTGCTTGCGGAGTGAAACATTGCCAGGAGCAGGATTTGGATCAACAATTGAGGACTCTGACAGAGATTTCCTAACAGAGCCATGCTGTTCAATTGCAGATGCTAGATTTTGCCTCACAACGGATTCAACTGGATGCTGGGGAGCACCATTACCGAGTTGAGAAGCCAATCCTGTAGATGATGAATGATTCTCAGACAGAAAAAGTTCTGAACCTTTATTCAGGGTAGACCGCCGACTCATGGATACTTCATTCTTTTCCTTGATTAATACTTCAACCTGCAACAGAACATAAAACAATATCAGCTAATGCTTCTGACAAAATGCAAATATAAATTTATATCCTCAACCTCATTTGATGGCTCCTTTTTGGTTCCCCCAAATGCAACAAGGAAATCCTTTTCTTTGTGCTGCACAAGCACTAGGCTGAATCCCTGGGAAAACAACAGACTTTAGATGCCAAGCAACAATACAAAATGAGAATATATCGAATGCCCAGTAAGAAAAATGCTACCAACTGAACCAGTTGTGTCTGAAAATCTTCTTCAGACAAGTAAAGTCATATACATGACAGTAAGAAGTTAAAGCCATATTTGGAAAATAGCCAGCAGCTCCATACTATTTGGCAATGTCATCCACAAAATATAAATTTCATTTTCATTTTTTATATTTTAAATGGACAGACAAATCAGGAAGGCAGCCAACTGGGTTGGGACTTGAGGAATCAACAAAGATTTTGGTGTTCATCTGAAACTAGACCAAATGGATAATGCAAAATCCCACCATGTTGGTGACCTGGTCTGTACAAAAGAATCAGACCTTAAATCTCAGAGCTACCTTTTTTGTAACATTCTTTCCCCTTATATTCAGTGGGTAAAATCATGCATACCCCCAAAGTCCTGATTTATTTGGCTCCCCATACTTGCAAAAGTACAAGTGGCATCATATTTTACACAATTAAGTAAGAAACACTTGCCAGTACTAGTCAATATAAATTGCATTGACCTTCCAAAAGTGAGTGACAGTAAACTCTCTTATCCTAAAAATCAGATTGATGATTCAGGTCCAATATGGCCACCAACCACAACAACAGGGTAATAAAATGAAACTTAAACTCACACTTCTATAGAACAATTAAAGCCAGAATCGACATAGCTCACCTTGTTGGTGGTAATAGAAGAAGTCGGTCCTGGAATAACAAACCACTTCATTTTTAACACATCATAGATCAAGGTCTCTGCATGTCCTGGAAAAGAAAAGCAAAATGTTATAAATAAAAATAAAAACAACATTAGGAGTAAAACAAGTTCTTAACACATATTTTAGGCAAGCTCAAGAGAACTTCAATCCAACATCAAGAAATGAAACTTTCAAACATCAACCAGAAATAAAAACAGATCGATTAGAGATAGTGAACTTTCTTTTTTTTTCAGAGAGATGGGAAAACTTAATGGTTAAATGACAACTGTATCGTGGTGAAATCAGTATCAAGCACACCTATATGGGTGTCATTTGCCAGTTCTTGGCACAGGTAATCACGATTGCAACAGTAAAAGTAACATGCAACAAAGCCTAACCCTAAGACAAAAATTTAAAGATATTAGTGCGAAATTCAATACAGTTGACTCAAACCCACTTACGTGCAATGAAGAGGGAGCCATGTCAAAGACTTTAGATCAAACATATGTAGATCATTGAGTTTCCTTCTTTTAGAATCTTCACCCCCAAATAGGATTAAGGTTGTACCTAAGGGCCATTAAGGTAGTACCTAAGGGCTCTTAAGGTAGTACCTAAGGTACAGTCCCAAAAAAAACATGATAGACCACTTAAGTATAGAGGACAAGCACATAATGGCATGGTGAAAGGGTCATAAAGGAAGGGTCGAGGCTTGGGAAAGGTAGACCCCAACTTTAGCTAAGGTAGTACCTAAGGTCCCTTAAGGTAGTACCTAAGGGTCATTAAGGTAATACCTAAGGACTCTTAAGGTAGTACCTAAAGTACAGTCCCAAAAAAAACAATGATGGACCACTTGAGTATAGAGGACAAGCACATAATGGCATGGTGAAAGGGTCACAAAGGAAGGGCCAAGGCTTGGGAAAGGTAGACCCCAACTTTAGCTAAGGTAGTACCTAAGGTCCCTTAAGGTAGTACCTAAGGGCCATTAAGGTAGTACCTAAGGGCTCTTAAGGTAGTACCTAATGTACAGTCTCAAAAAAACCAATGGTGGACCACTTGAGCATAGAGGAGAAGCACATAATGGCATGGTCAAAGGGTCACAAAGGAAAGGCCGAGGCTTGGGAAAGGTAGACCCCAACTTTAGCTAAAGTAGTACCTAAGGTCCCTTAAGGTAGTACCTAAGGGCCATTAAGGTAGTACCTAAGGGCTCTTAAGGTAGTACTTAAGGGACAGTCCCAAAAAAAACAATGGTGGACCACTTGAGCATAGAGGAGAAGCACATAATGGCATGGTGAAAGGGTCACAAAGGAAGGGCCGAGGCTTGGAAAAGGTAGATCCCAATTTTAGTTAAGGTAGTACCTAAGGGCCATTAAGGTAGTACTTAAGGGCTCTTAAGGTAGTATTTAAGGGACAGTCCCAAAAAAAACAATGATGGACCACTTGAGCATAGAGGAGAAGCACATAATGGCATGGTGAAAGGGTCACAAAGGAAGGGCCGAGGCTTGGGAAAGGTAGACCCCAACTTTAGCTAAAGTAGTACCTAAGGTTCCTTAAGGTAGTATCTAAGGGCCATTAAGGTAGTACCTAAAGGCTCTTAAGGTAGTACCTAAGGTACAGTCCCAAAAAAACCAATGGTGGACCACTTGAGCATAGAGGAGAAGCACATAATGGCATGGTCAAAGGGTCACAAAGGAAAGGTCGAGACTTGGAAAAGGTAGACCCCAACTTTAGCTAAGGTAGTACCTAAGGGCTATTAAGGTAGTACCTAAGGGCTCTTAAGGTAGTACCTAAGGGACAGTCCCAAATAAAACAATGGTGGACCACTTGAGCATAGAGGAGAAGCACATGATGACATGGTGAAAGGGTCAAAAAGGAAGGACCGAGGCTTGGGAAAGGTAGACCACAACTTTAGCTAAGGTAGTACCTAGAGTCCCTTAAGGTTGTACCTAAGGGTCATTAAGGTAGTATCTAAGGAATTTAACCAATTTACTAAATGAGTCAACCTGAACTAAACTGTGTTTCATTTAGCCTCCAAGGTGTATGCTAGTTGTATTGTGTAACATTTCTATATGCAACCATAGCATTTGCTAAAATATCAATGGAAGTTTTGAAATTAGTTATACCATTTTTCAACTTCACTTCCCACCTGCAATAAAAATAAATAAATGTATAAACCAAAATCAAAGAAAAAATATTGAACAAATTCAAATCACTCGAAAATCTTTTATGTGTTCTCATGCCGTTCATCTATTAATATACCATCTGGAAGCCCGCCATGACCAAAGAGCTAAGAAATTTGAATTAAAAGATATTAATTGCAAGGAGTCCCCACCCTGCTAAATAAAGCGAGTGATCACATGGATAGCCGTGATTTTGATGCACCAACACCAGCACCCTGCTAAAGACTGTTATTCATCAGCTTTTCCAAACCCTAGTAAAGTCAAACAAGGATTCCAAATGGCACTGCAGTTGTGAACAGCCTCAGACAAGAGCTTATTGCTCTTAATTACAACTCAATCTAAAGGAAAGACTTAAATAATTCCATCCAATGCAATGCCTTCAGCTGGCAATAGCATTAGCGAAATCAGATATTGTTTATACATGCAGAAACACGTATCGGTATGTAACAAGCATATGGCAATGGCTCGTTAATCAAAACAAAATGATACCTGGTAAGAATCTTTTTTTTTTTTCCCAAGGTTTTGCATTGTTTCCCCCAAATTAAAAATCTAATTTCCCATCATCTGCGATAAAAGAAAAAGACATGGAACAGATAAATTCCAAATTGAAAACCCTTTGTTTGGTTGACAGTAAATATGATGAAAGAAAATCATAATAAAATTTTCTTTTTGCATTTTTTTTCTTTTTATCTGTTCCTTAGAAAAACAAAAACACAACCTAAATTGAGCCAAATAATCCTACAATACAACTTTATTTTTCTGTCTCATGGCAACCAAAAATTCAGAGTGTAATATAGGCTGAGCTACTCGGAAAAATATAATGCTAGAAAATTAAAGAAAGAAAAAAGGCCTAAAATTAATTTCCCTCATTACTTTCAATTCCTTTCCAGCGGTCAAAAAAGGCTTAAGATCCATTTCCTTCCCTAATTTCAATCTTTTTGCGAGCCATAAAACGTATAACAATAAGGTTTTCCAATTCCATTTCGATTGCAAAAGCACACTTCAAAATTTAAAGAATTTCTTTCTTTAATTTCAATATTTTTCCAGTGATCAAACCGGGCTCAACATTATGGTTTTCCATTTCCACCTCGATTGACAAAAAATCACTTCACAATGTTAATCATCTCGTTCATCAATCTCAATCCATTTCAAGTGATCAACCGAAGTTCAAAATTACGGATTTCCATTTCCACTTCGATTGCCAAAAAAACAATTCAAAAAACGGAATCTCTTTTACTAGAACAATAAAAAAAAGCTACAAACACAAAAAACAGCTATCAATGGATGCTTTTATAGTTTTTCTACAAGAACCGAAACAATATAAGAAAGAGAAATACGCTGCGATAATTAGATAGCACCGGTCTGTTATCCAATTCCGGTGACGATGCCGTGATCTCCGAGGACGTCGTTTATGGTTTAGGGTTCGACTGGAGCAGAGCACCACAGCTAAAAGCAAGTTTCGAAATGTGAAGAAAAAGGCAGGGTTTCATGTGAATGCTATTTCGACTGCTTTACATGGAGACTGGTTTGTTGGCTGCTGACATGGAGACGGCGGTGGCTGCTGACAGGGACAACTAAAGGGCAATTTTGGAATAGCATTTTGAAACAGTATATAGTGCATGTTTCCCTTAATATTTTTCCAAACAGTGTGCATATCTTGGGTTATGAAAAGTTGGATTCTGAAAACGTTATCATTAGCAAATGGGTCCTTCAAAACCATTATAGTTTGAACATGTTTAAACATACAACATTTTTAATTAATATTATTTATGTCAATAACAATTTCATATAAAATCAAAATCAAAGTTTAATTACTAAATATGTAACAGGATCCAAAAGGAAATGGAAAAATTTTAATTATTTACTTGCTTATATTTTGTTATGTGTTCTAGCATAGAATAATATATTTTGGTATTCTTAATTGAAAATCAATTTTCATGTACTTTTCAAAATTAGAAAGCTTATTTAAATTGGAATCTAGATGGTTAGAAATTTTTTTTTATGAAATAGATAAATTGGAAAAAGATTAAGAACTCTCTTTCCTTTTTAAAATTAGTTCTTAGAGATTTAATTTTATTTAAAATCTTCTCTTGTTAAGAGCTCTAAGAATAAAATCTTTTATTTTTTAAAAAGTTTTTATTTTTCCAAATCTTTATAAAATAATTTTTTTTTTCTTTTGCACAAGATTCCAATTAAAAAAATAAGTTAATTTTGAGAAATTAATGATAGATAATTTATGATTAAGACAGTTATCAAAATCAATATTATACATAAAGCATTTTTTGTGTTCTTAATAAATTTTCATAAGAAGTATCATTCCAGATTTTATTTATTTAGAATTGGATGTTACTATTTTTTGGTTGCTATTTCTTTTTGGAACTTTCCTCTTGATTTGGGATATGTGGTTCTTTAGGATCTCTCCCACCTTGGGAGAAGGAGAACAACATGTATGATCATCCTCTATGCTTCCCCTCGAGAGGAGGAGGATCGTATGAAGTTCTTTAGACTCCCCCACCCCTTGAGAGAAGGACTATTTAGCACAAACGTTCTAATTCAAGTAATAAATAAGGTATTGGAAAATTTCATGATAGAGAATTTATGATAAGAAAAGGTTATCAAATATTTTTTTAAGGTTGATCAATTGGAGGAGTAACTAGGGGTGGCAATTCATGTTGGTGAGTCATGTTCATGTTGTGTCAAACCTAGGTATTAATCTACTACATAGTTCAACCCAAACCCAACACAAGCAATAATCGTGTGAAAAACATAAAGCCAAATATTACCTAATTATTAAACAAGTAACTTGTGTAATCCATTTAACCCATTTACTAATCAAGTCCTCCTATTTAATAATCAGGTTAAGTCTTATACATGTCTATATGATTAATATCTCAATCATACATGTTTATGACTTAATTGGATTATTTATTTAAAAACCAATTTAAAATAAGTCAAATATGGATTAAATAATTTAAAGATATAATGAAGTTAATACTGAGATGATTATAACAACGATAAAATTTTGGTTACAAGATGGTCATTAGAACAACTAATATGATGCAAATATACTATATTAAGCCATGAAGAAAGGCAAATTGCCTAAGTTTGGACTTCAATGGCAATAAGTAGTACAACATCCAATATTACTATTACTTCTTTTTCTCTTGTTCATCGCTAGCCTCTCATTTTTTCTATGAATAATCTTGGATAACTTGGCTACAATAACCCGGGTTGCCAACATTTGGAAAACTATACTTGGTCTCTGTTTCCTCACTAGGTCATTGCTAATATCCATTGCTTTAACATAGATAAGAGAAATGGATGTTTTTACTTGATTGGTTTTCTGTTTGATGTATGATGCTCTTCCTCATCCTAACATAAAACTTAGAATGGTTGTAGGGGCAAAGTTTCAAGTTGCCTTTTAAATGTAGGGTATATTGATAAAATATTCTGAGTTAGACCCGTGCTTAGAATATATTGTTGTTTTATGCTAGGTCTTCTTGGGGATTCTTGTTGCTTCACCCATCAGTATGTAGACTTCTTTGGTCCTAATTTCATATTCCTAATTTTGGGGTCAGCCTACATGTCGTTCTTAAAGATGCTGCTGAAAAGGCCTTCGATTAGTCCTTGAAATATGGAACAAGATATCTATTTCTTTTTTGCTATTGGGGCTTATTAATTGTTATGTTTGTAGTTAGATGAGGAGCCATTTTGGCACTGCTATAAATAGTTAGAAGTATACCTCATTGATGGGACCAACTTTGTCACAAGAAGGGAAGTTGATGATGTCTTTGAAGGTCAATACCTTCTTCCTCAACTTCATCATCATCCACTCAAATGAGTTCTCTATCATCAAGCATGTCACATTCTTCTGATTCTTGGTCACTTCTTGCCTCCAACAATTCCTCATAAATTCTAGTCATTAATCTCTAGTATGATAAATCCATGGATAGTTTACTCTTCAAGAGACTAATTACATAATGTTATACATGTTCTCTATTTTTCTAGAAATCCACTAGACATTGCTGGAAAACTACATCTTTTTTTAGTAAGAACATAATCTTCTAGTCATTTCCTAATTGCAAAGGAATTGATCCACTGTGGCATTAGGTTCCTTCCCCGCAGTGATATCCCTATAATGTTTAACTCTAGATGCAGGGCCGGAGATTTCTTTTCAAACATAATGCAACTATAAAATGTGTTCCATATCCAAAATTTTACATGTTTTGATCAACGTAACTCAGTTAGTCTACTCAACTATAGTGTTGCATTTGTCCCTCAAAGGCATTAGCTGGTCTACCCAACTAAAGTAATCCTATGTTATTTCAATTATTATGAATCTATATGGGAATCTTTATCACGAGGCCAGCCAGCCAACTGCAAATTTGGTTAGGTATTCAACGTGTTGTTCTAAGGGTATTAAAAAAAAAAAAAAAGAAAAGGAATTGACCTAGTCTAAAACACGCAAGTAGAGAACAAAAAGAGGAAATGGGAACTTATCGGTATAATAGGCTGAGGCATGACAATGCATTGTCCTTGAAATAGATCCACTCTCCTTGAGGACAAGCTCAATGCCCTAGGGAACTAGTGGTCTACCTCCAGGATCAACAACCAATGAATCTTGCTTTGGGTGCACTTTGCAGACAAGATGTGTACAACTCAAGTTTTGATATAATCCTTCATGATAGATGTATGAATGTAGCAAGCACGGTGATGAACACGAATGTTGTAGTGGAGATGAAAGTAGGCTTGGGAATGCAATAGGTGCGATTGTTGTAGTGGAGATATAAGTAGGTTTGAGAATGCAAGAGGGCAAAATATAGAACATTGGAATGCTTAGAAAACTCTATGAAATTAGTGTGTTGAGAGCTATGGGATGATATGCTTTTATAGGCAAAGACCCAACAGGTATCTCCCTTATAATCAAAGCCACTAACACAGTCCCAATGGGTCTCTTCCCAAAGATTCGGATCCACTAAACCACTAACCTAAGTCTCCCGAAAGAAATAACCCACTAGAAGACTTGACCAAAATAAGAGACTAGGTCAAATAGTGTAAAAAATAGTTGAACTCACACGAAGGGAGACCTAAGCAAAGGAATTGACTTAGTCTAGAACACGCAAGCAAAGAACAAAAAGAGGAAATGGGAACTTATCGGTATAATAGGCTGAGGCGTGACAATGCATTGTCTTTGAAATAGATCCACTCTCCTCGAAGACAAACTTAGTGCACTAGGGAACTAGTGGTCTACCTCTAGGATTCAACAACCAATGAATCTTGCCTTGGGTGTACTTTGCAGACGAGATGTGTACAATTCGGATTTTGATATAATCTTCCATGATAGATGTATGAATGCAGTAAGCACGGTGATGAACACAAATGCTGTAGTGGAGACAAAAGTAGGCTTGGGAATGCAATAGGTGGGGTTGCTGTAGTGGAGACGGAAGAAGGTTTGAGAATACAGGAGGGCAAAATATAGAACACTGGAATTCTTAGAAAACTCTATGAAATTTGTGTGTTGAGAGCTATGGGGTGATATGCTTTTATAGGCCGAGACCCAACATGTATCTCCTTTATAATCGGAGCCACTAACATAGTCCCAACGGGTCTCTTCCCAAAGATTCGGATCCACCAAACCACTAACCAAAGTCTCCTAAAAGAAATAACCCACTAGAAGACTTGACTAAAATAAGAGACTAGGTCAAATAGTGTAAAAAATAGTTGAACTCACACGCAGGGGGACCCAAGCAAAGGAATTGACCTAGTCTAAAACACGTAAGCAAAGAACAAAAAGAGGAAATGAGAACTTATTGGTATAATAGGCTGAGGTGTGACAATGCATTGTCCTTGAAATAGATCCACTCTCCTCGAAGACAAGCTCAGTGCACTAGGGAACTAATGGTCTCCCTCCAGGATTCAACAACCAATGAATCTTGCCTTGGGTGCACGTTGTAGACAAGATGTGTACAACCAGGGTTTTGATAGAATCCTCCATGATAGATGTATAAATGTAGCAAGCATGATGATGAACACAACTACTGTAGTGGAAACGAAAGTAGGCTTGGGAATGCAGTAGGTGCAGCAGTTGTAGTGGAGACAAAAACAAGTTTGAGAATGGAGGAGGGCAAAATATAGAACATTGGAAGGCTTAGAAAACTCAATAAAATTGGTGAGTTGAGAGCTATGGGGTAATCTGCTTTTATAAGTAGAGACCCAATAGGTCTCTCCCTTATAATCGAAGCCACTAACACAGTCCCAACGAGTCTCTTCCCAAATTTGGATCCAATGAACCACTAACCCAAGTCTCCCGAAAGAAACAACCCACTAGAAGACTTGACCAAAATAAAAGACTAGGTCAAATAGTGTAAAAAATATCTGAACTCACACGCAAGGGGGACCCTCTGCGTATTAAGGAATTATGACCCAAATCACCTTAAACCCATTCAAATGGGCTTGAGCCCCATGGGCGCGCAAGGCTCTCCTACACCTCTCCACAATCCCATTAGGCTAAGGAAAGTGGGTTAGATAATATACCCACTAAAGGTGTTGCTATCTTCCCAATGTGGGACAAGTTAAAATACTAAAAACACATTTGCACTTGACTATACACTCTTCCTACACAATGATAATGTAAGGCAGCTTTAAAAAGCCAAATCACAAAATTACTACAAGAAACAGGATTTTTGGTGACGGTCACCAACCGTCACCAAATCTTATATATCCGTGACCAAAACCTATTGTCACGGTCTTATGAAACTGTGACCGAGCATCACAATAGAGGGCGTAGCTAAAAGTATTGGTCATGGTTTCCTAAGTGATCGTGACCATATGATTCTTTTTTTTGTGACGGTCATACAAAAACTGTGACCAAAAGTTAAGAATACTTTGCTATTTATTAAGTTGCTTTAGTCACGGTCAATTAATAAACTGTGACTAAATGTATGTTTATAGTCATGGCTAATAAAATGACTGTGACTAAATGTAACCCTCTGGTCACAGTCAATGCCTTAACCGTGACTAAATGTAATCTTTTGGTCACGATCAATGCCTTAACCGTGCCTAAATAAGATCTTATGGTCACAGTTATGCCTTGATTGTGACCACAAGATAGAATTTAGTCACGGTCAATGCCTTGACCGTGACCATAAGATGACATTTGGTCACGGTCAGAGCATTCACTGTGACCATAGGGTTACATTTAGTCACGGTCAATGCCCTAACCATGACTAAATGATATAGTATGGTCACGGTCAATGCTCTGACTGTGACCAAATGCCGTCTTATGGTCACGATTAATTACCTGACCGTGACTAAATGCTGTCTTATGGTCGCAGTCATGCCCTGACCGTGACTAAAAAGCATCTTATGGTCACGGTCAAGGCATTGACCGTGACTAAATGCTATCTTATGGTCACGATCAATGCCCTGACCGTGACTAAATATGGGTATATGGTCACGGTAATTAAATAACTGTGACTGAAATTAATAATAGGATGACCGCCTATCACCAAATTTTGGTGACGGTTCATTATTGATCGTGACTAAAAATACACTTATAGTCACAATTTTTTAGTGGCCGTGACTAAAATTTGTTATATTTGAAAATTAGTTTTTTATAAATTCAAATTTCCCAAACCTGTTATAAACCCAAACAAACCCATTTTAAACCTGTATATGCAATTAAGCAATTAAAACAATTTCAATATATTACAATCAATTATCCCAAACTAGTTAAAATCTTATATATCAATATAAGTCATTAAATAAAAAAACATAATATAATAAAATAAAAAAATAAAAAAACAAACAAACAAAGAACAAAGAGATTCAAATTTAGTTTCACATTTTAACATAATATAACAAATCAACCAACCAAACATCACATAATAGTCATAGAAAGCAAAAAAAGTTAGGAGAATCTATCATATGAATAAATAGCATAATCTTCAAAAAAGTTAAGAGAATCTATCATATAAAGATGTAGCAAAATCTTCAAATTTCTACTACTTTTGCTGAAATTGTTGCATCATTTGCATCATCTGTTCTTGAATTTGTGCTTGCATTTGTGCTTGCATTTCCATCATTTTTTCTTCAAACTCTACTTTCACTTCTTCTCGTGTCTTCCTTTGAACTTCTATCAACCTCTCTTCAAATGTTTCTTTCACATGTGAGAGTTCCTCAGTTGCAGTTGTAAACTTTTGTTCTGCAGCTATTAGCATCTCTTGGGCGTTTTCAAGTTGTGTTGAAAAAATAGCTCTTGATCGCCTTCTACTAGTAGAACCAAATATTGAGCTAGGAGTAGGACCAAATCCATACCCTCGAACACGACCATGCCTCTTTGGACCCATGACTTGAGTATATATCTCATCTACATATGTAGATGCTACAGATGTAGATGCTCCAGATGATGCAGAAGTAGAAGAAGATGTCCCCTCAGGTTGGGATAGTAATTGTTGAAATTGATCTTGGAATTATAAAAATAAAATAAAATTGTTAGACTTTTAAAATAATTTAGTATGTAGCTATGATTGAAATACAAGTATATAAAATTTATTTACTTCATTACCATAATCTCCTTAGAATGATCATCAACAGGCGTCCCATCTTTTCTTGTGTGTGTCAGGGCAAACATCTCAATTCTATTGGGCTCACTTCGATCCTCCTTCTTTTGTGCCTATTCTTACAAGTAAAACAATTAAGTTATTTATGATGAATTATTTATATACAAACAAATCATTTTAATAATAAATTTCCAACTTGTTCATATTGAATTTGAGCATAACTTTTTGATCCTGATGTATGCTTTATCACTTGCTTTGCCCTATTTGCCTTGCTTTTTTCTGAGATATCCTACATCAATTAAAAAATAGCAAGTCATATATAGGTAATAAAAACATAATAAATACATGAAGTATTAGGTTAAATTTATTATAAAAAATATTTTAAATTTAATTTAATGTACCAATTTAACCATACCAAAAAAAATTTTGGTGTTGGGAATTACAATTGATTTTTTGGTGTTGTAGATTTGATTATAGTAAGAAAAAAATATTAAATTATGTTATTTTAAAAATGTTTGGGAAAAAAACTCTTCTACCTTTTATATTATTTTTCAGATTAATTTTTTTTACAATAGAGAATCTATTTTATTTTTAATTAATTATATACATAGAAAAAATTGATTATATATATAGAAAAAATTTGATTTTGGAACAAATCATTTTTAAAGTGTTGCATAGGAAAAATATTAAGTGATTATCCAAATTTACTCTATTTAAGCAATAATAAAAATTTTGTAAAAGAATAATTGTTATTTATTTTATGATATATAAAGAGCATGTAATTATTGGTACAAATTAGAATATTGAATCTATCTATTATTAGCTCAAAATAGTATTATTAATTTTTATTGTAATTTTAATTTTTATATGAAGAGGATTAGATAAAATAAGATTGGATCCCACGTTATAGAAAGTATTAATATTTAAAAACATTTGTCTTTACTTGCTGAATAATTTTGATTGAATAGAATATAACACCTTATGGGCATCACACTAAATTAAATTTTGGTATGGCAACAAATATGTCCTACATTTTATAATTTTAATTCTAATTTCATCAAAATATGTTTGAATAAATTACAATTTCGGGAAGCAGGTCATCCTAAATGGAAAATTACTACATGACAGCTAAACAATTCCTTTTTTTTTGCCTTTTTTTTTTTAAAAAAAAAAATCACTGTGATGAATCACTTATTTTTATAAAATCATGACATTAAAATACATAGCATATACATAGACTTAGACATTTATACTTTACGGTATAGATAATTTACATAATGACCAAATGTATCAAATATTTCAATGGATGCAGCAGACTAATAACAATGCATCAAAACAAGTAAAAAAAGGCATCAAAACCTTAATCCATTAAAAAGTATAAAAAATTACTAGATACTTCACTGCACTGCTAATCAAGTTATAATAGAAAAAGACCAGATTTTTCCAATCCTCAATGCCAAATGAAAAGAACCTCTGCCCTGAAACAACAGGAGGAAAATGGAGAAATGAATGTTAAATTAACTTATACACACTGTCTATCATTATATCTATATTTAGATAAAAACATTATATCTATATAATACATTATATCTATATAATAACTCATCTTTTGCTTCCAAGGATAAGGAAGAAAGAAAAAGCCCTTATGAATTATCTGTAAAATATTTTCATTTTTTTCCTGATTATTCTTATGAAAAAATTGCCACGTTCATTTCCTCAAAAAAAAAAAAAAACAAAAAAACATCAAACATCCGTAGACCAATTCAACACAATGCATTCACAAAATCAATCATTTTCCTAGAAGCATAGGTGCAAGGTTGTATCAAGTTCAAGTTAGGCTTGATTTCCCCAAAAGTTATGTTTCAATGATATCCAAGTAGGTGGATGATCTTCATACTTTTCCTGTCTAAACTAGTAAAGCCTTTTAGGGCATTCTGAAGTGGAATTTTCATACCTACGTTTAAGGCTTCAACTTACACCAAAAGCATCTTTGAGAAATCATCAAACTTAAGAGTTTATCTCAATCCATAAGAAGGGAACGTCCAAATCGAAATTTCTACAGTATTGAGTGGACAAAAAAATGGAGAAGTCATACTTGAAAAGCATCCAAATCCTCTGGTAATTGAAACCCTAGTAATTCGAAACCCTACAAAAAACCATATGGTATAAAGTAAGAGTGAAATTGAAAAAATAAAAAATAAAACAAAATGACAATCTTGAAAGAAAAAAATACCAGCCGCATCGCATTGCTTGAAGAATCAGCCAACAATGATGAAAGAAGAAATGGGTTTGGCAATCAAGGGTAGGTGGGAGAGAAATGGGTTTGGCAATGAGGGTGGGCAGGAAAGAAATGTTGCAGTTTGTATATGGGTTTTATGAAAAAATTCACTTCAAATTTCTGCTAAATCTAGTACGATGCACAAAAAACCACAACTCCCAGCACTTCAAAAAAATTCACACATTCAATTGAAGAAAAATAAGGTGTGTTCCCTACCTAATCCAAAGAAGACGGACAATGAAAAATCTGGATTAAGGAACAATAATCAGACGCACATTCAAACGTCGAAAAGAAGCAAAAATCCGAACATCTGCAGCAAGCGATTGGTCAGCGGAGCTGATCGCGATTCAGAATCGGAGGGAGCAAAACCCTAGAACTGAACCCCGAGAAGAGTCGGACATAATGGAATAGCAGAAGAAAATTTTAAATTGTCTTTTATTAGACTTTTATTGATTTATTATTTATTTTTAATTTTTTTTAAATACTAAAACTAAATCATTAAAATTATTAAAATGAATTTGGTTTTTTTTTAATTTCTTAATATTTAAATTTTTATTTCTTAATAATTAATAAAATTAAAATATTAAAAAATAAATAAAATAATAGTATTTAGTTTCAAGTTTTATTTAGACTTAAGTGTATTTAAATCCAAAATGAGTGAAGTATCATTCACATGGCCCCAACCCCGTCGTCATCAATGTGTAAAATAATGATAAATACGAGCTTAATAGAAAAATCAAAACTTTATCATTCATTTTTTTTCACCTATATATTTTAGCCCTAAATGCACTATGTAACGTGCAAAACCGTGAAAGGAGTAGATTTGAAGATCTTGAGTAAATATTTAATGTCAAGTTGATTCCCATACGAACAAATATGGGATGATTTTATTAGGACAGAGACATGTTTGGGTGATGAGAAATGACTTCCCAAATTGTACCAAATATGCATATGGAAAGCAAAAAGTCAAGCTCTCACCTACCATCCCTGGGTGAAGGGATGAATTTATATTCATATATATATATATATATATATAAATTATCCTATTCTTAGCCTCCCTATCCTTTTAGGTTTCTTTCCCTTTCTCACCTCTTGTTTTTCCTCCCACTCATCCCAACTTTTTCCATTTGCATCATGTGGCTTAGTTGTTTCACGTCTAAATAAAAAATTAAAAAATTTATTTTTATTAAGTATCTTGATATATGGCATTTTACGAATCCTATGTAGCTACTTATTTTCCTTAATTTTTATATTAAAAATTTAATATAAATGCTAACTACTAAGCCAACTTATATATATAGATATATATAATTTATTTAATTTTAATTATATTTATTAAATATAAAAATAATTATATTTAATTTTAAAATAAAAATACCCGTTGATATCTAGTGCACCATTCAAGGCAAATTTATCATTTGTATAACTCATCAATTAGTGGGAGAATAAATACATAAAATTTAAGCTCATGATTATACCATATAAAATTTAATTAATTATTTTTAAATTACAAAGATAATTGATGGCATAAAAGTCTAACAAAAAAAATCTAATTGTTAAAAATATGAAAATTATTTAAGCTCATTTAATTATTTAAAAATTATTTAACTCATTTAATTTTGCAAGTTTTTCAAGTTTTAAAATTATCAAGCTTTTAAATTTAAAAATTATTTAAAATTTAAAATTTAAAAATTATTTTAAAATTTAAAATTTAAAAATTTTATAATTATATATGAGAAATTTATCAAGTTTTATATTTTAAAATTGTTATTTTCAAAGTTTTGTTTGAAAATTGTATCAAGTTTTATCAAGCTTATCAAGTTTTAAAATTTTAGATTACATTGGTTTCCTAATATAATAATCAACATTCAATCGTAAATTTAAAATTCCTTTCAACTCTTTGTTTACTTATATATTTACCTTATATTGATTAACTGATTACATTTTCTTTCACTTATCTATTGATCTTAATTGTTAATAGTAAAATTTAGTTATCACTTTTATTGATACTTTAAATACAATAAAAATTATTTATCATATATAAAATCAAAATTATTTTTTAATTTGCTAACTCACTTACATTTAAACTTTTTATCAAATACTATCAAATTGAACCATCATATTTTTAAACTAATATATTAAATTTTATTTTACTTCTTATTAAAACATTAATCATAACAAGGAAATTAAATAATATTAACTAAAGAAAAATAGGTAACACACTAATTTGTTTCTTAACTTAAAATAATAATAATAATAATAATGTAACTTTAAACTTTTTATAATTAATAAGAACTATTATTATTACTATTAATGATAATTTCTATGATATATAATATTTTCTAAAAAATTATAATTGGTAACCCAAAAAGATTTAAAATAAATAATAGACTTTGGTCACGCTTGTGTGAACCCCGTGACCATAGGTTCAAAATATTTAAAATAAACCTTTATACATTTGGTCACGACCAATGTGAAATTTGTGACTATAAGTTCCCATACAGCCACGGTCAATAAATGCCGTTACTAAAAGTCACAATATATATATATATATATATATATATAGTGACGGTTTCACAAAAAACCGTGACTAAAACATCATTTGTTACACTTTTTGTCACGAATGATAAAATTACCGTGACTAAAAGTATTGGCGCCAAAATTTCCCTCCCTAAATTTACAAATAATCACGGTTTCAAATAAATCCGTCACTAAAATACCCTTTCATCAATGCTTTTGGTGACGGTTGGTAAAATTACCATGACTAAATATGTTTTTTTTTCCCACCCTAAATTTATTAACACATATAGTCACAATTTGACCATGGCCGTGACAAAATAATACCTTTGGTCATGATATTTGTGGCTGTGACTAAAGGTTTGTCATTAAAAACCTTTTTTTTTGTAGAAGCTTCTTCATTGTCAAAGTAGTGACAAAGATGCTTGGTTTTGGTTAATCAAAAGCATCTTCATTGATCTAGAAAAATGAAGCTAAGTCTAAATGCTACATGATACTATGATTGAATAATTGTATTTTAATTAGATTCTTAAACACTCATTGGCCATTCTTTCTATTCTCCCTTATTGAATGAGACTATATATATATAACAATTTTGGTATAATTTTTTATAATCAAAGTAAATGCCATATATCATTTGGTATCATTTGTACAGAATTGTCAAGAAAAGATGTACGGTCTAGAAAAGGCTATAGGCAAGCCTACAAAGAAAGAGCATCCAATAGTTTTCCACGAAAGCATCAACAAGGAAGATCATGCCAAGTTTTCAAACATTTGTTAAGGATGCCATCATCACCCACATGGTGTAGCCATCTACTGTATCAACTCATATCAAAACTACCATGCACAAAACAAGAAAGAAAATGGAAAAATAATGAGTGAATAATTTACAAAACTCTTATTTTTGTTCTACCATTTATGACATGCATTATATTTTCAAGCAATCATTGTCAAAAATACCTTTCTATCAACATGGCTTAGATCGTGACAATTGGAATTAGAATCAATCAATTCTCAGGGGCATCTTTATTGGTAAGGAGATGCAAACAATTGATTTACTTTGAACCTATTATTCGGTGTGCTAAAATCAACTGTTGTCCAATTAAAGCAAATAAAAGGCAGTTGAAAAAGAGACTTCCCTCCAAGAACATGTGAATATAGCTCTATAGCTTGAGCAAATTGAAATTATATTGCATATAGAGGATGAGAGATCACAATAGATTGCAAAAGGAATCAGATAACAGGCTTTGAGGAGAACCAATTTTGGTGACTTACATGTATGTATGTATTTTGTATATAACTTCATTTTCTATTTTTAATATTAACTTATTCAATTATGATTCAGATAAAATGTAATGTAGTAATGTTTATAATTGTTTTACATTCAATGAATTAAGGTTTGGAATTCAAGTAGTATTGTGAATGCAGAGAACCAACAAGAGTAGGCTCTGTCAACCATTATAAAATTCTAAGTAGCCGTGCCTTGCATGATGCATACATTTTCATTGAAACATAAGGAGAGCAAAAATTACAAAATAATAATAATAATAATAATAATAATAATAATAAAATAAAAAATAAAAAATAAATAAAAATGATATAACAAACCTTAAAATAAAAAAACACGCATGTTGATCAAAACTCTTCAAGCCCATGATAGAAAAATCAAATTGTGCATTATCAAACAGCAACTCATTGAAAATCAAATCTCACAAAAAGAATGTAATCGAAGGTCAAAAGAGCAAAGTTGGGAAAAAAATCTACCTTCATGCTCTAAAGAAATTATGATTGTGGATATAATTCAGATCCACAAGCAAGGACATGAGATCCTCAACCACACCAACCAAGCAAAAACTAAAAGTCAAACCAATAAAAACTAAAACTTGCGTTTGGAAAGAGAAAAGTGTAGAGAGAGTTGGAAAACCAAATGACTAAAAATGGATTAAATTAATTTAATAAAAAAATGTTCACTTGATTTTAAAGATTAAATTGAAAAGATAGAGTGAACATTAAGAAATGCAGTAAAGTTTTGAAGAAAGATCTTCAATTCTTACCAGATCCTAAGAGTACAAGAACCGAAAGAAACTGTTGAACTTTAGGGCCTCTTCATGTAAGCTCAAACCTCTTTCTATGCTAAGTATTCTAGTAATCTCATTTTAGTGAGGAAGCTTGAACACAGTAAATTTAAGCAACATGGAAATCAAACTTGATTTTGAGAGCTTTGTTTCTGGGAGTTGTCACCATGATTGGGTGGGTGGCACCCAGTGTTAGAGAGAGGCACCCACCAACATGATTAGGTTGCTTGGGTTGTTAGGACCTATTTGGGGTTGGGATTGGGCTAAGCTCTATTGGATTGTCTAGGCTATATTGGGTTGGGCTTAGACTAGGCTTTATTAGATTGTTCAATTGATTAAGGATATTTTTGAGAAAAAAAATTGACAAACACCTCGTATTATAGTATAGATAAATACCTAAATCCATAGATTTTGAGAACTTCTATAGGGGATAGTAATCTAATTGCATTCAACTTTCAAAATATATCTAATATACTCTCACTTATTAAAAATAAAAAGAAAATATTTATCTAAATCTACTTATTCTCAAAGATTTTATATGGAATGTTACTCAAGATTGAATTAATATGCATGAACAGTCATAACCTAATAACTCAATAATCCATTCACGTGGCAAAATCCATCTGATATACACCCACAAAAAAGAAAAAAAAAAGCACAAACACACTCGAATCCACATATTCTCAAGTTTGTACATGGAATCATAGATTCTAACGAATAAATTGGCCTAAACAAAAATAACTTTATAACCCAATAATCCATTCAGTTTTTAATTTATCCAATGTAACCATATGTAAACAATCAAATAAATAAAGAGGAAAAGGAAAAAGATTTTTCATAATTAAGATTCGTAAAACCATAATAATAGGGTTGAGGGGCAAAAATTAAATTCGTATAATTTCAATAATTTAATATTTGAAAATATTTTTTTTGCTTCTAAATAATAAATATGTTTTTTTTACATTGAATTAAAGTTAAAATAACATTTGTTTTCTATACTTATCTAGACCTTTTAGTTTTCTCCAATCACTATTTAAAATAAATTCTTTAAATCAAAATTCATCATAATAACTCTAAAGATCATATGTGTAGAATATCAATAATTTAACATTTAAAAATACATTTTGATTTTTAATTTTTAATAATCAGTAATAATTTTATCATATCTCTTCAATTAAATGTCAATGCCAATGGAATGATTTTTTAATATGAATTTTGAAATATCATTTTATGTATTATTAATAAGACTTCCTAAATGGGGAAATTAAGTCATACGTGAAGCCCATAGGTTGGAATAGATAATGCTTTAGAAGGTAATTACTAATTTTGAAGATTAGATATTATTGTTTTAAATGCACAAAACTTTTGTAAGATATTTTTTACCTTATTTAATAAAATAATTTAAATTAAATTTGAGAGTTTTCTATACATATTCAGTATAAAAAAAATAGTTTGATTATAATTATTTCCTTTAAATAATTTAAAATTAATTAAAATCATATATAAAATGTCATAATATACTAATAATTTATATATAAATCAATATATAATATTTGCAAATAGATATGTCAAATATATTATTATATTAATAGATAATATATTAAATGATTATTTCTTTTGAATAAACTTAGTTTTTATCCTTATCAAATATTTGTAGTCAATAATTTATTATGGTAACTTTGTACAATATCAATAAGTCAATGTTTAAAAAATAATTTTAATTATCAATTTTTAATAAGTGATAATGATTTGTTTCATATCCTATATCATTCCTAAAGAATATCCTGGCTAAAGAATTTTAAAGTTCCTACAGGTAAATTTTAAGAATATTCTTCTTTGTTTTCATTTTTTTTTTTTACAACACATTTCTCATTTTTTATCAAGAAATTTTGTGAATATAATTCAACTTTCCCTTAATTCAAGGTAAGAAGAGAAATGTTAAATAAATTAATCTAATGAAAACTCTAATTATTATCAATTTTTTAGAATTGTTATATAGAAAAGGATAAACATTATTTAAGTCTATATTTTATTGAATAAATTATTCATAATGAATAAAAATATTAGTTATTTTTTTAAGAATTGGAAGGTCTTCTACAATACCATGATATTGTTTATTTCAATAGGTGTTATTTTTTAATATATAAACATATTACTTAAAAGATGAACATAAATTAAGTGGAACATAACTCAATAGGCCATATCCTATAGCTTCAATACCATTTTATGATGTACCCCAAACCTAGAAGCCAAGGGCACCATGGTCATTTCATATATCAAATCCAAAAGCCCAACACATGAATGACCTTACCTAGCAAATCTAATATGTGGCTAGTTGTCACCTGCCTCAAATTGATTCAAAATAATAATCAACACAAAATTAAAATGTTATAAATTTTTAAATCCAAAACTATTTAAAACATCTCAACAATAAATTCAATGACTATCCCAAATACTTAAATATGTTATAAATGTATACAAATAATTGTGAATGACTTCACACCCATAGTCTTTTTCTATTCCCCACAAATAATTACATATTGTATGTAATTCTAGTTTTTCCAACTCCTATAAATGGGAGACCTAAATAAATGAAAAAGACACCCTAGAGGTCTCTCATAACTCTATTTATTTTCTTGTTCTTCTCCTTCACTTATCCTTTTGCATCTAAGACGTTATCAATAGGAAAAGTCTCTATAAAAGAAAACTTTTAGAAGCTTTTGTAGAAAAGTGTTGGTAGAAGATTGAAACGCTCCTATCAACTTTTGTAGATGAGTGTTTGTGGAAGATTGAAAAACTAAAAGGATAAATCTATGACCAGAAAATCTGATAATTTTCATGTAAAAGGAATGTGATAAAATTACACATTTATTTTATTTTCTATTTCATTTATCTTATTTAAATATAAAAACATGTGCAAATATTATGTAGAAAATAAAAATCCATAACTAGAAAACATGAAAAATATGTAAAATCCTCATTTCCAAAAGTTATATGGGAAATTACAAAGTGATATAAAAAATTATAATAATATAGCTAGAAGTTACGCATATAACTACTAATTCCTTTTAATTATATTGTATAACCAAAAGTTATGCAAAACAAAATTGTATAACCAGAAACTATATAATAAATATTTCTTAGTTTGAAAATATGTACAAATTCGTATATTTTTATTATGATAAAATATATAAAATAGAATGTATAACAAAAAACTATACATAAATTTTTTCATAGCTAGAAGCTAATTCATATTTTCTATACTCAAATTAGAAGCTTGAAAATGTTGATACTTTAATTTTGTACAATTAGAAGCTATATAGAAAACTTCTTAGGTAGAAGTTATGAAAATCTTCTATTGATAATTATTTCATAGTAAAATTTATGTAGACAATTTCTAAAATATTATTGCTTAACTAGAAGTTATACAAACCAAAATTATTGATCAACAATTCTATAACTAGAAGCTATATACACAATTTCTAACTATGATATAACTAGAAGTTAAACAAACTAAATTGTCAATTAATAATTTTATGAAATTTTATAACTTGAAGCTAAATAGAGAATATTTCATAGGTTAATGCTATACACATATTTCATTTTATTATAATAAAATAATTCATAGCCAAAAGCTATGAGAAATTTATTCTTGCATTTTTATTATTTATTTAATGTTGCTTAATTATTGTGTTGGTTTCATGATTTTATAATTATTAGTTTACCTTATAAACATAACAAATATTGTCAAGATCAACCTATGTAGAGAAGGAAAGTATATATTTCTATATATTCTTATAATTAGAAGTTACAAAATAATTATTTTGATAGTCTAAAGCTAGATAAAAAATTATTTGTATATTATCATAGCCTAAAGCTATATAAAATAATTAATTTACATATTTTTATAGCCGGAAGCTATATGATTTTATATATATATATATAGTCCATAGCTATATACAAAAATTCTTACATAGTCTTATAGCTTGAAAAAAAAAAGAAAAATATGTCTTTTATAGCCTAAAGCTATATGAAAGCAAATATATATTTCCTATAAATGAGAACTATAGAGATTATTATTTTATATTTTATTATATTTAAAAGGTATATATATATATATATATATATAGATAAAATTAATTAATTAATATTATATAATTTCTCATAGATAGGAGCTATGTAAAACAATTAATTTTATAATCACTCATGGCTAGAAGCCATATAGAAAATTTATGACCTAAAGCTATATATGTGAAGCAATATATATTATGCACAACAAAAAATAAGTAAATATTATGATATAAAATTATTGTTTCACTTATAGCCTATAGCTACACAATTTTATATATATATATATATATATATATATATAGCTTGAAGTTGTGAAATGTGATTTTTTTTTTCATTTTTAAGAATTGAATTATTGAAATCTTTAATTTTTTATGATTTGGATTTGGATATATTAATAATTTCTTTTTTCTACTAGGTGTAAAGGTTGAAATATCTAGAATTATAAATTTCATGTTTTGAAGAAATTAAATCACTTTGCAAAATGAAGCAATAACAACATTATTTAAACGATATTTTATTTCTAAAATAGTGTTCATGCTTCATAAAAATGCATAGTTTTTATTGTTTCACATTTATACATTTACGTAAATATTTTTAATTTTTTTATTAGCCTATTATTATTTGTAATTTTTATGTAATCGGAATATAATACTTGCTTGACTTATTATGTGATCATAGACTAGGATGTGATCTAATTCTAGTATATAATAACTTCTCAATCTACGAGGGGTCATTGTTTTCCCAAAAAAAAGTTCACACCTCACCAACAAAAGTAGTAAAATGTTAAATAAAGAAAGTTAGGTTTGCAAAATAAACCTACCATAGATGATAAGAAAATGATTTTTAAAGGGTGATATGTAATGACACTTGATGCATAGCAGTCATACCATTGAACATTTTGTTAACTTTTATCAAAATTAAAAGGAAAATATTAGTAGATAGAAATGTTAGTTAACATATCTTAACCTAGATTATTATAACTTTCTTTTTTAAAAAAAAAAAATCCTAATGGTAAAATTGACTAATTGATTGATGATGAAAATGTTTATTTTTAAATTCTCGCCCATGATATTTACTTTCTTATGTTGTGTCTTTTTATTTAATATAATACATATCATATTTGCTAAAACATTACCATATTTTATTTATACATAATATTAATTACTTAATAAATATATTCCAAGATGTTTGTCTCATTAATTATATAACATTGGTAATAATTTATGTTGTTACCATATATATCAAGTAATGGAAGCCTAATTAAAGGTTGTAGAAGAGCTCATACTATGTCACAATATAACACAAATCCATATGACTGACAATTAATATTATATCAAATCTAGAAGAATTTGAGATGACCAATTCAACTTGGTCCTCTGGGATGAACAATGATGTATCAACTCCTTGAAATGTCATACGAATATCCATTAAAGAATCAAAAGTTTCTTCAATTAGAGATTGGTATATTTAACCCTTGAAAGATATTATTACATGTTATGCAAATTTCTAATTTAATGAGATAATTTTCTTACTACTAGGGGAAGGCAAGCTGACTCTAGAAGAATGACATGAAATTTTGAATATGAGTTAATGTCCCTGAAGGATAATTAACTAATATTACAACAAATAAATCTAAAACTCATTGAAGTGTGATGTTCTTGTACTACAATTAGCACTATAATGGCAAATGAATCTCAAACATGCTTGAAACATGATAAATCTGTATGTTCAAAGTCCTGAAGCATGATAGATTTGTATATTCAAAAGGTTGTAATCCTCCAGAAAAGATTGACATAAAGAAAAACACATTGAAATATTGGTTACTCTTGAAGAGACTACCATTAGTCTTACTAAAGAGGGTACAATCCTAAGAAGGGCAATAAAATGACTAGTCGGTCCAAAATTATAAACAAATAGCCCTTGAAGAACTATAAATAAATAGCCCTTGAAAAACTAACAAGTTATACAACGTCCCTTAAAGAGGAAGGTGGTTCTTAAAAGGGCAATATTCCTTAAAGAGACATAGATACCTAAAAATGGTGAGATCTCCATAAGTCATATAAAATGGGATTAAAATAATATTTTCTTTCCAAAGTGACTTAACATCATTAAAAATGATAAGGATCTCAATTGAAAAAAAGGGTACCAAACCATTAGTCAAAGTGGAAAGAACTAATCCAAACAAATCTAAACTCGCAAAATGAGAAATATTAAGACTTGAGTCCAACGCCTGAAAACGTAAAAAATAAAAGAACCCAAAGTTTAAAATCTTGTTTGATAAAATGAGTATTATAGACTGCTATGAAAATGAGATCATAAGACATTAAATATTACTTATAGTATGACGTTTCTAGAAGAAACCATGTATTAGCTCTCGTAATAACTCAATTATGTAGTAGTCCCCAAAGGACTTAATACATATTTTCTAAATGTTGCTACAAGTTATTTACATGAAAATCCTTAAAGGATTTTGAATGTCTAAAGCAAATAAATTAAAATCTCAAATGTGTGAAATTCTTGAAGAATTTAAAATGCTTTAAAGCAAATTATTTAAAACCTCATAGCATGTATGCAATCAAGCTATAATGATCCTTATATGGGTTAAAGCAATTCGAACGTAAGTGGTACAATCACCTTAGTGAAAATCTTCTAAAAGAAGGTATATGTGGATGATTTTAATCTTATAAGAACTCTTGAAAAGCTCATAAAACAACTAATTATTTAAAGAAGGGATCTAAAATGAAATATATGAGAAAAAAAATATATTATCTCAACTTGCAAATTGAACATTGTTCAAATGGCATTTTAGTCCATCAATTAACATACATAGAGAAAATATTAAAGCACTTTTTTATAGACAAATCACATCTACTCAATTCCCTCATGGTTGTTCATTCACTTGAAGTGAACAAAGACCTGTTTCATCCTAAAGGAGAAAATGAAAAATGACTTGGTCTAGAAGTATCATATCTCAATGCAATTGGTGCACTGATGTATTTTACAAATTATACTAGACCAATTATAGCCTTCTCTATCAATTTACTAGCAAAATACAATTCTACCCTAACTAAAAGACATTAGAATGAGATTAAACATATATTATGATACCTTTATGGAACAAGTAACATGGGGTTATATTATTTAAAAGAATCAAAATCACAATTAATTGGGTATGCAAATGCAAAATATCTTTTAGATCCTCATAAAGCTCAATCTTAAATAAGATATGTATTTACTTGTGGGAATGTTACAATATCATGGAGATCGGTTAAGCAAACAATGGTAGCTACTTCCTCAAATTATTCATAAATTTTGGCAATTTATGGATCTAGTTGTGAATATGTATGGTTAAGATATATGATAAAGCATATTTGAGAGTTATGTGAATTATCCTCTATCAAAGACACTTTAATAGTGTTACATGAAGACAATATTGCGTGTATTGCACAAATCAAAGAAGGATATATTAGAGGCGATTGAACCAAGCATATTTTACCAAAGTTATTCTATACACACAAGCTTTAAAAGAGTCTTGACATCGATGTTCAACAAATAAGATCAAGCAATAATCTAGTAGACATTCACAAAGAGCCCTACCTACTGCAAGTACATCCAAGAAGTTTGTATATCAAATCAGAATGCATCAACTCAAATATCATAACAT
This sequence comes from Vitis rotundifolia, assembly GCA_030254885.1. NCBI lineage: Eukaryota > Viridiplantae > Streptophyta > Magnoliopsida > Vitales > Vitaceae > Vitis > Vitis rotundifolia. The sequence continues at coordinate 9,756,394 of CM058169.1, forward strand.
TGAACCATTAAAGCAACATAATCATGTTATCATGAGGGGAAGCATCATCATGGAATGTTAGCATACTGTACTTCTTTTTTCCATTGTCCAAGTTTTATCCTATTGGGTTTTATTGGTAAGGTTTTTAACAAGGCAATTCTAACAATCAACATCTACCTTATTCTTCTTCAATAGTGATGGTCATTCAAGGAGGGTTATAAATGTATATAGATAATTGTGAATGACCTCACAGTTACCCATAGAGACTTTTTCTATTCCTCATAAATAATTAAATATTGTATGCAATTCTAGTTTTTCCAACTCTTATAAATAGGAGACTTGGATCAATAAAAAAGACACCCTAGAGTTCTATTATAACTTTATTTCTTTTCTACTTCTTCTTTGTCACTTATCCTTTTACATCTAACAAAATAAAAATTTTAGAAATTATAACTCAATTTAGTCTTAAGTCAACAATCCTAAAAGGAAAAAAAAAACATTTTAAAAGTTTTTTCTAATATAAATACTTTTCCGATCTTGATCCCTCATCATTGATATTACTTGTACCTAAAAAGGGGAATAATAAAGAAGGGTGACTCAATAATTCAATAAGGAAAAATAGTTCAATAAGAAGAATCAAGTATATTATAGAATTAAATCGTAATATATATCACATTTTTATAAAAATTAAATTAGAAGGTAAACTCTTTTAAGTCAATAATTAAATTTGCTTTCTCCATAAAATATACTTTGCATAAATAGTTCATATTTAGAAGAATTTCGTAAAAAACTTTGATCCATCGATAATAACACTCTGCCTAATATAGTGGGACGTGCAATAGATGGGAATTTGTTCTCTTATAGGTGAACGAAACAATTTCCAATCAATAGTACACCAAAGGTCAATAACACCCTTATTGGTTAAGGTTGCACTGTATCACTATCCCACCAAAGGTAGAAAGACAACAACTTATCTCCCATTGGCCAAGAGCATTAAAAACTAGAGTTTAAAAAAAAAGTATTATTAATAAATCATAATAATTAAAGAAAAAAAATTCACTCACACAATAATCAACAAAACATATGATATTCCCAAGTTATTTTATAAACCAAGAAACAAATCTGACCATATTTAAAAAAATACTACTTGATCTACTTTAGAGAATTCAAACATTTTGGTGCTTTAAAAATAGATGAAAACCACTAATGAATTAAAAAAAATTATTCATTGTAGAATATTAAACCTTACTTCAAAGAATTTACTCAAATTTCTAAAAAAATTAATCCACACCTAACATAAAAATAAATAAAAATAGTAACTTTTATTATTGATTAATTATCTGTAACAAAAGTTTTGTCACAATAAATAAAATAATAATCTACAAACTTTCTCCTAAGATTTTTTTTTAAATTAAATATTTTATTAACAATATTATTATCATTTCATTTTCCACAATTGCATTAACTATATTTATTGAATTAATAATATTAATATTATTTTGTTCTATTTTCTATATTCTTTTCCTTACTGCTCTACAACACAAATCTCATTATTACTTTATCATTTTCTTCACATACAACTTTTCCTTATTCTCTCTTTTTTTTTTCTTCTCTTCTTGATCACACAACCACTTTCTTCATTTCCTCTTTTCTTCCTCTTTTTTTCGAACCGTAGATATGCATAATAGCCACTGCATTGCAACCATAAAAAAGGCCTTATTCCCATCAATTTGACCACCGAGTAAAACTTGACAGTTTTTTTTCTTTTTTTTTTTTTTTTCATTTTCAGTCAATTTGTATGACTAATTCAATATTTAGAAACATGATTACCATTTAACTTTATTAAAATCACCTATTTAATTTAATTTGATATCCAACAGTAATCTTGTTTCTATATACATATATATTACAATAAACTAATTTTTTTTTTACATAATCATTAAAATATAACTCAAATATTAAATCTAAAAACCCTACTCTCTTTAAGCAAAAAAACCTATGCAAAATAGTCACTAGTATAATATATATTAAAGTTTTTCTTTCTTTTTCCTACTAATCTCATATTTAAACAACTATTAATCTCATAATTAAAGAAAGAGAAAAGAATCTACAAAATAAATAACACATGAAGAACTTACCTTGAATTTTAGAATGAAACAAATACAATATTTTCTTCTTTTCTAACTCTAAAAATCAAAGTTCTCTAGAGAACTTTCTATTAAAGTGTTTGGGATATTCATTGAATTTATTGTTCAAATATTTTAAATAGTTTTGGATTTAAAAATTTATAAAATTTTAATTTTTCCTTGATTATTGTTTTGAATCAATTTGAGGTAGTTTACGGCTAGCTTCATATTGTATTTATTCGTTAAGGTCATTCATGTTTTGGGCTCTAGGTTTTGATTAGTGAAAATGATCCTAGTGCCCTTGGCCTCCAAGTTTGGGTGTCACAAATAGATACATAGGTTTGAAGAATTCTTAGGCTATGTTTGGTTCTTGGAGAGTTTAAGGGAAAATGTGAGGAAAAAATAAAATAAAAAGAAAGAATAAAAGGAAGAAAAGGATTTAAAGTCAATAAATTATTTTTATGTGTTACTCATTTAACTTTTTTTTAATATTTTTATATATAAATATTAAATAATGTGAAAATGCATAAGTTTCTAAGTAATTTTAGTAATATTCGATTTTCTTTGGTATTGATATAATAAAATCAAACCTCAAAAAATCATTTTTGTTATAACAAAGGGAAAGAAGAAGAAGAAAATACGAAAGAGATGATGGAATGCACAGGAAAAACTGAATTGATTTTCATTAAGGGTTCCTCCCTTTTATAGGGAATTACAAAAGATATATATGGATGATCATCCACATATTACCATATTGTACAAAATCTCATAATTTATAACCCTCCCCCTTAGTTGATTATGAGAATATGATAACTGTCTCATTAAAAACCTTGCTAGTAAAACCAAGTGGGACAAAACCTGGACGAAGGAAAAAAAGAGTGTAGTATATCCATATTAGTTTTCTCTCCCTCATGTAAATATGATTATGATTTCTTCAATACTTCAATTGGTAGATCTCTCAATCTTCGTATTTCGATGTCATACCTTAACATTTTCAATGTGGTCAAAGGTAACACCTTTGTGAATAGATCTATTAGATTATTACATGACCGAATCTGCTGAACATCAATTTCACCTTTCTACTGGAGCTCTTGGTGTAGAAGAATTTAGGGGAGATATGCTTAGTTCTATCATCTTTTATGAATACTCTTTAATTTGTGCAATACAAGTAGGATTATCTTCATGTAACTTGGTTACATTGCCTCTGATGGAAGGTATTCCACATGTTTCTTAAATATGTTGAATCATTAACCTTAGTCATTCACATTCGTGACTTGCTTCATGGATTGTAAGAATTTTCAAATGATTTGAAGAGGTGGCTACCATTGTTTGCTTGACTAATCTCCAAGATATTGCCGTACTACCATAAGTAAAGACATATTTTGTTTGAGACTGAGCTTTATAAGGATTTGAAAGATATTTGGCATCTGCATATTCAATCAATTGTGATTTTGATTTTTTTGAATAATATAAGCCCATGTCACTTGTTCCACAAAGGTATCACAATATATGTTTAATCACATTCCAATGCCTTCTAGTTGGGGCATAACTATATCTTGCTAGCAAGTTGACATAGAATGCTATGTCTGGTCTAGTGTAATTTGCAAGATACATGTGTGCACTAATTACATTAAGATATTGTGATTTTGGACCAAGCAAATTTTCAATATATTCTTTAAGATGAAACAAGTCCTTGTTCACTTCAAATGAACGAACAACCATAAGGGAACTTAATGAATATGATTTATCCATATAAAAGTGATTCAAGATTTTCTTTGTATATGTTGACTAATAAACTAACATTTTATTTGAAAAGTACTCGATTTACAAGTTGAGGCAAAAATTTTGTTTTCCAAGATCTTCATTTCAAATTTAGTTTTCAAAATAGTCAATTATTCTTGTAAGCTTTTCAGGAGTTCAAACAAAATTCAAATATTCTACATATACCATAATGATTACAAATATTTAACATAATAAATACGCATATCCCAATAAGATAATAAACATATACTTCCCGTTTCAAATATTCATCGAGGTAATTGTACCAGATGCCTTTGGATTGCTTAATCGATACAAAGATCTTTGTAGCTTAATTGAGTATATGTTACAATGTTTTCAATTAGTTACTTTAGACATTTGAAATCCTTTAGGAATTTTCATTTGCATGTTATTATTTAAAGATCCATATAAATATGCAGTAACGACATCCATGAGACAAATAGTTAGTCCTTCTAAGATTGCTAAACAAATTTGATATCTAAATGTGATTACGTCCATCATAGGAGAATATGTTTCATCGTAGTCAATACCAAGTCTCTGCGAGAAACCTTGAGCCATGAGTCACGCTTTATATCTCATGATTTCATTTTTCTTATGGTATTTTCTTATAAATGCCGATTTATATCTGAAAAGCTTGACAACTTCAGGCATATGGACTACTAGTCCAAATACTTCTCATTTTTTTTAACAAGTCTAATTTTTTTTTTAGGATATATTCTTTCCATTTTGGCCAATTTTTTCTATGTTGGCATCCTTCATACTCTGTGGTTGAAGGTCATTATCATTTCTTATGATGTAATGACCATTTGGAAAGAGAATACATTATCTATGATAGAGGTATTTCAATTCAATTTTTCTCTTGAATGTAAATAACTAATTAAGATCTCATCATTATTAGGTGTTTGTACCTTTTTGGGAGCTATTTGTATAATATATGCCTCTCTTAGGGCTACTTATTTAAATTATGCCTCTTCAAGGGCCGCTTGAGACTGATAAATCATTTTTAAATGCAACTTCTTCAAAAGTGCCACCTTTTTATATATCTTTCCTTATGTTTTCCTCTTTCCTTGTGTTTTCCTCTTCTAGAGAACGTGTTTGTCTCTTCAAAGTCTACCACGCTTCATGCGTGCCTTAGACTCATTATTTAATTGTCCTTAAGGGACATCAATCCATACTGGAATATTTTCAATCTATAAAAATCATTTTGTTACTTTCTTTATATCAATGAAAACATTCGATAGTTGATTTGCAAGTCCATGCAAATAAATAATATTTTGAACTTCCAATTCACATTGATTAGTGTAAGGATTAAGTTGAGTTGAAGTCAATGTATTCCAAATAATTCATGTTGTTCTTTTGGAACTATCTCTTCTCCCCCTAACAGTGGGAAAATTGTCTCATTAAATTAGAAATTTGCTTCACATGTAATAATATGCTTCAAATATTCAAATATACTAGTCACTAGTTGAAGAAACTTTTGGCTTTTTAATAAATATCCATTTGACATTTCAAGGAGTTGTTGCATCATTGTTTACCCTAGGGAACCAAGTTGGTCATTTTAGATTCTTATAGATTTGATAGAACATCAAGTATCATTCATATACCATTAGTGATGTAATATGAGCTCGTTTGGAGCTTTCAATCAAGTTTTCATAAATTGATCTATGTAGTAATGACATCAATCAACTAATTACAAAGTATGAGCTTCTGGAGATTTCAATCAAGTTTCCATAAATTGATATACGCGGTATGACATCAATTATTACAATTATACAATCAATGAGACAAACATCTTAAAATATACTTATTAAGCAATCAATATTATGTGTAAATAAAACATAAATATGTATCAACAAATATGCTATGTACTATATTAAATAAAAAGACAACATAAGAACGTAAAGATCTTACATGAGAATTTAACAATAAACATTTTTCTTCACCAATCAATTAGTAAATTTTATCATTAGGATTTCTAAAGAAAGTAATAATAATCTAGATTAGATATGTTAACCTTTTATTTGCCAATATTTTTCTTCTAATTTTAGTAAGAGTCAATGAAATGTTTGATTGTACAACTGGCATGCATCAACAATCAAATTTTTTTTTTTTTTTTCAACTATGGTAGGTTTATTCTAGAAACCTAATTTTTATTTATTTATTTTAATTTCACCACTTCTGGTGGTAGGTTTTGAATTTCTTCTTGGGAAAACAATGACCCTCATGGATTAAGAAATTATTGCATTCTAGATTTAGACCATATTATAGTCTATAATCATATACCTAATTGGTTACATTCACTTTGGGTAACAATTCTAATCCAATTAGAAAAAATTGGTGGTTATTAATGAAAAACTCACTATTCTTAATTACATCTAGTTATAGTGAACTTAGAGAAGGATCATAGTCTTTTAGTGGGCATATCTTTCTTTTATATTATTCTAAAGAACTAAAGGGCTATCATATTTTAATGAATAGAAATTACATACAATAACAAGCTAAATAGAAAACTAAAAATATTTAAATAAATTTATAAATGTGAAACATTTAAGTATGCCTTTTCATGAAACTTGACGACTATTTTAAAAATGAAGCATAAAAATTATAGATCTAGATATTTAGACCTTCATATCTAACAAAAAGAATACCAATGATACATTCAAATCCAAATCATAGAAAATTAAGGATTTCAATTATTGAATTCTTGAAAAAGAGAAAAATTCATATTTCATAAAGGCTATAAAAATATATAAAATTCTTGTACCTGGGCTATAAGTAAAACAACAATATTTATATCATAATACTTATAATAATCTTTATTTATATATAACATAGATTTTATTTCACATATATGACTTTAGGTCACAAAATTTCTATATGGCTTCTAGCCATGAAAGATTATCAAATTAATTGTTCCACATAGACCTTAGCTATGAGAAATTATATAATATTAACCCTTTATATATATATATATATATATATATATATATATATATATTTTATAGCTAATAATAACATTTAAAATAATAATCTTTATAGTTTTCATTTATAGGAAATACCTATTTTATTTTATAGAACTTTAGGCTATGAAATTATTTTACTTATATTTTTTTTTTCAAGATATAAAAATAAGCCCAAAAAAATTTCCATATAGCTTCGAGCTTTGGGTTATAAGAATATATGCAAGTTTTTCATATAGCTTTGGGCTATAAGAATATGCAAATTAATTATTTATATAGCTTTAGGTTATAACGATATACAAATTATTTTTCATGTAGGTTCAGGCCACCAAATACAAATTATCATATAACTTCTAATTATAAGAATATGTAGAAATATATACTTTTCTTCTCTACATAGGTTGATCATGATAAACAATATTTTTCATATTATCATAAAGTAAAATAATTATAATGAATTCAAGAAACTAACAAGGCAATATTAACTAAAGAATAAATTTGTCAAAACTTCTAGCCATGAATTATTTTATTACAAAAAAATGACAAATTTGCATAACATCAAACTATAAAATATTCTCTATATAGCTTCTAGCTATAAAATTTCATAAAATTATTAATTGACAATTTAATTTGTAAAACTTTTGGTTATACCATAGTTAAAAATTCTCCATATAGCTTCTGACTACACAAAATTAAAATATCAACATTTTCAAGTTTTTACCTTAAGTATAGAAAGTACGGGTTATATAGCTTCTGGCTATGAAAAATTTTGTGTATAGTTTCTACTATACATTCTATCTTATCATAACATAAATGTATAAATTTGTACATAACTTCAAGTTATGAAACATTCATTGTATAGCTTCTAGCTATAAAATTTTGTTTTGTATAACTTTTGGTTATACAATATAATTAAAAGAAATTAAAAGATAATATCTTTCATAACATCGGGTTACAATTATTTTGTCAAAACAAGAAAATGTGCTAATTTATACATAGCTTCAAGCTATTAACTATTTTTTTTAATGTAAATATGTGCATAGCTTAAGACCTATTCATTGTGTAGATTTGCACATAACTTCAAGCAATGAACTATTGTTTAGATTTGTACATAGTTTCAGGTTATGAACTATTCATTTTATAGCTTCTAGCTATATAATGTTGTTTTGTATAACTTATAGTTATACCGTATAATTAAAAACAAATAATTAGGAATCATATACATAGCTTCTGGCTATGTATTTGTAATTTTGTAATTTACCCCATAACTTCTAGTTATAAGGATTGTTCGGTTATAATTTTTTTTTCATGATTTTTGACTAAAAAGAAAAACATATTCTGTAAGTAATATTTATAAATATTTATGTATTCAAGTAAAATAAACCAAATATAAAATCAAAGCTAATTTTATCACACATAAATAAAATAGAAAATCATGATATAAATTTATGACATACCCTTTTATGAGAAAGAAGAGAGAGAAAAGTTTTTCTATTTCTTTTGTAGAGACGATTCGTGCTGATAATGAGTTATAACAAAGTGAAAAAAGAAAAAAAAAAAGAAAAAAAAGAAAGAGAAGATGAAATGTACAAAAAAAACTAAATTGATTTTCATTAAAGGTCTCTCCTTTTTGTAGGGAGCCACAAAAGATATATATGGATGATCATCCACAAATTACCATAGTGGTACAAAATCTCATAATTTATAATAATTTTCTTTTTTTTTTCCATAGTATTTTCTTGCATCCAAATATAGCATTATTATTTGTAGGTTTTTTTTCCAAAAATACCTTTTCTATATTAATTATAGAGAAAAGTCTCTTATGATTCCCTATTTGTAAAATAATAAAAAAGGAGAATTCACTTATCTACAAACATATTTATCTTCATAAATTTCACACTATTTGGAAATTTATACACTATGACTTACTTCTCAAAAGATTTCCTAAACTCGTCTTTATATGCTATGACAAGTATTATCTAGTAGACTTCAATATACATGCACTAATTCTCCTGTAGGATCTAAGAATAAATATCCCTTACCTTCTTCAATTGATGATATGTTGCATAGTTTGTATGTTTGAAAAGATATCATGCTAAATTAAATTATATTGTATTTAACTTATCACATATGGATGGAAATGTAACATTGTAGACCCTCAATTTTGTCCCTTTAGCACATATATTTAAGTTCACTTTCAGTAATCCACAGTAGTTCCTTGGTGGCCCATTATTACTCATACTATTTACCTTTTTTTTTAGTCACCTTGGAGACTCTAGTTAAGGGACTATCTGACCCCGTATTGTGACCATTGGCAGCCTTAACTTAGACTTAAGCTTTTCCTTTCTTTTTTAGGATAGCTTTTAGGACACTTAGTTCATCAGGCACCTCCTTAGGCCCACTTAGGTTCCCCTTGGCCCGCTTAGATTCACCTAGACACCCTCTAGTTTGCACACATTCACCCTAGGCCATTTAAGCATTTTTTCAGATTAGGTCACTTGGACATTTTTTTTGGCATGGTTCAATTAGGTATGTTCTTGGTTTTATTATTATTATTATTATTATTATTTTTCGGGAGTATTGGCTTGACTATATATTGCATGAAATGAATTTTTTATTTTTATTTTTTTATTTTATTTTTGAAGGTTTGAATTTGACATTTAAATTGTTATGATCCGTCGCATTAATTTAATTTCTTGATTGTTTCTAATTGCATATGTCCAATAGTTATTTATTTTTATACCCTTATCAATTTATTTGTTTAGACTCACTTATTTATGCATTTTGTTAACTCCATGAATTGATCTTAGATTTTTTGTGGCATATAATTTGATTTTCTATTTTATTTCATTCTATTTTTTTTAATCACAAGATTTTCTTATCTCCATTTTATTTTTTTTAATTTTGCATGCCACTGGGAGCGGGAAAAGAGAGGTTCCGGAACACAGCACCATGGAGGGAGGAAGGAGGGACATGCTAGAATTTTCTTTGGGAGGAATATACACGCACCAGAATTTTTTTTGAGGGGTCCACGCACAGGTCATGGAGAGTTTTCATTCATTAAGGGGTCTGCCTAGATTGTCTGAGAAAAAGGTGGGCTGCCACTCAGCATATGGCAGATGCACAGTCCAGAAATTTTAAGGGATCGGCTGCCATCCACATGAAGAAGCCTTCCACTAGGAAGGAGCAAAGACACACTATCGAACACAGAAACTCTCCCACAGTTGCGCCATTGAGGCTGCCACTTTGAGACGTAGGATTATGCACCAGATTTTTTTTTAGATAAGAGGGGCAGCCACCAAAGAGAGATCCACATTGCTAGTCCATCAAGGATAGACTGCCACTTTGAGAAGATGCACAGTCCACATATGAAGATGATATAGATTCTGGTGGGCCATCAAAATTCTATCAGAGTTGAACGAACTGAGCATATAGCAGCGCCTCCAATCTTGGTTTCTTGGATTCTGGCGTTCAAAGGGTTTGGCACGTTTTTTTTGTTAAGTCAATTGAAATAGAAAGTGCCAGGAGAAGTTTGGAAAGTGGGATCTTTTAAGGTTAGAAATACATCTCCAAAAGGAAAAAAAATATTCGATGGAAAAGATGGGCTGCCTATATAAATAAGACAAGAGGAACGTGCAGAGAGGGAGGCGGAGAATTTCTTCAGAGAGGACACACAAGATATTTTTTTGAGAGAGGGAGATCCACACGCAAGGCAACTTTTCTGGGCAGAGAGAGATCCAGATAGGGAGGATTTTTTTATTTCTGGGCAGAGAGAGAGAACACGGGGGGAATTTTTTTGAAAAAAAGTGGAGAATAGAGGAACGGGCAGGGGGATTCTTTGGGGCGGGGAGAACACCATGAGAGAATTTTTTTAGAGAAAACACGTGGGATTTTGGAGGACTTTGGACGGAGATCGGGCTGCCGCTTTAATCATCAGGAGAGTATTTTTTCCAACGCAGGTTAGTTTTCGATTTTTGATACAATATTTCTTTTTTTAGTTTGGGTTTTAGTTGATTGGTCTAATTAATCGTTTGTGATAAATTATTTTAATTCTCGATTTCAAATAATCTTTTATTTTTCTTAGATTAAATGTCTCTCTTTTATGATTGCAATTCATTAGTTCTATGCTGGTTTATTTTAATCTACATGAAAGTCTAAATAAAGTTTATATTTTTAATTCCGATTAGTTTGAATTCTAGTTTATTTTTTATTTGAATGGGTTATTGATCTTAAATCCATTAGTTTAATTGGACTCGTAAGGTAAAGTTTATATTTTTAATTTGAATGAGTTATTGATCTTAAATCTATTAGTTTAATTGGTCTTGTAAGGTAAAGTTCATATTTTTAATTCCGATTAACTTAAATTCTAGTTTATTTTTTTAATTTGAACGTGTTATCGAGTTTAATTGATCTTGTGAGGAAAAGTTTACATTTTTTATCCCAATTAGTTTAATTCTAGTTATTCATGTGTTTCTTAAAATCTAAATGTTAGTTATTGGATGATAATTTTGTTAGTTCATTTGATTAGGAAGTTATAAATTTGTTGCCTTAGTGATTGTTGGTCAAATTTTTTTGAGGGCCACTGGAAACCCATGAAGGTTGGCCTTTACTCTCACCACTTTAATTGACAAGATTTCCTAAAATCTTTATTTCGTGATCTTTGTTTCCTTTTGTTTTGATTGATATTTTGTTTCCTATTTTTGTTATTTTAAAAATTAATTTCCTTTATTTTAAGACAAAACTCTTTTTCTCAAAAAAAAACCCTTTTAAGAGATTTTTTTTTTAAAAATTCATCTAAAGCCACTAGAATCAAAATCTCTTTTCTATTTAAAAAAAATAACATGCAACCATATCTTAATCGCTTTGCATGCTTCTCAATTTTCAACAAAAGTTTTGGTTTTAAACAAAACGCGAATCAAAGCTTGTGGTTCCAAATAAATGGGACAATTTTAGGCTAAATTCGTGTATATTAATTGGGAAATTGGTGGAACCCCTACACAAAATCATTCTTTTCAAAATCACTTGCTGCCAGTTTTCATTCAACCACTGACCTTCTAGATTTAAATTCCGTTTTAGTAACTTTAGAATATCTGTAAAAAATTTCTGAAACTTGTATGACTTTCCTCGCTTCTTGAACTTGAATTTAGAGTTTCATTTGAGTTAGAAAGCCATTCTGGAATAGAAGATATAAATGAGTTTTTAGAGGGGTTCTGTTTTCACCCAGTTCTGGACACCCGAGGTCTTTTTTAAAAAATAAAATACCAGATGACTTTTTAAATTTGATTCAATATTTTTATTCAATTATAGGCTTCTTGAAATTGATCTTAGACATATAAAATATTAAAAAATATTTCTTTTTGAGGGAGATATGAATTTTCAAAGTCTCGTCTACTGTGCATGCTCGATTCTGGACATCTGATCATCTTGAATGTTTTAAAAATACTTTTGAAAACCATCCGACCCTGAATTTAATTTTTATGTGACATAAACACTTTGAAATATGTATGTGATTTTTTTCATGATTTTACGTGATCATTTACTATTTTTTTTAAATATTTGTTTATACATGTCACTTTTTCTTATCTAATCTGGATTTTATAGAACCTTTAGGTGTCTTTGTTCTAATCTGTCCTTAGAATGAGTGTTCGGCTTTTGGTATGCTGATCTAGATGCGTAGGAGTTATATCCTGAAATTTTTCATAATTAAATTCCACTCTAAGCTATTTTTTTGGAAATTGTTTTAGGATGCTTTCTTTTCCAACTACATGCTGATGGTTTTATGCTTTACTTAAAATTGTTATTATTTTTAGAGTCATTTGGTTTATCTTAGCTCAACTTTAGGCCTTTGACACTGTATATTCGATACAATGGATATGTTATATAATTTATGCTTGTCCTAACCACTTTGACATTTTTGGGGAAATCTTATAAAATATACTTGCTATCCAGGTACGCTCTCTATCCTCTAATTCCAAAATTCTATGAAAATGCATGTTATCATAAGCTATATCCATGTCTTTGTGCACTATGCTCTTGTTTGATGCCATACTTGATTGCCATGATGCTTGTTCGATCATCTTTGATAAAAATACATGTTATGTGTCATATTTTCAAACTAACCTTTGATGTCTTTTGATAGTGCTCATGAAGTGGTTCAGGTACATACCTCGACTCTCCTTTATCATGATTTGATCTTGTTTGACATGTCATTTTTTTTAATTCACCTTAGCCTACCTTGGTATCCATGATCAACCATTTAATTGCCATATTTCCCCCAACTTAGCCAGTAGAGACCTGTATAGGGCTTAGAGGGGTGCTACCTTTTAAAGGTACCTTCCCAATAGGTAACCTGATCCCCGGACTTAAACTCAGGTTTTTTTCAAAGACATGCCTTTTTTCCAAAAATTAGGGAGTCACATTTTAGGGTTTTTCTTTCTTGTTTTATTTTCCCTTTAAATAAAAAATAAAATAAGTGGCGACTCCAACTTTTTCTAAAATTGATTTTTCACAAATAAAAAGCGAGTCTCGCCAATTGAGTGGGGGTGCACGTGAAAAATGCGGGTCCACAAACATATATGCTGGAATATTCCATATATTTTGTAACAATCATAATGAATTCACACAATAACTCTATTCCAATACTATAATGATAATATTCAATTTAGTTTTTAGCTATTCCTTTATTATTTGAAATTTCCCATTTATGTTGAATATTATAATTCCTATTATTAAAGGTTTTAAATAATTTGTTAATTTATTAATTACTCTAGAGCAACATATGTTAATTACTTATTATAGTGTGGAGAAAGTCAATATACACTTCAAATTCATATTCTAAATAATGAATTCATATCACATGCATAATAATTGTAATAATACATATCTAATTTGTTTTCTTGATAATAAAAGCAAGAAACTATTTACTAATCAAATGATTAAGAGTCTCTTTGACTGTGTGATTTAAACATAGTTTTCTATTTTTGACTTTTTAAAAATAAAATGAAATAGAGAACAATTTTTAGAGAATAAGTAGAAGTTGTTTTCACCAGTTTTTAAAAATAAAAGGAAAATATAGAATTTTTTTTTAAAAAAAATCATAAAAAAAAAATGAACATAATATCATTCTTTTTCTCTCCACAAGCTAATACTGATACTGTAAATCTTAAAATATGATCTTTCTTTAAATTACATGTACTTTTTTTTTATTTCTTTTAACTTTTCTAAAATTTTTCATTAAACAAATCAAATTCTATTTGATAAATAAAATTTATTAATTTTTAAAAATAATTTGAAAGTCAAAAATTGATTTAATTAATACTAAAACATCATGGAACTCAATAACATTAGTAACTCATAAACCAAAATTTATTTTAAATATCTATGTTGGTTTCTTCTTTTCACACACACACACAATGCGCACACATATACAAAAATAAGTCTAAAATGACTATTGTTTCTCTTTTACATAGAATATTTATTTTGTGCTTTTTTAACTAGGCAAATGAACTCCAAATTAAAGGAGACTTAATGCGTTGGATTCATTAACGAGTCTAATAATTTTTATAAATAATTTAAAAATTAAATAATAAATCAATTAATATTAAAAATTTATGGATAAAAATTGGTTTAGAACAACTTTATTGTTTTTCTTTTATATAGAATCCTTTTTTTTTTTTTTTTTCACTAGGAACATAACCTTCAAATTAAACAAGACTTAATGTTTTAAATTTATTAAATGAATCTGGTAATTTATTATTTTTCTTTTACATAGAAGCATTTATTTCTATTTTTTTTTTTTTTTAACTAGGGAAATAAGCTCTAAATTAAACAAGACTTAATGTGTCAAATTCGTTACCAAGTTTAGTAATTTTTAGAAATAATTTGAAACTTAAATAATAAACTCATTAATACCAAAAAATTATGGATAAAAATTGATTCGTAATGACTCTATTATTTTTTTTAACACATAATTATATATTTGTAATTTTTCTTAAATAAAAATGAATTTCAAATTAAGTGATACTTTGTATTGAATTTATTAATGAGTTTAACAATTTTTAAAAATAATTCGAAACTCACAAAATAGATTCAATCATTAAAACTGATATAGTATAAGTTATGACTTTACTAGTTCTTCTATTTACACAAATATATATTTTGAATTTAGGTAAATAAGTTATATATTAAGTAAGATATAAATAATAATTTGAATTCTTTAATGAATTTTTTAATTTTTATGAATAATTTCAAATTAAAAAAGCTAATCTAATTAATTTCAAATTAAATCAAAACATTCTAAAATATTATATACATGAAATGAAAAACTTAACTCATTTATATGTTAAAAAAGTAAAACTTTATTCATTATTCATTTTTAATTAAAAAAATATTTAAGAAATAAGACCTGAATTAAATTTAACTTATATTATATAAATTGAATTTGCAATGTTTCTACAAAACCAAAGCTAAAAAAAAATATTTTTAAAAACAATTTATCCAAACAAGTTTTTTTTTTAGAAAAAAAAAAAAAGAAAAGAAACTTATGAAACACCCTTATTTTTATAAAACACTAAAAAATTATTTTTTGTTCTTTAAAATATTTTTATCCATTTTAAAATATTAAAATTATCATTATCTCTAATATAATCATATTTAAATATGATTAAAAATTAAATTACTTTTGCTTCTGTTTCTTCCACTCATTAAATATAAAAATTTAAAATTAAACATGATTTCAAACACACAACAAGCTTTTTCTAAGTTTGTGTTTGATAAACCAACTTAATAAGTTACAGTGACTTAATAAATTAATTTAAGTCATTAAATTAATTAAGTATATTTGGTAAAATAACTTAGTGACATGATTTAAAATAAAATAAAAAACTTTAAATAATAAGTAAAAATAACGAACTTATTTTTAAGTTCATATCTTTTTTTACTCTTTTTGTCCTAATTACTATTTTTCATAAAAATTTATATCTATAAATCTTGAATTTAATTTAAATTATGTTATCAATAAAAACTAATTCATTAAAGTTATTAAGGTAGATTTATTTAATTGCAATATTCAAGATGGGTTCATTTGAAACTAATAGGTAAATTGTTATTCTCAAATTTAATTTAAATTTTCTTCTAGAATATGGCAAAAAAAATACTAATACGTAAATTGCATTATGAGAAATAAGAAAGAAAATAAAAATCAATTAAAATATTTTTAATTTTCTTATTTATTTTTGAACCAAGTGTAGTTTTCAATATTTCACATCTTTTTAATGAAAAAACTATGTAAAGTAGTGGATAAATAAAAATAAATAAATTTTAAATCAAAAGAATTTTTTTCTTCTTCCAATTTTAAGCTTATCTTCAAAAAATTAATAAGTCATTTATACTTTTATTGCATATTTTAAAATTTGAAAAAAAAATTAAACACTTGCCCTTTTATTTCCAATTACTTAAAGTAAAAACACGAGTATAAATTTTCTAAGCAAAGTAAAATTAATAATTTTGTTTATATTTTATCTATCCAATCTTTTGTTGTAAAAGATAAGGTGAATTTTTTTGGGAAAAAAAAAAAAACAATTGATGTGGTCTTTCTCTAAATGATCCTTATATTACAAAAATGATAAAATATGTCTTCATATGATTTGACATGAGGACTGGTATCTTACTATTGATTGGGTAAGATTTTGAGATATGAAAGAGGTTAATGGCAATAATTTCAAAATATTGAATTAAAAAGGATGATTCAGGAATCATATTGGGAATTAATAACATAAATGCATAAATTTATAAGATTATGTTTCCTTCTAGAAAATATTAGGAAAAAAAAATATTAAAGAAAATGATTTTCTCATATTTGATTTCATGTTAGAAAATATAAAAGAAAATAAAATATAATTAAAATTAATTTGAAATTCCAAGGGATTTAGATATATTTAATGATTTTCTTTTCTAGAGATTTAAATAAGTTTGGTTTTTGGAAAATTCCAAGGGTAAAGGAAAGAAAATACAAAAGAAAAGTAAAAGGAAATAAAAAATAGATTAAAAAAGAATAAATTATTTTTATTTATTACTTGAAACTAATAAGTTATATACTGGTTTTAATTATATTTGATTTTCTTTGATATTTTCTATTTAATTAAATTTTTTGTTCTTTAATTTAAAAATAGTTTCTAAAAATATGGTCAAACGGACTAAATATTTCAAATAATTTCTATTTAACTATTACATAACATGATAAATGATCCACTTAGCATATTAAATGTAATTTAGAGATTTCATTATATTGGCAAGTTCATAAAGAAAAAAATTATGGTCAAGCTTTTTATTGCTCCAGATGCATCCAACTTATTAAACCTCTAAATTAAACAACTAGTGTGGTAAAATAATTGACTTAAAAATCTGATTTGATACTATTTCCTTTTAATTAAATATTTTTTTCAGGTAGCCATGTAAGATATTGGTTGTCCAGGTATACGATAAGCACAAAGCCTTGTATATATAAATGAAAGAAACTAAACAACAATTCACTCCCAAAAAAAAAAGATATTACAAACATGTTTCCATTCAGTAGATATTTGTTTTCATTTGTGCTGCTTGTGCTTCTTGTTCGTTTGTGTGATGCGGGTCTTGGGGTTATAGAAAAAAAAGTGAATCTAAGGATCACCAATGACTTAGCCACCGGCGCAGATCTTAACGTCCACTGTAAATCCAAAGATGATGACCTTGGCATTCGTGTCCTGGCCCCTAATCAATTCTTTGAATTCCGTTTTCGACCAAACTTTTGGGGGACTACCTTATACTTCTGCAAGTTCTGGTGGGGAGGAGAATCCCATTGGTTTGATATATATGTTGAGAAGAGGGATACGAGCCGATGTGATAGCAAGTGCTGGTGGATGGTAGGACCAGCTGGTCCTTGTTTGCTGGATCGTAGATTTGGAATATACGAGCTTTGCGAAAACTGGAATGACCCTCAGTTTGAGGGTTGGAGTAAAAAAGGGACAGGAAACGACGCAGCTAGAGTGCACAATGACTCCAAATATTTGGAGGGCAATGAGAAAAGAGGGAAATGATATCATCAATTATATATTGATTGTTACTTGCGCTATGTATGGTGAAAATAAATCCATGTAGATCATTTTCCTCATTAAATAATATCTACATTTGTCACTATTTTGTTTCAAGGAGTGAAAATATAGGTCGAAAAACATTTGTCAAAATTTATTACATCGTGCCGCACCGTAAATGTTAGGACTAATGGGACTGGTATCATGAGGCATTAGCTTCATATATGACTCTCATTGTCCCCCAAGAGGTAATGACATGTATCCGTTTCACCTTTGAAATAAATATAAAGGGGATCAAAGATGCAGCCTGTCAGAGGTGTTTTCTCTAACATTTTCTTTTCTAGAGATTTAGGTACATTTGGTTTTTGGAAAATTCCAAGGGTAAAGGAAAGAAAATACAAAAGAAAAGTAAAAGGAAAAAAAAATGAAAGAAAATAAAAAATAGATTAAAAGGTAATAAATTATTTTTATTTACTACTTGAAACTCAAATATGCATTAAGTTATTTACTAGTTTTAATTATATTTTATTTTCTTTGATATTTTCCATTGGACAATCATAAAAAATTATTTTCCTTGTAACCATTTTTTTCTTTTCTTAATATTTTTCGAGAAATAAAAATTACCTTAGAAAACAGTAATTTTTTAACTGTATAATAATTATTGTCATATTAATATTTTTTCTCAAGTCCTACTTGTAAAGAGATTTTTATTCATTTTAAAATATTAAAATTATCATTATCTCTAATATAAGCATACTTAAATATGATTAAAAATTAAACTACTTTTGGTTTTGTTTCTTCCACTCATTAAATATAAAAATTAAAAATTAAACATGATTTCAAATACACAACAAGGCTTTTCTAAGTTGGTGTTTGATAAACTAGCTTAATAAGTTAAAGTGACTTAATAACTTAATTTAAGTCATTAAATTAATTAAGTATATTTGGTAAAATAACTTAATGACATAATTTAAAATAAAAAAAAACAACTTTAAATAATAAGTAAAAATAACGAACTTATTTTTAAGTTCATATATTTGTTTTACATTTTTACTCTTTTTGTCCTAATTACTATTTTTCGTAAAAATTTATATCTATAAATCTTTAATTTAATTTAAATTATTTTATCAATAAAAACTAATTCATTAAAGTTATTAAGATAGATTTATTTTATTGCAATATTCAAGATGGGTTCCTTTGAAACTAATACGTAAATTGTGTTATGAGAAATAAGAAAAAAAATAAAATTCAATTAAAATATTTTAATTTTCTTATTTATTTTTAAAACAAGTGTAGTTTTCAATATTTCCCATCATTTTAATGAAAAAACTATGTAAAGTAGTGGATAAATAAAAATAAATAAATTTTAAATCAAAAGATTTTTTTTTTCTTCCAATTTTAAGCTTATCTTCAAAAAATTAATAAATCATTTTTACTTTTATTGCATATTTTAAAATTTGAAAAAAAAATTAAACACTAGCCCTTTCATTTCCATATACTTAAAGTAGAAACATTAGCATAAATTTCCTAAGCGAAGTAAAATTAATAATTTTGTTTATGTTTTATTTATCCAATCTTTTGTTGTAAAAGATAAGGTGAATTTTTTTGGAAAAAAAAAAAAAAAACAATTGATGTGGTCTTTTCCTAAATCATCATTATATTACAAAAATGATAAAATATGTCTTCATATGATTTGACACGAGGGCTGGCATCTTACTATTGATTGGGTAATATTTTATTTATCCAATCTTTTGTTGTAAAAGATAAGGTGAATTTTTTTGGGAAAAAAAAAATTGATGTGGTTTTTTCCTAAATCATCATTATATTACAAAAATGATAAAATATGTCTTCATATGATTTGACACGAGGGCTGGGATCTTACTATTGATTGGGTAATATTTTATTTATCCAATCTTTTGTTGTAAAAGATAAGGTGAATTTTTTTGGGAAAAAAAAAATTGATGTGGTCTTTTCCTAAATCATCATTATATTACAAAAATGATAAAATATGTCTTCGTATGATTTGACATGAGGGTGACATCTTACTATTGATTGGGTAATATTTTATTTATCCAATCTTTTGTCGGAAAAGATAAGGTGGATTTTTTTGGAAAACAAAAAAAAAAAACAATTGATGTGGCCTTTTCCTAAATCATCATTATATTACAAAAATGATAAAATATGTGATATGATTTGACACAAGGGGTGGCATCTTACTATTGATTGGGTAAGATTTTGAGATACGAAAGAGGTTAATGGAGTCTCAATAAATTCGAAATATTGAATTAAAAAGGATGATTCAGGAATCATATTAGGAATCAATAACATAAATGCATAAATTTCTAAGATTATGTTTCCTCCTAGAAAATATTAGGAAAAAAAAATGTTAAAGAAAATAATTTTCTCATATTTGATTTTACCATAGAAAATATAAAAAAAGATAAAATATAATTAAAATTAATTTAATATATATATTATTTAATTTTTTTTATAATAGGGAGAAATAAGTAAAGTGAGTTTCAAAAAACTTATAAAAATAATTTATTAAATTTAAACCTATTTTTTATTTTCCTTCTACTTTTCCTCTCTATTTTCTTTTCTTCCATTTTCCTTTAAATTTGCTAAGAACCAATCATAGCCTGAATATTTTCAAATTTATAAAAATAAATTTGATTTTTTACTAGTAAATTCCTATTAATATGGTAAAAAATAATTTGAATTTTGACTTAGTATGGTAAAAAAAAATAATCTTAAATCAGGTTTGATACTATTTCCCTTAAATTATATGCTTTCTCTTATAGACATGTGAGGTATTGGTTGTCAAGGAGCATGATGAGCGCAAGGCCTTCGATATATAAATGAAAGAAACTAAACATCAAGTCACTCCAAGAGACAAGAAAATTACAAGCATGATTTCATTGGATAGGTTTTTGTTTTCATTTGTGCTGCTTGTGTTTCTTGTTCATTTGTGTGATGGGAGGTCGCATTTTGAAAGTAAAGTGGATTTAAAGATCATCAATGGCCTTGACGCTGGCACAGATCTTAATATCCACTGTAAATCCAAAGAAGATGATCTTGGCGCTCATGTCCTGGGCTTTGAACAATTCTTTGAATTCCATTTCAAACCAAACATTTGGGGGACTACCTTATACTTCTGTAGGTTCTGGTGGAACAGTGAATCCCATTGGTTTGACATATACGTTCAGAAGAGGGATCTAGGCCGATGTGACAAGCAGTGCTGGTGGTGGGTGAGAGCAGCTGGTCCTTGCTTACTGAATGATACAAATGGAGCATACGATATTTGCGCAAACTGGAATGTTGGCGGTTCAAGTCAAGAAGGGACAGGAAACGACACAGCTAGAATCTACAATGAAATATTTGGAGGGCAGTGAGGAAAGAGGGAAATGATATCATCATTTCCTTAATAAATTGTTACTTGTGCTATGTAGGGTGAAAATGGTTCCAAGTTGACATTTTCCTTAATAACATCTACATTCCTCGAGAAAATCATCAATTTTTGTTCCATGCAAATTTTTCAGGATCTATTGTTTCTTCACTAATGGAATTGGCACATTAACTTCATATATCACTCCTCTTGTCCCTCTTGTCCCTCAGAGGTAGATGACATGTATGCCTTTTACGTTTGAGATAGATGTGAAAAGGTCAGTCCCATTCCCTATATTATTCCATACGGGACTTTTGTGCATTGTCACGTTTAAGACTGCTAGTGGGAAAGCTATGAGTTCGCACCTCGCTTCCATATTGTTCATAAAGTAAAATGTGTACCGACGTGCAAAGTGCTTCCAAATTTTCGGACAGATGCAGCACAGTAGAAATATAGTGGGAAGGGGAAGATGTAGCCCCTGCCCAATATTTTCACAAAAATTAGGTTATTTTCTCATTCATTTTCTTTTCTATCCTAATGAATATGTTTGGTTCCAGAAAATTTAAGAAAAAATGTAAGGAAAATAAAGTAGAAAAGGAAAAGTAGAAAAAAATAAAATAAAAAAAATTTAAAGTTAATAAATTATTTTTATATACTAATTCGAACTCTTCAGCATAAAAATTAAATAATTTAAAGATACATAAGTATGTAACTGATTTTAATTATATTTTATTTCATTTTGTATTTTTTTATAGTAAAACTAAACATGAAAAAAATCATTTTCCTTGGATTTTTTTTCCTTAGTATTTTTCAGTAATCAAACAAAACATATGGTAAAATTAAACTCATATTAATTTAAGACAATTATGATGACAAATGAAATAAAGAGACTTTATTTTATAAGTACAAGATAAGACAATCAAATACACTTTTAAGAGAATTCTCCTCTTTTAACATCTCTAATCAAATTTGCAAAAATTTACAATTTCTCTATCCATATCTATATCTATAATCTATAATCTATATGAAAGAAGAATCCTTGAACTATGTTTGGTTCTCAAAAAATTTCAAGAAAAATGTAAAAGAAAAATAATAAAGAGAAAAAAAAAGAAAAAAAAATAGATTTATAGTCAATTATTATTATTATTATTATTTTATGTTACTCCAAACTCATTTCACTAGAACTCATTTATATAACTATTAAATAATTTGAAAATGTATAAATTTGTAATTAATTTTAATTATATTTGATTTTTTTTTATTGTCTATAATAAAGTCAAATGTAATGGAGTCATTTCTTTTTCATGTTTTTCTTTCCTTAATATTTTCTTGGATCCAAATATAGAATTATTTCCAAAAATATTTATTTAGAAAAAGTGTTTATGATACCCTATTTGGAAAATAATAAAAATAAGAATTTATTTATTTAAAATAAATTTATCTCCTCAAATTTCAAACTATTTAGAAATTTATGTACTATGTATTACTCCTCAATAGATTTCCTAACATTTTCTTTTTAGTTTGACAACAATTAATATGAAGGAGACTCTAAATTAAATTATTTCTCCTACTTTCACTCCCTTTACCATACTAAGAATAAATATCCCTTATCTTCTTACAAGGTCATGATTGTTACCTATTTTGTAAGTTTGAAAACAAATCATATCATAATGAATATATTGTATTTAACTTATTATAAGTTTAAAAAAAAATTACGATTTCTAAAAAAATTTAACTATGAATTTTATTTTACTAGATTTTTTTTCTTAATAAAAAAATGACAAATCAATAATATATTGTTAATTTTGGGAATTAAACGACTTTTTAAACAAACTTTAAAATGAAAAAAAAAAAAGGGTGGACCCAAATTTTTCATGTGTGTTCCCACTTAATGACGAAACTTGTTTTTATTGTAAAAAAAATAAAATTTTGAAAAATTGGAGTCACTACTTATTTTTGTTTATTTTTAAAATGGAAAAGAAAATAAGAAATAAAAACCCTAATGTGACTCCTTGGAGGAAAAGACAAGTTTACTAAAAATCAAGTCAAAGTCCAAGGGTTTGGTTACTCATCGGGAAGGTATCATAAGAAAACACCCTTGTAGGCACTAAATAGGTTTCTATTATACAAGTAGAGAGAACTAAGTCAATTAATTAGTAAATTATGGATGTCATAAAAGAATAATACAAATATACATGCAATAATGCAATGGTGAAATGAGGTTATAAAAATATATAAAATTGATACATGAGATATGTATAACGATGGAAATAACAAGAGACACTATAGCTTGAATTAATGTTTTGGAAAAACAAGGGACGCTATAGCGATGGAAAGAATGCTCAGCCATTAGAACTGCTCAAGTGCTTATCCAAAGCTCAAGCACTCGGGGCGCTCAAAGGTGGTTAAGTGCACTCAAGCAATCATCCAAAATATGCCAAAATATGACAAAATTTATTTTTGAAAAATTCACAAGTACTCTTTTTGGTAAATTCTAGATATCGATCCCCTAGGCTTGTAGGCTTATATAAACCTTTTTTTAACCCATTTTAGGATAGGACACTTTAAGAGAATTAACAAACTTGCCCTATCATTCACAATCTCTCAAGAAAGAATTCATATAATTGAATTTTAGGTTGTTAGAAGGACCTGTATCCCCTTAGATGCAGAGAGAAATCCGTTAGAGAATTGAAAATGCTACATCATGGACATGGATCAAGGTATAGGTGCTAAAGAGTAAGTCTTTAGGGTAAAGCGGTCAGGTAAAATAGTGTACTTTGATCTAAAATAGTAGATTGTAGATTAGGGGTCTTAGACTCCTTGTTTTTTTTTTTTTTTTATCTCACGACTAATATGGGGGTTTTCCATGTAAAAAAATTCTTATATCCTTTGCTTAATTTTTCTTATTACTTTGATCAGTGATTACTTTAATTATCTTTATTATCTCACAAGTTTATTTGGGTATAAGTTTTTAATCCTTAAATTGTGATTTTTTTTAAGAAACACTTATTCACCCCTTCGAGTGTTACCCTATTGAGTAAACAATTTTTTAATTGGTATTTGAGCAGGGTACTATGAGTATCCATTGTGATAACTCTAGTGCCATTAGCATTTTCAAAAATCCTATTTTTCATGCCCATACTAAACAATAGACATCTCTTATCATTTTATTAGGGATTTAGTTGAAGATAAGGCCATTTCTCTAGAGTTTGTCTCAAGAGAACATCAATTGGCAGATATTTTCACCAAACCCTTGGATTCTCTTAGGTTTGAATTCCTTAGGAAGTCCTTAGGTATATGCTTAATTGACGAAAAGTTAAAGGGGTATAAACCTAAGGATTTTTGTGCTTTGTCTATCCTCTTTCTTTAGTCTATCCAATTTTCCTTCTTAGGGTATTGTTTTGATATCCTTTTTACTTCCCTTATTAATATGAATTTCAATTTCTCTAGGCATGAGAGAATTGTACTAAATCTACAAGAGTTGATGTTATTCTTCCCTAGGATTTTGTTAATCACTTTTGAGATAAAGAATTAAGATATATAAAAATCTTTGTATAATAGGTTTTCTAAAATGAAATACATAGTTGGTAAGTGATCCATAGAAAATCTTCTTAAGTTTAACTAATAAAGTAGAGTTTGTTTTTCTTTGGAAAAAACTAAAGTCATGCCTAATTCTTTTTCATTCACTTCTCTTGTTTGTCTAAGTTCAGTATTCATGTTTTCCGAAGTGTTAAAGCTTTCTTGGGTTTTGGGCTAAAATAAACTCTTATATTATTTCCAAGATTAATCTTCCCAAGTTAATATGCCTTGATCACTTGCAAAATTTGGAAACATCCCCCTAAGTGGAATAAGGTAACCATTCTAAATTTTTTTTTTTTTTTTAAAAAAAAAAAAGGAAATGAAAAGTTATGTTGTATGTAGATCAACGAAAACAAAAATCTGAAGAACTTTGTACAAATTGATGGGATGTAAATTCATTAGATTAAGGCATGACTTAGTGACTTATAGAAATTAAAATTAAAAAAATATGAAATTAGATAGTAAGTTGTTTTCCCTTGAAAATCAATGCCATTGAATTCTTCTAGATCCTTATACTCTGCTTGTTATTAATCTAATTTCCAAACTAAGATCGTGATTAACCTTGTTATTTGGATTTGAAATATTGATTTTGTATCGGTTGAACTATATTCTTTGTACATTTTACTTGTTTTATTGCTATTCTCTCTAATTTTACAAGTTCTTTTAATTAAATCTTGTCAGCAAATGATTTTCATTGTTCCCTTACCTGTTTTCAAGGTGCTCTCAATTTTTTTTTAGACTACCAATTGTATGTTTCTTCGTCATTTTGGACCATTTTTAATGTTTATCAACTTCTTTGATAGTTTTTCTCAGCCTTAAGCGTTCGAGCACTTATCTTAATGCTCAAGCGCTCACAACCCTTAAGTGATCTTTTGTTGTTTCCAGCATTGCTTCATGTGGTAGGAGCATTCAAGTGCTCCTTAAGTTATATCCAATGCTACTTCCAACACTCGCATGGCTCAAGTGCTAATTCTACATCCAACAACCCAAGTGCCTATAAAATCTTTCCAGAGGGCCATTTCCCCATTTCTCTCCATTTAAGTTACGTCTCATATTCTAAGCTGTTACTCTTTGCCTTCCAATGGTCTACTCATGTCCTATTTATATTTTTTGAATTCATAGCATTGTTTAGACTATCATCCGAGTCTTTCTAATGGTTTAGTTTCCTTAAGTATTTTTCTCGATTTTCACACTTTTTATTTTTTTCCTTTGCCTACTCGTTTTCCTATTGCAACACATCTAATTGGAAAAACCTGGATTTCTCCGTTTCTCAAGCCTGAATTAACTTAGGAACATGCATAACTATCCTAGGCTTTTTCTAAACCTGATCCGAGCTTGGGAAACGGAGAAATCTAGGTTTTTCCCATCAACTAGTACAGAGCCATAGGTTAGTAATCGTGCTAGAACCATTCTAAGGTGTGCTAACTTGGTTTTGCAGAGTTTTTGTTTATCCCATGACCTCGGGGATAATCAATGTGTGTTTTTTATTATGATTTTGTTATAATACGATGGTTATTATTGTGATTTCTTTTTATTGAGGATGTAATAATTACTTGGATTGTTGTTTACTTTTCTTAGATGGGTTGTAAGCCTCATAACAGGCATAAGATTTTTGTTCTTTTGTAAAAATCCTGTTTTTACGTTAGAATGATATGTAAACTCCAAATCTTTGGATTATAGGATTTTGTTGTAAAAATCTAGTTTTTTTATTTTTTTATTTTTATTTTATTTTTTTTTTTTATCATTCTTTGTAACCTATGGAGAGTATGGAAGTAATCTGAAGCATCACAAAGTATTGGCACACATTCCCTTGTTGGAAAAGGGAAAAAAAAGGCTTCTTGAAGCTTCTTTCATGAGTTCCTATGGTGATTTAAGGGAAAATAAATATTCTTGAAAAATCTTGATTTGAGATCCAAGGCTTCAAATAGATCACAATTCAGAGTTGAAACGAGGGAGTTATAGTCGATTGAAGCAAGATTGCACAAAGGGCATGACAACATAGTGACGTTTAATTCAACTCAAAATCGAGCCTATTTTCCATGAGATTTTTAGGGCAAACCACATGTGGTTTTAAAGCTTAGGAAGTCACGAATCCAATGCTTCAAACAGATTGCAATTCAAATTTGAAATGAGAGAGATATGGCTAATTGCAATTCAAAAGAGATGGCCGATCAATATAGGTGCGGCCCCAAAAACTCAAACTCAAATTGACAAGATGATGACTGATCGATATAGGTGCTGTCTTGAAAAACCTCAAATTGAACTCAAACTAACATGGACAATGACCGATTGATATAGGTGCGACCCTAAAAACTCAAACTAAACTGACATGACAATGACCGATCGATATAGGTGTGGTCCCAAAACTCAAACAGAATTGACAAGAAAGGATCAATGACCAATCGATATAGGTGTGGACCCGAAACTCAAACTAAACTAACAAGATGAATGATCGATCAAGTGGCCCAAAGCCAAAGGATAACTAAGATAGCGATGCAAGCAAACTCTACTAGAGAGGATATGCCCTAGTATGACAATTCATAAGGATCGACAACTAGGTTAAAAGATAATGAAGCTTGTGAAAGGTCTGATGATCCCAGGGAAGGAGGGTATACCCCGATATACTACTCGCAGGGGTCAACAACTAGAGCAAAAGGTGAATGAAAGTCTGTTGAAAAGTCTGGTGCTCTTAGAGAATGGGGTATGCTCCAGCATGTAACGGTGAACAAACAGAGATACAAAATGCCTCAAAACTACTATACTTTGAAATATGCTCATCCATCATGTAATGAAAATGTCCAACCTCAAATAGGTAATGCCAAATAAGACCATGTATTGTGATGCCATGCTAACAAAACAAAACTAACTGATGAATAAAAACAATGATGACCAATGCTCAAAATGCAAAGAACAAGCAAATCAACACTCAACATGCCAACTGTCAAAATGAAAGTATCATCCCTAATAAATCAACAATCTGTCAGGCCCTGCCATCATGGAAGATGTTGAACCTAAAGTCCAAAAGATATATGAAAGCGCAATCAAAGAAATCGAGGACTGATCTACATCTTCTCCTAATCTAGAGAGAGGTGTGAGGTCATGTGTCATAGTGAGATGTGTGGGATAAAAGAAGGTAATGATCAAACTTTGGTAAGATGGAAAGCATGAAAGTATCAAAGGTGACATGTCTGAATATGAAATGAAAGGTAGGTAGGTATCTGAGATCATCCAAGTATGCTGAGAAGACTAAACCCAAGGAGTCAATAGCTTCATAATCTATCAAAAGTAGCAATCATAAATAGAAAGTCAAGTCTCAATGTCAAAACATTCGACTAGGTGGCTATGCCCTAGTATGCAATGAGGACAAAATGAAACAATCCAATGATCTCTATATCACTTATCAGATGCTCCAATGTAAAGAATCAATCTTACCTCCCTCCAAAAGATGGATGTTCCCCAGTGTAAAGGATCCAATAGGGTGGCTACACTCCAATGAAAAATACTCTCCATCCTAGCTATGTCCCAGTATAAAGTAGTTTATCCGAGTCAACAATCGTTGAGGAAGATCATGCCTAGTGTACGTCAACAAATCAATCAATCTCTACTCCTGGTGCCAAAAATGGAAACATCTCAACATAATCCATATGAATCAGAATCCCCAGGCTTTATGAATGTGAATGAAGTGGCTATATCCCAGTATAAACCATCTGAAATGACTATGCTCCAAGATAAATCAAAGTTCATCGCCAATGAGAGGGCTATGTCTTAGTATGTGTCTTCAAAACAAGGTCAATCTCATCACTCAATGCAGAAAATGAAAATACCAATATAATCTCAACAAACCCTAATCACCTCATGCTCCACAAAAAGAATAGAGTGGTTGTCCACCATACACAATCTCTGAAGCAACCGTGTCTCAAAATAAACCGTCATCTCAAAATCAACCATCGATGAGAGGAGTGTGTCCCAATGTAGAATATCAAGTAGAGTGATTGTATCTCCAATAAAAGTGCTCTCTGAAAATGCAGTGTAGGGTCATCCCACAACTCCCAGTCCATCACAATCCAAGTGAAGAAGCAAACTAACTATGTCCCAATGCAAGACATCATCCCAAAAGAAACTATCATCGATGAGTGGGGTATGCCCCAGTGTAGATCACATCACCTCCAAAAATCCATCACTGATAAGAGGGGTATTCCCTAATGTAAATCATATCATAGCTCCTCATCCATCATGCTTTAAGAAATAATCTCCAACCAATCTCAAGTATTGCCTATGTGTGAGCTCTCAAGTACAATGTGTGAAGTCATGGCCTCAGGATGGTCTTAAGACATAGGACGTAACGTAGGCTAAGGTGATATGGTGAAAGAAACAAAAGGAAACTAAGCTCAATAATCCCAATGATATAATCCCCATACCCCTCATGCATGAGACGCAATGCGTAGAAAACATCATGAGTCGCAGACCTAAGGATTCCCATATGAAAAATGATAATAAATGAATACATATCACATAAACAAGAATTAAGTGTGGATGTTGAACCCAAGTCAAACATCAAGCAGGATGAGAAAAGATAGAAATCAAATAAGGTAGAGTAAAATGGAGGAATAAAATAGAGACAAAAGAAGGCAAAAAGATAGAAAAATGAGTGATGGTCAACTTGCATTAAAGCATGGAGATAAGTCACATAAAAATGGATGTAATAAAGAATAAGGCAGGAATCCACAAATCTTAAAGAAAGGTTGCTCGCTTCTCTCATAAAAATCGATTGGGCAACTCATACTCTCACCCAAAATATATACTAAGACAGAATCTCAGAAACAAGCGTCCATACGAACTCTCTCTAACATGTAAACTCAATGAAGCAAACTAGCACATCCATACATGTGCTTAATGGAGAATGATACAATGAAAAATGCGCTATCTTTTATCTCTTAGGTTTTTTTTTTTTTTTTTTTTTTTTTTTTTGCGCATACTCTGATCAATAATGAATAACCTCTCATGAAAGTACATACCCAAATGATCAGACCCTCTCCACATACGGATGTAACATGAATCCTCACTAATAAGACAACATCTCAAACTGAGATCTCTGAACCACTGCCCATGGGGTGAACGAGGGGAAAGAATGTGACAATCCTCCACGCAATGACGTATGAAAAACCACCACTCAAGGTGAAACAAGATAATGTCAAGTAAGCAATGATGAGAGAAAAAACAGAGAACGAATATCACAAATGGTGATATGTGATGCCGGAAAAAGTGATGAGATGATGTCAAAGTGGAAACTATCACAATGAAAAGTGAGAGATGAGGCCTGAATATGTATGTCAGGTCTAGAACTCATGACATATCTAATCAAAGCATGCAAGCACTATAAGGTCCCTAACTAGGTGTAATAGGTAAATGATGTGATGAAAGAAAAGGTTATGGTGCTCGTGTGAGGCTCAAAGGGCTAGCAACAAGTAACTCTATATGCGAGGATGATAAAGTAAATAAGGTAAATGAGCTCATGAAACAATGACCACCCATATTTTAACCACAACCACAAACATCACACCCTCAAGATCTCACATGGTCAATACTAAGGATTGGCATCTATCAAACATAGCCATGTTGACCCCTCTAAAATTGTGTGAAAACTCCCATTGATGCTTTGTGATAATCATCAAAGCCTCTAATCATTACCTCACTCTTTCATCATAAGCCACTCACCATTGTCTCATAAAATCACCATCTCTAGTCATCTCGACTCTTTGAAGTCATGTGCAATGGATTAGATATGGATGCTCCATGATAACCCTTTTACTTCAACAATATCATCAAGCAGTCAAACCACTCTCTCATCATGATCCATCTATCATCATGCAAAGCTCACCATGGGTTTAACCATCTCAGACTCTACCTGTTCAAATTAAAAAAAAAATGATGGAAGGAATAGGCAATAACACTGTAGTATGCTAAGGCGAACAAAGGTAGTAAAGTTGTATAATGGTACCAAGGGGTGGTGTCATGTCAAGCTCAAAACTGGGTAGGTCATCAAGTTTACAAAGTCAATATATGGATATGGATATGGTACTGCTCTTATTAGAAGGTGAAATAGGTCATAGTCTCAAATTCTCTAGTTTGATCTTCTAATCCTAGGTCAATAGGCTCAATATCCTCCATGATAGGTCAAGCCAAAGTGATCATGATGTATAGGTGAAAAAATGTCTCATATCGAAAGCATAACACACATCAAGGCAAGATATGTAAAACATACTTATGAGAAAAAGAATAACACATACTCTATTTAAAAAGATCATATCACTAAATGAACCAATGAGTATATTATGTGTGAAGTGATAAAAGACTACAAATGAACTGGACTCTCAACATGAACTATAAACAACGACTCTAAACCAAACTGGACTCAACAAAACAAAAAAAAAAAACTTTGATGAACTAAAAACTGGACTCGACAAAACGGAAATGACTTTGATGATGACCATAATCAAAATGAAAAGTACTCTGAGCTAAACTGCTGCAAAGTGATGTACCCATGTCAACTGAACCAAGTCCTCGACCCGAAATATCCTAAAATACCATATGACCATCAATATCATCAACATCCAAATCAATCTACTGAAGACTAGGAAGAGGGGGAACTGCATGTGTAGAATGCGTAGGCAGGGGATTGGTGGTCACACTTGGTCTAGACAAATTGACCAACCCTAAATCAATCAAGTCTTGTATCGCATGATGGAGCGTCGCACAACACTCAGTATCATGCCCTTGAATCTAATGATATAAGCAATGCTCATGTAAGCGGAAATGAGGAGGAATGGGATGCGACAAGGGGCATGGTGCCAAAGAAACAATTACACTAGCGTCTGTGAGCTTCTTAAAAGCTTTAGTCATAGTCATGCCCAATGGAGTGAACTATCTTGCGGGCCTCTTTGTATATCGTCTAGGTGGCGGGGGAGTAGTGGCTCTTAGATATGGTGGTTGTGGCTGCATGCTAGTTTGAGCAATGTAAGGCTACTAAACATGAACTGGCTGATACTAATGTTGTGGATGAGAGAAATGAGCTCTGATTGTAGGAGGTCTATAAGGTGAGTGATGTGCGGGCCTCTGATGTTGATAGCCAATAGTGTTAAACTCTCCAGACCTACTAGATGATCCAACCGGCTTCTTCCTCTTACTGTCAGGTGAAGGAGCAGTATCTGTCCATAATTCTCGAGCAATGACCTCCTCAACACTGGAAGTTGCATGAACTAGATTCTTAAGATCCTGAAATGGAATGCCCACAAGGCATCTAGCAAACCTCGGCTGTAGGTTCCGAAGAACCATATCAATCTAATCCTGTTCTTTAGGTTGGTTTATCATACCAACCACCTTTGCTCTCCAATGACTAACAAAGGAAGAAATAAACTCATCTAACCTTTGTCTAGTGGCCTCCAACTCTCGTTTAGATACCTCAATGTCAACATTGAAAGCAAATTGACTTAGAAACTCATGAGCCACATCCTCCCAGGTGCGAAGTCTCGAAGGCTCAACTGAAGTAAACCATCTCTGAGCTGCCCCACTAAGTGACATGGGAAAGGGGGCCACCAATTGTGCATCATTTATCCTGTGTGCTCTCATGATTGTGCTGTATAGTCTCAAGTGGATCTTGGGACAATCAATCCCACTATAACACTCAAAGTTTGGTATGCGGAACTTAGCGGGTAAGCTAGTCTTCGATATGCCATCCTTATCATCCTAAATCAAACCTCTACCTGTAATATGATCTGTCTCATCCTGGACTCAAGCTTCTTAACCCTGGCTTCCTGCTTAGCCAATCTAGTATCATCAGTAGTAATAACAATGGGAGGCAGCACTATGGCAACAGGTGGTAGAGTAGTCTCACAATGATTCGATAAATGGAATGGAACACCATGTGAAGTCCCAAGTGGAAGAACCTGTGCTGTCTAAAATGCAAAGGGAACTGTCTTATCAGTGCTAGGGCCGACTGGATGATGATCTTGGTGTAGGCTCTCTATCTAATCTAAGCATCTACTGACTCCTGCCATGAACTCCTGAATAGAAGCAAGTGTGGAAGCTAGCTCGTTGGACATCTCAACTAAACTATTTAAACTCTAATGTGAATCTGCTCTGATTAATCGACCTCCAACTCTCCTTCAAGAATGTGACTCCATACTCAACCAACTCCTAAATTGACTCCTTACAATGCAAACAAAATAGATGAAGGACACAAGATAGAACCCTAAAAGACAACCGTACAATATACAAGCACATGGTCCTTAGGTGGCAATGCAAAATCTAGATGTATGACAGAGACTCTAAAGTTATAAAAATGTCCACTATAAGATGGCTACAAATGTGACTAAAGAATCTTTCCCAATAATCCATAAAATGAATGAGGTGTGAAAAAAAAAAACACTCTCGTGAAATCAATACTCCATCTATAACAAAATATCTCTAATTCACTTTCAACTCGAACTCCATAAAGAAAAATGATAAGGTGATCAAGGCGGATCTCTAAAAAAATGGTGTGAATGTGAAAACATGCCTTTCACCTTCCATTAATAAAAATATCGGGTTAAAAATAAAATTAGACAAATTGACCAAAGAATGAAGTACCAAGCCCATGACAGGTGAAAAATGTAAAAAAAATGAACATAATCAATGCGTATGTCCCAAAATATTAAGTAAAAAGTGACAAAAAATCGAAAAAAAGTGTCAACTCAAGAAAAAAAGACTATCTAAAGCCCTAGGGAGAAAGTATGCTAGACTCAACGAAAGACTAGAATGAATCAACATTACATGACAAAAGGTGGTCCAACTAATACTCAAACTCACATCAATATCTAAGCACTCTCAACTGGAGACCAAATGAGAGAGTACTAGATTCGAACTATAACTAAAGAGGCTCTGAAGGCCCTCAGATGCACCCAAGTGTAGGAAAGGAAATCCTGATCGAATGATCTAAGGCTTGCCCTATGATTCATCCCCAATTGGTGTTCTACTTGATTCAAATTAATCAACTGATGTGCTTTGATTTCAATCCTCAAACGGGAGTTATCAACAAAATTTATAAACCTAATTCACCATATACTAGGGTAGCATAGCTAGCATAGCATAGTGGTTCTAGGATCGTCCACGAAGATGAGTTTTCATTTCACACCTGATATTAGTTTAAAGAATTGGATTGGTGCTTTTTCTTTTATGAGTTAGCTTTAAAAGAAAACATAAAGTTGGTTGAAAAAGGTTTGGTTTTAAGCTAACCAAAAAAATAGTAACTGAAATTAATTACAAAGAAAACGGTTTCTTGGACTTTCAGGTCACTAGGTTCAGGTTCCTTATACAAAAGAGAAGATTTCGGATCTTTTCCTTGCATTGGGGATTTAACCTATAGTTATCCTCCCAACCAGTGTGTTACAGTTGCTTCCCATTAATGGTTTCAACACTAAATCCTTCTCACTGATACATCTTGCAATGGCTCGTACCTCTCACCTAGCATTTGCCATTCAAGGTGATCCTTAACCTTGGATTACCCTTCAAAAGCTCGCAGGAGATAACTAATGGATGTCTCCAGGGAGTCCAAAAGCTTACCAAGTGTTGGCTATTCTAAGTAATCCTACCTTTAAACCACTCCCTAGAGGCTTGCAAGAGATAACTAATGGATCTCTATGGATTGAGTCCGAAAAGCTTATCAAGTGTTGGCCTAGGTGATTATTAGGGATTTTAAGTTAATTGAAAATATAAAAACCATTAACGGGTCACAACTTTCTCTTCATTAAAAACTGAAACAAGGAAAACTCCTACCTTTGTATCCGGGTCCCTTACCTAGCTTCTTTCAATCCAAGAAACAAAAAAGCCTAGCCACTCATCCTTTGAGGCCTCAGAGGATGTTTGGCTAGAAAGAAAATGAAAACAAAAATTTGAAGGAAAAGTAGAGTAAGGCTCTGTATAATATATATTGATTGATTCTCTATTCGGTTTCTTGATATGTTTACAAATGGTGCAAAAGAATATATAGAGGAGTTTTTCAAACCTTCCTAACTAAGCAATCCTATCATTGGCTGATTACAAGCAGAAAATAAGTAATTACACAAAATATATTGAGCTAAAAATCTAACGGAGTCGGATGAAAATATCTAAAAATATCACATGAGGATTTCGTAAGTGAGATATGGAGCTGCGAAAATTTCGCAAGAGGAAAAGGTGGCTGCGAAAATTTCGCAAGTGGAAAAGCTGTTGCGAAATTTTCGTACTACTTGGTGCAGTTGTCTTAAAATGGCCATAACTTCTTCATTTCAGCTCTGATTTGCACACCGTTTGAAGCGTTGGATTCCTCACTTCCTAAGCTTCAAAATGATATATAGTACGTATAAAATGGACTCCGGAAAGTGATCCAAATTTTCCCTGCAGCTGATCCCCTCTTGAATTTCAGCATGTTGAATTTCGCATAGCCATGCGAAGTTGCTTCCTGTTAGATTTCTCTCTCTGATTTTCTTCCTTGAATCTCTTGATTGGCTTGGAAACTTATTGCCAAGGGTTGCAAAAAATTATCCCTCATTATTTGCTTGCTTCAATGATCAAAAAGCTACCAAAAACACCAAAACTAGCCAAAAACGAATTAGTAACACTTGCAAGGGTCCTTAATGTGCCAATTGAGTTAAAAGGTATTAATTACTACTCAAAAGTGTTTAAAAGAGTTTATAACAAGCTATAAAAGAGCACTTTTTGAGTAGTAATCACTCCTCCCAACCGACATATTGCTAGTCCCTTAGCAATGAAGGAGAGAAAAAGAAAAATAAACAGTAAAATAATTTACAAAATCATGCTAACCACTCCAAAAAATTTTCAAGTGGCATGATGTAGCACATACTCTTTCATGGGACATCAAAGAAACAAAACCCAACCTTCAACAAGAGTCATCAAACAACTTGCCTAATCACAATTTATAAAGAGTAGGCATTATGCAAATTTAAGCATTAAAAGAATTTCCACTCCCAAAGGGCCAAACCTTACTCTTCCACAAAAATCTAAGTGTTATTTATTAGTTTCCGAATATAGTATGTCAAACTACTCTCTCTCCCCAACTTAGTTTTTTCAAATCTTAGCAAATTGATCAACCTCCAATAGGCTAAGAACGCACCTTTTTTTTTTTTTTAGGAGTGCAATGCTTAAGGTATTTTTTTCTAAAGTGTCCATGTAACGGGGGTCCATCGATGACTCCCAACCAATCAAGGTTTAGGGCATCAAGATTTAAGGATCTTTCAACCACTAACTCCTCAGATTTCACCCCGGACTTTTGAGATTGGAATTTAATACCCAAGCACCTACAATATGTTAAACTCCACTTATTCACCCTTGTAACGAGCATTGAGGTCGGTGGCTCCCAACCAATCAAGGCTTAGGGCACCGGGTTTTAAAGATTTTCACCATATACCCCTTGGACCTTGCTCAGGTTTCAAGGCAAGTAAAAAATTTTGTTTTTTCTTTTTTTCAAAGGCTCATTTGCCTTTTATAAGGTGTCCTAACACTATTAAAATGAGGTCAAAAGTACCAAGTCTAAATTTTCCTTAGTCAAAGGGGAAAATAGTTTTTCATCTTATAATCGGAACCTAGTGTGCACAGTGTGTGGTAAGCTTAAAGTGGAAGAAATAAGGTTGAATTCAATAGGAGTTTCAATAATTCATCAACTTCAATAAGCATAATACAAACTCTAAAGTTCAAGTAAAAAGACAAGAATTCAATTTCTCCTATTTCATTTTGAGAATTTTTCCTTAATAACCATGGAGAGTAGAGTAAAAACTTTTAAAATTAAGAAAAAATTTTAAAAGTAAGAAAAAAGTACTAAATTAACAAAATAACTTAGCATTTATTAATAATACTTACTTCCTCAAACTCTCCCCCCAACCAAGTTGAACATTGTTCTCAATGTTTCAAGAGCAATTAAAAATAAAGGGAGGAAGTAGTACCTCCTGAGTGCCATGAAGTCTGAGTCATATAGGAGAAACCACATGACTCAACAAAAAACAAAATAGCCATGAGAAGAGGAAATAGAAAAATGCTAAGTATAACAAAAATGATGCCAATATTTTAATCTGAGAAAGTAAACTATGAGATATCATCAGGTAATACATCTAATCCCAGAATATAAAGCATCAAAATAAGAAATTATGTCTACTAATATAATAAGTAAATACAAAAAGTAAAGAGATGATCAAGTAATGGTAGGGTCATTTGGAGATGATGCATCTGTGGTGGCCTCCTGAGTGGCCTGTGGCGAAACATCGGCTTTGATGGTCTCCTCAACTGGAGTCATCTCCTCAACTGGAGGTATGGGCTCTAATGGTCCTGGAATGTCAGTCTGAGGTGGTGGTGGAAGTCCTAGATGCTGCTGAATCTAACGAAGGATAATAGTATGCTGGTTCTGCTGAGCACATATGTCTGCCATCTGCCGAAATAGAGCATTGTGCGTAACGATTAGTGTCTTGAACAATTGAATCATGGCAAGAAACTCCGTGGCAGATATGGTCATAGGGGCCTCCGATGTAGGAGGTGCAACTGGTGGAATAGGTGGTGTAGTTGGAGGACTAGTAGAGGCGTCCTGAGGCATAAATGGTGTAGTAGGGGCGGGTGGAATAGAATTTGTGGGACGCTTGTCCTGTTGTGCCTAGGCAGCCTGTGCTGGCACTAGAGATGCTGGCCTTGGTGGGGTTGCTTCAAGTGCTGACTTCGTTAGATTTTTACCTGCCAATTGTGTCCATTGGTCAAAAATGAAATGCTCTCGACTATGGTGGCGGCGCTCAAGATGGGGCTCAGTAGGGTAGCCCATGTGCTCCAATATATGGCAGAGCAACCTCGAAAATAGCAATGGGATCGTGTCAGCTCGCTGTAGCTTCTTCCTGTGAACTTTCTCCTTGAAGTATAGGAGAGCGGCCACAATCAGATGATGTGGCCCGAACTAGAAGCCCTCAGATATCCTAAATAACGCGTCCAGGATGGGTCCTTGCCTCTGCACTAGATGCTGAAGAGGGAAAATGTTGGACCACAACAATACATCTATTAGGAGCATCCCAGATGGAAGCTCCTTACGTCGAAGGGAAGAATCTCCAAAAGTCCCTCTCGATAGAATGCAAACCATGTCTCGCTGAGATATAGGGGACCATTGTCTGAACTGTGCAGGATCCTCTGGCTGAAATGGAATACAGAGAGCCTCAGCAATGTGCCTAGCCTGTAAAATACCTTGACACCCGTCTATGCTGAAACGAATGGTTGTGGGACTCTGGGCGCCTTGAGTAGTCATGGACTGATAGAAATCCATCGCCACTCTGGGGTAGAAAAACTCCCTAGGAGTCATCATGCGCTCGAGATGGTACCTCTGGAGCAGTCCAAATGAATCCCGAAGGTTTGGCTGTTGTTGCATAGCCTCAATGTCGAAGTAGAGCACATAATGAAATGGCCTAGCTCTACAATCTGAATTGCCCTCAATGGGCGGCATGGTAACCATAGGCCTCTTGATGATGACTTCAGGAGCAATTTCGGAAGGTCTCTGAGAATCCGCTGGGGCCTGAGAGTCAGCTGGAGTATGACTAGATGTCTCTCCAGGGCTTGAGGTCCTGGCTTTCTTTGGTGGATTGCGGTGTACTAATGACTCTAGAGGCGGAGAAATTAGCGGTCTTCGTGTCTAGTATCGACGCTAAGAAGGGCTAGAGGACACCCCACTCTCGGAAGATGGAACAGTTGGGGCCTAAGAGGCCTGAGATGAACTTGAGGAGTGGAGGTGTTTGGCCAAGCTTCGCGAGATGCGGACGGGTTTGTATGGCCCCCTCTGATGCGCGCCATAGTTGGAATGGGCGAGAGACGGAGGTCTCTTCTTCTTCTTGGTGGCCGCAGAGCATGGAGTAGCGAGAACATTTCTTCACAAGGTGGCCATGAGCTTTTCGCAATAGAGGATGGGTCGTGTGAAATAATCAGAGGCTTTAGAAGCCTTTAAATAGGAATTTTAAATGACCTTTGGTTTTCCTCCTGACTGTTGGAAGTTCGCACAAGTGACCTGATTCGTGCCCAATTGGTGTCTCAGCTGATTCACGTCCAGTTGGTGCTCCTTGATTGAGGGAGTAATCAACAAAATTTATAACCTATATCACCATGCATTGGGATAGCCTCAACTAGTATAGCATAGTGGCTCTAGGATCGTTCACTGGGAAGGGTTTTCAACTCACAATTGATACCAATTCATAGCTGATTTGGTGCTTTTTCATTTCAAGGTTAGCTTAAGAAGAAAATGCAAACTTTAGTTGTAAAAGGTTTAGTTTCAAGCTAACTAAAAAGAAAGTAATGGAAATTACTTATGAAGAAAAACATTCCTTGGAGTTTTAGGTTCACAGGGGAGGTTTCTCATGCAAAAACAGGGCTCCGGTCACTTGGTTCAATTCCTCGCATTAGAGAATTAACATGTAGTCAATTCTCTAACCGGTGTTATACAGATGCTTCCCTTTAATGGATTTCATCAATAAATCCTTCTCACTGATGCAACTTGGAATGGCTCGTGCCTCTCACCAAGCATTTGCCATTCAAGGTGATCATTAACCTTGGACTTCCCGTCCCAAGCTCGCAAGAGATAACTAATGGATGTCTCCTTGGAGTCCAAAAGCTTACCAAGTGTTGGCAATTCAAGAAAATCCCACCTTCAAGTCACCTCCCAGAAGCTCGCAAGAGGTAAACTAGTGCATCTCTATGGACGGAGATCACTTGCCTTACCAAGTGTTGGCTCAGGTGATTTGCAAGGTTTTTTAAGTTAATCTAAAAACATAGAAATCATTAACGGGTCACACTTACTCTTCATTAATGGCTGAAACCACAAAACTACCCATTCTTGCAGTTGGAACCTTTCCTGACAACCTTAACTCCAAGGAACTAAAAGCTTAGCCACTCATTCTCTGAGGAAACCTCCTCAGAGCTTGTTTAGCTAACAAGAAAATAGAAACAAAGTGGGAAGGTAAGGTGGAGAAAGACTCTGAACTTTTCTATATATAAAATGGTCTCCTGGAACAAAATTCCCGAGCTTCCTCATAAGTGTTTACAAAAGAGTTTATATAGGAAGGCAATTTACCCTTCCTTCCATACTTCCTAGCTAAGGAATTACATAAGTGGCTGAATACAAGGAGAAAATGGAGATTTTTACACAAAATATCAGAAGAAAAAGAGTCGGTGAACAAATATCCCATTTTCGCACGTTGCATGGTGACTTGCGAAATTTCACAAGTTGATTTCGCATGTTGAAATTCACTTTCGCACGTTGAGCTTCAAGTTCACAAGTTGCAAAATCACTTTCGCATGTTGGGCTTCACCGAGAATGCACAGCTGCCATCCATTTCCACTTCGCACGGCAGGCTTCAATTTCGCACGTTGGAGTTCCAATTTCGCAAGGTGCGAAATTGTCCCTCAGCTGGATGCAGTTGTCTTCCGAAAGCCATATCTTCCTCATTTCAGCTCCAAATTGCACACGGTTTGAAGCGTTGAATTCTTGACTTCCAGAGCTTTCCAACGGTATATATCATGCACAAAATGGACTTCGGGAAGTGCTCCAAAAGTGGGAAGGAAGACTGCAGCTGGCATGCTCTGTTTTCTTTACTCTGTTTTCCTCTCTCCTTTGTTCTTTCCTTGCATACTTTACCCGACTATGGCAAAGGACTATGAGGCTCCAAAGCTTGGTTCTTCATGAATTTGAGCTTCCAAAAGCCTTGCCATAAACTATATACAACTCTCCCTCATTCTTACATTGCTTTGGTGAGCAAAAAGCTATCAAAAACACCAAAACTTAACACAATTTGATTAGAAACAATTGCAAAGGCCCTTAACATGTCAATTGAGTTAAAAGGTGATAATTACTACTCAAGAGAGTTCAAAAGAGTTAATTACAAGCTATGAAATAGCACTTTTTGAGTAGTAATCATCACCATTGACATTTCGTAAGGCAAAAATGAGTTGCGAAATCACTGGTAGGTCTTGCAAAAATTTTCTCAAGTGGTTTGTGCTGTTGCAAAATTTTCGCAAGTGAATTTGGTAATGCGAAAATTTTCGCAAGTGATTATGGGTGTTGTGAAATTTTCACAAGTGCATTTATGAGTTGCAAAATTTTCACAAGTGACTTTTGGTGATGTGAAAATTTTCGCAAGTGGATTTGGGTGTTGCGAAAGTTTCGCAAGTGCATTTTTGTCCTGCGAAATGCTCTATTTTTCCTCTGTTTTGGAATTCCCTGCATTTGATCATCAAAAATTAAATTAATTCAAAACAAATTAAAATTAAAGCAAGAAATTAAAATTAAGACAAGTAAATAAAAGAAATAAAAATTAAAGATATGGATTAGCTAGTCTTTAGAAAGACTAAGTCCATCAAAAAATGTGGTCCTGTTTCAGCTTGTCTTCTACCCGGTATGCATATTTCATCTCTGGAGGTAGCAGGTTAAGAATAAGCTTTGGGGGCTCCTCCTTAGCATGTCTCTGTATCTCCACCGCATTGAGTAAGGGTTGCATTTCTTTTCTTCTCGTCCAAGGGGACAAAGTAGCAAGCAAATCTGAGGGTTCAGGTAACCCTTCATCATGCTTTGGCTTGAATGTGGGCTGATCAACCATAACTGTTTTAACTTCCCTTACCATTGAAGTTTCTCCCTTTTGAGCCTCCACTTTATGGATACCCTTGGGATTTTGATAAGGTTGAGAAGGAAAGTTTCCTTTTTCTTGCTCTGTGTTGAGGTTGATAAGCCTTGAGATTGAGTATTGGACATTGTCTATCTTCTGAGATAGATCATTTTGCATTCCATCCATCATTTTGTTCAAAGTACTCTCTACACTGTTAATTCTTTGACTAAGCTGAGCATTGATGGATTTTTGAGTTGCTACAACGTCTCCCACAAGCTTGCTAAGATTCACAATGGTTTGTTCAAGACTTGAGGCTTGCTGAGGGGCTTGACTAGGTTGTATGTACTGATATGGCTGTGGTTCCAAAGAGAAATTTGAATGATTCCTACAATTTGAATTGAAGGTGTTGTGATCACCAAATATCTCTTTCGCCGCTGGAATGGTAGGACACTCTTCCACCATGTGCTCACAAGATCGACAAATGGATCAGGGGATAGCTTGCACTGGTTTCTCAAAAATGGCGTGCAATTTTTGTATCTCCCACATTTTTAGCTCCTCCAATCTTCTTTCCATAGTCGCAAATTTTGCTTTTGTATCGGTGTCTTCATTCAAGAACTCCATGACTTCCCTTACTATCTTATATCTGACAGGACATGCACAACTAGTAATAACTAAAACAAAAACAAAGAAAACAAAAGAAAAACAATTCTAGAAGAAAAAAGAAAATTAATATTAACTAAAAACTAGATAACAGATAAACTAAAGACAAAAACAAGTAAAAAGAAATAAATAAAAAGAGTTAGTAAAAGAAAAGAAAAATCACCAAACTTGTGATGAAGATCACAAGTGTTCTAAAAAGATCATCTCAGTGTGAAGTGACACCATCCCCGGCAACGACGCCATTTGATTCGTCCCCAATTGGTGTTCTACTTGATTTAGATCAATCAACTGATATGCTTTGATTTCAATCCTCAAATGGGAGTTATCAAAAAAATTTATAAACCTAATTCACCATATACTAGGGTAGCATAGCTAGCATAGCATAGTGGTTCTAGGATTGTCCACAGAGATGGGTTTTCATTTCACACCTGATATTAGTTTAAAGAATTGGATTGGTGCTTTTTCTTTTATGAGTTAGCTTTAAAAGAAAACATAAAGTTGGTTGAAAAAGGTTTGGTTTTAAGCTAACTAAAAAATTAGTAACTGAAATTAATTACAAAGAAAACGGTTTCTTGGACTTTCAGGTTACTAGGTTCAGGTTCCTTATACAAAAGAGAAGATTCCGGATCTTTTCCTCACATTGGGGATTTAACCTATAGTTATCCTCGCAACCGGTGTGTTATAGTTGCTTCCCATTAATGGTTTTAATGCTAAATCCCTCTCACTGATACATCTTGCAATGGCTCGTACCTCTCACCTAGCATTTGTCATTCAAGGTGATCCTTAACCTTGGATTACCTTTCAAAAGCTTGCAGGAGATAACTAATGAATGTCTCCAGGGAGTCCAAGAGCTTACCAAGTGTTGGCTATTCTAAGTAATCCTACCTTTAAACCACCTCCCAGAGGCTCGCAAGAGATAACTAATGGATCTCTATGGATTGAGTCCAAAAAGCTTACCAAGTGTTGGCCCAGGTGATTATTAGGGATTTTAAGTTAACTAAAAAGATAAAAACCATTAACGGGTCACAACTTCCTCTTCATTAAAAATTGAAACAAGGAAAACTCCTACCTTTTGATTCATGCCTAGCTGGTGTATGCCCTGTTGATTGATGTTCAATCAACTGGTGTACCTTGGTTGCGGTCCTCAAATAGGAGTAATCAACAAAATTTATAATCTATTGCACCATGTACTAGGATAGGCTCAACTAGTATAGCATAGTGGCTCTAGGATCGTTCACTGGGAAGAGTTTTCAAATTACAACTGATATCAATTCAAAGCTAACTTGGTGCTTTTTCATTTCAAGGTTAGCTTTAAAAGAAAACATAATCTTTGGTTGGAAAAGGATTGGTTTTAAGCTAACCAAAAATAGCAACTGAATTTAACTTAGAAAGAAAGACGTTTTTTGGAGTTTTTGGATCACCGGGCTCAGGTTCCAACTACAAAAAGAGAGTTCCGATCACTTGGATCTTTTCCTCGCATTCGAAATTTAACATATAGTTATTTCCCGAACCGGTGTGGTACAGATGCTTACCATAAATGGTTCCAAACACTAAATTCCTCTCACTGATGCACCTTGCAATGGCTCGTGCCTCTCACCTAGCATTTGCCATTCAAGGTGATCTTTAACCTTGGATTATCCTTCAAAAGCTCGTAAGAGATAACTAATGGATGTCTCCTTAGAGTCCAAAAGCTTACCAAGTGTTGGCTGGTCTAGAAAATCCTATCTTTGAATCACCTCCCAGAGGCTCGCAAGAGATAAATTAGTGAAACTCAATGGATGGAGTCCACTTGCCTTACCAAGTGTTGGCCCAGGTGATTCAAAGACGTTT
The DNA here is from genome assembly GCA_030254885.1 of Vitis rotundifolia. NCBI lineage: Eukaryota > Viridiplantae > Streptophyta > Magnoliopsida > Vitales > Vitaceae > Vitis > Vitis rotundifolia. Next base: position 9,800,398 of record CM058169.1, read on the forward strand.
TAAGTTAACTAAAAACATAGAAACCATAAACGGGTCACGCTTTCTTTTCATTAAAAGCTGAAATAGCAAAACTTCCAATTTTTGCATTCGGCACCTCACCCGGCTACCTCAACTCCAAGAGACAAAGAGCCTAGCCACTTATTCTTTGAGGAACCATCCTCAGAGATTGTTTGGCTATAAGAAAAATACAATCAAAATGGGACGGTAAGGCAGAGCAAAGCTCTGTGTATTGCTTCCTTCAAAACTATACAAAAAGTTGGTCTCTGAGAACAAGCTCCCCAGATGATTGTAAAAGAAAAATTACAATTTATATATAAGAGGTTATTTACCCTTTTCTTCTTACTTCCTAACTAAGGAATTCTATAATTGGTGGATTACAAGGAGAAAATGGGGATTTAAAAAACAAATATCTGAAGAAAAATCTAAAAGTGTCTGTGCGCAAATATCTGGAAGCACTCGGGTGGATTTCGCTGCATGCACATGGGCTGCGAAATTTTGCAGGCTGAAAATCTCCATTTCGCATGAAAAGGCTGATTTCGCACGAAAAGGCTAATTTCGCAGCCAATTTCCCAGCTGCGAAATTGCCTTCCAGCTTTGGCGCAGCTAACTTCCAACGGCTATAACTTCCTCATTTCAGCTCCAATTTACACACTATTTGAAGCATTAGACTCTTGACTTCTTGAGCTTTGAAATGGTATATAGCATATAGAAAATGGACTCCGAAAATTGCTCCAAAAGTGCAAAAGAAGACTGAAGCTGCTGTCCCCTATTTTTCTTCATGATTTCCTTCTCTCTGTTTTTCCCTCCTTGCATACTTTGAACGACTTTGGAAAAGGGCTATGAAGCTCTAAAGCTTGGTTCTTCATGAATTTGAACTTCAATTCGCTTTGCCATGAACTAATTATAGGTCTCCCTCATTCTTGGATTGCTTTGGTGAGCAAAAAGCTATCAAAAACACCAAAACTTAACACAATTAATTAGAAACGATTGCAAAGGTCTTTAACATGCCAATTGAGTTAAAAGGTACTAACTACTACTCAAAAGTGTTTAAAAGAGTTAATTACAAGCTTACAAAATAGCACTTTTTGAGTAGTAATCACCTTTGTATCCGGGTCCCTTACCTAGCTTCCTTCAATCCAAGAAACAAAAAAGCCTAGCCACTCATCCTCTGAGGCCTCAGAGGATGTTTGGCTAGAAAGAAAATGAAAACAAAAATTCGAAGGAAAAGCAGAGCAAGGCTCTGTATAATATATATTGATTGATTCTCTGTTTACAAATGGTGCAAAAGAATATATAGAGGAGTTTTTCCAACCTTCCTAACTAAGCAATCCTATCATTGGCTGATTACAAGGAGAAAATAAGTAATTACACAAAATATCTTGAGCAAAAAATCTAACAGAGTCGGTGGAAAATATCTGAAAATATCACAAGAGGATTTCGCAAGTGAGATATGGAGCTGCGAAAATTTCGTAAGAGCAAAAGGTGGCTGTGAAAATTTTCGCAAGTGGAAAAGCTGTTGCGAAATTTTCGCACTGCCTGGTGTAGTTGTCGTCAAATGGTTATAACTTCTTCATTTCAGCTTTGAATTACACACCGTTTAAAGCGTTGGATTCCTCACTTCCCAAGCTTCGAAACGATATATAGTATATATAAAATGGACTCCGGAAAGTGATCCAAATTTTCCTTGCAGCTAATCCCCTCTTGAATTTCAGCATGTTGAATTTCGCATAGCCATGCGAAATTGCTTCTTGTTAGATTTCTCTCTCTGATTTTCTTCCTTGAATCTCTTGATTGGCTTGGAAACTTATTGCCAAGGGTTGCACAAAATTCTCCCTCATTCTTGGCTTGCTTCAATGATCAAAAAGCTACCAAAAACACCAAAACTAGCCAAAAAATAAATAGTAACACTTGCAAGGGTCCTTAATGTGCCAATTGAGTTAAAAGGTATTAATTACTACTCAAAAGAGTTTATAACAAGCTATAAAAGAGCAATTTTTGAGTAGTAATCACCCTACAAGGTCAAAGTGGCTCTAAAAAGGGGAATTGTGGACTTTAAAAGATCCCTAGCAGAAACGATCGTACCTTTTGGCAAATACGCAACCCTCTGCACACCTTCGAAGAGACGGGGCACTTCCATGCAAGGTGGTCATCACCTTCACACATGCACTACCTCAACATCCCATGGGGTTTCTTGTGGTGAAAGTTCTCACAACTCTCAGCACTCAGTAGTCGACTAAAGTGCACAGTGAGTGGTATGGGTGCATTCGAAAATCCTATCAAACTAAGTAGAGAGAAAACACACTAGTCACACAAATATCCTGAAATCTAGCTCTGGGCTATACAAGTCTTCAAAGATCGGACTCCAATCAACATCAATGCGTCGACCTTCTCCAAAATGCTCCCAAACATAGATATAACCCATCATTAAATCCTACTCCGAATCACTAGCTCGGTCGAAGAGCAAACCAAGTAACAAGTCTCATATGAAATACGAGATCAAGGGAAACTAGTTCGACTGAGACTAGGGAATCGGAAATAAAGGGATAGGTGTAAGACCCACACGGACAAGCAATACATGCATCATGTAGAAGGAGAGCAGTCATGCACCATGCAATCATGCAAAACAGGTATATATCATCCAAATCTACATATAAACTAAGTAGAAAGTATGATAATCGAGAAGAATATCTAGCAAGGATAGCATGCTCCATGATAATCATGATAATATACAACCAAAAGAATCAATCATGTCAAGATGAACGATATAAGCAACAATAAGAATGTACATGTCAAGGTGAGCAAAGTAATCATACAACAAGGAAAGTCAATATGTGAAGATAAACAAGAGGATCAATCAATATAATCATCATGTCCATGCCTCAAATGAATAAAATAGCCAACCATGCATCAAGGATAATGATATCAAGAGCTCTAAATGAGTAATCAACAGTCAAGCAAACAAAAGCATACAGAGAGGTAGGTACCCACTGATCAACCAATCAAATGCCACATTTACCTCAACTTATGTTCAAGCTTGACCCTTTAGTGATCCTCAACGGAGTCGCCATTTTTTGGACCCTGCATTTTTGCTCGATGCGTTCCCACTCAATGGAAAAACTCATTTTTTATTCGTTTGGTGAAAAATTGATTTTTCGCAAAAGACTTGGAGATGCCACTTATTTTTATTTTTATTTTTTTAAGGGAAAACAAAAAAAGAAAGAAAACCCTAAGTTTGACTCCTTATTTGGAAAAGACAGTCTGTGGAAAACCAAAGTCGGGTTTGGGGGTCAGATTACTTATTGGGAAGGTATGGTGGTAAGATGTAGCACTCCTCTAAGTCCCTAAAAATGTTGAGAATTGGAGTTTTGAAAATTCTTTGAAAATTGGAGTTGTGAAAATTATTCAAAAATTGAAGTTTTGAAAATTATTTGAGAATTGAAAGTTTTGACAATTAAATTTGAAATTGGAATTTTGGAAAACTAAATTTAAAAAAATGGAATTTTGAATAATTATTTGAAAATGGAAGTTTTGAAAATTAAATTTGAGAATTGGAACTTTGAAAAATTATTTGAAAATGAAAGTTTTGAAAATTAAATTTTAAAATTGGAATTTTAAAAAATTATTTTAAAATAGAAGTTTTGAAAATTAAATTTGAGAATTGGAATTTTGAAAAATTATTTGAAAATGGAAGTTTTAAAAATTAAATTTGGAAATTGGAATTTTTGAAAATTATTTGAAAATGGAAATTTTAAAAATTAAATTTGGAAATTGGAACTTTGGAAAATTATATGAAAATTAAAGTTTTAAAAATTGGAATTTTGGAAAATTATTTGAGAATGGAAATTTTAAAAATCAAATTTGGAAATCGGAACTTTCGACAATTATTTGAAAATTGAAGTTTTGAAATTTAAATTTAAAAATTGAAAATTTGAAGAATTATTTGAAAATGAAAATTTTGAAAATTAAATTTGAGAATTGGAATTTTGAAAAATTATTTGAAAATTGAAGTTTTGAAAATTAAATTTGAGAGTTGGAATTTTGAAAAATTATTTGGAAATTGAGGTTTTAAAAATTAAATTTAGAAATTAGAATTTTGGAAAATTATGTGAAAATTAAAATTTTGAAAATTAAATTTTGGCATCAAAAGATGAAGAAAAAAAATTATTCAAAATAATTTTTGGAGGATGCCCATGCATAGCTATGATACAGAAAATAGAGGAATGCATAAAATGGGCAGCCATACAAGCCAAACAAAACAGGCTGGAAGTTGAGGATTAATGCACAGTCTATTAAATGCCCATCTGAGCTCTTAATGGTTTTGACAACAGGCTTATTCAACTACTTCAAGTGCTTCTGGACCTCAAACTTCTACTTGGACAAGCACAAGCGAGCAATGCAAGATAGCGAAACCAAACCCGGTAAGAAAACTATAGCCACCAAAGCTCTAGTGGGCATCCCAGTGTTAACATGCACGACAATAGTAGCCATGGCGAAGAACCCAGAAAACCCATAACCCAAAAAACCCAGAACCCCGAAAGGCTTAAAAGAAGAGCTAACACACAGGGGGGTGTAGATTAGAATTGGGAAGCCTCAAAGCATTCCAAACCAAGAACTTAATGCACTTTAGCTCTCATTCTGCTTATCGTGCGCACCCCACTTCTCCCCAAACAAACACCAAAGCATTTTCTTTATTTCTTTTTGGTGTGGTGGTCGGTTCGATGGGTACAAAGAATGGGAAGGTGATGGGTATGGAGATAGGAGGAGCCGAAAGCAGTATGTATGGATGATGGAGACATAAAAATTATGCTAGGTGCAGATAAATGAACAATCCTGGAACAAAGTATAACTAAGATAATATATATATATATATAACTGAAATGGCCCTTTAAATGGGAACCCATTTCATGCTGAAATCAATGGGTTATAAGACTAGTGGTTCAACATGAAAGTTCAAAGCAAATATTAAAGTAAAGTCACCAACAAACCCCTATTGAAGAATGAGCCATTTTGGATCAAAACATGAGATAAAAGTAGTGCAACATCATATCCATTCCAAACAAATCAAACAGTAATCAGAATCAACCAAAGAGAATGGAGAATAAAGTAATGAAGAAAATAAGTAAGAAATCTTCATGGAAACGGTACCTAAAAGTGCTTCTCTGATCTTCCAAAGACCAGTAAACTTTTTTCCTTCTTGCTACTCATGGCTCAGTCCAACTTCCCCCGGTACTCTATTTTTTTTTTCTCTTATTAGTTTCATACCCGTTCTACTACTCCTCGTTCAAAAAATATGTCACCATCTAAACCACCACCATGGCAAGGTGGCAGTGTCCTTGGCCATGTGTCCATGCAGCTTGCTCCTGGTAGAAAGAAGTCTCCCACTCTAAAAAATAAAATACCTAGCTCTCCGGGTGTCAAAAAAAAAAAAAAATCCTTTGGCCACAAAAAGGGTCTACAACACTATAGCTTGAATTAATGTTTTGGAAAAACTAGGGACACTATAGCAATGGAAACAACGCTCAACCATTAGAACCGCTCAAATGCTTAACCAACACCTAAGTACCCGAGGTGCTCAAAGGTGGTTAAGTGCACTCAAGTAATCATCCAAAATCTGCCAAAATATGACAAAATTTATTTTTGAAAAATTCACAAGTATTCTTTTTGGTAAATTCTAGATACCATTCCCCTAGGCTTGTAGGCTTATATAAACCCTCTTTTAACCCATTTTAGGATTGGTCACTTTAAGAGAATTAACAAACTTGCCCTATCATTCACAATCTCTCAAGAAAGAATTCATATAATTGAATTTTGGGTTGTTAGAATGACCTGCATCCCCTTAGACGCAAAGAGGAATCCACTAGAGAATTGAAAGTGCTACATCATAGACATGGATCAAGGTATAGGTGCTTAAAAGTAAGTCTTTAGGGTAAAGCAGTCAAGTAAAGCAATGTACTTTGATCTAAAATAATAGATTGTAGATTAGGGGTCTTAGACCCCTTGTTTTTTTTTTTTTTTTTTTATCTCCACAACTAATATATGGGTTTTCCATGTAAAAAATTTCTTATATCCCTTGCTTGATTTTTCTTATTACTTTGATAATTGATTACTTTAATTATCCTTATTATCTCACAAGTTTATTTGGGTATAAGTTTTTAATCCTTAAATTGTGATTTTTTAAGAAACACTTATTCACCCCTTCAGGTGTTACCCTATTGAGTAAATAGTTTTTCAATTGGTATCAGAGTGGGGTACTCTGAGTATCCATTATGATAATTCTAGTGCCATTAGCATTTTCAAAAATCCTATTCTTCATGCTCATACTAAACAATAGACATCTCTTATCATTTTATTTGGGATTTAGTCGAAGATAAGGTCATTTCTCTAGAGTTTGTCTCAACAGAACATCAATTGGTAGATATTTTCACCAAACCCTTGGATTCTCTTAGGTTTGAATTCCTTAGGAAATCCTTTGGTATATGCTTAATTGAAGAAAAGTTAAAGGGGTATAGACCTAAGGATTTTTGTGTTTTGTTTATCCACTTTCTTTGGTCTATCCAATTTTCCTTCTTAGGGTATTGTTTTGATGTCCTATTTACTTCCCTTATTAATATGAATTTCAATTTCTCCAGGCATGAGAGAATTGTACTAAATCTACAAGAGTTGATGTTATTCTTCCCTAGGATTTTGTTAATCACTTTTGAGGTAAAGAATCAAGATATATAAAAATCCTTGTATAATGGGTTTTCTAAAATGAAATATATAGTTGGTAAGTGATCCATAGAGAATCTTCTTAAGTTTAACTAATAAAGTAGAGCTTGTTTTTCTTTGGGAAAAACTAAAGTCATGCCTAATTCTTTTTCCTTCACTTGTCTTGTTTGTCTAAGTTCAATATTCATGTTTTCCGAAGTGTTAAACCTTTCTTGGGTTCTGGGCTAAAATAAACTCTTATGTTATTTCCAAGATTAATCTTCCCAAGTTAATATGCCTTGATCACTTACAAAATTTGGAAACATCCTCTTAAGTGGAATAAGGTAACCATTCTAAAAATAAAAAATAAAAAAAAAATAAAAAGGAAAAGTTATGTTGTATGTAGATCAACGATAACAAAAATCCGGAAAACTTGGTACAAATTGATTGGATGCAAATTCATTAGATTAAGGCATGACTTAATGACTTCTAGAAATTAAAATTCAAAATACGAAATTAGATAGTAAGTTGTTTTCCCTTGAAAATTAATGCCATTGAATTCTTTTAGATCCTTATACTTTACTTGTTATTAATCTAATTTGCAAACTAAGATCGCGATTAACCTTGTTCTTTGGATTTGAAATATTGATTTAGTATTGGTTGAACTATATTCTTTGCACATTTTACTTGTTTTATTGCTATCCTCTCTAATTTTACAAGTTCTTTTAATTAAATCTTGCCCTCAAATGATTTTCATTGTTCCTTACTTGTTTTCAAGGTGCTCTCAATTTTTTTTCATACTACCAATTGTATGTTTCTTCATCATTTTGGACTCTTTTTAATGTTTATCAACTTCTTTGATAGTTTTTCTCAGCCTCGAGCGTTCGAGTACTTATCCTAATGCTTAAGCACTCATAGTCCTTAAGCGATCTTTTGTCGTTTCCAGCATTGCTTCGTGTGGTAGGAGCATCAAGCGCTCCTTAAGTTATATCCTATGCTACTTCCAACACTTGCATCGCTTAAGCGCTAATTCTACATCCAACAGCCCGAGTGCCTATAAAAGCTTTCCCAGAGGGCCATTTCCCTATTTCTCTCCATTTTAGTTATGTCTTGTATTCTAAGTTGTTACTCTTTGCCTTCCAATGGTCTGCTCATGTCCTATTTGTATTTTTTGACTTCATAGCATTGTCTAGACTATCATCCGAGTCTTTCTAACGGTTTAGTTTGCTTAAGTATTTTTCTCGATTTTCATGCTTTGTTTTTTTCCTTTCCTACTTGTTTTCCTATGACACCACATCTAATGGGAAAAACTCGGATCTCTCTATTTCTCAAGCGTTGATCAAGTTAGGAACATGCATAGCTATCCTAGGCTTTTTCTAAACCTGATCCCAAGCTTGGGAAACAGAGAAATCTAGGTTTTTCCCATCAAATAGTATAGAGCCATAGGTTAGTAATCGTGCTAGAACCATTCTAAGGTGTGCTAACTTCATTTTGCAGAGTTTTTGTTTATCCCATGGCCTCGGGGATAATCAATGTGTGTTCTTTATTATGATTTTGTTATAATACAATGGTTATTGTTGTGATTTCTTTTTATTAGGGATGGAATAATTACTTGGATTGTTGTTTACTTTTCTTAGATGGGTTGTAAGCCTCATAAGAGGCATAGGATTTTTGTTCTTTTGTTAAAATCCTGTTTTTATCTTAGAATGATATGTAAACTCCAAATCTTTGGAGTATAGGATTTTGTTGTAAAAATCAAATTTTTTATTTTTTTATTTTTTATTTATTTTTTATAACCTATGGAGAGTATGGAAGCAATTTAAAGCATCACAAAGTGTTCACGCACATTCCTTTGTTGGAAAAGGGAAAAAAAAAGGCTTCTTGAAGCTTCTTTCATGAGTTCTTGTGGTGATTTAAGGGAAAAAAAATATTCTTGAAAAATCTTGATTTGAGATCCAAGGCTTCAAATAGATCATAATTCGGAATTGAAACGAGGGAGTTATAGTCGATTGAAGCAAGGTTGCACAAAGAGCATACCAGCACAGTGACACTGAATTCAACTCAAAATTGGGCCTATTTTCCATGAGATTTTTAAGGCAAACCACATGTGGTTTTGAATCTTAGGGAGTTAGGAATCCAGTGCTTCAAATGGATTGCAATTCAAATTTGAAATGAGAGAGATATGGCTAATTGAAGCAAGGCTACGCAAAGGGTATGCAATTATGGGATTGAGTTCAGGCCAAATTGTTTTTAGTTGTTTAGGCTCAATTTTTGGGCCTCTTTTTAGGCTCTTTTTATGGCATTTGGGCTCGTTGGGTTTTTCTTTTTTCATTAACCCTATCTTTGGTTGTAGGGCTATTTTGGTAATTTGACTTTTTTTTCCAAGTTTTAGTTACCAAATTTGCAACAACAAGACCCCTAAGGCCATGAGAATTATTTATTTAATTTCCTTTTATGTCTTTTATGCTTTTTTTTTAGCATAGAATATATTTTGGTATTCTTAGTAAATGAATTTTCATATTTTTTTTCTTTGTTTTAGATAATTTATTAAATTGGAATGTGCTAGGTATTAGGAAATTTTTATTTTAGGAAAAGGCAACTCGGAAATAAATAAGGAACTCCCTTTTCAAAATTAAACTCTTAGAGATTTTTTTTAAAAACAAACAAATAAATAAATCATTTTAGATTTTAGATCTCTAAGTATTTTTTTATTTTAAGGAAGAAGTTTTATTTTTCCAAGTCTTTATGAAATAAAATATTTCCTATTTAGCACAATATTCTAATTTAAAGAAATAAATTATTTTTGAAAAAATATATGATAGATAATTCATGATCAAGATAGCTTACCAAAATATTGTTTCAAATAAAATAAATTTAAATGGTAATTTTCGATTTTCTTAAAAGAATAAATTTTTATGGGTTTTATTTCCATTATTATATATTTATGTCATTTGGAATTTCAAATTTCTTTTGGGACTTTCCTTTATTTGGGTTGGGTGGTTCTCTAAGCTCTCCCTCCTATGATACCTAAATTGGTCCTCCAAGCTCTTCTCCCCCCCCCCCCCCCCCCCCCCTTCTGAGAGAAGAAGGAAACCGTTTAGTTTGAAAAAGGAAAGTTCAAGGATAAGGAATATGAAAGACATCCCTATTTGGCACAAGAGTTCCAATTCAAGTAATAAATAAAATTTTTGGAAATTCTCATGATGAATAATTTATTTTAAGATAGTTACAAAAATTATCTTAAAGTCTTTTTTTTCAAAATATTAAGTGAGAGTGGGCCATAGGCAAGCCCATAGCCTCCAAGATCAAGCCCATCTTAATTTTGGACCGATCACCATCCTAAATATGGGGTATCCCAAGGCACCAAGGGATATGGACTATCCTTTATGGACAAGATTAGTGGGAGTGACCAATCCTAAAGATAAAACTCTTCACTTGGTAACATTGATATCAAGGATCTTGGTTACACACTTAACTTAGACATGAAGTGGTAGAATCACCTAAAGTGGTCCCACTTGCATAGGCTAAGGGCTAAACAAAAAGGTATGTTGATCAATACCTTAAGATAACCTTTGGAGTTTTAAGGTAGGTTGATTAATTAGAGAGGGTTTCTACCTAGTAATAAGAGTCATGACTTGCCTAAAGTAGGCTTGATTCTTATGATACTAGGATACCTTGCATGGATATATGTAGTTTGAGAGCACTATATTTTTGCTAAATTAATTACCAACTTGCCTTGATTGCTCAATTTCTTTTTATTAATGCGTGGAATTATTATATTTGTTACAGATATCATGTCTTTAACCTGTCACCTATTATCTTTTGTTTAAATTAGACCTAACTATATACTTCAAATAATCTTGATATAGTATTAATTGCATAGAAGTTGATTTTGGTAGAGTTTTTTATTTCCTTTGAACAAACCTATCATAAAGTAAGAGAAGTATATCAAAGGTGGCATAAGAAGGATCAAAAGACCAAGTCTCTCATACTTGGGTCTTTAGATAATGTGTTGCAAAAACAACACATGTCTATTGTCATAATCTATTATATTCTCTTTAAAGTTGTAAGGAACTATTAAAATTATTTTTATCTTCTACTTGTTTTAAAAAACATTTGATATTAAGCTATTCAATATAATATTTTGGAATATCAAGTCCAATAAAATGGGGTTTTCCAATAACATATAGTAGAATTTTATCAATTGTCAAGAAATGTCAAAATTCTTTGACACTTTAAATTAATATTGTTGACCCTTCATTTTGCCCTCCTAACACATGCCCTGATTAAGTACTCTTTCAGTACTCCATAGCTCTTGGTGGCCCATTGCTACTCATATAACTTACCTCTTTAAGCCATTTTGGATATCAAGTACACTTTTATGATAGTTTGCGTAGACATGTTTAGGCCCATTAGGCACACTGGCCCATCTAGGTGCACCTAGCCCGCTTAGGCTTACCTCGACACCCCTAAGTGATTTGCATGGCTTACGTGGCTTGCATTTTATTTTTTTATGAATATGTGTCGTATACTTATATTTATTTATTTCTTTTCTTATCTACTTTATATATATATATATATATATATATATATATATATATATATAGTCATTTTATATTTTCTGTTTTATTATTTTTATTATTATTATCATCATCATTATTATTTTTTTATTATTATAATTATCATTATTATTATTTTATTTTATTTTCATTTCTTTTTTTTCCAAAATGTATTTTATTTTTTATTTTATTTTATTTACTTATTTATTTAGGTAAAAAATGATTATGGAAAAAAAAAAAAAAAAGAGTTTTGATGGGAAAGATTGACTCTCAACCTTGATATTGGAAAATGAAGAGAAGCCAGAAAATTTGAAGTGCAACATTGATACTGTTAGAACTGCACTTTAGCTAGGCTTACCAATCACCTAAGCTCTTTCGGGGTCCCACCTTTGCATGACCATGCGTGGTCAGTTGGATGCATGTCATCCTCTCCATGTGCATGTCGTCAACTAGGCATGACCCACGAGAACTTGAAAGGTGAGAAAAGAGAAAAGAATGGGAAAGCACAGAAAAAGAGGAAGGCCAGGCTGGGACTTAAGGGAGATTAAAAATGTTTTGGTAGAAATTGATGCATGAAAAAGGGGTAGGCTGGGGTTTTTGAAGGGACAAAGAGAAGCCTTAAAAGAAAAACCTTCAGTTTTTGAATGAGGAAGGAAGAAGTATTATGATATAAGAAAGAGCATAGAGAAGACGTTAAGAAGGAGGGAGTGATTGGGCTGCGGAAAAAAGACATCAGAGAGCTGTGAGAAAAGGAGAAAAAAAAAAAAAAGGACTGAGAGAGAAATTTTCTGATTTTCTTGGTAGATTTAGAGGTTCTGGTACAGTGGGTTTTGAGGAATAAAACAAAGAAGAAGCAAAACAAATGAGTAGAATCAGAGGAACACCTTGAGATTTTATCTCCATGGGCCGCATCATCCAAAGGCTGCCACCACTAGATTTGTCAAGGCTGGGTGGACACTTGTAGCAGGCTATTCCATAAGGAGTCTTCATATGGGTTGTGTCAATAAACAAGTGGCATGTATCTAGACTTCAAGAGAAGGCTGCAACTTTTAGGTGGACACGCATGGACTATTCTCTCCAAGAAAAGACCCACAACAGCATGCATTCTGAAGGTCTTCATACAGCCTTTCTCCATGGAAAAGGTGAGTTAAAATTTTCATTTTTATTGTTTTAGGTTCCACTTCTAATTTCAGTGAAAGTTCTTCTTTTTGTATTTTAGTTTTGATTTTAATGTGATTGAAAGTTAGATTGTTTTATATTAGTTTAGTTTTTTTTTTTTTTTTTAATTTGATGAAAAGTTAATTTGTTTTATATTAGTTTTCTTTTTTTAATTTAATGGAAGGTTATTATTATTTTTATATATTTTACTTTCAATTTCTACTCGGATTCAAAATTAGAGTTTTTATGTGTTAGTTTCATTTTTTTTTTTAATAGGATTTAAAGTTAGTTTTCTTCACTTAGATTTTATTTTTAATGGTGGATTGAAAGTTAGAATCTTGATATTTTAGTTTTGTTTTTTTTTAAAAAATAAAATAAAATAAAGTGGATGAATGTAGCTGTACATTAAGCTTTCTTTTATGCTGAAATTTAAGGGAAAGAAAACTCATTTGGGTGGCAAATTCTATGATTGAATTTACTGAAATGATGTACTGAATTTGTTTGGTGATTTTATGGTGGAATTGTGTTGAAACTTAACTGGAGAAATGAAACTTTTATGGTTGAAAAATTCAAATGGAAATGAAGTTTGGTAGCCATGCATGTGGAGAACTTTGTGGCTGAACCTTTCATGGACAAAATAATGGAATTTGGTGGCTTTGTAATTAAATATTGGTAGTCAAACTCAAAGTGGAAAAATAATAAGATTTGATGTGGATTTAATGATAAATACATGGCTGAATTTCTTATGTATGAAAAATCAAGGAAGTAGCCTTGTATTGGTGATGCCATGACTGAAATTTGGTGCTACATAGTGGGGGTTACATGGCCGAATGTGTGGCTGTATATGGGGCTTTAAAGTGGTTGCAATGGAGATTTCTTATAGTTGTTTAAAGTACATACTATTTGGGAAGCTTAATGGAAGAAAGTGGCAGCCATCTAATGGCTGAATTAATGAAGAATGTATGGCTGATTTCATAGTGAAATTTGGTGGAAAATCATAGAATAAAGTGGCTGAATATATGGTTCTTTTCATAGCTGAATTTACGGATGCACACGCATGAGTTAATGGCTGCATATGTAAGAATTGTGGCCGCATTCCCATGGTAGAAATATGGGAGTTTGGTGGCTGCATTCTTATGGTAAAAATATGGGAGTTCGGTGGATGCATATAAAGGAGTTTAAGGGCTGAAAGTTGTGGCCGCATAATATAGGCTAGTGGTTGAAGATTTGCGGCTGCATACGTGAATAAAAGTGGCTGAAAAATTCAAAGGTATGCATGTAAAGATCTCATGGCTGTTTCAGTAACATTGTTGACTGAATTGAGGAAGTTGCGTGGCTGAAATTTTGTACTGTTAATTAATGGAGAATTTAATGGCCAAAAATTTATGGTGAAAATGTAAGAAGGAAAGGTGAATTTTGGTGGCTGCATAAGGTGAATTTAGAGGCTGGTTTGGTGGTAAAATAATGTGTTTTGGCGGCTTTAATGGGGAACCTTCGAGTTGAATTCCTTAAGGGTGTTTCATGGCTGCATATAGAAAAGGCAGCCATGCACCACTTTTGGAGAACATGTTGCCATAAAAAATGCCTCCATACGCATAAGGACAGTCCATTCGAGAGGATCACTTGTAGCTGCATCATCCATGCCTCAAAGAGACTTCCAGGTGGCCTGCATTATACAAGGGAGTAACACAAGCACACACAACCCATTAAATCTTTTAATGGCTTGCACCTTTAGAGAGATTCAAGCCATGCCACACCTTCAAATTTTGAAACAGGCTACATCATTATTGAGAAAGGTAAGTTGGAACCATTGTCTAAAATGAAAATTTAATGTTAGATTGCTTTTAAAAAATGTTGATTTAGATGTTTTTAGTTTATAAATTTAATGTTAGTTTGAGGTATTATTTATTTATTTTTTTAGGCTTAAGTCCCATTGATCCTGTTATTCTTTTTTTTTTTTTTAGTTTGATGATGATTAAGATTTAGTCTCAATGCTATTTTTACATTCATGTCATTTATTTATATTCATGCCATTATATATCTTGTTATTCACTTTTGAAAGCTTGATCTTTCTAAATAATTAGGCTTCTTATTGTTAAACTCATGTTATTTATTTATATTCATGATATTTAGAAATATGGTTGCTCATCTTTTAAAGCTCTTTTTTTTAAGACTTATTTTCTTGTTAGCACTCATGGTGTTTAGTTATTTATTTATTTTTGAAAGCATATTGGTTTTTTTGGACTCTAAAATTCATGTGTTTGATTTGTTATGTTTGAAAGCATGTTATTCATTTGTGATTTTGTTAAAATTCATAATGTTAGTTGTTTATCTTTGAAAGACCCTTTTCTTGTTAGAAAAAGCTTTTTAGAAATTGAAATTTTGAATTAAGTCAAAATCACTTATTTTCTTTCAAAAAATGAATTTTTCTCCATCATGAATTTGGTTCCTTGAACCCAAATGAAAGGTAGACAAAAAAAGTGATCCAAGTTGACATTTTCTTGTTTTCAATTCTTTTAAGAAAGAAATCAAAAATACCTATTTAGTGTAGATTGGGATTTATCAAATCACTTGGTTCTTTCGGCTTCCTTTAGAATCATTTTCAAAAGTATTTAAACCAATAAAAGGTTTTTTTTTTAAAAAAAAAAATTCTAAGTTTTAGGATCTCACTTTCCACTACAAGAAAATAGGCTTTTAGCAACAAAATATTGTCACAAAAAGTTTTAATTTCATCTGCAAAAATATTTCTCAACGAAATGGAAACCAATAAATAAAGTACTTAAAAGGGATTATTTAAAAATACAAGGTATAACTAATGCTCATTTAACAAAGAGAATTATAAATAAAGTATTTTTATGTTATGCAAGTTGTCAAAAATCCAAATAAAGTAATTTGTGATAATATAAACACAAATAAAAAAATAAATTAAAAATTAGCTCAAAACAAAGAAAATAAGATAAGGATAAAATTGCAAGCACTATATTCGTACCTGGTCTTTCAAGCAAATTTGTGGAGCTAGCTAGTAGAGTAAAAACATATGAAATTATGTAAATATATCATACATCCAAAGAAAAGTAAAAAATAAATTTAGAAGTTTTTTTAAGTTTTAAAGATAATTCTCGACCTATTTAAAGTTGTGGATATAATATTAAGTAATTGTTGTTATATCTAAGATCTAATTATATATCTATTAAGAATATCTAATATATATTAGATATAATCCATTTTTTTATCCATGCAGTATAATGACATCAACTCTATATTTAAATATTAAAAGGAAAGATAATAGTTATAAAAGCCACCACAAACAACTATTAAAAATGGAAGGAACAAATAAAAAGTATATCCAGTCAAACACTCATTGAATAAATGAACAAATAAAAAATTTAATTAATCAATATTGTTATTATTTTCATTATTTCTATCACTATTATAATTACTAATTTTCCTATGTTTCCTTTCCTATTTTTTTTTTCCTTTTAAAATAGGAAGGTTTTTTTTTTTTTCAAACAAGTGGATTTTTTTAATTTTTCTAATTAAATCTCTCGTAACAACTATGTAATACTATGGACCCCGCATTTCTACTCATGCACTTTCACTCGATGGCGAGCTCACTTTTTTTTTATTTGAAAAATGATTTATTAAGAAAATGACTTGGAGTCGCCACTTATTTTTATTTTGTTTTAAAAGGTAAACAAAATAAGAAAGAAAAACCCTAAGTGTGACTCCTTATTTGGAAAAGGTGGTCTATGAAAAACCGAATCAGGGCTCGGGGTTCAGGTTCCTTATTGGGAAGGTACGGTAAAGACCGTAGCACCCCTCTAAGTCCCTAAAAACGGGTCTCTACTAATAAAATGAAGCAATCATGGCAATTGATAAAGAAATCGGTGGATACCCAGAACTATCATGCACATATGGGAATCAAAACATGCATAAGAATGACCAAAGTGAGAGTGGGTGGGTACCTTAGCAACGAGCCACAATGCGCCATCAAGAAATGGGGTTAGTGCACAATTAATGAAAACAAACTATGTCACACATGCCACTAAACAGAGCAAGAAATCATCAGATATCACAATTCAATCAAAGTGATTTTTAGAGGAAACATTCACTGATGTTGGGCCCCTACCAAAGCTCAATTTATTTTGTATGAATTAATTCTGTAAATTCCGTTACTTTGAATTACAGAATTTAATTTGTATTTATTTTAAAACATTTTGAAAATCAAGAAGCATGTGGAAGAGGCTTGCCGAAGAGAAAATGGCAACCAATTTTATTAAAAATGGAATTTTTGGAACCTAAAAATTCTAAGGACGAAAAAAAATGTGGAGAGGGATTATTTATAAAACTAAAATTCGGAAAAGTATTTGAAGAAGAGGGGTTGGAAAATTATTTTCAAAAACCAAAGGTGATAAAGTGGAAGATGGCACGTGGCCCAAAAATGGCCAGGCAAAAAGGTGGCTATACAGTTGGAAGCATGCAGGGGTGGGCCCGGGTGGAGTGGTGCTGACAGGGATGTGAACTTATTCTCTTGGGTCTGGTCTTTCATGCTATTGATGTTAGACTCAACTTGCTCAACTCTGATTTTGGCACATGTTCCGAGTCAACTGCACCTCCAGATTTCAATACAATCCCAAGGGCAACATTTGACTCTAACTCTTCATGTATTGCACCAATTTTCTTCTCGACCGACTCACCTATTGCTTCTCTGTAAGAATGTTGGATACTCTTAGCCGAAAGATCATCCCATGGCTAATTCGTCCCCGACCGGTGCCAATTTGATTCTGGTTCCCGGACTGGTGTTATCAACAAAATTTATAAACCTAAATCATTGTACACTAGGGTAGCATGGCTAACATAGTATAGTGGCTCTAGGATCATCCACAGGGATGGGTTTTCTTCATACAAGTGACTTTACTGAAGGTAATGAAATGGTGCTTTTCCTTATGAAAATTAGCTTTTAAATAAAATGGAATTTTAGTTGAAAAGGTTGATTTTAAGTTAAGCAAATATAGTACTTGAAATTAATTACAAAGAAAAGGTCTCTTGGAGCTTTAGGTCACTAGGATTGGGTTCCTTAGGCAAAGGGGGAGATTCCAGATCTTTTCCTCGCGTTGGGGACAATAACATAAAGGATGGTTATCTCCCGAACCGGTTTTGTATTTAGCAATTAAGACTTGATCCAAAGGGGTCATAAAAAATGGTAGTTGCTTCTCATTAATGGCTTCAAACACTAAAGACCCTCACTGACTCTTGCCCAATTGGTGTCTCAGCTGATTCACGTCAGCTGGTGCTCCTTGATTGAGGGAATAATCAACAAAATTTATAACCTATATCACCATGCATTGGGTTAGCTTTTAGCTAATGTAGCATAGTGGCTCTAGGATCGTTCACTGGGAAGGGTTTTCAACTCACAACTGATACCACTTCTTAGCTAATTTGGTGCTTTTTCATTTCAAGGTTAGCTAAAGAAGAAAACGCAAACTTTGGTTGTAAAATGTTTAGTTTCAAGTTAACTAAAAGAAAAGTGATGAAAATTACTTAAGGAGAACAACATTCCTTGGAGGTTCAGGTGCACAGGGGAGGTTCCTCATGCAAAAACAGGGCTCCGGTCACTTGGTTCACCTCCTCGCATTAGAGAATTAACATGTAGTTAATCCTCTAACCGGTTTTGTATAAATGCTACCCTTTAATGGATTTCAGCACTAAATCTTTCTCACTGATGCAACTTGGAATGGCTCGTGCTTCTCACTGGCAATTGCCATTCAAGGTGATCATTAACCTTGGACTTCCCGTCCCAAGCTCGCAAGAGATAACTAATGGATGTCTCCTTTGGAGTCCAAAAGCTTACCAAGTGTTGGCAATTCAAGAAAATCCCACCTTCAAGTCACCTTCCAGAAGCTCGCAAGAGGTAAACTAGTGCATCTCCACGGACGGAGATCACTTGCCTTACCAAGTGTTGGCTCAGGTGACTTGCAAGGTGTTTGAAGTTAACTAAAAACATAGAAATCATTAATGGGTCACACTTATTCTTCACTAATGGCTGAAACCACAAAACTACCCATTCTTGCAATTTAAACCATCCCCGGCCACCTTAACTCCAAGGAATTAAAAGCTTAGCCACCCATCCTCTGAGGAAACTTCCTCAGAGCTTGTTTGGCTATAAAGAAAATACAAACAAAGTGGGAAGGTAAGGTAGAAAAACTATGAACTTTACTTCCTTCAAAATTATACAAAAGTTGTCTCCCGTTCGATCGTTCTTCAAAGGGAAAATTACAATATATACAAGGGGTTATTCACCCTTTTCTTCTTGCTTAAAGACTAAGGAATCATGTGATAGGAGGGTTACAAGGAGAGTTTGGGAATTTAGACATCAAATATCTAAAGCAAAAATATCTTAGGATGTCGGTTGCAGCTATCGGGTGGCTTCAGGAGGCATTTCGCAGCCGGCACTGTAGCGCTGCGAAATTTCGCAGCCAAAGGATCAAATTTCGCAGCCCTGCGAAATTCTCCTTCAGCTTGGAGCGATCGGATTCCAATGGCTGTAACTTCTTCATTTGAACTCGGAATCATGCACCGTTTGAAGCATTGGATTCTTGACTTCCTGAGATTTGAAATGGTATATAGCATGCATGAATTGGACTTCGGGAAGTGCTCCAAAAGTGGCCAAGAAGACTGCAACTGCTCTCCCCTGTTTTGCTTCATGGCAGATTCCCCTTTGCTTCCCTCCTTGCATTCCGGATTTTCTTATGGCAAAGGACTTTAAAGCTTCAAAGCTTTGGTTCTTCTTGTTTCTAAGCTTTCCAAAAGCTTTGCCATGGATTCCAAAGAACTCTCCTCAATCTCGGATTGCTTTGGTGAGCAAAAAGCTATCAAAAACACCAAAACTTTCACATTTTGATTAGAATTGATTGCAAAGGTCCTTAACATGTCAATTGGGTTAAAAGGTGATAACTACTACTCAAAAGTGTTTAAAAGAGTTAATTACAAGGTTACAAAATAGCATTTTTGAGTAGTAATCACTCCCCCCAACCGACATATTGCTAGTCCCTTAGCAATAAAGGAGAGAAAAATAAAATAAAAGGTACTATAATTTACAAAATCATGCTGATCACTTCAAAAAATGTTTAAGTGGCATGATGATCTAACTCTCACATGGAATATTAAAGAAATAAAACTCAAACTTCAACAAGAGTTATCAAATAAAAATTGTCTAATCACAATTCTTAAAGAGAAGGTATTATGCAAATTGAAGTTTTCAAATCATTTCCACTTCCAAAGGACCAAACCTTACTCTTCCACAAAAATCTAAGTGTGAGTTGATAGCTTCCGAATATAGTATGCTAAACTAATCTCAACCCTCAACCTAGCTCTTTTTCAACACTTAGCAAACTGACCAAATTCAATAGGCTAAGAACGCACCCTTTTGTTTCACTTTTTTTTTCTTGTAGGAATGCAAAGCTTAAGGGTATTCTTTTCTAAATTGTCCATGTAACGGGGGTCCATCGATGACTCCCAACCAATCAAGGTTTAGGGCATCAAGCTTTAAGGATTTTTCAACCACTAACTCCTCGGATTTCACCCCGGACTTTTGAGAATGAATTTAAGATACCCAAGCACCTACAACATGCTAAACTCCACCTATCCACCCATGTAACGAGCATTGAGGTCGGTGGCTCCCAACCAATGAAGGCTTAGGGCACCAGGCTTTAAAGATTTTCATCATATACCCCTCGGACCTTGCTCGGGTTTCAAGGCAAGCAAACACATTTTTTTTTTCTTCTTCTTTTTCAAAGGCTCATTGGCCTCTTTTTTTTTTAGGTGTCCTAACACTATTAAATGAGGTCAAAGGTACCAAGTCTAAATTTTCCTAAGTCAAAAGGGAAATAGTTTTTCATCTTATACTTGGAAGCTAGTGTGCACAGTGTGTGTATAGCTCAAGGTGGAAGAACTAAGCTTGAATTCAAAAGAAGATTCAACAATTCATCAACTTTAGTAAGCATAATACAAACTCTAAGTCAAGTGAAAAACAAAAATTCATTTTCTCTCATTTCATTTTTGAGAATTTTTCCTTAAAAACCATGGAGAGTAGAAAAAATTTTAAAATTAAACAAAAACAACTAAATTACCAAAATAATCTTAGCATAAATAACAAAAGACTTCCTTCCTCAATTCTCCCCCCCAACCGAGCTGAACATTGTCCTCAATGTGGCATGAGCGATTGAGATTAAAGGGAGGAAGTGGTACCTCCTGAATGATATCAATTTCGAATATTGATTGGAGAAACCACATGTTTCAAAAAGAATAAAAGATGTGAGTAGAGGAAATAAGAATAGAATAATGCTAAGAGTGATCAAAAAGATAATAGAGTTGTATTACTTCAATTCATGTAGGTACAAAATGAAAGCAAGTAATACAAGTAGTCCAAGCAATCCCAATATTTACTACCAAAAACATGGGATTTCAAAAAGGAAATGCATAAACGAAATACATAATGGAAATATATAAGGGTAAACTATCAAAATGATCAGCTGGTGGGTGGAGATGATGGCTCAGCTGCCTCTGCCTCTCCTGTAGTAGGCTCTGATAGGGCAGGAATGGTAGGCTCAGGAGCTGAGATGCCAAGATGATGGTGAATCTGGCTCAGGAGAATAGTGTGATGGGCCTGAGTGGCTATGATCTGCTCCTGATGAGCACGAAGAGCTACTATCTGCTGAGCAAGGATGCTCTGGGAAGTGGCCAGTGCCTGAAAAGTGTGGGCTAGGCCTCCATGCTCAGTAATGGGTATAGCTATCCTTGGCTCAGCTGATGGAGCTGGCTCTGCTGCAGGTGGAATATCAGGGGCAGTATGTGGTGTGGCCTGAGGGGCAGGGGATGGAACCTCTGGTGAAGGCTCTCTAGAAACCACTGCAGGGGCAGGTGGCTAAGCATCAGCAGGCATATCAACCGGCTCCTCTGGCTGCTCCAGATGCTCTGGTGCTCCCTGATCTGCACCACGATAGGCAGTCATGCTGGTCCATTTGTCGAGAGTGAAAATCTCTCGACATAAACGTCTACGCTCCAAATGAGGCTCTGATGGATATCCCAGGTGCTCCAAGATATGGCATAACAGTCTGGGGAAAAGGAGTGGAATGGCATCCGCTCGAAGCAGCTTCTTTCGATGCACCTTCTCTTCAAAGTAGAGAAGGGCAGCCATGATGAGGTGGTGAGGGCCAAAAAAGTATCCCTCAGAGATCCGATAGAGGGCCTCCAACAATACTCCTCTCCTCTGGACCCAATGCTGGAGTGGGAATATGTTGTGGCGGAGGAGTGCATCAATGAAGAACATGCTGGGGGGAAGCTCCCTCCTCTGAATGTAATGGCGAGAGGATGCCCCTCTGGATAGAGTATGGACAATATCGCTCTGTGAGGGATGGGTCCAAGCTCTGAAATCCTCTGGACGAGCTGGCTCATAGGGGATATGGAGTGCCTCTGCTATATGGCGAGCTCCCAGAATACCATGCCGTCCATCTATCGTGAAGTGGATGACAGTGGGCTCACGGACCTGATTGGTGGTCATGGACTGGTAGAAGTCCAATGCCACCCGCGGGTAGAAAAAATCTCTTGGGGTTAGCAATTGCTCCAAGTGATACCTTTGGAGTAGGTGGAAGGAGTCTCTGAGCTCGGGCTGAAGACGGAATGTGGCAATGTCGAAGCAGAGCTCTGAATGAAATGGCCGTGCCCTGCAGTCCAAGTTCCCTTCTATTGGGGGCTGTGTAACCATGGGCCGCTTGATCACTGCCTCAGGAGTCATGCTTGAGGGGAGTTGGGAGTCTCTGCCTGGCGTGCGAGATGGCTGAGTCTTCTTGGCCGGCGGCGAAGACTTCTTAGTTGGCGGCGGAGGCGGTGTAGGTGGCGGTGGAGAGGGTGTAGGCTCAGATTCGGTCTCCGAAGAGGACTCGGTCAAATCAATTGGCTCAGAGGCCTTAGCTTTTTTCTGTGGTGGCCCTCTGGAAGAGCTCGCACCTGATCTTCTTGTGTTGTAGCGCCTGGCCGGAGGACTGACGGGCGTGGCTTCAACTGGAGGTGGGGCTACGCGTGGCCACGGCGGCTCAGATGTGGAGCCTATGACGGCGGTGCCTCTCGGGGGTCTCAGGCGAACTGACGGAGAAGAAGACTTCGCTCCCCGTGTTCTAGCCATGGCGGCGACGGCGAGAGTGGCCGGAAAATACACTCGGGTTGCTCAGACGGAGGAGGCCGACGGGAGGGTGCTCGGGCGCGAGGGCTCTTGGTGTCTTTTGGAAGTTCAAATGACGGTTTATAAATAGGAAGTATGGAATTTATACCGTTAAAAAAGATACCAAAAGTCACTATTCATTTTCGCAGCATGGAAAAATTTTCGCAGCGGAGGGGCATTTTCGCAGCGGCACTGTAGCGCTGTGAAATTATTTCGCAGCGGGAGAAATTTTTGGCTTGGATTTCGCAGCCATTTCGCAGCTGCGAAAACATGGTCACTGTGCTGCGAAATGGCACTCGTGTGCCAAAGGGGTGTTTCGCAGCTGCGAAACACCCTGCGAAATGGGGCTTCGGCTGCGAAAATTGGAGTTTTTACGCTTTGGGGATTTCGCAGCCATTTCGCAACTGCGAAACGAGGTTACTGTGCTGCGAAATGGCACTCGTGTGCCAAGGACCCATTTCGCAGCTGCGAAAATTTTCGCAGAGGGTACTGTAGCGCTGCGAAATGATTTCGCAGCGGGAGGTTGATTTCGCAGCGGGTTGGCCATTTTTCGCAGCGGTACTGTAGCGCTGCGAAAATATTTCGCAGCGAGAGCCCATTTTCGCAGCCGACCTCCTTTGGCTGCGAAATTTCGCAGACCTCCTTTTTTTCATGCTTTTGAGCTCCTCTTGATTTCTAGAGACCTTCCTTCTATTTTCTTCCATTCCCACCTGATTTTAATCATTCAAAAAGATTAAGTTACATACAAATAACATAAATTAAGACCAAAATTAAAATCAAAACCATTTACAAAACTTAGAAATTAATATACTTAAACAAAAAATATGGACTTTGGTAAAACCAAGTCCATCTAACCCTTTTCTGATCAGGCTTTTTGTGGCTCAAGGAGGTTGATCTCCTCCTTTTCTTGCTTGAATGGCTCAATGAATGGCTTGAGGCGATGACCATTGACTTTAAAGGTGTCTATGCCATTGGAATTCAACAATTCCACCACTCCATTGAGATGCACATGGTGAATAATGAAAGGACCAATCCACCTTGATTTGAGCTTCCCTGGAAAGATATGAAGTCTTGAGTCATAGAGTAGAACTCTTTGGCCTTCCCGGAATTCCTTGTTGGAGATTAGTTGATCATGCCACCTCTTCATCCTCTGCTTTGCAACTTTGGAATTGATGTAGGCATCATTTCTTAATTCCTCCATCTCATTAAGGTCTAAGCACCTCTTTGCTCCAGCTTTGATCAAGTCTATGTTCAGCCTCTTGATTGCCCACCAAGCCTTATATTCAACTTCCACAGGGAGATGGCATGCTTTGCCATAGACTAACCGATAGGGAGACATGCCAAGGATAGTCTTATAAGCTGTTCTATAGGCCCATAATGACTCATGGAGCTTGGTAGACCAATCCTTCCGGCTTGTTATCACCACTTTCATCAGTATGTTCTTGATTTCCCTATTTGCTAGCTCCACTTGGCCGGAAGTTTGAGGGTGATAAGGTGTAGCTACCTTATGCTTCACTCCAAACTTAGCTAGGAGGGCTTCAAAGGGTTTGTTGCAAAAATGAGTACCTCCATCACTGATTATGGCCTTGGGCACCCCAAACCTTGAGAAGATATTCTCCTTAAGAAATTTCAGAACCACCCTGTGATCATTGTGTTTACAGGGGATTGCCTCAACCCATTTAGAAACTTAGTCCACCCCCACCAATATATAGGAGTTACCAAAAGACATTGGGAAAGGTCCCATGAAGTCAATACCCCACACGTCAAAAAGATCAACTATGAGGATGGGGTTCATGGGCATTTGATTTCTTTTTGTAAGCTTCCCAAGTCTTTGGCATTTGTCACAACTCCTACACATGATGTGGGAATCTTTAAAAAGTGATGGCCAAGTAAAACCTGATTGCAAAACCTTCATGGCTGTTTTCTGAGAGGCAAAGTGGCCTCCACATGCATTCTCATGGCAGTGGCTGAGGATTCCTTGTTGCTCTTGCTCAGGGACACACTTCCTTATGATCTGATCAGCACAATACTTGAAAAGAAAGGGCTCCTCCCAATAATAAGCATGAATCTTTGCAAAGAAGTGCTTCCTATCTTGTGCTTTCCACTCACTTGGAACTTCACCCGTAACCAAATAGTTAGCAATGTGAGCATACCAAGGAGCTTTCTCTAGCAACATCAGTGATTCCTCAGGGAAGTCATCATTAATAGGCAGGACATGGGAATTGTGTGCTATAGCCAACCTTGAAAGGTGGTCAGCTACCACATTCTCCACTCCTTTCTTGTCCCGGATTTGGAGATCAAACTCTTGTAACAAAAGAATCCATCTAATCAACCTTGCTTTTGCATCTTGCTTTGTCAATAAATACTTCAAGGCTGAATGATCCGTAAAAACAATGATGAAAGACCCTACCAAATATGCACGAAATTTGTCTAAGGCAAACACCACAGCTAACAACTCTTTCTCTGTAGTTGTGTAGTTCCTTTGAGCTTCATTCAATGTCTTGCTTGCATAGTAGATCACATAGGGCTTCCCATCTTCTCTTTGGCCAAGCACAGCTCCTATAGCAAAGTCACTGGCATCACACATGACTTCAAAGGGTAGTTGCCAGTTAGGAGCTCTCACTATTGGAGCTGTTGTCAAAAATTGCTTCAATTGATCAAAACTTTTTTGACATCTTTCATCCCATATAAATTTAGCATCCTTGGCTAAAAGTTCACAAAGGGGCTTTGAAAGCTTAGAGAAGTCTTTTATAAATCTCCGATAGAACCCAGCATGGCCAAGGAATTGCCTTACTCCTTTTACAGTGGTTGGGGACGGCAATTTGACAATAAGTTCCACCTTTGCTTTGTCAATTTCAATGCCTTTCTCGGAGATGATATGACCAAGGACAATTCCTTGATGTACCATAAAATGGCATTTCTCCCAGTTGAGCACCAAGTCTTTCTCAATGCATCTGTTAAGAACCACTTCCAAATTGATTAAGCATTCTTCAAATGTACCTCCATATACGGTGATATCATCCATGAAAACCTCCATAATTCGCTCCACCATATCACTGAAGATACTAAGCATACACCTTTGGAATGTTGCAGGTGCATTGCATAAACCAAAAGGCATCCTTCTGTAGGCGTATGTTCCAAATGGACATGTGAAAGTGGTCTTCTCCTGATCTTCTACATTAATTTCGATTTGGAAGTACCCTGAGTACCCGTCCAAAAAACAATAAAAGGGATGGCTAGAGACTCTCTCCAGCACTTGATCAATAAATGGGAGTGGAAAATGATCTTTCCTTGTCACTGAATTCAGCTTCCTATAATCAATACACACCCTCCAACCTGAAGTGAGGCGTGTAGCTATTTCTTCACCTTTTTCATTTTGAATTACAGTAATCCCTGACTTCTTTGGGACCACTTGAGTAGGACTCACCCAAGGGCTGTCAGATATGGGATAAATAATCCCTGCTTGAAGTAACTTCAGCACCTCAGCTCTACCACTTCTTGTAAATGAGGATTCAGTCTCCTTTGAGGTTGACGAATTGGCTTGGCTTCCTCCTCCATATATATGTGATGTGTACAAACCAAAGGACTGATTCCTTTCAAGTCAGATATTTGCCATCCGATTGCTTTCTTACACCTCTTAAGAACTTCAAGTAGAGAAGTCTCCTGATGAGTAGTAAGAGATGAAGATATAACAACAGGGCATTGGTCATTCTCTTCCAGGTACGTATATTTCAACTCCATGGGCAGAGGTTTCAAATTGAGCTTTGGGATCTCCTCCTTAACAGCTTCTTGTGCCTCCTCTGGATTGAATAAAGGTAGAATCTCTTCTTTCCTCCTCCAACCTTGTAGAGTAGCAAGCACATCAGTGGGTTCAGACAACCCTTCTACAAGATCCTCAAGACTTTCATTCAACTTGTCTTGCATATTCTGATTACAGTGCTCCTCCACTAGAGTGTCAATAATACATACCTCTTCTGGACCTTCCTCTTCTTCCGGAGCAGTGAGCTTCTTAGACATATAGAAGATATTAAGCTCAAGTGTCATGTTGCCGAAAGTGAGTTGCATAAGTCCATTCCTACAATTGATGATTGCATTTGAAGTAGCAAGAAATGGCCTTCCAAGGATGATAGGAACATAATTGGCTTCCTTAACAAAAGGATCAGTATCAAGAACAACAAAATCTACTGGATAGTAGAAATTATCAACCTGAACTAAGACATCTTCAATTATCCCCCTTGGAATTTTCACTGATCTATCAGCTAAGGACAGAGTGATTGAGGTTGGCTTCAATTCACCAAGTCCCAATTGCTTGTAGACAGAGTATGGTAACAAATTTACACTTGCTCCCAAATCTAACAAAGCTTTTTCCACTACCTTTCCTCCAATCATGACTGAAATGGTAGGACTTCCCGGATCTTTGTACTTCAAAGGAGTCTTGCATTGGATGATGGCACTTACTTGCTCAGTCAAGAAGGCTTTCTTGTTCACATTCAACCCTCTTTTGATAGTACACAGGTCCTTTAGGAATTTTGCATACGTTGGAACTTGCTTAATCATATCCAACAATGGAATATTAACCTTCACTTGCCTCAATACCTCAAGGATTTCTGATGCATTTTTTATCCCCTTTTTCCCATGCAAAGCTTGAGGAAAAGGTGGAGATGTGTGCTTCTTCATTAGTTCTTCCTTAGTAAGCTCTTTCTCCGGATTTGCATTGACTGTGGAATCATGATCTTCCTTCCCTTCATTGCTATCTTTCTTCTTTCCTTTCACTTCCTCCCTCTTCTTTGTCTCTTCTTCTTCTTTCTCTTCAGCATGTGGCTTGGGTGTTGGCGGCTCAATCTTTTTACCACTCCTTAGAGTGATCAAGGCTTTAACATCTCTCACCTATGAAGTTTCTCCCTCAAGAGCTTCCACTTCATGGATACCCTTGGGGTTTTGGTGAGGTTGAGAAGGAAATCTACCCTTCTCTTGCACTGTGTTCAAATTAGTGAGCCTTGAAATTGAGTATTGGAGATTGTCAATTTTCTGAGATAATTCATTTTGCATCCCATCCATCCTTTTATTCAAAGTGCTCTCAACATTGTCAATTCTTTGACTTAGTTGAGCATTGATGGATTTTTGGTCTCCAACAAAATCTCCCACAACCTTGCTTAGATTCACGATTGCTTGCTCAAGATTAGAAGCTTGTTGAGATGGTTGAGATGGTTGAGCCGGCTGTTGATACTGAGGTGCTCTTGGCTTCCATGAAAAATTTGGATGATTCCTCCAACTTGAATTGTAAGTATTGCCATACGAAGCATTGCTATTGGGCTTGAATTGTCCAATAGCATTTGCTTGATCTCCAAACATTTCTCTAGCAACTGGAATTGTAGGACACTCCTCCACCAAATGCTCATACGACTGACAAATAGAACATGGCTTCACTTGCACTGGTGGTTCAGCAACAGCTTGCACTTCATGCATCTTTTTCAATTCTAACTCCTCCAACCTTCTCGTCATGGCTGCAAATTTTGCTTGCATATCAACATCTTCATTTAAGGTGTACATCCCAGCCTTAGCACTCGAGACAATTGGTTGAGACTTCATTTTCCCCACTTCTCCTCTATTCGGTTCATCCCATCCCCTTGAGACTTCAGCTACATAACTCAAGAAATCCATAGCTTCCTCGGGATTCTTACTCATGAAATCTCCTCCACACATTGTTTCGAGGAGCTGCTTCATTGAGGAAGACATCCCATCATAAAAATAACTCACCAACAGCCATGTATCAAAGCCGTGGTGAGGACAAGCATTGATGGCCTCCATGTATCTTTCCCAACACTCATAGAATTTCTCATTCTCTTTAGCTGAGAAGTTTGAAATTTACCTTTTCAAGCCATTTGTTCTGTGGGTGGGAAAAAACTTCTTGAGGAACTCAGCTTGTAAATCAGTCCAAGAACGGATACTCCTTGGCCTTAAAGAATTAAGCCAAATCTTGGCCTTATCCTTTAAAGTAAAAGGAAATAGCTTAAGCCTCATCAAATCGATTGAAGCTCCTCCCTCTCGGAATGTATTACAAACTTCTTCAAATTCCTTGATATGTGCATAGGGATTCTCACTTTCCATTCCATGGAAAGTTGGTAGAAGTGGAACAATATGAGGTCTGATAACTAGCTGCTCAGTAGGGGGCACTATACATGATGGTGCACTCATATGAGGTGGATGCATGCGGTCCCTCATTGATCTGAATTCGTTTGGATTGTCTTGATGGACATGGTGACTATGCTGATCCTCAGGTGTAGCTTCCATGGTATTCAAGCTCAATTCCAACTCCTTGTTATGAGGTGTTTCTAGTTTCACAAGCCTTCCTCCACTATCTCGTACCCAATGTGGCATACACAACTAGTATCAACTGTAACTAGAAAAAAGCGAAAACAAGGGAAAAGAAAAACAGAGCAAAACAACTACCAAAAACTTAGATTAACTGAAACTAATTTAAAAGCTATGTTAGAATATGAATAAGTAAAAGAAACAACTAAAAGAGTTAGTAAAGTGAAAGAAAATTCACCGAACTTGTGATGAAGACCACAAGTATGCTGAAATATTATCACTGTGAGGTTGGCACCTTCCCCGGCAACGGCGCCATTTGACTCTTGCCCAATTGGTGTCTCAGCTGATTCACGTCAGCTGGTGCTCCTTGATTGAGGGAATAATCAACAAAATTTATAACCTATATCACCATGCATTGGGTTAGCTTTTAGCTAATGTAGCATAGTGGCTCTAGGATCGTTCACTGGGAAGGGTTTTCAACTCACAACTGATACCACTTCTTAGCTAATTTGGTGCTTTTTCATTTCAAGGTTAGTTAAAGAA
The DNA here is from genome assembly GCA_030254885.1 of Vitis rotundifolia. Taxonomy (NCBI): domain Eukaryota; kingdom Viridiplantae; phylum Streptophyta; class Magnoliopsida; order Vitales; family Vitaceae; genus Vitis; species Vitis rotundifolia. Next base: position 9,829,873 of record CM058169.1, read on the forward strand.
GAAAACGCAAACTTTGGTTGTAAAATGTTTAGTTTCAAGTTAACTAAAAGAAAAGTGATGAAAATTACTTAAAGAGAACAACATTCCTTGGAGGTTCAGGTGCACAGGGGAGGTTCCTCATGCAAAAACAGGGCTCCGGTCACTTGGTTCACCTCCTCGCATCAGAGAATTAACATGTAGTTAATCCTCTAACCGGTTTTGTATAAATGCTACCCTTTAATGGATTTCAGCACTAAATCTTTCTCACTGATGCAACTTGGAATGGCTCGTGCTTCTCACTGGCAGTTGCCATTCAAGGTGATCATTAACCTTGGACTTCCCGTCCCAAGCTCGCAAGAGATAACTAATGGATGTCTCCTTTGGAGTCCAAAAGCTTACCAAGTGTTGGCAATTCAAGAAAATCCCACCTTCAAGTCACCTTCCAGAAGCTCGCAAGAGGTAAACTAGTGCATCTCCACGGACGGAGATCACTTGCCTTACCAAGTGTTGGCTCAGGTGACTTGCAAGGTGTTTGAAGTTAACTAAAAACATAGAAATCATTAATGGGTCACACTTATTCTTCACTAATGGCTGAAACCACAAAACTACCCATTCTTGCAATTTAAACCATCCCCGGCCACCTTAACTCCAAGGAATTAAAAGCTTAGCCACCCATCCTCTGAGGAAACTTCCTCAGAGCTTGTTTGGCTATAAAGAAAATAAAAACAAAGTGGGAAGGTAAGGTAGAAAAAATATGAACTTTACTTCCTTCAAAATTATACAAAAGTTGTCTCCCGTTCGATCGTTCTTCAAAGGGAAAATTACAATATATACAAGGGGTTATTCACCCTTTTCTTCTTGCTTAAAGACTAAGGAATCATGTGATAGGAGGGTTACAAGGAGAGTTTGGGAATTTAGACATCAAATATCTAAAGCAAAAATATCTTAGGATGTCGGTTGCAGCTATCGGGTGGCTTCAGGAGGCATTTCGCAGCCGGCACTGTAGCGCTGCGAAATTTCGCAGCCAAAGGATCAAATTTCGCAGCCCTGCGAAATTCTCCTTCAGCTTGGAGTGATCGGATTCCAATGGCTGTAACTTCTTCATTTGAACTCGGAATCATGCACCGTTTGAAGCATTGGATTCTTGACTTCCTGAGCTTTGAAATGGTATATAGCATGCATGAATTGGACTTCGGGAAGTGCTCCAAAAGTGGCCAAGAAGACTGCAACTGCTCTCCCCTGTTTTGCTTCATGGCAGATTCCCCTTTGCTTCCCTCCTTGCATTCCGGATTTTCTTATGGCAAAGGACTTTAAAGCTTCAAAGCTTTGGTTCTTCTTGTTTCTAAGCTTTCCAAAAGCTTTGCCATGGATTCCAAAGAACTCTCCTCAATCTCGGATTGCTTTGGTGAGCAAAAAGCTATCAAAAACACCAAAACTTTCACATTTTGATTAGAATTGATTGCAAAGGTCCTTAACATGTCAATTGGGTTAAAAGGTGATAACTACTACTCAAAAGTGTTTAAAAGAGTTAATTACAAGGTTACAAAATAGCATTTTTGAGTAGTAATCACTCACCTTGAACCACCTTCCAATGGCTCGTATTTGATAACTAATAGACATCCATGGATCTAGCAATAAGCATCCATAGAATCTGAAAAGCTTACCAAGTATTGGCCATTCAAGGTGATTCAAAGGGATTTAAAGCTAAACCTTGAAATAAAGACCATTAATCGTTACCAACTACCTTCATTTAAATCAAGGAAAACTCCTACCTTTACATTCGGGTCCTTCACCTAACTTTCATCACTCCAAGAAATGTAAAACTTAGCCACTCATCCCCTGAGAAATCATCCTCAGAGGTTGTTTCCCTAGAAAGAAAATGAAAACAAAATGAGAAGGAAAGGTAGAGCAAGAGCTCTGTTTATTTCTTACTATGGGAATTTTACAAGTGAAAATTGTATATCTTACAAAAGATGTAAAAGAATATATAGAGAGGTCTTTCCAACCCCCCTTTATAATTCCTAACCAAGAAAATCTATCATTGGTTGATTACAAGGAGAAAATAGGAAATTACACAAATATCTGGAGATAAAAATCTAATTGAGTCGGTGCACAGGAAGATTTCTCACACCATGCTAAATTTCGAATGTTGTGCGAAATTCCTTTTTGGTTGCATCTTGTGGTTTTGTAGGGTGTGCGAAATTTCGCACAGGGTGTGAAATTGTCCTTCACTTAGTCCTGCAACTGCTCCTTTAGGATTTCACAAAGCATGCGAAAATTTTGCATAGCCATGTGAAATTGCTTTTTGTTAGATTCCTTTCTCTGTTTTTTCTTCCTTGCATTTCTAATTGGCTTGGCAACCTATTGCCAAGCTTGGAAAAGGCTATGAAGTGCTCCAGAGCTCAGAAGTTTCATGCATTTGAGCTTCAACTTGCATTGCCATGGATTGCACAAAATTCTCCTTCATTCTTGGCTTGTTTCAATGATAAAAAAGCTACCAAAAACACCAAAACTTGCTAAAAACTGATTAGTAACCCTTACTAGATTCTTTAATGTGACAATTGAGTTAAAAGGTATTAACTACTACTCAAAAGTGTTTAAAACAGTTAATTTCAAGCTATAAAAGAGCACATTTTGAGTAATAATCAATGGCCTTCCAGCATTGATACTGGTCGTTCCGCATTCTCAGTGGAGTTAACCATGGTCCCAGTAACATCATTGGCTACTCTTTTTGTCCTGTTCGACTGTTGAAGACGTTGTTGTGCCTCTAAACACTTTGGATTTCCATGAATATTGTGTGGTGGTCGTTGTGACTATGAATCAGACCTAGATGTTTCAATTCATGGAGATGACCCATTGATGGCTGAAGGGAAGCCAAGTTCTTTCTCAATCATCTGCAGTGGCGTAAGAGGGAACACTCCTTTCCACGTTCCAAAAAGGTGCCGCAAGATGGGCCCATAAGGTTTCCAGCCGAAGGATCTCACAAGTTTCCCATTCTTCACAACGATGTATCAATTGAAGAAATATGGTGTTCTTCGACAATTTCAGAATTTTATGAGCAGCGAGGTGATCATCATTTTTTATGGCAGACAACGATATCAGAAGATCTTTCAAAAATCGGCCTATCAAATGATTTCATGTCGTTGCCAACATGAGCCTCTCATTGTGGCAACTATCACTTGGGAATTCCTTCTAACCCAAAGAAGAATCCAACCATTTACGGGGGAAAAACAAAAGTATAAAAGAGGACCAAAATAGAGCATTGTATGCAAATAAACACGTTCAACCAAACAAACAACAAACAATGCTCAGAAATCAACAAAAAGTGAAGCAGAACATTCAGAAACGGAAGCATATCAAGCTCAAGGTGGCCTTACCTAATGATCCGCAACACCACTTTCCCCTACTCTTCGTTTCCTCTGTAAAGACCCTTTTCCCCTCAGTTCGAAACTCTCTCATGTCTCACTGAATACACTCCTCTCTCTCTCTCTGATTCACCCCTCCATCCTCTTTCTCTCCAAGAAAACCAAAAATATCTCCCTCGTCACCCACTTCAGCTTGCTCCCCAAGCCAACGAAAATATCTACCTGTCACCTCTGTAACCAGCCACCTTTTGTCTCAGTTGTCCCCCCTTTCAAGCGGCTGTGTCTCCTTTTTGCTCAGACAACTCACCTATCAGTCCCATCTAGCCACCCCATGCAGCCCATTCTGAGGTTGATGAAGAAGCAAGAAAGAAGAAAATAATAATAGAAAAAAACAAAAGACATGCCTCCCATCTAAGGGGGTCTACAAATACATTTCCATAAAAAATGGGATTAACATATTATTATTATTATTATTCACATTTTACTAGAAAGCATTAAAAATTGCATTTTGATTGACAATTATTTTGCTAAAAATTGTCTCCCATATATCAAAGAAAAATTATTTATAAAATGTTTTTTTCATTATTATACTATTTGAAACATATCTTTCCATCAAAAATAATTTTCTAATGAAAACACATTGATCCCCCCAAAAAAATAAGTACTCGGATCAAATATACTCAATGAGAATGAATAAGATAAATAAAATGAAAACCCATATAAACTCAAAAGCATCTCAATAATATTATTATTTTTATACATGCATTTAAATTTAAATCCACATGAACCCATGATGCATAATATTATAAAATCAAATCTCACCTGTTGAAAATATGATCCAAAGTATTACAAAATCAAACTCCACAACCCAACCTCCCATAATGCTTGTTATTTATCTAATAAAAAAATAATGTCAAACCAATGAATTGCATTACATTGTTATAAAACAAAAACCCATATTATACCATTACAAAAATCAAACTCACACTAACCCATAATATATGAAGACAAAAGGTTAAAACTCACATGAAACCATGATCTATAATATCATAAAACCATAATATATGACATTAAAAAAAAAACAACTTTCATACATGAAAGCAAAGTGCAATGCATTGTATTCAAAAATCAAACCCATCATACACAATGGGTTTCAAAGTGATTGTTGTTTCTACAAAGGGAATGCAAAGTTGTAGAATGGTTATCCACTCGGTTGATGAAGACCTTGAGAAAGAGAGCTGTGGGTTGAGGTCGTTGATGGTAGTGGTGGAGTGAGCTGTGGGGGGCTATGTCAAAATAAGAGGTGGATGAATGCAGTGGGTTTTCATGGGTACATGGTAAGTGTGAGAGTAGTTTTTGTCAAGTGAATTAGAGATGAAATGGTGTATTCTTTCAAAAGGAAAAAGGAAAACAACCCCCCTCCCTTTTGCATGTCATTCAAGTCTCCCATTTCATCATTTCAACTCCATTCAACACATCAAGATGACCAAACAACTATTCGGTGCATTAAATGCACCCCGATTTTTCTCCCACCATTTCAATTATCTATTGTTATTATTATAATAAAATAATGTAAAGGGTAAAATTAGAGAAGCAACAATTTATATTAAAAATAAGTGTGAAGATAAAAATTGAAAGTAAGATTAAAAAGAAAAATTGTGACTAAATTAAAATCAAAACTAAGATTACTGTTAAAATTCAAAATTCAAAATTAAAATAAGAACCAACTTTAAATTATAATGGAAATTAAAATTGACACTAAAATTGGAGTTACCAAAGAAAACTAAAAGCTAAAATAATAAACTAGAACTAGAACTAAAATTAAAATTGAAATTGAAATTAAGATTAACTCAAAATCAAAATTAAGATTGGAATTAGAAGTAAAAATAAAATAAAAATTTAGAGTAACTAAAATTAGAATCAAAATTAAATTAAATTGAAATCAAAATAATCATATGATATACATAATATGATTCTAAGGTCCCTAGACATCACTTTTATTCAATTATAGCCTAATGAAATAAAAAAGCATAGATTAAGTGGAAATGGTAATCCCCAATATTTTTAGAGTTAGATTGATCATTGGGCCAAAAAAGTTATGAAGACATAGTTTACTGGTTAAACCAATGGCTCAACTATGGTCAAACCAATTGTTCAAACTTACAACCTTTAATTAAGGTCAAAATTAAAACTAAATTTAGAGTTAAATATTAAAATTAAAATTGAAATTAAGATTAAAGTGATAAGACAAAAATTAGAATTAAAATCAAAATTAAAGTCAAAACTAGGATCAATGAAAAATTGAAAATGAAAAATATAATTATAATAAAAATTAAGATTAAAATTAAAGTTAAGACCAAGATTAGGGTTGAAGTTAAGGTAAACTTTAATTAAAGTCAAAATTAAGACTCAAATTAAAGTTAAAGATTAAAACCATATTAAATTACTAAAATGAACATAAAATGAAACTGAAGATTAAGCTAAAGTTCAACTTTCTTTGTTTTATTAAAACTTCCATTATCCAATTTGTATGTTTAATTGTAAAAATCAAATTTTCTTTTCATCTCAAATATTAAAATCAAAATCAAGATCAAAACCAAATTAGAGTGAAGATTACAAATAGAATTAAAATTGAAACTAGAATCAAAATTAAAATAAAAACTAAGATTAATGTCAAAATTGATAAAAAAAAAAAATTATAATTATAATGAAAATTAATATTAAAATTAAAATTAAGCCTAAGATGAGGATTGAAAATCTGGTCAAAACTAAAATTAAAATTAAAGTCAAAGCTAAAACTAAAGTTCAAGTTAAAAATTAAAACTAGAATTAAAATTACTAAAATTAACATTAAAATGAAAATTTAAATTAAGATTAAAAATTCTATTTAAACTAATATTAGAATTAAGATCTAAACTAAGATTAAAATTATCAAAGAATATACATATATACTTTGGGGAATCCACATATCATTTTCATAAATTAAAATAATTATAACATGGTGAAGAAAAGATAATTATACATTAAATCAAAATGAAAATTAAGAATTAAACATGAAATAAAATCACAATGCCTAAAATAGGAATTGGAGTATGCATGAGGATGCATTCCCATCACAAATTCAGAGCTACTCATGCCTATCATAAGTTCAATGGTAGTCATGCTTAAGATTTGTATAAATAATCTTCACTCAATAGAATAAAAATCATAAAGTAGTATTTGTTTTTGGATCATGTTATATAATAAAAACATTGAAATTGAAATAGATTTATATAATAGGATGTAATTTTGCATATCTTTAATGATGATGATGACTATTATTATTATTATTATTATTATTACTATAAATAATATCAATAACATATTACATATAAATATTAATTACGTAAATAATACGAATTTATAGTATGATAGTATTTCATGACACATATATATATATGTAAAAAAATAGTTAAATTTGAATCAACTTATTTAATTTAAATTATTTTTTTCATTATTATATATATAAAGTAATAAAACATTATGCTAATATAAGTTCCTCAAATAATATATATTATATTATAGCATAGTAATTTTAGTATTCTATAAACATTAATAACTTACTAATTAATACTTAAATAAATCATGTAGCTATTTAGCAATGCTACTAATATTACAATCTAGCAATATTTTTCAACAATGAAATCACTCAATTCATCAAGAAATCATACAATCACCGATGAAAAAAATATTGCCAAGAAATATGGATATAAAGTTCTAACTTTTAGTAAGGAAGTTAATTTTGTAATTGGGAAAAATTATATATTTAATGATGCATATTTTCGTGGACAAATGGTCTATTTTTGTCATAAAAGTTTTGGCATTAAAAAAAAAGGAGCTAAATTTTCCCACTACAAATTTTGGTGACAAAAATTTCAATTTCACCACAAAAAGTTGTCAAGATTGGTGTTAGTGACAATATTTATAATTTCATCAGGAAAAATTACTTTTAGTGATGAATTTTTAATTTGTCCCTAAATTTTCGTTGGGAAAAGCATGTTTTCTTGTAGTGTTCTTTTAAAAATATGCAACTCAATTTTCTCTAAGTTGCATTCCTTTTTCCTAGTTTTCCAAACTTTGTTTTTATTTACATAGGTTTGAGCTTGTGCTCCCAAGCTAATGGGAATACACGTTAAACTTATAGATATTGAATGGGGACTTGATGGAATACTTACATGAAAGATTGTTTTCAAAACTCATCGTTTACTGCCAATTTCAACTCAACAACTAACCTTTTAGTTTTAAAATTCATTTTGATAATTTTATGATGTTCTAATTTTTTTTTTCCAAAAATCTTACAATGTTCCTTACTTCTTAAACTTGATTCTATAATGTTATTTGAATTAAAAAAAATATTTTCTCTAAGTCAAGTTATGATCATCTCTTTTAGCCTGTTCTGTTTAGGCCTACTTTTGTACACTTGAGAGAACTTTGCAAAATTAAATTACCTTTTGATTTTTTTCAATTTAAATAAATATTTTTCTCAGATTCTTGACTTCTTAAAATTTAATTTTGATGCATAAAATATTAAAAAATATGTTTTCTCGAGGGAGATCTGATTTTTTAAATTTGCACCTATTGCATATGATTGAATCTAGACAACTAGCCAAGTATAGTGCCCTAAAAATTATTCTAAATGCTTTCTGATTTGGATTAATTTCTTTTACAATCTAGACATCTTAAATGACTTGTGTGAGTTTTTGTATAAATTTAAAAGGCCTCTAGGTATTTTTTTTTTTTTTTTTTTTAAATTCAGTTTACATTGGTTACTATTTTCTTCCAAATTCTGGACCTTTTGGAACTTTTGGATATTTTGAATTGAATATGTTATTTAATTGAATGCTTGAACTTTTTTATGTTGTTATAGATATCGACGAGAAGTCTTTTGTGATTAAGTGTGATAAAATTCCATTTTTAAAGTATTTTCCTAGAATTTATTCTTCAAGATGCATTATCTTGATTATGTACTAGCAGTTTTGCATCGTGCATGCATTGTCGTTTAATTCAAGACTATTTGACATCTCATAACTGCCTGTTGGTTGTTGTATTGTGATTTAGACATAACAGAGAGGTTTGTCTTAATTTTTCATGATCAATGATGTTCCTAAGTATTAATCTATAATTTTTCTTTTGATAATAGTGTGTTACCTCTTTTGCTACATGTTTTAATCATAACCCTTGATTTTTGGAGTTGTATACATGACTTGTATGATAATTAGTGTTTCCTTATACCCTGATTATTTCTAATATACTATTTGGATACCATGCATGCTAAGATTACTTTTCTTTATTATCTGTTATTATAACTTTGATCCAACCTTCCATGTCTTGTGGAAGCGCATTGTGAGTTATCTATGTTATTCAGGTACACTTCTTACTTTCACATCTTAATTTCAAAAATTATTTAATGTTTTATATATGATCGTTATGTATTGCTTTGTAAGTGACATGTTTAGCATATCTTTTTGATTGCTTGTTTGACTTGCCATGTATGATTAAGAGACTAGGGTAAAATACATGTTATGTGTTTTATTTTTATTTATTTATTATTTTTTTAACTAACCATTGATGTCTTGCGATAAAACTTAAGTTACGATTTAGGTATGCATACTATTCTTTCTTTATAAGTGTGTTTAGAACCCTTGTTTGACATACTAGTATTAATAGAGTTTTGATATCACCTTAGCCCATCTAGGTATCCATAATCAACTGATTAATTGCCAAATTTCCCTCAACTTAGCTAGTAGAGACGTTGTTAGGGCTTAGAGGGGTGCTACCTCTTTAAAGGTACCTCCCCGATAAGTAATATGATCCCCAGACTTAGACTCGAGTTTTTCACAGACAACTGTTCCAAAAGTCAGGAGTCCATTTTTTAAGATTTTATTTCTTATTTTGTTTTCCCTTAAAAAAAAAAATCAAATAAGTGGCAAGTCCATTTTTTATAAAAAATAATTTTTCACCTCAAATAAAAGCGAGTCTCACTATACGAGTGGGGACACACATGAAAAATGTGGGTCCACAAATATCCACCTACAAAAGTTAACTACTTTAATTTTCCCACATGAGTGGTAACTTGGTTTAGAAAAATCAATTATATGGAAACTATGGCAAGTAGAAAATGCCAATTCCACACTACTATACTTATTAGGGTGATGCTTAATTTTAATTGAACTAGTTTCCACAAGGATATGTTCATAGGTAGCCATCACAATTTGTTTGCTTGAAAAAGTTGAGCTTGAAGCTAATTCCTTTTGGGAGGGGTTAGCTTTAGTAACCTACTTAGAGGTCTGAGACCTAGAGATAGCTGGAAATTGAGTGGCCTTAACTAGATTTGTAGGATCCAAATGATCTAATGGTTTAAGCTCATCTTCCGCTAAGATTAATATGTTCTAGACTACGATAAGATCCTTAGGTCGTCATATTTACCAAGGAAGCATAACCCCTATTCAAAGGTCAATCCAATTTTCTGATAAGTTTCCTGACGAAATTAAGGATAAGAAACAATTGTAACGTTTCTTAGGAAGCCTTAATTATGTGTAGCCAACCCCAAGCCTCTTTCTTCAAATTCACATTATTGGCAAAAAAATCTCAATCAACCCATTATGGTTATTGAAAGAGAGTTTTTAATGAAAATCCCAAGAAGATAACTGCAAAAACTTTTCATGAAAATTTTCTATATAATAATAATAATAAAAATGAAATTTTAATTTAATAGAATTTCATCAACTACCAAGCACTACCAGAATTGTTTAACACATAAAATTAATATCAACTTATAAAATAATGGATTTTTAATTCAATATAATTTTATCAATTACCAAGCACTATCAGAATTGTTTAACATTTGAAATTAATATCCACCTACAAAAGTTAGCTACTTTGACTTTCCCATGTGAAAGGTAACTAGGTTTAGACTCAACCTATGTTTGGATATAGGAAGATAATGAGTGGTAACTAGGTTTAAACTCAGCCTATGTTTGAATATAGGGGGACAATGCACATATATAATAATGGATTTTTAATTCAATAGAATTTTATCAATTACCAAGCACTACCAAAATTCTTTAACACTTAAAATTAAGATCAACTAAGAAATTTAATTACATTAATTATTCGTAGGTCGGTTTCATCTATTAAGTTTCAAATTAATTTTTTACTGGTAAAATAAATATTGTTATTTGTTTACTTTGAAAGTGCAAGTGGAATTTGGTATCTTTTTGTTAGGATTTTTGGAAGGTTGTTCCTTCCTTGTAGAATATAATTTAACATTTTTATAATCTTTCTGTTGATTTTGTTACATGAGAATGGGTAATCCATTCTTAAAAGGAAAAAATAAGAAAATAAAAATATTTATCAAATTTAATAATTTTTAATTTAAAAATATATTTATCTTCATGCTTTCTCTTGTGCTTCTATTTCTTTACATTATTATTATTATTATTATTTTCATTTTTTCTATCATTCCAATAAAATTTTAATGAATTTACATTGTATTATTGAAATTTTAGTCTAAGAGGAGTTTTATTACTATATATATATGTATATATATCTATATATTATTTTCCTATAAAATAGGAAATATAATATCAATTATCTCATAAATTAAAAGTAAACAGGCATCTGTTATAAAATATGAGATTTTGTACCACTATGGTAACTTGTGGATGATCTTCCATAAGTATCTTTTGTAACTCCCTATAAAAGGGAGAGACCCCTAATGAAATTGAATACAATCTTTCTACATTTTATTATCTCTTTCTTGCTTTCTTCTTCTCTCACTTTATAATTTTACAACACATTATCAACACGAATAGTCTCTACAAGAGAAATAGAAAAACTCTTCTCTTTTCTTTCTCACAGAAGGTATGTGATAAACTTATATCATTATTTTCTATTTTATTACCCTTTGATTTCTTTCATTTGTTTTATTCGAATGCATAAATATGTACAATCCCTATAACCAGAAGTTATGAGATAGATTCATAACCAGAAGTTATGAAAAATATGTACAATCCCTATAACCAAAAGTTATGGGATAAATTATAAATTATTGAATTGATTCATAACCAAAAGTTATGAAAAATATGTACAATCCCTATAACCAAAAGTTATGGGATAAATTATAAATTATTGGATAAATTCATAACCTAAAGTTATGAAAAAATATGTACAATCCCTATAACCAGAAGTTATGGGATAAATTCATAACCAGAAGTTATGAAAAATATGTACAATCCCTATAATCAGAAGTTATGGGATAAATTATAAATTATTGAATAAATTCATAACCTGAAGTTATGAAAAAGATGTACAATTCCTATAACTAGAAGTTATGGGATAAATTATAAATTATGGGGTAAATTCATAACTTGAAGTTATCAAAAATATGTGCAATTCCTATAATCAGAAGTTATGGGGAAAAATTACAAAATTACAAATACATGACCAGAAGTTAAGTATATGATCCTCAATTATTTATTTTTAATTATATGGTATAATTGGATGTTATACCAAACAATATTATAGCCAGAAGCTACAAAGTAAACAAATAAATAAATGTTCATAGCCCGAAGCTATGTACAAATTTACATAAAATAATTTATAGCTTGAAGCTATATATTACTTTGCACATATTTGTTATGATAAAATATTCATAGCCCGAAGCTATGAAAATGAAAAATATATATATGTATATATGTTAAATTTTAATTCTTATTTCATATTTATGCATTTTTACCATATTTACTAACAAATTTGAGGTCATTATATTTTTAGATATTATTTACTTGAAATATTGATAAAGCATTTTTAATTTATTATAATTGAAATATTTCTCTAATTAATATTATATATAGCTTTCAGATAATGTCAAACCTTGCAAAGCTTGAGTTTGTTGCCCTTGATATTTCGGGCAAGAACTACTTATCTTGGGTTCTAAATGTCGAAATTCATCTAGATGCGATGAAACTTGGAAATACCATTAAATAAGGAAATGACACATCCCTGCAAGATTGCGCTAGAGCTTTGATATTCCTTTGCCATCACATTGATGAAGGATTAAAAGGTGAATACCTTATGGTTAAAGATCCTTTCATCATTTGGAATAATCTAAGGGAACGGTATGACCACCAAAAGACCATAATCCTTCAAAAGGCATAAATAATGTAAAAAGCCCCTGAAGAGGCACATATTAAATAAGAAGCCCCTGAAGAGGCACATATTGAACAAGAACAACTCAAACCACTAGAAGTGGAATAATTCAGAGGCACAACCTGAAAAGAGGATAGAACCACAAAATAAACATGCTCGTGAGAGTGAGTGTCATAGATGTGGCATGAAAGGACATTGGTCGCGTACCTGTTGTACGCCCAAACATTTTGTTGACCTTTATTAAGCCTCAATAAAAGCAAAAGGAAAGGAAGTTAAAATGAACTTCATTGATAGTGATGGCTAAGTGGATCTAACCCATTTAGATGTTTTGGATTTCTTTGAGAATCCTAATGAGAAAATTGACCACCTAATTGGTGATGGAAATGTTTGATATGATTAAACATTATATTTTTATTTAGTTCTTTGCAAATAGGTTTATTTTGTTATCATCTTTGAACAACTATGTACCTTCAAGATACACAATTTTTTAAATTTTGTTATATAACCAGAAGTTATATAAATATTATTATTCATAACCCGAAGTTATGAAAATAAGAAAATTAATATTCTTTGTGTAATCAAAGGTTATGCCAAAGTTGTTAATATGTACTTTCTTATAACTAGAAGCCATAGAGAACAAAATTGTTAACTAACAATTTCGTACAACTTTATGAAATTTATATAATCAAAAGTTATAATGAAATATATTATAGCCTGAAGCTATGATAACAAGCATATAGATAATATTTACATATTATCAAAATATTAACATTTTGTATATCAAGTTATACAAATAGGTAAGTGTTTGATAGTTTTTATAAATTTCTATTATTAGAAGTTATACTGTCATTAGTAGAAAAATTTACATATATTATTGCATGTTGCTGCATATGGTATTTTTTAATGCAATAATTTCATTATCCAAAATAATTTTGAAATTACAATAAGTTCAACTATTGTTCTCAATATATTATATTTACATATATGTTCAGATAAGCTTGTAGTATTTCAATTAACGTTTTGAGGCAACAAAATGCTTTAAATCATGATATGTTCTCTTGAAATTTGATTTATGAATTAATTTTTGCACATTGATTTAGATCATAATAATATTTTGAATAAAATTATTGATCTATCACTACAATTAGTTTGATTATTGAAATACTTCCTAATTGTTTCATGTATAAATTGTTCCACACTTACAAAATCAAACGTGTGAGATATTGAGAAATATATAACTTTAAATTATCTTTTCATATTTGTTGTATTGTGTTATATATGCTCTCATTGCTTTTACACAAGTCATTAAGTTAAGTTATCATCAATAATTTTCCATTGATTTTAACTCTTTCTCTATGATAATATTTATTCAACTCTATAAAGACAATGTCTTTATGATAATGTTTTATAACTTGTGAATTTGATGAAACTCTTGTCTCATTAATCGCACAACATTGATGATAAACAATGTTAATACTATATCAGGTGATAGAAACCTGATTAAAGGCTCCAGAAGAGCTTATCCTATGTCACTAGTAGTATTTGATTCTATAATGACACTTTATATGATGATAGATCCAGAAGAATCTTTTAAGAACAACTTGGTCCCCCGGGGTAAAAGGTCATATGGATGTACATTACAAAACCAGAAGTTTTTATTTAGTGACTAGTCTACCTATACACTTAAAAGGCAGAATCACATGTTGTGCAGATTATCATTTTAATGAGACAATTTTCTCGCCGTTAAGGGGAGAAGAGCCAGTTCCAGAAGAATGGCGTGAAATTATTTGGAATGCATTGACTTTGACTCCTTGATCCTCATACAAATCAATGTGAACTAGAAGTTCAACGGATCATTCATTTGCAAAATCTTGCAAATCAATTATAAGATGCATTCATTGATATAAAGCAGAGTCAGTTCTAGAAGAACAATGTGAAATTATTTGAATGCATTGACTTTGACTCTTTGATCCTCATACAAATCAATATGAACTAGAAGTTCAAAGGATCATTCATTTGCAAATCAATTACCAGATGCATCATTGATATAAAGAAAGTGACAAAGTCATAGATCCTGACTGCAAATATTCCAATACTGATTGATGTCCCTGTAGGACAAATAAATTACCTGATGCTTTCACAAATATAAAGAAAGTAACAAAGTCACACGTGCCAGCTGTGAACACTCCAGCACATATTGATGTTCTTGAAAGAAAATTGGAGAATGCCATAGCAAATGAGTCTAAGACACGCCTGAAGCGTGGTAGACCTATTGGCTTAGAGGATTCAATTCCTAGAAAAAGAAAATGTACAACATACGAAAAACTAAGTGCTCCTGAAGAGTTCACAAACATGAAAGGGTCAAATGATGAAACCCAACTTGACAAACAGTTAGCTCCTGAAGAAGCTCAAATTGATCAAATACCGGTATCTATAACTAAAGAGATCTCGATGAGTCACACAGGAGAAACAAAGAACCGTAGTGACATTATCATAGATAATATATTCACATTCCAAGTGGCTATGGACATCATGAGAAATGATGAATATCAAGAACCACAAACTGTGGATGAATGTCGAAAAATGAATGATTAGCTAAAATGGAAAGAAGCAATCCAAACAGAGCTAAACTCGTTAACAAAACGAGAGGTATTTGGACTTATAGTTCAAACACCTAGAAACATAAAGCCTGTTAGATATAAATGGGTCTTTGTGAAAAAATGAAATGAGAATGATGAAATCATAAGATATAAAGCACGACTTGTTGCTCAAGGTTTCTCTCAAAGACCTGGTTTAGACTATGAGGAAACTTATTCCCCTATAATGGATGCAATTACATTTCGATACTTGATAGGTTTAACAGTCTCTGAAGGACTGGATATGCATCTTATGGATATTGTCATAGCCTATTTATATGGGTCTATAGATAGTGACATATATATGAAAATCCTTGAAGGATTCAAATTGCCTGAAGCAACTAATCCAAAACCTCGAAATATGTACTCAATCAAACTACAAAGATCTTTGTACGAATTAAAGCAATCCGGACGTATGTGGTATAATCGTTTGAGTGAGTATTTGTTAAAAGAAGGATATGTGAATAATTCAATTTGCCCATGTGTTTTCATCAAGAAATCAAAATTCGGGCTTACAATAATTGCAGTGTATGTGGATGATTTAAACCTTATAAGAACTCCTGAAGAGCTCACAAAAGCAGCCAATTATTTAAAGAAGGAATTTGAAATGAAAGACTTGGGGAAAACAAGATATTGTCTCGGCCTGCAGATCGAGCGTTGTTCAAATGGCATATTAGTCCATCAATCGACATATATAGAGAAAGTATTAAAACGATTTTATATGGACAAATCACATCCAGTCAATTCCCCTATGGTTGTTCGTTCACTTGAAGTGAATAAAGACCCATTCCGTCCTAAAGAAGAAAATGAAGAATCGCTTGGTCCAGAAGTACTATATCTCAATGCAATCGGTGCACTAATGTATCTTACAAATTGTACTAGACCAGACATAGCATTCTCTGTCAACTTACTAGCAAGATACAGTTCTGCCCCAACTAAAAGGCATTGGAATAAGGTTAAACATACATTGCGATATCTTCGTGGAACAAGTGACATGGGTTTATATTATTAAAAAGAATCAAAATCACAATTGGTTGGGTATGCAGATGCAGGATATCTTTCAGATCCTCATAAAGCTCGATCTCAAACGGGATATGTCTTTACTTATGGTGGAACGACAATATCTTGGAGATTAGTCAAGCAAACAATGGTAGCCACATCTTTAAATCATTCAGAAATTCTTGCAATTCACGAAGCAAGCCGTGAGTGTGTATGGCTAAGGTCAATGATCCAACATATACAAGAAACATGTGGACTATCTTCTATCAAAGACAATGCAACTGTGTTACATGAAGATAATGCTGCTTGTATTGCACAAATTAAAGGAGGATTCATAAAAGATCTATTCACAAAGGCATTACCTTCGACCACATTGAAGAAGTTAAAGTATGACATTGGAATGCGAAGATTGAGAGACCTACCATTTGAAATGTTGAAGAAATCATAATCATGTTTACATGAGGGGGATAATGATAATATGGATATACTGCACTCTTTTTTCCTTCGTCCAGGTTTTATCCCATTGGGTTTTACTAGCAAGGTTTTTAATGAGGCAGTTAGAGTGATCCAAAAGAATATTGTACTCTTTTTCCTTCACTAGGGTTTTTTCCCATAGAGTTTTTCCTAGTAAGGTTTTAATGAGGCATATTCTTATGATCATCCAAGGGGGAGTGTTATAAAATATGAGATTCTGTACCACTATGGTAACTTGTGGATGATCTTCCATAAGTATCTTTTGTAACTCCCTATAAAAGGGAGAGACCCCTAATGAAATTGAATACAGTCTTCCTACATTTTATTATCTCTTTCTTGCTTTCTTCTTCTCTCACTTTATAATTTTACAACATCTATTTTTTAAAAAAGTTTTAAATTTTAAATAAATATGTAAAATAGGTAAGAAATATTAAATAGGTAAGCAAGTTAACTTTATATAAATTACAATATTATTTTATATCCTATTGAAAAAAAATTTAATTTTTTTACCAAAATAATCCAAAATTTATTATTTTACCTTCAACATATATGGTCCTCACCATAAAAAAGATAATTTTTATAGTTGAAATCATTACAAATATTCTATATATTATAAACATCATATGAAATTTTTAAAAATTTTATACTTAAAATAAAAAAATATTTTAGAATAATTAAATAAAGTATTTGTTGTGAAGATGTGAAAGCAACCAAAATATCCCACAACATACATGAAACTAGTAGAAACCCATTACCCATCATGATTATTGTCTTGCATGTTTCCCAAGAAATAAATTTCCTTAAAAATTCAATCCCAACATTTTTTCATCCAACATTAACTTTTTAGCATTTTCTTGAAAACCAAACAAGCTAAATCTTTTATGAATCTTCTTCACTTATATCCATCGAAACTTATCTCACCTTTGCAAACCCACTACTCCATCATTGGTTCACCTTCTACTCATTTTTCTTCAAACTTGTTTTGTTTGGTTTGTGAGAAAAATAGCCACATAGAAGAAAGTTGCAACTCATTTGGATTTTCCCGAGAAAATAGCTTTTGGATTGTAATGGAGATGAATTGTGTATTTATTGAAGAAACTATGTTAGAGAATGCGATATTATATTCTTCAAGGAAGAATCCCCAAAAAATTCTAACATAAAAAGCATGAAACTTTAAGAAGTTACATAGGAATTAGAAAATGAAAACTTACAAAATCAAAATAATAAAGTTAAAGCTAAAAACATAGCATAAAATGAAAGGGAAAAAAAATCAACCTTTTAGACTTCTCAAGTATCAAAACAATAATAAAAAGGCTACAAACTTTGTTTACAATTACTAAGTTTTTCTGATAACTAAAGGAAGATAATTGATAAAAGGGTGAGTGGGTTGAAGAAGTACCAAAAAACGATGTGAAGAGCAAAGAGATCTGCAAGTTAGAAGAAACCCTTAGTTCTGGTTCTGTGGTTCTATGTGTCACCGAGAGTTAGAAGTTTACTAGAAAGTTCATAATCTCAAAGTTCTTAAGTTTGGCAAAGTGAAAATATTAATAATATTAATTTTAAAAAAACACTTTTATATTAAGTTTTTTCAAGCCAAAAGTTCTAAGCTTTTTTTATGTTAAGAGATTAAAAAATAAATAGACTTTGTTAAATTTACTTTCATATTTTATTTATTTAATTTAAAATTATATTATTTTTAAAGTTCTTTAATTTAATTCTAAAATCAAATAACTTTTTTGTTTATGTTTTTCTCATCAATTTTTTCAAGATGCATGTTTTATGGTTTGCTTTGATGAACTTTTCAAAATGGGCTTTGAAAATTTGAAATTTCATTTTAATGAAATAAGTTACTATTGATATGTATTTTCAGATTAAGTAATTTTATACTAATAGTACAACAATGACCCCCTTAGCCTTATATCACTTTCTAAAGGAACATCAATTTGTCATGCATATTTAAAATTTTTAATATCTTATAACATGGTTTTATTAATGAAATTTCTTATAAGTTAATACTTCCATTGAAAGAAATTAAAATTTAAAAATTAAAATTTAAAAATAATCAAATATAAAAAATAATTTTTTTAAAAAAAAATCTTTCTAAAAAGGAAAAAATGGAAGTTTAAATAACATAAGTTATTTGAATTGAAAACAACTAACATTAATTTTAAAAAAATAAAATAAAATATTTTCTAAATATATTTGTATCCCTAAAATTTTAGTTAACTAAAAGCATTATTTTTGTTAAATGTCTAGTAAATATGAGTTTACAAAAGAAAGAAGTAATTAGAAATTGAGAAATAAGATTGAATTGAATGACTGAATTAATAGATAATATTAATGATGATAAAATTTCATAATTAAAAATTGTGACAACTAAATATTTTTCTAAATAAAAAACTTTTGAACTTTAAAAAAAATATATATTTGAGGAATTGTAAAAAAGAAAACTTTCTAATATAATTAGATAGTGTTTATTATTAGTTTCAAATATTTGATTTTCTATGCCAAATGTATAAGTTATATAATTCATCTTATTATTATCTTTACAAAAAAAAATATCAATTGACATTGAGATTCCTAATGTCTTTTATATGAAACTTATTATTAACAATAAATAGCTTAATTAGATCTTAATTGTTAATAGCTTTATCTTGTTACTTAAAATTTAGTTACCGCTTTTATTGGTATTTAAAAGAGAATAAGAATCATTTATCATATATAAAATCAAAATTGTTTTTGATTTACCTAACCCACACTTGCATTTAAATTTTTTATCAAATAATATTAAATTGAACCATCATATTTTTATACTAATATACTAAACTTTATTTTACTTTTTATCAAAGCATTGATTGTGTGTATGTATGTATGTATGTTTGTATGTATGTGGTCTTTTAAGAAATTGTAGTTATAGATAACTTAGAAATCATTTAAAATAAATAACAAATTTTGGTTATGGTCGGGTGAACCTGTCACCATAGGTTTAGAATATCTAAGATAAATTATAACCTTTGGTCACGGTCAATGTGAAATTCGTGATTGTAGATCACATATGCTCATGGTCAATCAAATTTGTGACTAAACATTGTTAAAAATATTGTATAGTCACGGTTTCACAAAAAACATGACTAAAACACTCCTTCATCACATCTTTTGTCATGGTTGATAAAATCACCATGACTAAAAATATTAGCGCCAAAATTTCCCTCCACCAAAAATACATATAGTCATAGTGTCAAATAAAACTGTGACTAAAATACCCTCTTATCAATTCTTTGGTGACAGTTGATAAAATCATCGTGATTGAAAATATTGGCACCAAATGTTTCCTCCATTTTTTTTCCTAGAAAGTTGATAAACATATATAGTCATGATGTTATCATGGTCGTGAAAAAATGACATCTTTGGTGATGAGATTTTGTGATCGTCACTAAAAACCTATTTTTTTGTAGTATATGTACTAACCTAGCAAAATGAAGGAATGGTATATTAAGGTGATATTAGACGGATCAGAAGACTTAGTGTCTAATACTTGGATATTTGGATAATGTGTTGCAATAGCAACATATATCTATTACTAGAGACTTTAATATT
Organism: Vitis rotundifolia; assembly: GCA_030254885.1. Classification (NCBI taxonomy): domain Eukaryota; kingdom Viridiplantae; phylum Streptophyta; class Magnoliopsida; order Vitales; family Vitaceae; genus Vitis; species Vitis rotundifolia. Next base: position 9,850,112 of record CM058169.1, read on the forward strand.
CTCTTTCTAGTTTGGAATTTTTATTTTGGTGATAAGGGTAGGTCAACTTTAACAAGCTACTTTGAGGACTATTATGAACACCAATATTAATATGATCTTAGAAACCTTGTCATTTTCCTTCGAGATGGCTAAAGGGATTCTCAAAGATTATAGGGTGTTCATATAGAAGTCAAAGGTTCTTCAGGTTCTATCAAGAAGAAGAACAACAACACCAAACAAGGAAAGTTCAAGAAAATGAATAAGAAAGCAAGCTTAGGGACAAGTGATTCCTTTGTGGCTTTTCAAGACACTAGAAAAGGAATGCCCTATTTACCTAAGGAAAAAAAGAAAGTATACATCATTTTCTCCTTGTTGAATATTTAGTGGTAGATTTCACCATTTATGGTGGATAGATTCTAGGCCCACTGTCTGTAAGTCCTTATAGGATATTCAACAAGTGAGAAGGTTAAATGATGGGATTATACTTATCTTAGCTTCAAATGTAATGTTAATTATGCAAGTTAGTGGGAGGTAATATCCTCTTCTTTTATATGTATTCCATTATCACTTTGCCAAGTGATGATAATAGTCAGATCTCATAATTAAACATTTGGTTTCTAGACCTAGGTGATATTAATCTATAAAGGATCCAAAGACTGGTAAAGTCTAGACTCTTTGATTCTAGAAGATCTTTCAATCTACGAATCTTGTATAGGTGGTAAAATGATCAAGAGGACTAGAACCAAGGGATGTTTGGAGTTAGTGTATACTAACATGTATGAAACTTTTAGTGTCCATGCATGGGGAGGGTATGGGTATTGCATCACTTGTAGTGATAATTACTCTAGGTTTGGATACATTCAGTGAATTTAAGGTTGGATTGGATAATCTATTGGGTGTACATGCCAAGTAACTTTGATTGGATCAAGGAGATATGTCTAGTAAGTTTGATTCTTTTTGTTGGAGCATAGGGTTATTTCACAATTATGTACACTAGGGCCTCCATTGCAAAATGGAAAGGTGTAAAGAAGATATTAAACTTGGATGGACATAGTGAGATCGTGGATAGGTTTCTCATCTTTTCCCAGATTCTTTTGGGGATATGTCTTATAGACTATGTAACACTTATTTTTATTAAGAGGTATATCAGTTTATAGGATATCTAAAAGGATTTTTGGGTTATTACCTTTATAGTCAAGATCATGAGAAGATATTTGTTAACGCAAATGTCAATTTTTTTATGAAGACTATATGATAAGGAATAAGACAAAAAGTGATATAGATTGGAGGATACATTAGAAGATAGTCTCACATTGCATAAGATACTATGGACCCAAAGGGTTAAAAGCATACCATTCCTATGATTTCTGGTACACTAGTGCCTCATCGTAGTGAGAGGTTTATATCCCATAGATTATGATGGAGCAGTGAATAGTGTTTGTGCTCACTTAAGGCAAGGAGTTATGAAGAGGTAGTTAGAATTTTTGTATTCTAACATAGTTTGGGTTCTTATAGAAGCATCTAAAGGGATAAACTCATAGGTGTAAGTTGGTCTATAAGAGGAACACAAGAGTAGATGGAAATCTTCTACATAGAAGCATTTATTTCTTTTTTTTTTTTTTTAACTAGGGAAATAAGCTCCAAATTAAACAAGACTTAATGTGTCAAATTCATTACCAAGTTTAGTAATTTTTAGAAATAATTTGAAACTTAAATAATAAACTCATTAATACCAAAAAATTATGGATAAAAATTGATTCGTAATGACTCTATTATTATTTTTTAACAAATAATTATATTTTTATAAATTTTCTTAAATAAAAATGAATTTCAAATCAAGTGATGCTTTGTATTGAATTTATTAATGAGTTTAACAAATTTTAAAAATAATTTGAAACTCACAAAATAGATTCAATCATTAAAAAACTAATAGATTAAAACTGATATAGTATAAGTTATGACTTTACTAGTTCTCCTATTTACACAAATATATATTTTGAGTTTAGGTAAATAAGTTATATATTAAGTAAGACATAAATAATAATTTAAATTCTTTAATGAATTTTTTAATTTTTATGAATAATTTCAAATTAAAAAAGCTAATCTAATTAATTTCAAATTAAATCAAATCATTCTAAAATATTATATACATGAAATGAAAAACTTAACTCATTTACATGTTAAAAAAGTTAAAATTTATTCATTATTCATTTTAAATAAACTATTGCTAAAATTATTATTATTCATTTTTAATAAAAAAAATATTTATGAAGATGTTAATATCTTTATAATAAGACCTGAATTAAATTAAATTTATATTATATAAATTGAATTTGCAATGTTTCTACAAAACCAAAACTAAAAAAAATATTTTTAAAAACAATTTATCTAAACAACTTTTTTTTTAAAAAAAAAAAAAAGAAAAAAAAAAAGAAAAGAAACTTATGAAACACCCTTATTTTTATAAAACACTAAAAAACTGTTTTTTGTTCTTTAAAATATTTTTATCCATTTTAAAATATTAAAATTATCATTATCTCTAATATAAGCATATTTAAATATGATTAAAAATTAAATTACTTTTGCTTCTATTTCTTCCACTCATTAAATATAAAAATTAAAAATTAAACATGATTTCAAACACACAACAAGCTTTTTCTAAGTTGGTATTTGATAAACCAACTTAATAAGTTAAAGTGACTTTATAATTTAATTTAAGTCATTAAATTAATTAAGTATATTTGGTAAAATATCTTAATGACATGATTTAAAGTAAAAAAAATAACTTTAAATAATAAGTAAAAATAACGAACTTATTCTTAAGTCCATATTTTTATTTTACATTTTTACTCTTTTTGTCCTAATTACTATTTTTCATAGAAACTTATGTCTATAAATCTTGAATTTAATTTAAATTATGTTATCAATAAAAACTAATTCATTAAAGTTATTAAGATAGATTTATTTAATTGCAATATTCAAGATGGGTTCATTTGAAACTAATAAGTAAATTGTTATTCTTGAATTTAATTTAAATTTTCTTCTAGAATATGGCAAAAAAAAAATATAAATACGTAAATTGCATTATGAGAAATAAGAAAGAAAATAAAAATCAATTAAAATATTTTAATTTTCTTATTTATTTTTAAACAAGTGTAGTTTTCAATATTTCACATCTTTTTAATGAAAAGACTATGCAAAGTAGTGAATAATAAAAATAAATAAATTTTAAATCAAAAGATTTTTTTTTTTCTTCCAATTTTATGCTTATCTTCAAAAAATTAATAAGTCATTTTTACTTTTATTGCATATTTTAAAATTTGAAAAAAAAATTAAACACTTGCCTTTTCATTTCCATATACTTAAAATAGAAACATGAGCATAAATTTCCTAAGCGAAGTAAAATTAATAATTTTGTTTATGTTTTATTTGTCCAATTTTTCTTGTAGAAGATAAGGTGAATTTTTTTGGAAAAAAAAAAAAAACAATTGATGTGGTCTTTTCCTAAATCATCATTATATTACAAAAATGATAAAATATGTCTTCATATGATTTGACACGAGGGCTGGCATCTTACTATTGATTGGGTAATATTTTATTTATCCAATCTTTTTTTGTAAAAGATAAGGTGAATTCTTTTGGGAAAAAAAAAAAAAAACCAATTGATGTGGCCTTTTCCTAAATCATCATTATATTACAAAAATGATAAAATATGTCTTCATATGATTTGACATGAGGGCTGGCATCTTACTATTGATTGTGTAATATTTTATTTATCCAATATTTTGTCGTAAAAGATAAGGTGAATTTTTTTGGAAAACAAAAAAAAAAAAACAATTGATGTGGTCTTTTCCTAAATCATCATTATATTACAAAAATGATAAAATATGTCTTCATATGATTTGACACGAGGGCTGGCATTTTACTATTGATTGGGTGATATTTTATTTATCCAATCTTTTGTTGTAAAAGATAAGGTGAATTTTTTTGGAAAACAAAAAAAAGAAAAACAATTGATGTGGCCTTTTCCTAAATCATCATTATATTACAAAAATGATAAAATATGTGATATGATTTGACACAAGGGTTGGCATCTTACTATTGATTGGGTAAGATTTTGAGATACGAAAGAGGTTAATGGAGTCTCAATAAATTCGAAATATTGAATTAAAAAGGACGATTCAGGAATCATATTAGGAATCAATAACATAAATGCATAAATTTCTAAGATTATGTTTCCTCCTAGAAAATATTAGGAAAAAAAATGTTAAAGAAAATAATTTTCTCATATTTGATTTTACTATAGAAAATATAAAAAAAGATAAAATATAATTAAAATTAATTTAATATATATATTATTTAATTTTTTTTATAATAGGGAGAAATAAGTAAAATGAGTTTGAAAAAATTTATAAAAATAATTTATTAAATTTAAACCTATTTTTTATTTTCCTTCTACTTTTCCTCTCTATTTTTTTTTCTTCCATTTTCCTTTAAATTTGCTAAGAACCAATCATAGCCTGAATATTTTCAAATTTATAAAAATAAATTTGATTTTTTACTAGTAAATTCCTATTAATATGGTAAAAAATAATTTGAATTTTGACTTAGTAGGTAAAAAAATTAATCTTAAATCAGGTTTGATACTATTTCCCTTAAATTATATGCTTTCTCTTATAGACATGTGAGATATTGGTTGTCAAGGAGCATGATGAGCGCAAGGCCTTCGATATATAAATGAAAGAAACTAAACATCAAGTCACTCCAAGAGACAAGAAAATTACAAGCATGATTTCATTGGATAGGTTTTTGTTTTCATTTGTGCTGCTTGTGTTTCTTGTTCGTTTGTGTGATGGGAGTCCGCATATAGAAAATAAAGCGGATGTAAAGATCATCAATGGCCTTGACGCTGGCACGGATCTTAATATCCACTGTAAATCCAAAGATGATGATCTTGGCGCTCATGTCCTGGGCTTTGAACAATTCTTTGAATTCCATTTCCGACCAAACGTTTGGGGAACTACCTTATACTTCTGTAGGTTCTGGTGGAACAGTGAATCCCATTGGTTTGACATATACGATCAGGATAGGGATGTAGGCCGATGTGACGAGAAGTGCTGGTGGTGGGTGAGAGCAGCTGGTGCTTGCTTACTGAATGAAAAAATGGGAGTATATGATATTTGCGAAAAATGGAAGGATGGCGGTTCAAGTCAAGAAGGGACAGGAAACGACACAGCTAGAATCTACAATGAAATATTTGGAGAGCAGTGAGGAAAGAGGGAAATGATATCATCATTTCCTTAATAAATTGTTACTTGTGCTATGTAGGGTGAAAATAGTTCCAAGTTGACATTTTCCTTAATAACATCTACATTCCTCTAGAAAACCATCAATTTTTGTAAAGAGATTTTTATTCATTTTAAAATATTAAAATTATCATTATCTCTAATATAAGCATATTTAAATATGATTAAAAATTAAACTACTTTCGCTTTTGTTTCTTCCACTCATTAAATATAAAAATTAAAAATTAAACACGATTTCAGACACACAACAAGCCTTTTCTAAGTTGGTGTTTGATAAACCAACTTAATAAGTTAAAGTGACTTAATAACTTAATTTAAGTCATTAAATTAATTAAGCATATTTGATAAAATGACTTAATGACATGATTTAAAGTAAAAAAAACAACTTTAAATAATAAGTAAAAATAACGAACTTATTTTTAAGTCCATATCTTTATTTTACATTTTTACTCTTTTTGTCCTAATTACTATTTTTCATAAGAATTTATATCTATAAATCTTTAATTTAATTTAAATTATGTTATCAATAAAAACTAATTCATTAAAGTTATTGAGATAGATTTATTTTATTGCAAAATTCAAGATGGGTTCCTTTGAAACTAATACGTAAATTGTGTTATGAGAAATAAGAAAAAAAATAAAAATCAATTAAAATATTTTAATTTTCTTATTTATTTTTAAACCAAGAGTAGTTTTCAATATTTCACATCATTTTAATGAAAAAACTATGTAAATTTGTGGATAAATAAAAATAAATGAATTGTAAATCAAAAGATTTTTTTTTTCTTCCAATTTTAAGCTTATCTTCAAAAAAATTAATAAGTCATTTTTACTTTTATCGCATATTGTAAAATTTGTAAAAAAATTGAAGTAGAAACATGAGCATAAATTTCCTAAGTGAAGTAAAATTAATAATTTAGTCCGTATATCATGCATATTTAAGCCCAAAACTCAAATAAAGTATGTAAATTAAGATAAAGGATATTGTCCTTCATTAATCCCTAAAATACCCTTAACCATTACATAGGCACAAATGAGTGTGAATTTCAATTTTTTTGTGTTTTTTTTTTTCCTCTTTTCTATTCCCTATTAAGTATTACTCATTTCTAACTTTTTCTTTTTCTTTTTCTTCCAATCTATATTTCTATTTTATGTCAAATAAAAAGCAATAATGTTTTTGTGTTTTTCATTTTTAAAGATATTGAATCTTTTTGCTTTTATGATAAAAATTTTGGGATTTTTCATCCAAATATTTTTTACCTTTTTGTATTTATCTTTTAGTTTAATTTTCATTTTTTTATTTTAAATTTATATTACCCTTTCATTTATATTTTTCTCTGATTTTTAATTATTTTTTATATTTTCTACATTAACCATATTTTAAAAAATTTAAAAATTGACTATCACTTCACTTTATTATATAAATATATATCCTTTTAGATTTTTAATTTTTAATGTTTTTATTTTAAAATTTTTAAAAAGATAAATTTATTGGAAAAAATAACTAAGATATGAAGTTCTAATATTATATTAACAATTTTTCTTATCTAGATAGACTAATGCAAAATATTTTGACTCACAACAAGAAAATTGTCAATACAATTTTTTAGTGAAACTTTAGAAATTAAATTTCAAATAAAATATATTATATAAAATTTTATCTAAAAATTATTGAAAGTGGTATTTAATTTTTTTTATTGACTTTCAAACTTATCTAATTTTTTACTTGTAAGGTAATAGAACATGTTTACAAAAAAAATAAGTTTTTCATTTTTTAAATAAATAAGTATAAATATATTAAAAGAATTAAAGATAATTTTAGTAAAAAATTTGATAAATAGGATTATAATTTTGAATATAGATTCATTTGGATCAAATTTCACAAAAAAAAAAAAAAAAAAAAAATAGTGGAAAGAAAGAACATTGCTAAAACTACAAAAAAAAAAAAAAAAAATGCAATTACAAAATTTTGATGAAGAAATTTAAAAATAAAATTCAAAAAAATTCTTGAGTGAGAGAATTTGATTGGGGAAAAAATCTTTGAGTGGGAAAAAATGGGAAAGTTTTTCAAAATCACTTGAAATCCTTAACAAAAAGTAATCTTGTACACCCTTGTACAATTAGTAAATTTGTCTTATACAATTAGTGTAATACCCTTGTACAATAACTCAAATTTCATACATCATCTCATGAATATTTGACAATAGTTCAGTTAACCATGTTTGCATTGGTTTGGTTTTAAAAAAGAAAAAAACTTGTTGTATAATTTTGTTTTATAATCATCATAAGTGAGGTACGTGTTCAAATGATCATATACAAGTTAAATAAAGTGCATGAGATGAATGTATGCTTAACCAATGTGGGTAAGAAATGTCATTTATCCTCGGTAAGAGGAAATAAATAAACAAGTTTTTCAGAATCACTTAAAATTATTCACAAATAATAGTTTTATACACCTTTGTACAATTAGTATATTTATCATGTACACTTAGTGTAAATACCTTGTATAGTGACTCAAATTCCATATACCCCAAATTTATTTACTTATTTCATTTTATTTATTTAAATTAAAAAGTAATTTATTTTAATAGATTAGACAAAAAATAACTAAAGAAAATAAAATTAAAAAGAGTAATAAATATATATAATTTAGTTATTTAATTATTTTTCATGTAAAAGATAGTCCCACAAAAAAAAAACATAATTGATCAATTTCTTTGTTTAATTGTAAACATATTGTATATTTTATTATTTTATTATTAAAATAACTAATGGAAAAAAAATAAAAATGGATAATCAATGAATGAAATTTAATTCTTTTTATTATTTTCATATAAAAAATAGTACTAAACAAGGTTTTCAATTTTTATTTTTAAAAATAGTCTTCAGTTTTTAATTAAATGTTTTTTCAAAAAGAAAATATAAATCAAATTACCATTTTTTTAGAAAGTATTTTTTAAAATAGTTTTTGAACCTAATTTTTCTTTATTTGTAATTTAAAATAGAAAATAATGCTGATTTTCAATTATTTATTAAAAAAAAATTTAAAACAATGAAAAATTCAAATTGTTAAAATAAAATTATTATGATTGCATGAATAGTGGTGCAATAAAGACAAAAAAAAGCTTATGTGAAAGGTCATTGGGTATTTTAGTCCATCACTATTTTATATCTTTAAAAGGTAATATATAGAAATTTGAAGGATATATTGGTCTTTTAACATCTTATATCCTTTCCATCAATTATGGAAGTTATATAGACCAAATGTTAATTTTTGGGCCTAGTTGAGCCCAAAACACAACTCTTCCTATTTTATTTATCCAATATTTTGTTGTAAAAGATAAGATGAATTTTTTTGGAAAAAAAAAAAAAACAATTGATGTGGCCTTTTCCTAAATCATCATTATATTACAAAAATGATAAAATATGTCTTCATATGATTTGACATGAGGGCTGGCATCTTTCTATTGATTGGGTAATATTTTATTTATCCAATCTTTTGTTGTAAAAGATAAGGTGAATTTTTTTGGAAAAAAAAAAAAACAATTGATGTGGCCTTTTCCTAAATCATCATTATATTACAAAAATGATAAAATATGTCTTCATATGATTTGACACAAGGGTTGGCATCTTACTATTGATTGGGTAATATTTTATTTATCCAATCTTTTGTTGTAAAAGATAAGGTGAATTTTTTTGGAAAAAAAAAAAAACAATTGATGTGGCCTTTTCCTAAATCAACATTATATTACAAAAATGATAAAATATGTGATATGATTTGACACGAGGGCTGGCATGTTACTATTGATTGGGTAAGATTTTGAGATACGAAAGAGGTTAATGGAGTCTCAATAAATTCGAAATATTGAATTAAAAAGGATGATTCAGGAATCATATTGGGAATCAATAACATAAATGCATAAATTCCTAAGATTATGTTTCCTCCTAGAAAATATTAGAAAAAAAAAATGTTAAAAGAAAATGATTTTCTCATATTTGATTTTACTATAGAAAATATAAAAAAGATAAAATATAATTAAAATTAATTTAATATATATATATATATATTATTTAATTTTTTTATAATAGGGAGAAATAAGTAAAATGAGTTTGAAAAAATTTATAAAAATAATTTATTAAATTTAAACTTATTTTTTATTTTCCTTCTCTTTTTATTTCTTTCTACTTTTCCTCTCTATTTTCTTTTCTTCCATTTTCCTTTAAATTTGCTAAGAACCAATCATAGCCTAAATATTTTTAAATTTATAAAAATAAATTTGATTTTTTACTAGTAAATCCCTATTAATATGGTAAAAAATAATTTGAATTTTGACTTAGTATGGTAAAAAATTAAATCTTAAAATCAGATTTGATACTATTTCCCTTAAATTATATGCTTTCTCTTATGTGAGATATTGGTTGTCAAGGAGCATGATGAGCGCAAGGCCTTCGATATATAAATGAAAGAAACTAAACATCAAGTCACCCCAAGAGACAAGAAAATTACAAGCATGATTTCATTGGATAGGTTTTTGTTTTCATTTGTGCTGCTTGTGTTTCTTGTTCGTTTGTGTGATGGGGGTCTTGCGACTCCTGCGCGTTTACAAAATAAAGCGAATGTAAAGATCATCAATGGCCTTGACGCTAGCACAGATCTTAATGTCCACTGTAAATCCAAAGACGATGATCTTGGCGCTCATGTCCTGGCCTTTGAACAATTCTTTGAATTCCATTTCCGACCAAACGTTTGGGGGAGGACCTTATACTTCTGTAGGTTCTGGTGGAACAGTGAATCCCATTGGTTTGACATATACATTGAGAAGAGGGATGTAGGCCGATGTGATGAGAGGTGCTGGTGGTGGGTGAGAGCAGCTGGTCCTTGCTTACTGAATGATAAAAATGGAGTATACGATCTTTGCGAAAACTGGAAGGCTGGCGGTTCAAGTCAAGAAGGGACAGGAAACGACACAACTAGAATCTACAATGAAATATTTGGAGGGCAGTGAGGAAAGAGGGAAATGATATCATCATTTCCTTAATAAATTGTTACTTGTGCTATGTAGGGTGAAAATAGTTCCAAGTTGACATTTTCCGTAATAACATCTACATTCCTCGAGAAAATCAACAATTTTTGTTCCATGCAAATTTTTGAGGATCTATTGTTTCTTCACTAATGGATTTGACACATTAACTTCATATATCACTCCTCGTGTCCCTCAGAGGTAGATTACATGTATGCCTTTTACGTTTGAGATAGATGTGAAAAGGTCCGTCCCATTCCCTATATTATTCCATAAGGGACTTTTGTGCATTGTCACGTTTAAGACTGCTAGTGGGAAAGCTATGAGTTCACACCTCGCTTCCATATTGTTCATAAAGTAAAATGTGTACCAACGTGCAAAGGGGCTAAGATAAATCTTAAATAGAAGGGGCAAAGTGCTTCCAATTTTTCGGACAGATGCAGCACAGTAGAAATATAGTGGGAAGGGGAAGATGTAGCCTGCCCAATATTTTCACAAAAATTAGGTTATTTTCTCATTCATTTTCTTTTCTATCCTAATGAATATGTTTGATTCCAGAAAATTTAAGAAAAAATGTAAGGAAAATAAAGTAGAAAAGGAAAAGTAGAAAAAAATAAAATAAAAAAAATTTAAAGTTAATAAATTATTTTTATATACTAATTGGAAATCTTCAACATAAAAATTAAATAATTTAAAGATACATAAGTATGTAACTAATTTTAATTATATTTTATTTCATTTTGTATTTTTTTATTGTAAAACTAAACATGAAAAAAATCATTTTCCTTGGATTTTTTTTCCTTAGTATTTTTCAGTAATCAAACAAAACATATGGTAAAATTAAACTCATATTAATTTAAGACAAATAGACAAATGGAATAAAGAGACTTTATTTTATAGGTACAAGATAAGACAATCAAATACACTTTTAAGAGGATTCTCCTCTTTTAACATCTCTAATCAATTTTGCAAAAATTTACAATTTCTCTATCCATATCTATATCTATAATCTATAATCTATATGAAAGAAGAATCCTTGAACTATGTTTGGTTCTCAAAAAATTTCAAGAAAAATGTAAATAAAAAATAATAAAGAGAAAAAAAAAGAAAAAAAATAGATTTATAGTCAATTATTATTATTATTTTATATTACTCCAAACTCATTTCACTAGAACTCATTTATATAACTATTAAATAATTTGAAAATGTATAAATTTGTAATTAATTTTAATTATATTTGATTTTTTTTTTATTGTCTATAATAAAGTCAAATGTAATGGAGTCATTTCTTTTTCATGTTTTTCTTACCTTAATATTTTCTTGGATCCAAATATAGAATTATTTCCAAAAATATTTATTTAGAAAAAGTGTTTATGATACCCTATTTGGAAAATAATAAAAATAAGAATTTATTTATTTAAAATAAATTTATCTCCTCAAATTTCAAACTATTTAGAAATTTATGTACTATGTATTACTCCTCAATAGATTTCCTAACATTTTCTTTTTAGTTTGACAACAATTATTATGGAGGAGACTCTAAATTAAATTAATTCTCCTACTTTCACTTCTTTTACCATACTAAGAATAAATATCCCTTATCTTCTTACAAGGTCATGATATGTTACCTATTTTGTAAGTTTGAAAACAAATCATATCATAATGAATATATTGTATTTAACTTAAGTTAAAAAAAAAATTACGATTTCTAAAAAAATTAAACTATGAATTTTATTTTACTAGATTTTTTTTCTTAATAAAAAAATGACAAATCAATAATATATTGTTAATTTTGGGAATTAAACTACTTTTTAAACAAACTTTAAAATGAAAAAAAAAAATGGGTGGACCCAAATTTTTCATGTGTGTTCCCACTTAATGACGAGACTTGTTTTTATTGTAAATAAAATAAAATTTTGAAAAATTGGAGTCACTATTTATTTTTGTTTATTTTTAAAATGGAAAACAAAATAAAAAATAAAAACCCTAATGTGACTCCTTGGAGGAAAAGACAAGTCTACTAAAAATCAAGTCAAAGTCCAAGGGTTTGGTTACTCATCGGGAAGGTATTATAAGATAACACCCTTGTAAGCACTAAATAGGTATCTATTATACAAGTGGAGAGAACTAAGTCAATTAATTAGTAAATTATGGATGTCATAAAAGAATAATACAAATATACACGCAATAATGCAATGGTGAAATGAGATTATAAAAATATATAAAATTGATACATGAGATATGTATAATGATGGAAATAACAAGAGACACTATAGCTTGAATTAATGTTTTGGAAAAACAAGGGATGCTATAGCGATGACAACAACGCTCAGCCATTAGAACTACTCAAGTGCTTATCCAAAGCTCAAGCACTCGAGGCGCTCAAAGGTGGTTAAGTGCACTCAAGCAATCATCCAAAATATGCCAAAATATGACAAAATTTATTTTTGAAAAATTCACCAGTACTCTTTTTGGTAAATTCTAGATATCGATCCCCTAGGCTTGTAGGCTTATATAAACCTTTTTTTAACCCATTTTAGGATTGGACACTTTAAGAGAATTAACAAACTTGCCTTATCATTCACAATCTCTCAAGAAAGAATTCATATAACTAAATTTTAGGTTGTTGGAAGGACCTGCATCCCCTTAGATGCAGAGAGGAATCCGCTAGAGAATTGAAAATGCTACATCATGGACATGGATCAAGGTATAGGTGCTAAAGAGTAAGTCTTTAGGGTAAAGCGGTCAGGTAAACAAGTGTACTTTGATCTAAAATAGTAGATTGTAGATTAGGGGTCTTAGACTCGTTTTTTTTTTTATTTTATCTCCACGACTAATATGGGGGTTTTCCATGTAAAAAAATTCTTATATCCTTTGCTTAATTTTTCTTATTACTTTGATCAGTGATTACTTTAATTATCTTTATTATCTCACAAGTTTATTTGGGTATAAGTTTTTAATCCTTAAATTGTGATTTTTTTAAGAAACACTTATTCACCCCTTCGAGTGTTAACCTATTAAACAATTTTTTAATTGGTATTTGAGCAAGGTGCTATGAGTATCCATTGTGATAACTCTAGTGCCATTAGCATTTTCAAAAATCCTATTTTTCATGCCCATACTAAACAATAGATATCTCTTATCATTTTATTAGGGATTTTGTTGAAGATAAGGCCATTTCTCTAGAGTTTGTCTCAAGAGAACATCAATTGGCAGATATTTTCACCAAACCCTTGGATTCTCTTAGGTTTGAATTCCTTAGGAAGTCCTTAGGTATATGCTTAATTGAAGAAAAGTTAAAGGGGTATAAACCTAAGGATTTTTGTGCTTTGTCTATCCTCTTTCTTTGGTCTATCCAATTTTCCTTCTTAGGGTATTGTTTTGATATCCTTTTTACTTCCCTTATTAATATGAATTTCAATTTCTCCAGGCATGAGAGAATTATACTAAATCTACAAGAGTTGATGTTATTCTTCTCTAGGATTTTGTTAATCACTTTTGAGGTAAAGAATCAAGATATATAAAAATCTTTGTATAATAGGTTTTCTAAAATGAAATATATAGTTGGTAAGTGATCCATAGAAAATCTTCTTAAGTTTAACTAATAAAGCTTTCTTGGGTTTTGGGCTAAAATAAACTCTTATATTATTTCCAAGATTAATCTTCCCAAGTTAATATGCCTTGATCACTTGCAAAATTCGAAAACATCCCCCTAAGTGGAATAAGGTAACCATTCTAATTTTTATTTTTTTTTTAAAAAAAAAAGAAATGAAAAGTTATGTTGTATGTAGATCAAAGAAAACAAAAATCTGAAGAACTTGGTACAAATTGATGGGATGCAAATTCATTAGATTAAGGCATGACTTAGTGACTTCTAGAAATTAAAATTAAAAAATATGAAATTAGATCGTAAGTTGTTTTCCCTTGAAAATCAATGCCATTGAATTCTTCTAGATCCTTATATTTGCTTGTTATTAATCTAATTTCCAAACTAAGATCGCGATTAACCTTGTTCTTTGGATTTGAAATATTGATTTTGTATTGGTTGAACTATATTCTTTGTACATTTTACTTGTTTTATTGCTATTCTCTCTAATTTTACAAGTTCTTTTAATTCAATCTTGTCCTCAAATGATTTTCATTGTTCCCTTACCTGTTTTTAAGGTGCTCTCAATTTTTTTTTAGACTACCAATTGTATGTTTCTTCATCATTTTGGACCATTTTTAATGTTTATCAACTTCTTTGATAGTTTTTCTCAGCCTCAAGCGTTCGAGCACTTATCTTAATGCTCAAGCGCTCACAACCCTTAAGCGATCTTTTGTTGTTTCCAGCATTGCTTCATGTGGTAGGAGCATTCAAGCGCTCCTTAAGTTATATCCAATGCTACTTTCAACACTCGCATGGCTCAAACGCTAATTCTACATCCAACAACCCAAGTGCCTATAAAATCTTTCCAGAGGGCCATTTCCCCATTTCTCTCCATTTAAGTTACGTCTCATATTCTAAGCTGTTACTCTTTGCCTTCCAATGGTCTACTCATGTCCTATTTGTATTTTTTGACTTTTTTAGACTATCATTCGAGTCTTTCTAATGGTTTAGTTTCCTTAAGTATTTTTCTCGATTTTCATGCTTTGTTTTTTTCCCTTGCCTACTCATTTTCCTATTGCAACACATCTAATTGGAAAAACCCAGATTTCTCCGTTTCTCAAGCCTGAATTAAGTTAGGAACATGCATAACTATCCTAGGCTTTTTCTAAACCTGATCCGAGCTTGGGAAACGGAGAAATCTAGGTTTTTCCCATCAACTAGTACAGAGCCATAGGTTAGTAATCGTGCTAGAACCATTTTAAGGTGTGCTAACTTAGTTTTGCAGAGTTTTTGTTTATCCCATGACCTCGGGGATAATCAATGTGTGTTCTTTATTATGATTTTGTTATAATACGATGGTTATTATTGTGATTTCTTTTTATTGGGGATGGAATAATTACTTGGATTGTTGTTTACTTTTCTTAGATGGGTTGTAAGCCTCATAAGAGGCATAGGATTTTTGTTCTTTTGTGAAAATCCTGTTTTTGTCTTAGAATGATATGTAAACTCCAAATCTTTGGAGTATAGGATTTTGTTGTAAAAATCCAGTTTTTTTTATTTTTTTTATTTTTTTTATTTTTTATTTTTATCATTCTTTGTAACCTATGGAGAGTATGGAAGTAATCTGAAGTATCACCAAGTGTTCGCACACATTTCCTTGTTGGAAAAGGGAAAAAAAGCTTCTTGAAGCTTCTTTCATGAGTTCCTATGGTGATTTAAGGGAAAATAAATATTCTTGAAAAATCTTGATTTGAGATCTAAGGCTTCAAATAGATCACAATTCAGAGTTGAAACGAGGGAGTTATAGTCGACTGAAGCAAGGTTGCACAAAGAGCATGACAACATAGTGACGTTGAATTCAACTCAAAATCGAGCCTATTTTCCAAAAACCTTGTGTTAATAAGAAAGTTTTTAATTTGATTATTCACTTTCTTTTTTCCATAGGCATCTTCCTTTCCAAGTTATCTTCTCTATTTTTTATATAGAAAGGAGAAATCTTCTTGTAGAGCATGGTGAGGTGCATGTGGGGTAGCACTAGTGGAGTCGCACCATGATGGGCATGGATGGGTCACAATGAAGACGATTTTATGTGGATAACTCACCATGAGAATGGTGGTGTGGATGACTCCTTAACATATATAAATATATGTTATAGTGGAGTAGCACAATGGACCCTTACCATCTCAAACACGTGTTGATCTTCATTGCTTATAGAGGCAAATTTGCTTTCAAGTAATTTCTTTTTTATTTTTTTATTTTTAAAACTTACCTTAACACTTTAAGAGAAATTTTTAACAAACTTAAATATAAGAGAAATGAATATTTAAAGTGTGACCCTCATATAATCAAGTTATAGCTCTAACGTGGAGCAGTATTGTATTTTTAGCACTTATGTGCTAAAGTCTTCACCTATGAAAATCGGCTTGAATTGGATGCATAGTGGTGTCCAAACTTTAACACTTAATTAAAATTAGAATTACACTTCATACCTATATATACAAGTCATAACCTTGACTATGCGGTGTTATACTTTCGGCACTTAATGCAACTTAAGTACTAAAGTCCTCACTCATGTGAATTGGCTTGATTTGGATGCATGGTGGTATTCAACTTCTAACACTTCATTCAAAAAATATTTTCTTTATGAAAGATTTAAAACTCTAGTTTTGAATAAGTCATCTTTGATCTTCAATTAAACTTTGTTTCAAGAACATGCATTCATTGCCCTCATATCAAAATCAAGACAAGTGATGCTCCTGGCCCCCATGAACTTAAACTACATATGACACCAAAAAAAAAAAAAAAAAAAGTGAACTATACTTGACTTGATCCCCTCTTTGTGAAGGGTACGTAGGCTACTTGGAGAAAGTACATGAGTTCAGTCACCACCACAAAAAAAAAAAGGGTATTAAGTGGTAGAAGTTAAATACCATTATGCATCCAAATCGAGTCAATTTGCATGAGTAAGGACATTAACATTAAGTTGCATTAAGTGACAAAAGTATAACACTATGTAGTGTCAAGGTTATGACTTATGTACATAAGGATTAAGAGTAGTTCCAATTTTAATTAAGTGATAAAGTTTGGACATCGCTATACATCCAAGTCAAACCAATTTGCATGGGTGAAGACTTTAACACTTAAGTGTTGAAAATATGACACCACTTTACATCAAGGCTACAATTTGATTACATGAGGGTCAAACTTTAAATATTTATTTTTTTATATTTAAGTTTTAACAAATTACTCTTGAATTTTTCAAGTATTTTTTTAAAAAAAAATATCTAAAAACAAATTTGTCTTTATAACTGATGGAGATCGACATGTGTTCGAGATAGTGATCCATTGTGCAACTCCACTATAACATATATTTATATATGTTAAGGAGTCATCCACACCACCATCTTCATGATGAGGCATCCACATAAAATCATCTTCATTGTGTGCCATCCATGCTCGTCATGGTATGGCTCCACTAGTGCTACTCCACATGCACCTTGCCATGCTCCACCAAGAAGATTTCTCCTCTTAATATAAAAAAACAGGGATGATAAATTGGAAGGGAAGATGCCTATGAAAAAAGGAAAGTGGATAATCAAATTAGAAACTTTCCTATTAACACAAAGTCTTCTTTTGATACCAAGTGGAAAGAAAGGAAGAAAACAAAATAGTATTTGGGAAAAGTGAGAAAGAGATATTTTAAAATAGGAAACTTCCTATTAAAATATTTCTTTAAAAAATAAAGAATCATCAAATCGAAGAAGAATGAAGGTTAACTTTAAGATCCATCTGGTACACATGGCAAGGCATGTACAAGTTGTGTCTTGAATTAGGGGTATTCGTAGGCATAAAAATTTTAGTAGATTAAATTGTCACTAAACTGATCATCAAAATTGTGATTCTCTAGTTCAACAAAATTTGAACTTGATAAGTGATGGGTTATACACATTGGACATATAACATACAATCAAAAGGTGACACGTGGTGAAATTTGAAAGGTTACAAAATTTAGTTTTGTAAATAAAATCAAATTTTAAAATTGAAGTCAGAGGAGAATTTAAAAAAAAATAAAAAATTCTCTTGTTGGCAATTTTCCTCAATGAAGAAGACAAGTTGTTAAAAAACAAGGAATAAAATTCTTTGAATTAAACAACCAAATCTTGGGGATTCCAAATTTAATTCTATAATTTCATTTACAAATAATGGTGACTTCCTTCAATGAGGGAAATCGATTGACAAAATGACTCCGCACGAGAAAAGAGACTTCACAAAGAAGAAAAAGGTTTTACAAAATCTTTCTACAAGTTTGAGAAATCGCAAAACTACACATATGTTCTTCTCCTGTCAACAAAGTCATTCAAGAATAAGTCACTTTAGACCCTTAATTGACTTTCAAAATCAAGAAAATACTTTCATCATTTCCTTTATAGATTGTGATCAAAATAAAAGAATCAAAGAGAAAATATTCTTTTGTAAAAAAGGTTAACATTGAGATTGCATCCCACAGTTATTAAATTTAATAAATTTTTTGTTCGTATTATTTTTCTATAGTTTTTACTTATTTTGTACAACTTCATGAAATTTGTGCGTGCAATCATATTGTTAAATTACCTTTAGTGATCATTCAACTTCCAAGTGAATTTACTTCCCATGTATGTGTACGTAGAAGAATTAATGAATTAAATCAACACTTGTCAAAATTATTACATTCAAGTACTTTTTTAAGATGCTTCTTCCTAAATGGTAAAACATGTTGGGTGAATTATTTAAATATGAGCTATCTAAAAAATATTTGATAAATCTTAGATTAAATAAAAATAGCTTTATCATATTTTTTTTATTGTTTATATGTTTTTAAAATTTTTAAATTATCATTGAAAATCAAAATCAATTATCATGATTTTCAATTTTTTTTTGTTATGATTTTTACTTGAATGTAGTTTTATCTTTTTTCTTAATTAAAATGTTTAATATATTTAATGAAAAAAAGATAAAAACTTGATTGTGATTCTAACATTTTACTTTTTAATTTTTTTATTTTTTATTTATATAAAATAAAAAAATATTTTTCATAAAAATTGAATATATTTCTCATAAAAAATGTATTTAATCATTTAAATCAATTTTTCTTAATTTTATTAAAATTTAAAATTTTAATATATTGAAATTACATATTAATCAACACAACCATCCGAAAAAAAAGTACTACCTTTTTTTTTTCTTTTTTTATGAAAAAAGTAACACTGAAGTATATTAAAAGTAACACATTTTGTGTTACTTTGAATTTTGTGTTACCATCTTCCACAAAAATTTCAATAAAATATTTTTTAAATTTTGTGTTACTTTTAACACACTTTGATGTTACTTTTTTCATAAAAGAGTGGTACCATTTTTTCCAAAAGTTATATGCAAAAATTTTAATTTTTAATGAAATGAAGAAAATTTGATATAAATGATTAAATACATTTTTTTATGAAAAATGTATTTTATTTATATTTTATATAAATAAAAATTAAAAAAATTAATAAATAAAAATATTAGAACCACAAGCAAGTTTTTGTCTTCTTTAATTAAAAATGCTAAACATTTTAGTGAAGAGAAAACATTAAAACCGCGGTCAAGTTAAATTCATAAGCAAAAAACTAAAATTATAATCATCAACTGTGATTTACATATGAAAATTTAAAATTTTAAAAATACATAAAAAATAAATAAATGATATAACAATACAATAAGATTTATAAAATAAATAAATATTTTATTTAGAAAAAACATATAAAATCTCATGTCTTAATTCTCTAAATTTGTTCATCACGTATTTATTTTTATATTAAATTTATTCTCATTAATTATTTATTATATATTATTATTTTATGTTTAAAATTTTTATAAATAATTAAAATCAGTAAATATAAAAAGATCAAATATTAAAAAATTTAAATTAAAAAGATTTCATCAAGCCAACATATTTAAAAATAAAAAATAAAAAACAAAACAAAATAAAAAGAAGATGAAGATATTATAGAAGGGGAAAAGAAAAAGGAAAAATCTTGTGATATAGTGATTGCCAGATGTCAAAGTTTTCTTTTTTTAAAAAAAAAAAAAAAAAAAAAAACCAATAATAATAATGAGCTTATTTGTTTTGTCGAAGTAACAAAAAGAAAGAAGAAAAAAAAAGGGGGGAAAAATATGGTAGTTGATAGCACGTGAGAGGAAGGTTTGAGGGTAAGTTTAGAATATTGATTAATTTTCACTATTTAAACGCATGTTTTGAGGATTATTTTCCTCAAATCATTTTAAAATCAAAAGTTAAAATTCTAAAAAATATAATTATTTTTAGATAATGCATGGTTACATGATTCTCCCAAACATGTTTTCAAATTTAATTAATTTTGCAACAAAAATTTCAATAAATATGTTTACAATTATTAGTGGAAGTACATAGAGAGAGAATATCTTCCGCAAACTTTTGGCCAAGAAATCAAAAAGGCATGTTTTTAACGTTGTAAGCATTTAAAACAAAAAGTAAAATGCTTGATTTCAATGATATGGATAATAAACATGTAAAAGCCGTCGATGAGACAATCCACGCTTATGGCTAACATAGATACATTCAATTTGTACAAGATGTCGTCGATCCACGAGAGGCACGCACCCTCTACAGTATTCGAAAGATAAGAATTTAGACATGAATGATGTTGTCGTTTCTGGTTTCCAACAAACATGAGTCGATGAGCGTTGTGTGTGTCCACGAGGACCACGACCAACGTGTTTCTCACGGATTCTGTAATGCAGTGTCCATTTCCTTTCATTGCCTTGGTGTCAGTGAGCTACGAGAATTCATGAATCTCAATTATTAAACCTAAAGACAATAATTGACCTTTCAAAATTTCAGATCATTTAGGTATGTTGGTACGATATATGTATATATATATATATGGTTTTAAAAAAAAAAAAAATAATAATAGTATTTTGTATATAAAAAATAAATTGATTTATGTTGGCTTTTCCAAACCCTTTCATTTTATTTTTCTTTTAAATTCAGCATCCCTTGTCACGAACTTCATTTATAAAAATTAATAAATTTGAATTACTTGAAACTCGTTATTTGATAATTAAGCTCACTTATAATTATTGATAATAAACCTTGTAACATTCCAAGTTTTTAGAGAGCAAATTTTTCGATTTTTGAATATAAATATATATATATATATATATAAAGTAATTAAAAACCCAATTAAATTAAAAATAGTTAGGAAAGTTAAATAAATTCAAGAGAATACTTGTAATTAATTTTCCACCCATTTGTTGCCTACCAAAGGCTCTCATTTCCATCTCTAGTGCATTGATTTTCACTTGCAAACTATCCTAGTACACCCTGTCATTTGTTCTACTTTTCCTTTGTATTTATGCATTTATTGAGCTAGGTTGAGAGTGTTTTTCATTAATTATTAAAATGAGGTTGTGTTTATTCAAAGTTTCAAGTTGAAGGATACTTGGAGGAATCTCCTAGAACCCATTAGAGTCGAAATCCAAATATCATAATAGGTTAATAATTATGATACTTTACGAGCTAACTTTGATCACAATTTTTATATTTTTGAATTTTCAAAGTTTACCTAAAAAGCTTATATAATCTAGATCGTGTATTGTGCATGATTAGATAAAAGACAACTTCAACTCAAGAACTTGAATTAGATACTTTGTACTAACACGAAATCGTATAACACGTTGAGTACCCGATTATCCTAAAACATTAAAGTAATAGGATTTAAATCATAATTTTGCTCTAACAAAATTAAAAGAGGTATATAATTCATTCATTTTAATTTGAGCTATAAATGATAAAATGGATTAATAATTATTATAGATTTAACAAATTATGATAAACATATCAATGTATAGGTTTCAAAAATTAATAATTAATCACTTGTGCCTTCATATATGACAAAATCAGTATTTCATAAGCTAAGTGAGGAGGCAGATTCATGGGGTTCTTAATCTCACAAGTAATGATAGCTTGGTGGAACCGTTGGTAAATAATTAAAATTGGAATTAGAAGTCCAATATAAGCACGCAACGATGGGCCGATAACATTTTGTTACGTCTGGAGGTGCCTTATACATTGAAAAGCATGATATGATTGATAAGCACAATGAAGAATATGCTGTGTAAGTTCTACATTTAATTTTTAGGCTCCTTTGCGCGTGCGACAAAAAAATTCAAACGATTCCTTTGCAAATGGACAAAAATTCAATTATCACTTCCGTTAGCCCAATAAACAAGGCAATTCCTATAAAAATTTGAGATAAATTCTTAAAACATGAAAAGCCAAATACAAATTCTCTAAGTAGACAATGAAGTTTCACATGAGAGTTGGAAAAAATTTGGTGACTCTTTGGCCTCATTGATCTCGCTTAGGTGATACTCCGCCTGATGAAATGAATGACAATAAATATTTTATTTTCGTTAATATAGTTTTTTGTTAGTAATGAATTTGGTAATTTCAATCTTGTGTTTGGATATATTTAAGAATATAGGTTAAGTTTGATTGATGGAATAAGATAGGATATGCATATGTTAAAATGTCACATATATCACTAAACAGGAAATGTAATATTTGGGGTATTATTTCAAGTAGAATATGATATTTTTAAATATTATGTCCAATAAACATGATATCTTAAAATCATATTTGGTTGATCGGATATAACATGAGATAAAATAAGAGATGAGATATTATATGTTTAATTAATGATGAGATATGATATCCATTTATTTATTTATTTTATCATTTTTATATGAGATATGTTAATCTTATATTAAGATATGAAATATGCATATCTTATGTAACATAAATTTAATTTTTTTTTTATCATTTTTTATTTTTTATATACTCATTTTGTAATATATATATATATATATATATATAAATTAAAGTTATAGTTAAAAAAGAAAAACTAAAAAAAAATATTTATAAGATAATATTAATATATGATATGTAAATTATTTTTCTATATTGAATAACATAATACAAAAAAAATATATTTATAAAGTTTAAATAAATGATTAATATCAACTAAATACAGTATAAGATATGTTACCATTCTTTTATCCTATCTTATTTTATATCTAACAAACCAAATATAATTTAATTATTTAATTGATTATTTGTTTTCATTTTGATATTTGATAATAATCTGGGGATGTAAATATAAAATGATATTAATTGAAAGAAATATTCTTACGTATAATTTAAAATAATTTTTAAAATTTTCATTTTTAAATTACTTTTAAGTTTTTTTGGCTAAATAATAAAACTAAAAAAAAAAAATATTTATTGAACAAATAAAATTAATCATAAAAAGTCATACAAACTTAAAAAATAAAGGGATAAAATGGTATTTTTATTTTTATTTTTTGTTATCATTTCTTATCGAGAGGTACTCAAAATACCTCTTGTTGGAGAGCAATTAAAGTTAGGTTTCTACTTAATTATTTTTTATTTCATCCCTATTATTTGTTATCCAAATATGAAAATATAGGTAAAAATATGAATGAAATATTGATTCTCAAATATTTGTTTGTTATTATCAGTGCTTAAATGGTGAGTAATCCTTCTCTACTTATAAAATGCGGACATGTTTGCTTTATTTACCTTTTATTATTATTATTATTTTTAATTCACTGTTCTGAACAACCTTATAAAAGGACTCCCACTCCCTCTATTTCATCATAAACATAAACGCCTCACTCTTTCTTAGTGGAAATGGAGATAGCATATGATTCAATTTTAATCTTCTGTGCCTTTGCTCTTTTATCGTTGGCATGGAGAGCACTTTATTTGGTGTGGCTGAGACCGAGGAGGCTTGAGAGGTGCCTTAGACGGCAAGGCCTTATGGGAAACTCTTACAGGCTACTGCACGGAGACGCAAAGAAGGTTTCAATAATGTTAAAAGAGGCCAAGTCAAGACCCATCAATCTCTCAGATGATATAGTGCCGCGCGTCATTCCTTTTCTCGATAAAACCATCCAGCAGTATGGTATGCAATTTAAATTTAAAAGCTCTACTTAGGATATATACTGTAAATTAAGGGACCGTTCATGTGTTTTATATCTATATATATATATGGAATGGATTTGAATCCATATACCCTTATCCTTCTTTTGTGATCGTAGGCTTGGCTTCTGGTTTTGGATTCTTCCTTTCCTCTGAAGTGAGTTTAATTCTCATGTATCATTTTTGTTTATTACTATTATTTTCACCTCTAAGGAATCTTTCTATCTTTTGTTTACATTACTTTTCCTAAATCTATTAATTCAAAAAATTTCAGAGAGACAAATAAGTCGAATCATTTAATTTTCCTTTACTTCATAAAGTTCTTGTAAACTCTTGAAACTTGATAGTTCTTTCATTTGAACCATCCAATGAAGATAATGTTATTGAATATTTATGAGTTGATAATGATTGGATGGTGAACTCTTATAAACACTCTTATTTTTCTTCAAAGAGTTGATGACTAACCTAATTATCTTCTTGTATACCCTAATCCCGTGTTTCTTCAAATAAACTTGATATTTCTATTCATGATGATATTCTCATCATTTAGATTTTATTACTTGTAATATTTGGGGCTTGAGAGATAATTTACAAAATGTGTATTTTCTATTTTTGTTAGTTTTGATTTGATACATGAACATCTAATACTTCCTAACTTCGAAATGTAAAATGTGAGGGGTTTTTTTTTCTTGTTTTTTCATGGGAAGTTTGTCACAATGCTTTAATTCATACACTTTGATTAGGAGAATAGTTCAACCAGTGAATCACATAATCAATTTTCTTAACAAAAATTTTTTAGATATTTTTTAAAAACTTTTTAACATAATTTTGGCTATGTTAGGAATAATTTAATTTTTCTTTCAAGCTCTGAATTTTTATTATGAAGAATATGATCTTTCTTTTCAAATTGGCTTCCTTTCTAAAGTATTAATTAGTAATGCTTCTAAACTCATATGCATAAAGACAACAATTTTAGACAATTATAACATTGAATTTGGGACTTATTATAAGTTTCCATTTTATTTTTCCTTCAACTGCATCCTCTTCCATGTCCTCTTGAGGAGTAATATATATTTTTTTTTAATTATTTGATGAATTGAAACTACATCTTCATTTATTTTCTTAGTCATAATATTTTGATGTTTTTTTTTTTAATTATCAAGATCTTCATTTTCCTTAATTATAAGTTTTGTTTGAAGAAGTTGTTTTGGTCTTTCATATTTATTTCCATGGGTTTATGATGATTTTATGAGTTGATAGTGTCATAAAATCTAAATCTTTAAATTGTTCCCAATAATATGAAAATTGAAGTAGCTTTTCAATATTATTCAAACTTTTATCCCTTCTTTTTAGCATATTTGTAATTACCATTACTCTTGAAAAATAATCAAATATCGATTATTTTGATTCTTTCATTCAAAACTTCATATTCTTCTCTAAGTATTTGAAAATTAACTTTTCTTACCTTATCAACTTGTGTGTTCTCTAATATCTCATGCTTTCATGCTTTATTGATGGTGGTTGCATTTAAAATATTTTAAAAAGTTTTTTCATCAATTACTTGATAAATAAGGGTAAAAACTTTCGATGTGTTGTTTATATTTTTTTTCTTTTTTATATGTATATATATTTAAAAAATCCTTTTGATTTTGCATAAAGTGGTTTCATATTGTGGCTCATTGTCCATTCTTTTATAATTTTGCACGCATCTTGAAACTAAGTAAAACTAATCTCTTGATACTCTAGGTCTTGAAATTAGTACATCTCACTTGTTATCTTTTTCTTATGACTATGATATTAGTTTTTTTTTTTTTTTTGTTTGAGTGATAGGGCTATTCACAAACAAACAATTGCATAAAGATAAAGCCAATGAGAGAAAATTACAAGGGATACATTTGAACTTTGACCACTCTTGTCAACTATTACACAACCACTTATTTATAGACAGTAAAAAAATATAAAAAACTTATAATAACAAAAAATATAGAAACCGTTTGGACTTAATTAATCACTTAAATATGATCAGAACTAAATTTATAACTCAAATTAAACTAAATATAGAAGCTTTTTGGACTTATAATTACTTAAATATGAAAGCTAAATTTATGATTCAAATTAAAATATTCTAATTGATATTTAGATGTCAAATGAAAGGTAATTTCTCAAAAAAATCCCAAATTCCAATTTACTTTCCAACAAAAAATATAGGTGTGATGGTGTAGGTAAAAATTCCTTCACATGGGTTGGTCCAATTCCGAGAGTGAATATCATGGAGCCTGAACTGATAAGGGAGGTCTTCCTCGAGACTGGTCGCTTTCGAAAGCAAAAACAAAATCCGCTAGCCAATTTTCTTGTAACAGGACTTGTAAGCTATGAGGGTGAGAAATGGGCTAAGCACAGAAAGCTTCTGAATCCAGCATTCCATGCAGAGAAATTGAAGGTGATTTTCATTCTTATCTTATTTTGAAAACAGTTCAGATATACCCTTTTTGTTATATGTATATACATTTGCTTCATAGTTGAGAAGTGGGCAAGTTTGTAATATATGCACCAAGATAGTAATTAAAAATTTTCCCTACATCAAAATACTAGCTTGTACCACTTGATGACGTACTGGCAGCTAATTGTTCCCTGCTGTGAATTTTACTTTTTTCTTTTTCCTTTTTGTATCCAAAGTATTTTGTTGATCCGCCAAGTTCTTAAGATCTGCCAAGATAGCAATTATTTTGTTTTTCCATTTTCCTCTTATTTTCAACAACAGATTGTGTAGTCTGTTCTTTCAAAGGGAAGTTGTTTTGTTTAGTTTAGCTATATCGCACTATATGACATGCTTGTTTCAAAAGTTCAATGATAATTAGTTCTACAAGGATGAAAACATTGGATTGCTGAAAATGTGTTAACTTGTTTTATTTATTTAATTTGCTCTTCCCCACAGCTTATGTCACCTGCATTTCATTTGAGTTGTTGCCAAACTATAAGCAAATGGGAGGAGATGGTATTCCCAGAGGGGTCTTGTGAATTGGATGTTTGGCCCTTTCTAAAAAATTTGATAGCTGATGCCCTCTCTCGAATAGCATTTGGTTCTAGCTATGAAGAAGGAAGAAGGTTATTCCAACTCCTACAAGAACAAGCATATCTAACCATGGAGGTCTTTGAGTCAATATACATTCCTGGATGGTGGTAAGCATAAAATATTTCTACAAAATATATGAATGAACAGTTGTATATTTCTTTATATTTTTATTTTTTCTTGTTTTGATCATTTACATGCAGGTATTTGCCAACGAAAAGGAATAAGAGGATGAAGAAAATTGACAAAGAGATAAACACATTGTTGAATGATATCATTACCAAAAGAGATAAAGCAATGAAGGATGGCAAAACGGCTAATGATGACTTATTGGGTATATTAATTGAATCCAATTCTAAAGAAATTCAAGAGGGAGGAAATAGTAAAAATGCTGGAATAAGTATACAAGAAGTCATTGAGGAGTGTAAGCTATTCTACTTTGCTGGCCAAGAGACTACCTCAAATTTACTTATCTGGACAATGGTTTTGTTAAGCAAGCATCCAAACTGGCAAACACTTGCAAGGGAAGAAGTTTTTCAAGTTTTTGGGAAAAATAAGCCAGAATTTGCTGGCTTAAGTCACCTAAAAGTTGTAAGCATTCTTAATCCATTATTCACGTCAAGAATTTCCAGAGAAAAAAAGAACTTTTTGGACTAAGTTTTAGTACTTAATTTACTATTTGGCGAACAACTATGTTCACATTACCTGATTACCTAAAACATATCTTTGGTACTTTAAAAAAGTATATCAACTGTGATTTTTAATGATTTGCAATGTTCAACTTCAGTAATAAATTTCTCATTCTACATGACCTCTAAATATTTCTCTTCCACAGGTTACAATGATTTTCTATGAGGTCCTTAGGCTATATCCACCAGGTGCCACACTTAATCGAGCTGTTTATGAGGACATCAATCTGGGGGAACTTTATTTACCATCTGGGATGGAGATTTTAGTGCCCATCATCCTAGTGCATCGTGATCCTGAAATTTGGGGAGATGATGTGAAGGAGTTCAAACCAGAGAGGTTCTCTGAAGGTGTTATGAAGGCAACAAAAAGGCAAGTCTCCTACTTTCCATTCGGCTGGGGTCCTCGCATATGCATCGGACAAAACTTTGCAATGGCAGAAGCAAAAATGGCGCTGGCAATGATACTACAATGCTTCACATTTGAGCTTTCACCATCATATACTCATGCTCCTACTTCTGTTTTAACTTTGCAACCCCAATATGGTGCGCGCTTGATTTTACATAAAATCTAGTATCTAAACCTCTGTTATCAATAATGGGTAAGATCTTTTGTCCAACTAAGCTAGCCGTTGTTGAATTTAAATTTTGTATTCTGATGATTAAATATGATAAATAAACAGGAATACTGTAAGTTCAACTCTAAAATCCTAATTTTTTTAAAAATTTTTTAAATTTTATTTATTTTTCAAAGCTTGACAACAACCCATAATTAAGAATAAGAATCCTGCTTCTAAATCAATTTTTATTTTTATTTTTATTTTTATTTTTGATCTACTTATGTCTAATGTCGTAAACTATTGCTACACAGGCTTGTCATACTCTTAAGCCGAATTTAGAAGCCAGACTGTAAGTGAATCTCAGTTATGGATTAGAGCTTAGAGGGAAGTGAATTGGTGCTTTATAACAGTTTTAAAAAGTGACCCACAAAAGTTACCTTCCCTGCTTTTCCTTTTCCTCAAATCTTCAACAACAAAAAAAAAAAAAAAAAAAAAAAAAGCACATGCAAAAAAAATGCAACAACACTCTCCCAAATATTTTAATATATGCAAGCCACAAGAAAATAATATTCAAGCTATAAAATGAACCAAAACAGATCCAAATTGGAAATGCGAGAAATGAGAAACAAAGACACAATGATAGAATGTGAAAAACTTTCAAAGAGATAAAAAACTGCGGGTTGATTATAATTGCAAAATCTACTATGAAGAAGACATTGAGTATAAGGTTTTACTTATCCCAAAACCTCCAACTCTCTTTTGGAGTTCTTGCCTAGTACCTTAGGAATCTCAGCTTCCTACCATTTTCATGTAGAACCCTTTTAGAATCCCTCCCAACATGATCTCAACCTCTTCTTGATATCCACACAAGAAGACATTTGAGTTTTGTCCTAATATATAGAAAACAAGAATAGTAGTGGAAACAAAAAATCAATCAAAACATTTGTTAGAAAATTTCTCATTTAAATTTGATTTTCAAACCAACTATCCAAAAATTTTCCCAAGACACAGTCCCAATATAGAAAAAAATATATAAAAATCTAAGAAGCATACCCAGCTCTTGTCACCATGAATCCTTAATTTGAAAATGAGTTTAATCTAATAGCTCAAATCAAATAAGAGAAAATTAAATTAAATAGGATGTGATTGAAATGTGATCCTTCGAAAGACTAAAACATTCTATGTGCTAGTTGATCTATCACATTTTAGTGTGATGGGTCAAAAAAATAAGCCAATTGGTTTAAAACAAATGGTTTTGGCATCTTTTAAGCTTCAAACCTAATTTTTGAAAGAAGTATAATAATAAAAAATTTGGTTATTCAATTTCTTGAACCATCAACTACTTTAAAATAGTTATCATTTCCTCTAACTATCTTGAACCATGACCATCTTTGAAATGATAAGAGTCTAAGGAAGAGTTTAAAGGATTTGGAGAAGTATAGAATGGAAATTTTGGCTTGGAATTTACAGCAACATAAAGACACTCACAAGCTTTGAGACAAAACTATTTATAACATGAAGAAGTACAAGCATGCCCATTTATACTCAAACAAGGTATATAACACACTCACTCAAACTTGCAACCTACTTAGTATGAAATCTACAAATGAAACTCAACAAAATTCACAATTAATAGTAGTTGAACAAGTAATCATAAAACAATAAAAGCAATCATCAAGCAACATCAACTTGTACAATTCTCTCCTCCTTTTGTCCTAGAAAGAGAAAAGGGAAGGAAGAAATTCGTTCAAAAACCTGAAGATAAATTAACAATAGAAACAAATAGTGAACCAATAAAGAAGAGAACATTCAAATATACCAACCATGCTCTAAAGTTGAATATCTAAAAACAAACTATAATAGAGCACATTCCTTCTAACATATACTAGAAAAGTGTTCAATATGGGCATCCCTCCCCCCTAACCCCTATCATGGGATTAGACACGAAGTTATGATTATGAGCTCTACCAAAACAACCCTTTTATAACTATGAAAGAACTACAATTAAGCATGAGAGTGCAAGAAAAAAACACAAACATACACACATTAGATCCAATCTTCAATACTGCACACACATGTGATCCAATTGTCAATACCAATACTAAAAACACTAAGAAACTAACACCAACACTAAAAACTAGCTCCGAATATCCTAATTCCTTTTTGTCTGAAACCTTGGCACAAATCTCAAGAAAGGTCCCTTGATAAAGATTCAATAAAAGACAGAGGATCAAACCCTAAAATAAAAAACAAATAGTCATAACCAACAATGAAACCACTAGTAGATAGGAAAGGTAAACTCCTACTAAAGCATCAATCAATCAAACAGACTACAATGAGAAGATTAATGAATTGACTAAAGACCATTTCTAGCTACTTGAAAATGAACATCAAAATACCGTGAGATATTTAATACAACCTAAGTTCAAATTAGTCAAAACTAACTACCAAACATGAAGAAATTAACTGATTATATGGAAACTCTATGTAACTAGAGAAAAGGATTGACAGAGACATTCTTGATGGTAGTGACCGAGGAAAGGTAGAAGAAGACCCACGTGCCAAAATGTGAATTTAAGGTGCAATTAAAATTTTGGGCTAGTTAAAAAAATTGGCAATTTCTTTTTTTATTTTTTTCCTTTAAAGATGATTTTTTTTTTTTTTTTTAACAAAAAAAGTTCCATCCATCATGAAGGATTAATCATCAATGCGATCATGCAATCACATTTCTCAATTTTGGTCAAATACAATTGATCAATGTAGTTGATCAATCACCATTTCATTCATACAGGATCACTTCTCAGTTTTTCTTAAAAGATAGTTGATCGATCACCATTTTTCGATTATACAAAATCAACTCTTGGTATTGCTTTCAAACAATTGATAAATACTGTTGATGAATTACTATTTCAATCAAGAGCAACTCTAGATATTGCTTACAAAAATAATAGAATCAATATAGTCGATTAATCGGGCTAATTAGCTAAAAATCAACAAAAATAAGCTTAAAAAAATCTATTTAACCTTAGGAAAAAGCAAAAATGATTTTAAAACAAATGAAATAAGCCCAAACACAGATCAAAATAGAAATAATGAAGCTCAAAATGTTAATCACCAAGCATTTAATTATTTAGATGCATAATAAATGAAAATGCTACCAAGAGACTACTTTGAGCTAAAAAAAGGCATCGAATATGAGAAACTTAATAATCTATAATATACGAAGATAATAAGCAAGAGATTATTAACACTATCAAGTAACTTGTAGACTCTCTATTTTATCCTCTTAGCACATGTAGTATTGGATGTCTTCCTGTACTTCTCTTTTGACTCGCAGTCATCCTTTGGTGGCCCATTGATACTCATACACTTTACTCCTTCTAAGCCACCTTCAGGGACCCTTTGTTAAAGTATTTATCTAGGCCCTCACTGTGACTTTGGTAGCTCCTTTTGAGTTTAGTTTAGCATTCTTCACTTAGGTGCACTTTAAGTTAGTTAATTTAGATGCATTTTTTTTAGTTCACTAAAATTCGGTAAGTTATAATCTTTTAAAATGTTTCAATGTAATTTTTTTTAATAACATATAAGTAAACAAATTTTGGTAAGTTGAATTCTTTTTAAGAGTTTGAATATGAAAATTTTAATGGTATGTATGTAAATAAATATTTGGTAAGTTGATTTTTTTTAAGTGTTTTAATATAAAATTTTAGTGGTATGTACTTAAATAGAATTTTGTTAAGTTACTTTTTAAAAGGGTTTTAATATAATTTTTTTTTTAATGGGTATATGCATAAATTCTAAATTAATTTTTTAAAGTGTATGAGTATAATATTTATAACGCCATGTATGCAAACAAATTTTGGTAGTTAATATTTAAAAATAAAAAATGTTTCAATGGAAAGTTCGCCAAGTAAATGTTTATTGAATGGTGAAATTTTTTTAGGTGAAAAGCAATGGAAAGAAATTTTTGAAGAGCACACACCATGAGAGTAATAGCCACGCATTAGGAGGGTAGCAGCCATGGCATTACTGGAGCAGTAGCCATGCATATTTGGGGGTCTCCATTCACGCATAATGGCATTCTTCAAAAGGAGAGCACGCATAGCCGAGATCCAAGAGAACCAGCATGCTGCCATATGGAAGGAAAGCAACTAGAATTTTTTCTTTTTTTGAAAAATGAAACCCCCATGCACACATGAGGATATTCATGAGACTCACCTTCCATTCAAGAGGTCCACGTACAACTGCCATAAAGAAAAACATCACCATGCACAACAAGGAAAAAAGGGATAAAATCTCCAGATGCAAGTGGCCAAAAAAAGGGGACTCCCCACGCTGCAATAACCTAAAGGAGCCACGTAGATGGGGCTGCCGGGAAATAAAAAATCTGGACTGCTCGCACCTTAGGAGCTAGCCTCTCAACGCACTGCAACTTGGAAAAAGGAGGCTGCACTACTTTCGGATCGCGATAAGTTAGAATTCTGTTTTATTTTCGTTTTGATCCACTATCTTTTTAGTTTGAAAAGTTAGATTCTATGTTTGAAAGTTTATGTTTTTAGTTTGCTTTGATTTGGTTTGATTTATTTTAGTTAGTTTAGATACTTTTTTAGTTTTAGTCCATTAATAAAATTGATCTCATGTTTGAAAGTTCATATTTTTAGTTTGCTTTGACTTAGTTTGATTCATTTTTGTTAATTTAGATACTTTTATAGTTTTAGTTCATTAATAAAATTGATCCCATGTTTGAAAGGTTTTTTTTTTTTTTTTTCTTGGATTTAGTTTGGTTCATTTTAGTTAGTTTAGGTACTTTTATAGTTTCAATTCATTAATAAAATTAATCCCATGTTTGAAATTTCATGTTTTTAGTTTGCTTTGATTTAGTTTGATTCATTTGAATTAGTTTAGATACTTTTATTTAGTTTATTAATAAAATTGATTCTATGTTTGAAACTTCATATTTTTAGTTTGCTTTGATATAGTTTAATTCATTTTAGTTAGTTTAGGTACTTTTTATAATTTTAGAAGTTCTTTTCTTAAATTTCTTTTGATCAGTTTGATTCATTTTAGTTAGTTTAGAATTTTTTTTATTTTTTTATTTTTTTTAATTTTAGTTTATTAGTAAAATTGTTTCTATGTGATAAAGTTTTTATTTTTAAAACTTGTTTTGATTGATTTAGTTTAATTCATTTTAGTGAGTTTAGAAGCTTTTATAATTTTAGTTCATTGGATTAATTGATTCTATGTGATAAAGTTCTTATTTTGAAATTCATCTTGATTTAATTTGATTAATTTTAGTTAGTTTAGGTACTTTTATAATTTTAGTTTGTTAGTAAAATTGATTCTATGTAATAAAATTCCTTTTTTTTTTGTAATTTTGTTTTGATCTAGTTTGATTCATTTTAGTTAGTTTAGGGACTTTTATAATTTTAGTTCTTTAGCATAATTGATCTTGTGTGATAAAGTTCTTATTTTCAAAATTTGTTTTTATTTATTTTTTATTCATTTTATTTAGTTTAGGTGTTCCTATAATTTTAGTTTATTAGTCCAATTGATCCCATGTCATTGAATTCATGTTTTTAAATTGTCAATAAATTTTTTTATTCATCTCTTTTAGTTTATAAGTTTTAGAATTTAAGTTGGATAGTTTATTTGATTTTGTGTTAATATACTCATGTTTTAAAAAATGTTGACTCTAGTTTTGATTGATCCTATTTTAGTTTATGGTTTTTAGAATTTTTTATTAGTTAGTTTGATTGATCCGTACTATAAAGTTCACGTTTTAAGATTGTCAATTTCAATTCTTGATTGATTCTACTCTAGTTATTTTTTAGAATTTTAGTTAATTAATTTAATATATCCCTATATTATTACTTCATGTTTAGAAGTGGTTAACTTTAGCTTTTAATTGATTTTATTTAGTTTATGTGTTTCTTTTACCGTTTTAATCAATTAGTTTAGTTGATTGCATTGGGTTATGTTCATGTCTTAAAATCGTTAATATTAGTTGATCCTATGTTATTTAGTTTTGTTTTAAAGGCCATTAATATTACCCTTATCTTTCACTATGCACAATACATCGTCTTTGAGTGATTGAGAGTCTTGAGATGCGCTAACAAATAGGAGAGTCTTCACCATTAGAAAACCCATTGGGATATGAGGTGGCACATGGTGAGATAATGACCACCTTACATGGAAGCGCCTCATCTCTTTGGAGGTGAGTAGGAGGTTCTTTACCATCAGTATGTATGATCTCTTCTACTTTGGATCCCTTCTACCTACTCTTTTATTTCTTAGAGCCACCCAGACCTTGTAGGTTGAGCTTAAATCCCTTTTATTGGGAATTCTCTCCCTACATGTGGGTGTATTTGAGGGGTGCCACTTTAGTCACAGTTTGGATCCATTATTCCCTTATTTTTTTGGTCTCTTATTAGGTGTGCTCAGAGTTTAGTACGAGTTTAAGTATCAGTTGGATCATTCTTTATGCGTTGTACAATTTTCTTTTGTCTTTTGAGTCTAGTTTATGTTCTCCCTTGGAGTTTCGTCCGTTTTCCCTTTTTCGTGTATGTTGTTTCATGATGTATTGTCATCTTCATTGTCTTCTCTTGTGTCTCTCATGTTGGGATTGAGCCCTTAATAGCAAGACATGATATAACAAAGTTATACTTAACTATCCCCTTACTATCCTTTTGGTGTATTGACATTGATTTTAGCATTCAACCCATATCTCTTACATTGTACATGACTTCGGTACATTAGAAGTTGCACAAAAGATACAAGTCATGGGTTCCTTGTAAGTAGATAAGTTTTCCACAATTGGTTCATAGAATTGGACAATCCAATAGAGATTGTAGTGCACTACCTCTTAATTGGAGGGATGACTTGTCTTGGTCGTCGGGATGGATCTCCTATGGTGAGTGCACTAGTGTATGTGATACATACTGGATAGGACCTATGGCGAATCATGATGCAAGGCTATCAATTGTCATGATTCACCAAGCTACTATACTGCATGGACTCTCAACCTTGAGAGGATATCGAGTCTGTGCCAAAATCAATAGGAGGCTTTGACCTATGGGTGAGACTCTAAGGTGGTCATATATCCCTATGGATTGGGTCACTATTGATGAAGGCTACTAGCAACAAATATTTTCAATAGAGGCACTATGACATCTCATGGGGTTAAGATAGTGTGTCCCCTTGGGTGATCCAAAGGACATGTGATTATGAAATTTATGGTCACAGTAATTCTTTTAGTGAAATTTTACATATGCTCCTTAGAGCTAAAGTATGTTAGTTGATCACATAATAAGTGAGATCTGTAACTCAAGGATTTGAGAGGTAATCTTGATAGGTGATAGCACTACCTTGTTAGATTACAGACACCAGTTCATGGAAAGTCTGCATGCAATGGATAGTGGTCACGGATCTGAGCACTTGGTGTCTCATTGTAATATACATAGGGTACTAGAGAGTAGTTGACTTTCTGTAGTGGGATGTTGAGTCAATTTCACAATTTGATTTTGAGGGAGCCATTACTCCTATGGGTCCCAATGGTCCTTAGTTTGAGCTCATATTCCTTAATGGCATAGTTTATGAGGGTTGGATGGGTTTCTAGTTTACTTTTGTGCATAAAGGCGTTTTGGTAATTATGTGAGGTTGCATCAAGGTAAGTGAGTGGTATGTCTGGACCAGACTAATTGATTAATTAGGGCCTTGTATGGTTAATTAATCAATTAGCAACCTTTTTGGGTTAAATTAAGTGACCTAAACCCATGGTGGGCTTAAGTCACTTAAGCTTAATAGGAAACCTATAAATAGCCCTTTAGGGCTTAGGGTTTCTAGGTCTTACTATTCTCCTTTTTCAGTCCAAAGAAAAAACCCTAGCCTTCACTCTTGATATCTCTACCATCTTAGTGCCTAAACACAAGGAAGAGTCATTAAGCAGAAGATCTTGGGTGTATGAGAAATGCACTAGAATCACATAGGTCGCATGCACGAGAATCACACGGGATGCACACAAGCTGTGTGCACAGGAATTGCACGTGATGTGCACAGGAATAGCACAGGACGCACACATGTGTAGCACTATAAGGAGAGATTCTCCAATTTTTCTAAGCATGTTCTTCATTGCATGGAATTGATCTCGGAACATTCAGATCCAAGTATGAGCACTTTTTCTCTAAATCTTTATTTTATAATGGCTTTTGAAGTCATTATTTTCCACTGCATTAAATCTAGAGAGCGCTAAGGATAGATGCCTGCACCTTATGAGATCCAAGTCATGGGAACAAAGTAATCCAAGGATCCCAACAACTGGTATCAGAGCCCTAGGATAGGTTCTAGCATGTTATATCTGTTCTAGGGTGTGCTAAATATGTTCTAGGTTTTTAACTCTATTTTGCAAGGTATTTTTTTGTTCATCCTAATTGAATTTGATTTATTGTTATTGATGCAATTGAATGAATGGATATGAATAGATATGATCTATGCCTTTTTATTCTCTAGATGGGGTTGTACACCCCATAGGGGTATAGGATTTTTATTTCGTTGTAAAAATCTTTTCTTTTTAATAGATGGGTTGTAAGCTCCATTATAGGAGCATAGGAATATTTATTATTGTAAAAATTTCAGTTTTTTATCCATCTATGGTGATCTAAGAGAAAAGAAAGAATCATGAAAATTCTTTTTGAGATTCTATGGTGGTTAAAGAAGAAAGAAGGATTATTGGAAGTTCTTGTTCTAAGATCCATGGTTGCATAGTGGTGTCAAATTAAACTCAAAATCGGGACTACCACTCAATAGTTTACTTGGGGCAAGCCATATATGGATTTGAAGCTTAGGAAGTTATGAATCCAATGCAATTCGGAGTTGAATTGAGGGAGATATGGTCGAATGAAGCAAGGTTGTGCAAAGTACATGGTAGCATAGTGATGTCAACTTTGAGCCAAAATCAGGATCACTTACATTGAGTTTCCTGGGTCAAATCACATATGGTTTTGAAGTTTGGGAAATTAGGAATCCAATGCTTTAAATAGATCGTGATTCGGAGTTGAAACAAGGGAGATATGGTCAATCGAAGTAATGCTATGCAAAGAGCATTATGTTATGAAATTGCATACAAGTCTAATTCCTTTTGGTTGTTTGAGCTGAATTTTGGGCCTCTCTTTTTGGGCTCATTTTGGTGGAAATTGGGCCTTTTGGGTTTTTAATTTTCACTAACCCTATCTTTGGTTGTAGGGCTTTTTTTGGTAATTTGGAGTTTATCCAAATTTTAATTAGCAAATATGCAACAAGATCCTTAAAGGCCATGAGAAATTTTTCTATTTAATTATTCCCTTGTTTTTTAATTATATGCTCTTGATTAATTGCATATATGGCCTCAAGATATTTTGGTATTCTTAATTGAAAATAAATTTTCATATTTTTTCAATATCGGAAAACATATTTAAATTTGAATGTGCATGTTTAGGAAATTTTATTTTAAAGAAAAGATAAGTTGGAAAAAGGATTAAGATCTTTCTTACCTTTTCAAAATTAAATCTTAGAGATTTTAATTTTATTTAAAATCTTCTCAAATCTTTAAGATCTCTAAGAATAAAATCTTTCTTTTAAAGAAAAGCTCTTATTTTTCCAAATTTTTATAAAATAGTATTTTTCCTATTTTGCATAGGATTTTGATTTAAAGAAAATATTTTAATTTTGGAAATTCATGATAGATAATTTATAATTAAGAATGGT
The DNA here is from genome assembly GCA_030254885.1 of Vitis rotundifolia. Classification (NCBI taxonomy): domain Eukaryota; kingdom Viridiplantae; phylum Streptophyta; class Magnoliopsida; order Vitales; family Vitaceae; genus Vitis; species Vitis rotundifolia. The sequence continues at coordinate 9,888,121 of CM058169.1, forward strand.
TACCAAAACAAGTATTAGAACCCAAAGAAAAGTTTTTTGGTATTCTTAGTAAATTTTCATGAGAAGATATTTTCCAAGATTGTTATTTCTTTAGAACTATCTGTTTATTAAACTTTAGGAGGTTTTCCTATTCTTTCTCAATGAGAGAAGGAAAACTATGTGTATAGTTGGTCCTCTAGGTTCTCCCCCTTAATAAAAATGAGGAAACCATTTTGTTTAGATAATTCAATAATAAGGAATAAGAGAGCAATTCTTTTAGCATAAGAGTTCCGATTTAAAAGTAAATAATGGATTTGAAAAATCTCATGATAGAGAATTTATGATAAGATGGGTTACCAAAATAACTTTAGAAAGTTTTAGTAATTTAATGGTGATATAAAATATGTTGAAAATACTTTCCAAAATGGATTGTTTAATTCCTTTTTGGAAATAAACATTTTTGGGAGTTTTTCATAGAGAATATTTTATCCATTAAGGAATTACTAAAATGTTCTATTTTTTATAGTATTTAATGGAATAAATTATCATGAAATTTTCATAGAAATATTTATTAAATTAGCAAAGTGTAAGGAATAAGAAAAGTAAATTTTATGAGGATTTTTTAATATGAGAAGCAAAAGTTCGTTTCTTAGACAAGGTGCTCTAAAGAGTATTCAAAATCTCATAAATTGGTAATTTCCTTATTATACAAGAGTTTCCAATTTGGAAAATAAATATTTTGAAAATTTTCATTAGACATAATTTATCATTAAAAGATTATTACCTAAAGGCTTAGTAATTTGATGGAAATAAATTTCTTTGAAACATTTCCTAGATAAAATATTTATTAATTGGAATTATGTATAGAAAGAGAATTTTGTGAAAATAGTTTAAAATTTTTTGAGAGTGGATATTTTATCAAAATTCTTTTTGAAAATGACTCTCATGGAAATTTTAAATTTTTCATGTTGGTATTCTCCTATTATACCAGGTTTCCAATTAGGAAATAAATATTTTTGAAAATTCTCAAATTAGATAATTTATTCATCAGGGAAATTACTAATGGTTTTAAAATGCTCTTATATATCTCAAAAGATTAAGTGGGAGAAGGCCTTAGGCAAGCCCACAACCTCTATTGTCGAGCCCATCTTGACTTGGGTTCATCACCACCCCCACAGTGGGTTAGCCTTAAGAATCAGGAGATATAAACTCTCCACATGGACGAGACTAGATATGTTTGTAGTGGGAACATCCACCCCCATGGTGGCATTCTTTACTCGGTGACATTGATAGTTCAAAGACAATGGTTATACACTTGACATTGGATAAGAAGTGGTAGAATCACCCCACGCGGGCCCACTTGCATAGTTCATGGGCCAAATAAAAGGTATATTGATCTTTCCTTTAGATGCCTTTTATGGTTAAGGCAAGGAGGTCAATCTGAGAGGATATCTAACTAATAATAAGGTCATGACCTACCCCACATAAGCTTAATTCTTATGATACTAGGATACCTTGCAAAAGGATACGTAGTTTGAGAGTGCTACATTTTTGCTAAATTAATTACCAAATGCTTTGAATGCTCAATTATGTCATATGTTTGGTTATATTATTTGTTATAGATATCATGTTGGTTCTATTATTACTCTCTCTCACACATAATAGACCAAGCCTAACTAATCAATTGGACTAATTTTATTCTCGATATAACAACTAATTGCATAGAAGCTAGTTGGGGCAGAGCTAGTTATTCATTATATCATTACAAGAAATAGCATTTTCGGTCACGATCAATAATCGCCACCATATGTTACAACCCCGTGACTAAAATCAATTGTCACAGTCTTATGAAACTATGATCGAGCGTCACAATAGTAGGCGCAATTAAAAGTATTGGTCATAGTTTTCTACATGGTTGTGATCATTTGGTTTGTTTTTTGTGATGGTCGTAGTAAAGTCATGACAAAAAGAAAGGGACATTGTGTTGTTTTTCCTGATGATTTGGTCACAACCAAGTAAGCGATCGTGACTAAATGTAGGTTTATTGTCACAAGTGAAGTAAGTGGCTATGACTAAATATAGACACTGTGTTGTTTTTTTGCACATGATTTGGTCACAATTAAGCAAGCGATCGTGACTAAATATAGAATTATGGTCACTGCGAACTAAGCAATCGTGACTAAAAGTAGAATTATGGTCACGATGAAGTAAGCAACAGTGACTAAATGTAGACACTATGTTGTTTTCCTAATGATTTGGTCACGGTCAAGTAAGTAACCATGACTAAATGTAGAATTGTGGTCACAATCTCTTATGTAAATGTGACTAAATATAAATTTATGGTCATGGTCAAATAGTTTATTGCGACTAAATATAAACTTATGGTCAGGACATTTAATGATCATTACTAAAATTTATTATATTTGGACAATTAGTCTTTTTTAAATTCATGTTTTCCAAACCTGTTATATACCTGAACAAATTCATTTTAAACCGTTATATGCAATTAAGTATCTAAAACAATTTCAAAATTCAAAATTTAAACGTAATACAATATATTATAATCAATTATCCCAATCTAGTTAAAACTAATATATCAATATCTATCATCAAATAACAAAAACATAAGATGACAAAAAACAACAAAAGAGATTCAAATTTAGTTTCGCATTTTAACATAATGTAAAAAGTCAACCAATCAAACATCACATATATAACAATCATAGAAAACAAAAAATGGGATAATCTATCATATGAAGATGTAGCATAATCTCCAAAATTCTACTACCTTGGTTGAAATTGTTGCATCATCTGCATCATTTGTTCTTGAAGTTGTACTTGCATTTGTCTTTACATTTCCATCATTTTTCCTTCAAACTCTTTTTTCACTTCTTCTCGTGTCTTTATTTGAACTTCTATCAACCGCTCTTCAAATGTTTCTTTCACATGTGAGAGTTCTCCAATTGCATGTGTAAACTTTTGTTCTACACCTACTAGCAAATCCTAAGCATTTTCCAATTGTGTTGCAAGAGTACCTATTGATCGTCTTCTACAAGTAGAACCAAAGACTGAAGTAGGAGTAGAACCAAACCCATGGCCCTTGAACACGTCCATGCCTCTTTAGACCCATCACTTGGGTATATATTTCATCTATAAATGTAGATGCTATGGATGATGTAGAAGCAGAAGAAGATATTCCCTTAAGTTGGGTAAGTAACTACTGAAATTGATCTTGAAATTATAAAAAATCAAAAATAATTGTTAGACTTCTAAAATAATTTTATATGTGGTTATGATTGAAATATAAGTATATAAAATTTATTTACTTCATTACCATAATCTCCTTAGAATGATCATCAACAGACATTCCATCATTTTTTGTATGTGTCAAGGCAAACATCTCAATTTTGTTAGTCTCCGTCCGATCCTCCTTCTTTTGTGACTATTCTTACAAGTGAAATAATTTAGTTATTTTTTATGAACTATCTATATACAAATAAATCTTATAATAATAAATTTTAAACCTGTTCATATTGAATTTAGGTATAACTTTTTTATCCTGATGTATATTTTATCACTTGCTTTGCCCTAGTCGCTTTTTTTTTTTCTAATATATCCTACATCAAATAAAAAATAGCATGCCACTTATATAGATATTAGAAACTTAATAAAAGTTACTATATATGAAGTATTAGGTTAAATATAACTAATAAACATTATCTTATGTCAAGATGTGTATCGCAACATACACTATCAAGAAAAGATCATTATGTTTAACTTTGTCTTAGGAGTGCCCCAAAAATGGATGAGCCACCTCCACTCATCATCCGATAAGTGTGGAGGTTGATGGCACAATATTTTCTCATTTGTATCTTAAGGGCCATAATATTTGGCCTTCATTTTGTTCCTATAACTTCTGAATAAATTTCCATAACAACTAAGAGTATAACTCTTGCATACTTCATCTACTTCATATTTCTCCTGTATTTTATTAAAATATCATGTATAAATAAAACTTATCATTTTTAAACAATAACATTAGAATTTAGATGAGTAGTAATTGATATATAGCAATATTAAAGCCCAAATCTTTTCCTTTGCATTGTCATTAACATGATTCCAATCTTAAACTTAGATGGGCACATTATGTTGAGATCAAACCAATGTCCCCATATAACTTGAAAGTCTTTCCTTTTTTCTATCATAAACAACTTGCCTTTTGTTATTAAATTTTGCAGATTTCTTTTCCCCTGGTTTCAGGCTGAGTAAATCCAAGTTACGTGTTAGCCTATGTGTCCTTTTTTTAGTAGAGGAGGAACCTGTTAAAAGCAATAATGAGATTATAAGAAACATAATTATTTATCTTATATAAAGTTAAACATTAATTTTTTTTTTTCAGTACAGAAATTAAATATATGTAAACATATTTATCATATACAAAGTGAAATGGAATTTTCTCAATCATACTAATAGTGGAAGGATTTGAAGAATCAGAAGGACCAGAACTACTAGGAGTAGTAGTCATAGGTGGCTGCATGTTTGAGAGTTGTTATAAATTCTCCAACTCATCTTCTGAAGCCACTATGTGCACTCTTTCTCTTCGATGCAACATTCTTACATAATAAAATAAATTATAAAATATAGTATAGAATAAGTCACATAAATAGTGTGAAATAAATTACAACTTATATACCAAATAATATATATTATGTGTTTACCAATATTATTAGCTACACATCATCTATATCATGATCATCAATAAATTCATTATCTTTTTCAACAATGTTTCTTTGTCATGATAGTAGAACATTTGTGTGGATAGTCTCCCCTACAATATCATTTCTATCTCAATTGATTAAATCATTCTCAACCAAGTCATGCACATAATGTTGACCATGAAGTGTTATAGGTTGTTGATATGACTTTAGATCATTTGTAGATACTTGAATTGTCTTTCTCTCTAAAACTATTCTAAGTCATAGAATCTTCTTCTCATGGTTTTCACTACCTATTTTCTAGTTGAAGGTAGACCTCTAGGCATTATTGTTGACCTATTGTGTCCTATTAAGCTTCTGTTATGTTTGGTTGATTTATGTGGATCTAGATTCCTCTTGAGTTTTTGCCCCCTACCTTGGTGTCTCTACAACAATTTGTTCCTCTTTCATGCATTCACAACGCATCTAGCAAAATATCTAATTATCTTGTATTGTTTTTTTTTTTTTATCATATCTTATCCCACACATTGTTTTACCTTTGGTATAGTTTTTTGTATGTGTGCAAGTTACAAGATTGAAAGATAAGTAGTATAAGACTATGAAAAGCATTCTCTTATTAATGTGTGTTATGTAAACTCATTTATGAGAGTATAGGTTGGTTTATGTAATGATGCTTTGTCATAAAACTGCCAAAGAAGGAGATTGTTAGGACATTGAGCTTTGTTCATTTTAATGTTAGTCGTAGAAGTCTTTTTAGATAGTGAGTTGCTCTCCATTGAAGATCAAGGGTTGTTGTTCATCTAATCAGGAAGTCACAAGTACATCTAAAAAGGTTTGCCTTGTGGCAAGTTAGACTCTTAAAAGGTATAAAAAGAATCGATTTTGCTTTTGAACTTAAAATGATTTGAAATTAACATTTTATAAAGGGCAGGACCACTCAAGTGGCCTAAAGTGCTTAAGCGATCCTTACTGCTCAAGCGCCCAAGGCGCTCAAGTGGTGGGTTAGTTGGCTCAAGTGGTCATGCTAATTCTGCCGAGATTTTTTTCACCCAAATTGGATTTAAAACTCTTCCAAGATCGAAACTCTTTGGGCTTTTTACCTATATATACCTCATTATAACCCCTTGATGGTTAGAGATTTGGAAAGATTGAGGAGATTTAAAAAAGAGTCTCTTAGAGAGAAAGGTCTAATATGCCACACCATTCCTGATCTCTCATTCAAAAATTTGATCTTTGAATCTTGGGTTGAAGACCTTTATCCCTTTAGCGAGGTTGAGGTATATTCATTGGAGCAATCGAAGGTTGTTGCATTGTAGACATGGATCAAGTTGTAGGTACTGAAGTGTAATTAAGTCTCTACAGTAAAACAACCAAGTAAATCTATGTAACTTGATCTCATATAGTGGATTTAGATTAGCGGTCTTAAACCTCGTGATTTTTTATCTTTATAATTAGTATGGGGCTTTTCTACATAAAAATCTCTTATGCCTCATTGTTTATTATTTGATATTTTGTTTGAATTGTCTAAAATATAAAGAATTGATAATTCCTAACTACTCGTAGGGTAAAAATTGGGTACAACATATAAATCTTTATTTAATTTTTTTAATGCACTCATTCTCCCCCTCTCCCTTTGGTGTTACCTCATTGGACTTAGTGGCTTTTTCAATGGTTTTGTGGAAACAATTTTTAATATCTTTTATGTTCCTCATTTGAAAAGTAATTTGTTGAGTGTTGGTCAATTGCAAGAAAAAGGCTATGTTACAACCATTCAGAAAGGAACTTGTGAGATATATGACCCTTTAAGAAGAGTAGTAGAGATTCTTCAGATGAGTTTAAATAGATTGTTTCCATTACAAATAAAAAATGCCTAAACTTACTTAAAGGCTAAGGTAAATGATTCATCATACATGGCTTTGGCATTTTCGATATGGTTGTAGACCCTCGATTTTGTCTTCCTAGCACATGTCCTATTAGGTATTTGTTCGATACTTTACAGCAATTCCCTGGTGGCCCATTACTACTCATATAGCTTATCTTTTCTAAGCCACCTTAAGGACTTTTTTTGAGAGATTTATCTAACCCCATTGTGACTCTTGGCAACCCTAATTTAGACTTAGGCACCACCCTAGGTCCACTTAGGCACCTTAGGATCAGTTAGACACCTCAAGCCCATTTAGGCACCTTAGGATCACTTAGGCACCTTAGGTCCACTTAGGCACCTTAGGATCACTTAGGCACCTTAGAATCACTTAGGCACCCTAGGCCCACTTAGGCACCACCCTAGGTCCACTTAGGTACCTTAGGATCACTTAGACACTCAGGCCCATTTAGGCACCTTAGGATCACTTAGGCACCACCTTAGGCCCATTAGGCACCGCCATAGGTCCACTTAGGCACCCTAGGCCCATCTAGATACACTTGGTCCATTAGGCACCACCTTAGGCCCATTTAGATGCACTTGGCACCTTCTAGCTTGCACACATTCACCCTAGGTTACTTAGGCACTCTTTCAGAATAGGTCACTTAGACAATTCTTTTGGCATAGTTCACTTAGGCATGATCTTGATTTTGGTTACTTATTTTTCGGGATAAGATGAGTGTTGGCTTGACTTTTTATTACATGAATGAATTTTCTAATTTTTGATGGTTTGAGTTTGACATTTAAATTATTATAATCCGTTGCATTAATTTAATTTCTTAATTTTTCCTAATTGCATGTCCAATATTTATTTTTATACTTTTATCAATTTATTTGTTTATTTACCTACTTATTTATTCATTCTTTAATCCCATGAATTGATATCTTGGATTTTTGTGGCTATGTGATTTGACATTTTATTTTATTTCATTTTGATCATGACTCATATTTCTTATTTCAATTTTATTTTTAATTTTTGCATGAGACTTGGAGCCATCAAGGAGAGAAGATCACGACCAAATAAAGAGACTTGGAAAGAATCCTTTAAAAAATAAAGGAAGATATTACCATGCAAGGATGGTAAGTGGCCAACACGCATGTGAAAGATTTGGACAGTCCAAATATTGAAGGATCCCTACGGTTGCAAGATGGGAGCAGGTATGGAAGGAAGGATTTTTAGTAGATTCTTGAGGGACTGATTAAAAGGTATGTGATTTTTCTTGGGGAAAGGTGAATTACCAAAGGGGTTTTTGGCATAGAAAAAAAGGAAAAATGCAACATGTATGTGGACGGAAAGATGACTGTGTTGGGAACGAAGAGAAATTCTGAGTGTGATGAGAAGGATGATAATAGGAAGGAGTAGGGGGGACACGAGGGGCAGCACCAGAACTGAGGAGGAGTTCTGATCGTGCTGGACTTTTTTGAAAAGAAAGATGACCAGATTTTGAAAGGATGCACCAGATTTTTTAGGGGAAAGATGACCAGATTTTAGAAAGGGGATGCACTAGATTTTTGAAGGAGGATGACCAGATTTTGGGCAGCGAGATGCACCAGATTTTTGAAGGGAGTTGAACATGTCTGAATATCACTCTGATCAGATGAAAGTTTAGGATTTTGGGACTGAGCAGAAAAAGAAAAGAGGAACGTTCAAAGGCGATTCGACAGTACTTCCACAGGAGGATCAGCACATTCCCAAATGGGGGGCTTCTTGGACTGTTTACCGATGATGAATTCGAGGGAAGAGAAAGAGGGCATTAGATTTTCTTCTTAAGGGGAATCGACGCTGCTGTAAATCACCACTGCTATAAGAGCTCTCCATTTCTGACTCCTAACGTTCTTATTAGATTCATCTCTAGAGATGAATCGCGGTGACTATCTTCAGATTGGTGTTTCATCATTTTTTATCAACAGATTCTCTCCATTCATCCCATCGGGCCTTACTTCCTTCTACCCTCTTGGACTGTCCCATTCATCACACGAAACATGCAAACATTTTCCTCCAAAATTCCCGCTAACGTGAGCCCCTTTGGTCGCGCCTCCCAATCTCACTTTCTGTAGAAAAGCATCTCCTAGAAGCGGCCACGCCTCACGGCGGCCCCACCGTCTTCTGCTAGCACGCGTTAGCATGCTTTCGTCTCTCCACACACAGTAAAGTCCAATGCCCCCATCAGTGGCCACACGACTGGCAACATAACTCACAAAGCCTGCCACACCACTCAATTAAATATTGAATTTTTCCCAACGCCGATCCTTCATCGACAATGCTGAGTTTCAAATCGTTTTGACCATTGTTAGGGACGGATTGAAGACAGATCCGAAGAGATATCACAAGATGAAGGAGAAATTGGTTGGTGTTTCTGAGAAGATCATCACCAGTGTTAAGAGGCTTTACCAGATGCAAGCTAACGACACTCTGAAGTAGTTAGACAATTTGTATGGATGCCCCCATTCACACCTTGATGGGCTGATGAGAGTTACGGATGTGATGATTGTTAGAAAGGTTGCAGTTGTATGTGGATATGGAGATGTGGGCAAAGGCTACGCTGCTGCCCTGAAGCAAGCTGGAGCCCAGGTGATCATGACGAAGATAGATCCAATTTGTGCTCTGCAAGCCCTGATGGAGGGTATCCTAGTTCAAACCATTGAGGATGTTGCATCTGAAGCAGGCATCTTCATGACCACCACTGGAAACAAGGACACCATGCACAGAATTTTTCACCATCGACAAGGCACTCCCTACAGCTTGTACAAATTTTATAGAACAGTAGGACTCTTTGGACAGCAGGTTTGGTTGCCATTTTCAACTTTCCAAAAGGATTTTCTGAGTAACATGCACAAGAGCCACACATTCGTGATAGGTAGCGACACGAGGTAGGTTAGTTCTCGTTTTTAATTTCGATTTAATTTAGTTCTAATTTTATTTTTTTAATTTAGATATGTTTGTGATTTTAATTCATTAATTTAATTAATTCCGTTAGATAAAGTTCACTTTTAATACGAATTTTAGTTTAATTTTAATCCACTAGTTTAAATAATCCTGTTAGATAAAGTTTATACTTTGAATTACGGATCAACTTAGTTTTAATTTATGTTTTAGTTTAAGTGTGTTAGTGATTTTAATTCATTAGTTTAAAATAAACCTCTTAGATAAAGTTCATGTCTTTAATTCCAAATAGTTTAATCTTAATTTATTCTTTAGTTTAGATGTGTTGGTGATTTTTATCCAATAGTTCAGTTAATCATGTTAGATAAAATTTATGTTTCTAATTCCAATTTAGTTCAATTTTAAGTTATCTTTTCAATCTAGATGTGTTTGTGTGATCTTATGCTAATTCTTGATTTGTTATTCTCAATTTAGGCATTTTTTGAATCTTAGTCATTAATTCTAGGTGGTTATTAGTTTATTTGATCTAAATTTTAAGAATTTATTATTTCGATAGTCTCTTGTCGAATTTATTTTTCAGAGGCCATCAGAAAATAGTGAAGATTGGCCTCCATTCTCACTACTTCAATTTTCTTGGTGGTCAAAAATTCTACTTTGTGATTTTGTTCTCTTTTGTTTTGCTTGGTATTTTGATTCATATGTTTTATTGTTTTCAAATTAATTTCTTTTATTTTTAAAACATAACACATTTCTCAAAAGATCCCTTTAAAAATTCATTTCCAAAATTCATTTAGAGTCTTTAGAATCAAAATCTCATTTTCTTCAAATAATATGCAATCTTTTTTTGATCGGTTTACATCATTTTCAGTTTCCAATGAAAATTTTGGTTTTGAATAAAACACAAATCAAAGCTTATGGTCCCAAATAAATGGGATAATTCCAGGCTAGATTTGTGTATATCAATTGGGGAATTGGTGAAACCCCTACATAAGGAAATTTTTCAAAACTCATCTTTGCTACCCCCTTTGCTATTTGATGAAATCATGTCTATTTATTTTTTAGGAATTATATAGAAAATATAAGTGATAATTGATGGTTTCATATACTTTGATTATTTTTGTTATGCTAATTGGATAACAAGCATGTTAGGATTTCTTTATTTTATTATCATCTAACCCCTCATGTCTTGTGGAAACGCATTATAAGTTATCCATGCTATCCAAGTATGCTCTCTATCACTTACTTTTCAGAATTTCATGAACATGCATGTTGTTGCGAGCCTTATTTATGCTTAATATGATCTTTAGGTGCTTAGATATGTGCTTGATTTGCTTTGATAAAATGCATGTCGCATGCTATATTTCTGTGTTAACTTTGATGTCTTTTGATAAGCGCTTAAGGAGCGGTCCAGGTACCCATCCTAACTCTCCTTTATGAGCATGATTGGTTTTTCTTGTTTTGCATGCTAGTTTTGAGATCACCTTAGCCTACCTAGGTACCCTCAATTAATCAATTGATTGCCACATTTCCCTCAATGTAGTTAGTAGAGACCTTTGTAGGGCTTAAAGGGGTGCTACCTCATAGAGGTACCTTCCCAATAAGTAACCTGATCCCCGGACCTAGACTCGAGTTTTTCGAAACGTGCTTTTCCAAAACTATGGAGTCATTTTTTAGGGTTTTCTTTCTTATTTTATTTTCCCTTTAAAATAAAATAAAATAAGTGGCGACTCTGACTTTTCCAAAATAATAATTTTTTACCAAATAAAAGTGAGTCTCGCCGATCGAGTGGGGGCGCACGTGAAAAATGCGGGTCCACAATATAGTAAAGTCAAATGTACACGAAACATTAACATATGAAACAAATATGACAATGATATGCATGTAGGTCTCCTAGATCCTAAATATCTCTCCCCCTTTAGCAACATAAAAAATAAATGAAGGGGTTCTTGATGAAATCAAGGCTGAGGAGGTGGAGATGGAAACACAGAGCAGAGGTAAGCCATCATCTCTTAATGCTAACTCTCCTGGCAACTCTCAATGCACTCAATCTTCTACTAGAGATGATCAAATGTAGCCTGCTGTTGATCTATGCAATCATCCATACGCTCAAATCTCTACTGTAGATACTCAAACTAAGAAGTGAAGCCAATCTGATACTGATCCATGCAATCCTCTATAGAGTAGAATCGAGTATCGCTAACTACTACAAGCTCCTCCATGCGAGTGCCAAGTGAGCTGATCTGAGCAGATAAATCGATCCAAGGCGCATGATTAGGAGCGTGAGGTGCATGATGAGGTGATGTATTGGTGTGAAGAGGCTCAATGAATGATGGTTGAGAAAATAGTCTCGCTGTGTATGTTAGCTCAAACATCATCGACTTTGAAAATCTGGTCTCAAACTGAACACCCTCAGACTAGAGTGGAAGGATGTCAAACTCGGGCTCTCTCTGCTCAAAATCTCTCTGAGGGTCTAACCCACCCTCCATCTCTCGGATCTCGGCTTCCTTCTCTACTCCGGGATGCACCTGTCCTTGTCCCTGGGCCTGTGTTGGTGGTCGCTCTGCTCTCCTAATCTAGGAGCTATCAAGGGCCTTCTTAAACCTCATCCACCTCAAGAACTGCTCATCATATGTATCATAAATACTAGGGGCCTCGAAGTTTGTCTCTCTGCCCAAATCAACCCTGACATCCTTGAATGCTCTAGTGAGGAAGTGGCCATAGGGGAGTACGCGGGTTGTGCTCTCGCAGCATGATATCATATGCATCATCATCAAATACCCCATGTGAATCTGTTTCCCTGTTAGAATGGATTCCACAAGGAATGCCTCAAGGTAGGAGACCTCATCTTGGTGTCCGCCTCGTGACAGTAAGATGGAGCAGATCATGTGGTGAAGGACTCGGTTAATCACAGTCAGGCTATGTGCCGATGGTTTGCCCATCCCCTGGGCATCTACAAGGCCGCACATCCTTTGAATAGCCTCTCTAGGCTTGAAACCCGGCATAATGGGCCAAGCCTTGGACTCATATACCCTGAGTCCAACTAGATCAATGTCTAAAATACGGTAGATGCTCTCTGGGTCGAGCTAAATCTCAACACCTCTAACAATGAAAATAATCGGTCCACCAAGTCCATATGTCACTCGCGAATAGAATGCCCTCACTAATGTTGAAAAAATCGGCTCCGAAATAGTCACTACGGGCAACCACTCCATCTATCCAAAAAGTCCCTCAAACCCAAAATGCTGTAGTTGGGAGAAATTAATATTTCTTCCTGGAACCACCTTCCTTTGAGCAAACTTCTACTTGTACCTCTGATAATCCTCCACGGTGTTGAAGAGAGCCGTGTCAAACCTCGCCTTTCAGCGAGCCTCCGCCTGAGCAGGCTGAGATGGCTCAGCAGGGCACTTGCCCTATTCCCTAGATGTAGCTGTCTCTCTCCTTGGCGCCATTAGAAAGTCAAAGAAGAAAGGGACGAGGCTGGTAGAGAAAGAAACGAGCACAACCAAGAGAAAACAAACCCAATCAAAAGCCCTAGGTGCTCAGAAATGGAGAATAAGCCGACTATCACGCACGGAAGCACTCCAAAGCCGAAACCTTAGCCTCCAATAGTCCTAAAAATCCACTCCAAGGCCTAAAATTGGTCCAAAATCTTGCTCAAACTGGTATAGGGAAGCGAAAATGTGAAGAACCCTAAAGAAAAGGAGGAGAACAATGGAGAAAATGAAGCACGGGAGGCTCTTTAAATTCTTAGCCCCGACAAACCGGTCGAATGCCTGGTCAACGGTCAATTCATTTTGACTTTCTTCCTTTTGTGCATTTTCTCCTCTCGTGATCCTCCCCCTGCCTTTTTCAATTGTAATCCCCAATTTTTTATGCTTAATGCCAAGGGAATTTTGATTTTTGGTCAAAAATTGACCATTTAACTAAGTATATGTTTATATGATGCATATGACATGAAATTTATGCAATCAGAAGGTATATTCATCAAGAATTCATTAAGCAATCATTAGATCATAAAGAAATCACCCTTAGTTGTCTTCTAATATCAACAAATTGTTCTTCACTTAGAGGTTTTGTAAATATATCGGCAAGTTGATCTTTTATGCTTACAAATTTAAGTATAATGTCACCCTTTTGTGCATGGTCTCTAAGAAAAAGATGTCTAATCTCTATATGCTTAGTCCTAGAGTGATGCACAGGATTTTTTGAAATGTTTATGGCACTAGTGTTATCACATTTAATAGGAACATGCTCAAAAGACAAATTAAAATCACTAAGTGTTTGTTTCATCTAAAGAATATGTGCACAACATAAATCGGTTGCTATGTATTCGACTTCTACTATTGACAAAGCTACCAAATTTTGTTTCTTACTATGCCATGAAACAAGTGAGTGTCCTTGGAAATGACAAGTGTCACTAGTGATTTTTCTTTCAACCCTACAACCGATAAAATAGGCATCTGAGAATCCAATTAATTCAAAGTTATCACTCTTAGGATACCATAAGCCTATGTCCATGCTCCCTTTCAAATATCTAAGAATTCATTTTACGGTACTTAAGTGAGATTCTTTAGGACAAGATTGAAATCTAGCACACAAGCATACACTATACATGATGTCGGGTCTACTAGCGGTCAAATATAGCAAAGAACCTATATGCCTCTATACATAATTGAGTCAATGGATTTACCTTTCTCATCCTTATCAAGCTTGATGGATGAGCTCATTGGAGCCTTCATTGTTTTGGCTTCTTCCATGTTGAACCTTTTGAGAAGATCTCTTATATATTTTTCTTGATTGATGAAGGTTCCTTCCTTTAGTTGCTTGATTTGAAGTCCAATGAATAAGTTGAGTTCTCCCATCATGCTCATTTCAAACTCACTATGCATGCACTTAGAAAATTCTTCACAAAGAGAGACATTAGTAGCTCTAAAAATAATATCATCAACATATATTTGAACTAAGAGCATGTCATTTTCTTTGGTCTTTATGAAAAGAGTTGTGTCAAATTTTCCCATTTTAAAACCCTTTTTCAAAAGAAATTTACTCAATCTTTCTTACCATGCTCTAGGTGCTTGTTTCAAGCAATAAAGTGCCTTTTTAAGTTTAAAAACATGGTTATGAAAGTTAAAGCTTTGAAAACCGGGTGGTTGTTCAACATATACTTTTTCATTTATAAAGCCATTTAAGAAAGCACTTTTCACATCCATTTTCCATTTGATATAAAATAAAGTCTTTAAAACATACAAAGGCAAGTAGCATCCTAATGGCTTCCAATCTAGCTACGGAGGCAAAGGTTTCTTCATAACCTATCCCTTCTTCTTGATTATAACCTTGGCCTACCAATCTTGCTTTATTTCTAACAATTATGTCATTTTCATCCATTTTTTTTCTAAAGACCCATTTAGTTCCAATAGCACTTTGATTTGAAGGTCTTGGCACTAATTCCCATACTTCACTTCTTTCAAATTGATTTAACTCTTCTTGCATAGTAATCATCCAATTTTCATCAACTATAGCATCATTTATATTTTAGGCTCAATTTGAGAGATAAAAGTAAGATTATTGCAAATATTTCTAAGAGATGATCTAGTTCTTACCCCACTAGATGAATTACCTATAATTTGATCTTGTGGGTGGTTGATGACAAACTTCCAATCTTTAGGAAGCTCTTGGTTTGATTCACCTTGCACTTGTTGAGGAGAGGGTAGTGCTAAAGGTGATTCTTCTTTCTTGGGATCCTCTCTAATTTCTTCTTGTTGCCTTCTATCTTCAATTTGCAATTTTCCCATGGAGGTCTCCAAGCCTAAATCATCATCAAAACTCTCTCTTTCTTGGAGAGAATTGTTAGATTCATAAAAAATAACATGGATGGACTCCTCTACAACCATGGTTCTTTTGTTGAAAACTCTAAAGGCTTTACTTGAAGTTGAGTAACCAAGGAAAATTCCAACATCCGATTTTGTATCAAATTTTCCAAGATTGTCTTTGGTGTTTAATATAAAACATTTGCACCCAAAGACTTTGAAATAGCTAATGTTGGGTTTCTTGTTTTTCCAAAGCTCATAGGGAGTTTTCTTAAGAATGGGCCTCAATAATATTCTATTTAAAACATAACAAGAAGTGTTAACCACTTCGGTCCAAAAATATTTTGGTAAATTGTTTTCATTTAGCATGGTTCTAGTCATTTCTTGAAGAGTTCTATTTTTCCTTTCAACTACCTCATTTTGTTGAGGAGTTCTAGGAGCCGAAAACTTGTGGTTAATACTATGCTCATTGCAACATTCTTCAAAATCAATATTTTCAAATTCTCTCCCATGATCACTTCTTATACAAGTAATTGTAAAACCTTTTTCATTTTGAATCTTATTGCAAAACTTTGAAAACTCATAAAAGACTTCATTCTTTTGACTTAAAAACAAGACCCATGTGTCTTTAGAGAAGTCATCCGCAATAACATATGCATAAGATTTTCCTCCAAGACTTGGTGTCCTAGAGAGACCAAATAAATCCATATGCAACAACTCAAGAGGCCTAGATGTTGAAATGAAATTTTTGTTTTTGAAAGAGTTTTTTATTTGCTTTCCCATTTGACAAGCTTCACAAACTGTCTTTTTGAAAATTTATTTTGGGAAGGCCTCTAACAAGTTCATCTTTGTTGAGTTGGGAAATGAGGTCCATGTTAGCATGTCCCAACCTCCTATGCCACAACCAACTTTGATCATGCATGCTTGAAAAGTATCTATCATAGCCATCATATTTTGAAATATTTATAGCGTAAACATTATCACATCTATGGCCCATGAAGATGGTTTTATCATTTTGAATATCCTTGATGATGCAATGAGATGCTTCAAAAATCACTTTAAAACCTGTCACAAAGTTGACTAATGCTTAAAAGATTATGTATTAAACCATCCACTAATAAAACACTTTCAATAAGAGAGGATGTGCCATTACCAATGTTGCCTTGAACAATAATTCTTCCTTTTGCATTGTCTCCAAAGGTAACATATCCTCCATTTCTTTTTGTAAGGAAAGCAAACTTGGATTCATCCCAGGTCATGTGTCTTGAGCATCCATTATCCAAGAACCACTTATCCTTCTTTAAACCCTACAAAATAAAATTCAAGTTGAATTAGGTACCCATATCTTTTTGGGTCCTTGAGGGTTAGTGACCTTGGATTTCTCAATCCAAACCTTTTTAGCTTTAGCATTTGAATTCTTTTGAAAACCATTTCATAAGGAACATGTGCTACTAATGTGTCATTCTCTTCCACAAAAATTGCAAGTAGTAGAAGGACTTGCACTTGAGGATTCTTTTACAAAATAGTTTTTAAAATACTTTTGATTTTTTGAAGATTTGAATCCTAGCCCTTGTTTGTCAAAAACACATTTTTAGCTAGCTAAGATCATTTCAAAAGATTTTTGTCCACAAGAAAAAATTGAAAGAGAGGAGGTCAACCATTCATTTTTCTTTTTCAAAATCTCATTTTCATTTTTCAAAATCTCATTTTCTTTTTCAAGATGAGTTTTAGATATTTCAACAATTGAAAATTTTTCTTTCATTTCTTCAAGTTTCTTTTTAAGATCTTGAATTTTCTTTTTAAGAGAATTATTTTTCAAAATCCTCATATAATTCTTCAAAAACATCATGCATATCTTCATCACTAAAGTTAGAGTTTACCTCAGTTCATCTATTGCCATGAAGCACATGTTTGCCACCTCTTTCTCCCTTTCTTCTTCGGAGGATTCTTCACTTTCACTCTAAGTGGCCATCATTGCCTTCTTCATTCTTCTCTTGGCTTCACTTTTGTAGAGAGGACAATCATATTTGATGTGTCCCAGTTTTTTGCATTTGAAGCACACCAAATCTCTTTTCTCTTCTCATTTCTCTTTGTCACCATGAGATGAAGTTTCCTTTTTAGAAAGGTCTCTTCTAAAGGTGAACTTTCTTCCTCTAAACCTTTCACCCCTCATGTATTTGTTGAGCTTTCTTGTGATGAAGGCTAAATCATCATCTTCTTCACTTGGTTTTTCTTATTCAACATCTTCTTCTTCCTTGGTTGTAGCTTTGAGAGCTATGCTCTTCTTCTTTTTGTCTTCACCCTCTTATAGCTTCTTTGCCAAATTGATCTCATATGTCATTAATGACCTTATGAGCTCTTCCATAGGTAGCTTGGTCAAGTCTTTTGCTTCTTGAATTGCGATGACCTTTGTATGACACTTCGATGGGAGTGACCTCAATATCTTCATCACCTTTTCGGATTCCTTGTAGGTCTTTCCCAATGCTTCAAGACCATTGACAATGTCGGTGAACCTAGTAATCATCTCAACAATAGTCTCATTTTCTTTCATCAAAAACAATTCATAGCTATGTACAAGTAAATTAATTTTTGACTCTTTCACTTGATTTGTTCCTTCATGAGTTATCTCAAGAAATCTCCAAATTTCTTTAGCCGATTTGATTGACATATTTTATTATATTCATTTCTATCCATAGCACATTGCAAAGTAAAAACAGTCTTAGCATTTAATTCAAAATTTCTTCTATCAAGCTCATTCCATTCTTGCTTAGGTTTTGGAACCATGACTCCATCAACTAGTTTTGTCGGAAAGGTTGGGCCATCTTCAATGACGTCCTATACACCTAAATCGATTGATTGTAAATACCAAGTCATTTTAATTTTCCAATAGGGATAGTCGGTTCTTGTAAAAAATGGAGCTCTATGTTTTGCAAAAATTTCATTATGAGATGAGCTTGATGGAATAACCATTTCCTCTTAGACTATTAGATCTTAAACAAGAGGTCTAACTCTGATACCAATTGTAGGACCTCAGGCGCTACCAACTCTCTTAAAAGTAATTGCTGTTAGAAAAGGCGCATACCCTAACCTTATAGTGCATTCACCCAAGCACCCATTGGGAATACAAGGGGAGTTGATGGACACAGCTAACCCTCCAATCTGCCAACAGATATTAATTAAGCTTAGAAATGATGAAAATTATCCTACAAGAAATTAAAATTTTAAAACATTAAGTAATTATAAAGGGTACGAAGAATGCGAGTAATAGTACAAAGAATATGAGGAATGGTACAAAAAATGTAAAGAAGGGTACAAAGAATATGAGAAATCCTCACATTCTTCGTATTGTGGAAATTTGAAAATTTTTCATATTTTTTGATTTTTTTTTTCCACTTGGAAATACAATAATTTTGTTAATTACTACTAATTAAGCTTAGAAATGATGGAAATTATCCTAAAAAAAATTTTAAAATTAAAATACTAAAAAATTGGAGAGAGTACGAAGAATGTAAGGAAATGTATGAAGAATTTGAGAAATCTTTATATTCTTAATACCCATCTTCGCATTCTTCATACCTTTATTCACATTCTTTGTACCTTTGAAATTTTACAATTTTTCAAATTTTTTTCCATTTGAAAATATAATAATATTCATTATTGATATTAATTAAACTTAGAAATGATGGAAACTATCCTTAAAAAAATTAAAATTTTAAAACCGTAAGTAATTGTTAAAATAATATAAATAATATGAGGAAGGGGACATAGAATGTGAGGATGAAGAATCCTTACATTTTTCGTATCTTTCCTCACATTTTTTGTAACTTTGAAAATTTTCAATTTTTCAAATTTTTTTTCCACTTGAAAATACAATAATATTGTTTATTGATACTAATTAATCTTTAAAATGATGGAAATTATCATAAAAAAATTTAAAAACATTAAAACATCAAAAAATATTTTTCGAATTTTAATATTTTTTTTCTTGAAAATGTAATAATATTGATTATCCATATTACGCAAATGATGAAAAATATCCCCCAAAAAAATTTTAAAAATGATACACTAAAAAATTGGAGAGGACTCAAATTATGCTTAGAATTAATTGAAATCATGCAATTTTATTTTCAACTTCCATTGGTTTTCCTACTTTCAATATTTCATCCAACTTGTCCCAACAAAAATAATTAAATTTACAATCAAAAGTTAATAATATAATTTTCCAATACTAATTAACAATAAATACTTATTTTAAAATTTATTTTAATTTATTTTAAAAAAATTCCAACTCCAAATAGTTACGATATTCTTTAAAAATACTAATTACACTCACATTTTTCATACCTTCTAATTTTTTTTGTCACTTCTAATAGCATCAATATTGCTCAGCCGTACTAATCATTCTTAAAAATGATGGAAGTTAGACACAAAAAAATTTTGAAATTAAAAACATAGAAAAACTTCCTCATATTCTTTTTGCCATTCTCTAGTACTCTCCAAAATTCTCAAATTTTTTATTTTAAGAATTTTTTTTTCCACTTCCAAAAAATGCTTTCAATATTTAATCACATCTTCTCCATTAAAAATAAAGAAATTACAGTTAATAAAAAATTAATAATTGATTGATCATAATTCTAATTTTTAATAATAAATACTCACTTTAATTTTATTATAATAAAACCCTATATCATAAAATAAGTGGCAAATTTTATTTTCACAAAATTATTATTTTTACAAAATTTTAAATATTTTACAATTTTTATAAAATAAATTGTTCAATAATATAAATGGTGGTTGTAAAGATAATTTAAATGTAATGTGGATGAGATTGCTTCCATTTTAAAGACAAAGTGACCGGTTGGTAATTTGTATTGGTTTTTCTGAATTTTTTATTCATCTATACCTTACATGTGGCTTATTCTTATTGGTTAAAAAATGGAGGTATGGTACCGAAAAGCACTTTTCGCTACCATAGAATGACCCTTTGTTTAATGGGTGTAGTGGTTTTATTGTTGGCGAAAGTTACTTTCGTTTTGCTATTTTATAGAAGTAGTGTTAGTGGTTGATGTAGTGGTTGAAGTGGTTGAAGTAGTGGGTGAATGGTTTGTTTGTAGTTTATTTTCCTTGTACATGTAACCCCTATTTCTAGGCTGCTAGTTGTCATTTTTAGTAGAAAGCTTCACGTGATTTTGCCCTTCCTTTTCTTTTTTTTTTTTTATTTTGCATTTTTAGTCCTTTGCTTTAAGTCAGATTGCTAACGTTGATCCACTTTTCTAAGGGTTGATATCCAGATTTGGGAACAACTTTTCTCAAGAAAAGAGGGTAAGTTGATATTATTTCTTGGCAAACCTTGGTCCCATTTGGGTAAGAGCAGCGCAATAATGCATATCTGCTGAGACACTTTGTCCTGTTTGGGTCGTAGGGGACCGATGCTGCAAGGATGGTTTTTGAAACCAGATCGCAGTACATGGTGCCCTTGAACCAATCACATTGGGGTTCACCTGGTGCCCTCAAATGCCTCCAGGGAGAGCGATCAATACGATGATACAGACTGCTCAATGGGTTATGCTAAATACACCCACCCTCTACACTTTTCTTCTGTTTTAATTTTTTTTCTTTTTTTCTTTTTTTCTAGTAAGGTGGGTGTAAAGAAAGGAAAGGTGTGTGCATGTAGCAACGTCCCAGCGGAATTGTACGTAATAATCAGCTCCCAATTTGGCAACTCAAATAATTAAAGAGGAACTTTCTCAGGGCTTAAAGGATAAACATGTAACATTGTTCTAAGAAGCAAATTAACTTGCAGTCACAAACACAGACCGAATAAGATTGAAGGATGGCATATTCTTCAATTGAGCAGGAACAAAGTTCCAGAGAGACCATAGGAAATATAGTGGCAAGCTCATATCGGAACTGGGTGGATTAGCAGTGAAGCTATAAGATCTTTTAGCACAGTCTCAGAATGAGTATAGCCATCTTCATCTTTGTACACAACATCAATAAAACGCGCAAGATTTAAAACTCGCATGATGATGGGCATTGGAACTGCTGTTGGGCTGAGGCACTCTTGATTCATATCCTTCCAGGCATCCCTGACTTGGTTGTGAAGTTCCTCGAGTGTTTGCTGCTCTGATACACCATGTTGCTTCATGTAACATTCAACCGCTGAGGGAAGATGTCCTCTCTTTTGTTCAAACTATTATAAATTCACATACAAGACATCATAAGAATAGTCATTAGGGCAGAGATAAATTGAGAACATTTTGATGTCTAATTATTTGTAACTTAATTATATTGGAACAAAAGAAGCAAATTAATCTTTATACCTTGTGGGGTACCATATCATTCATAAGCCTGCAAATTGTGCATGAAGCCCTAACAATCTTAGGATTACTGAAAACCCATTCAAATGTTTCCTTTGTCACCATGTTTTCCATTCCAATAAAGGACGTGGTTGCTAGCAACTGGTATCCAGAGGTAGGTAAGGCGACAGACATATACTCCTCTATTGTTGGCATTTGTCGTAGGAAGAGCCATTTTGCTTCAGCGAAGTATGCTCTAGCTTGATTTTTCATCTGAAAAAAATTGGATCTCTTTTTCATTAGCATTGGACTGAGCTTAATCATAATATTTTACATGTGATAAACTTGTATAATGCTTACTGCTTCTTTCGCATAATGGGCACAGTATGATCTTCCTGCCTTGACCATCTCTTCCTCAATTTCATTGTAAACATCTAATAGTGCTTGATAAAACACTTTCATGTAATCTGGAAGTTGACCTATGAAACTAATATCCCACCTGAAACTTGAGTAGCTTACATTAAGTGACTTCTATAAATTAAAATTCTGTTAAATATTGTTCACTTAATAAGATAACATTTGGATTCAACAAAGACAAAAGGCAAAGAAGCGTATCAGTCAAACCTCTGAATTGCTTCAGTGAAGATCTCGAGTTCTTCAAGTGTACCAAACAAATCATAGATGTCGTCAAGAATAGAAGTCAAGGCAATTACTTTGGTTAGTATCCTTCTAGCATGGAAATACTGGGGCTCAAAGTACACCGTCAGTGCCCAAAAGTAGCACTCAACCACTCTGTCTCTTGCAAAAGGCAGCTTTTTCGCGAAGTCTAAATCTTTCCACCAACTGAAATGAATAATTCAGCGGAATCAAATTAACACAATCTTAATTTAGACAAGCCAAGGAGTATGATGTATGTCATAAACTTACCTAACAATAACACTCAGCTCCTGCTGGTGTACTTTCTGTAATAGGTTGAAATCCAACTTCGCAAGTTTCAATAAAGCCTCACTGTGTGCATCATCTTCCTGGTAGATAGAAATGTGATGCCTGGACTCTAACCTCTGAATGCCCTTGTGGAGAGGCTGCCTTAAGGCGTGAACCACTTGCTCCGCTAGAGGACTGGACAAATATGGCATGGACTGAAGATGAGTGGTAGTGAAAGTAAGTGCTTCATCCAGTATATCTTCTCCATGCTTTCTCAGATGCGTGGCTTCATACAAGCTCAACATGCCTTTCACATCGCTAATGAGGGATTCCTTGAAGTTCCCCTTGTTGTCCTTGAACTTTTTGAAAGCATCTGCTTGACAAAAAATGCAAAACATGGCCGGATTTATTGGTAGGTAATACTACTCTTACCTATATATACTGTTCATAATTGAAGTACAGATGCATATATTCATCTATGGACCTGAATATTGCTTGTCTTGATTGAGTTAATACCCAAGTAGGATGTATATATGGGAGAAGTGTATTTCGTTCCGAGAAAATGAAGGAGAGAAAGGATTTACCACATGAAATATTGTACCCATGTTGTCTAAGTAATCGAAATCCGAGAGCAACAGTACAAAGATTTTCATCATCTTCTTCACAAGAAACATGATAATAATCAGACAAGTGTTTTAAAGCTTCTTCAATCTCACTTTCAAAGTGGTAAGACACCCCTAAGCGTTGTATTGTATCAATCAAGTTGTATTTTTGTGAATAGTTATCAGTAGAACGTATTATCATCTTCCGCACTTCTTCTTTCAGTTGTTGAACTTGTTGCTCCGTATGAGCATCAATGATGTGTACCTGCACCAACTATAAGAAATAAGCCACTCTGTTTTTTGGGGAATCATCATATGGTTGGACATTTTGCCTAGAAAGGCTCTTAATAGAAGGAACAAAAAATACAAAAAGGGACGGCAGACACTTGGGAATGACCAATATACCTTCACGTCATGAGAAGCATTTTCAAGGAAATGATTCCCCCAGATGCTAGGATGATAATTTGCAGAGTCACGGACAACCTCGGTAGTGGTATCTTTCGCTGGAGGAAGATCAACTGAAGCGAGCAGAGAAGACATTTTCTGTTTTGGTTTGGGAGTATTATAGTATTTGCGTGAGGGGATAGGCCAAAGGGAGAGAAATGGGTTGCCAAAAAGCCTTTTGCCCAGACTTCAAGGCCTAAGATGGACCAAAGTGCTTCTCGGCTCCGATACTTATAAAGATGTTGAAGGGACCACAATGGGTGATATTCTAGAATCTAGCTAGCCAGTAGAGTTCACTTGTATAGCAGTCAATGCAGGGTCAGCTATTCATAAACCAATATGTAATTGAGTGCAAGTCAGGGTCACTCAAGTCAGGTCAGATCCGAGTCTTTCTCTGAACTACATATCTTTTGCCCTATTTATATTCATAAACCAAAAATCTAAAGTGCGTGTGTGGTTCTGATAGAGTTATGACAATTCTATGCATGCATTATGTTTTATTCAATTATGGCTTGTCTTATTAATGTCTACTGTTAGAACTGAAAAAGATATTGGATTATTATTCACTGATTTGATGTTAAAATTTTTTATACCAAGTGAAAGGTTATATAAAATTAAATTTTTTTTATATATAGTAAACTTTCTTGTAAAATTAAATGAAAATAAAATTAAAATAAAAAGGAAATATAAAATATTTATTTTCACAAAATACCTAATATTGCTTTGACATTAGTATATTCACCTATGTTTTAGTGATGATTTTAATAGAACCATAGTACTAGCCAGACGGGTGATTAAAGGTCTTTGACCCCATGGCTTCTACATCTGTACATTGTGTGGGTTGTTTTTCATGTAAAAAATCTTGTCTCTCTTGTATCAATTATCATTTGGGTTTCTCTAAATTAAAAAGATATAGTTAAATAATTGAAGATATTTAATTTTGAGCTTAAAAGACTTAAACACCTATTTACCCCCTCTAAATGTTACCTGAACTAAATCTAATAACTTTCAAACAATAAACAATATTGAATACATCGGTCTAGACCAAGAACATGAAAATGAAATTTTGGAGGAGATTTGAGGATGTTTTTATATGTTCTCTTCAAAATATGAAAACATTTTGGGAACCCCACATATTGAAACCTTTCACAAAGGAAAAAATTGGTATTTTACAAATCAAGACACCATTCAAAAACAATAGACCACATAGGAGTTAAGACCATCAAAATGAAACTACTACAACATTACTTAAGAAGAAAAATTGTAAAACAGTCAAACAGTATACATGTAATTAAAAAATGTAAATAGTAAGAAAATATACATGTAGTATAGGATCTATTTTCCATCTAATGCCTCAATCATATATATACAAACTAAACTAGCCCACATATATAAAGAGAAAGAGCATAAGCAATAGAGATAAAAGAGGGGACACAATATTTTTGAGGTTCAGTGAGGATATCTCACCTATACTAATCTCCACAATAATGATCAATCTACTAATCTTCAAATTAAAATTACAAAATGATATTGGAAGGGCTTTCTCCACACAAATTTGCTAAAGCCACTAAGATGGCTAAAGTCATTTGTACTAACTGTCCACAGGACTTGCACATACTTATCAGACCCCAAGTCTTGACAAAAACCACTATAATCCTTATGTGACAAGGACTCCTAAAATTAAAAATAAAATAAAATTTTCATGTGTCGGCAAAAGGCCTATTTTAGTATATAAAAACAAATAATTTAACAATATTAATGTGTAATAAAGGCGGTGCTTCACCTAAAAGGGTGATTCATAGGATCTTGCCACCAAATATTTTAACAATTTATCATATTTCTTTAAATCATTTTTTTTAATCTTTTACTGTTATAAAAAAAAAAATTTTTAAAATAAAATTTAAGTTATGGTAAAAATAAAATAAAATATTAAAAATAATTTAATGTTAAAATGACAGTATCTTACCTAGAGGTCATCATTGGAATATATTTATCTTAGTTTTATATATATATATATGTTCAGCTTTTTTCTTTTCCATTTACGATGTATTAGGTTTCATCCTTATCATCATAACTTATATTTTATATCTCTATCTCTTTTATTATATTAAAAAAAAAACATATATAAAATATTAAAAAATGAATTAAAATAAAATACAGTAATTTAAAAAGTAAATAAAATAAAATTCAAGTAAGGTGATTGGCATAAAAAAATTAATATATTCATGGTTTGTTTTTAATAAATTTGTGGTATTTCAAAGTTGAAACTATTATCTATAATTAATAATTAGTTATGTTTAAAAAAATCAAATCCTTCGATTATCTTTTTGATAAATAATTAATTATATTTCATTAATAAACTAAGTTTAAATTAAACTAGTTAAAAAATTAAAAGATAAATGGAAGATAAAAGAAAAAATGAAAATGAAAAAAATATATATAAAAATAATTAATTCAATTAAAATAATCAAGTCATTTATAGAAAAGTATATGACTAAAAGACAAAATGTGCTTTTCTCACCCCTTCACCACCTTTTCTCACCCTGAGATATTGAAAACGATGCTTTACCTACTTAGATTCTTTATGCTGCTATGTCTTAAATAATAGTTAATAAATTATGGTCCATAATTCTTACAAAAAATTGAGGCCAATATTGAGTCGTGAAATCAGAAGCACTATGTACCTATTGTGGTAACTCAAATTTGAGATCAAGAATCCATGTTTGCTTTAACCATTGTTGAGATCAAATAATGAATTTCCTTTACCAACATAGCAATTCAATAAATCAATACTAAGAGGGTGTTTATTTTTTTAATTTTTTTATTAAAAGTAATTTACTTTTAAATTTTAAGTCGTTTATTTTTCTATTTTTTTTTATGATTTATTATAAATTTGTTGATAAATAGAAAAAATTAAAATATTTGACTTTTTACTAATTTCTTTTTACCTTTTAATACTTAATAAAAATAAAATATTACAAAAATAAACAATCTAATCCTTAATACTATTAAGCATTAAAGTTCTATTTAGAATTAAGTAAAAAAACAAATACTACCTAAAATAACTTTTTGAGCTTGAGTAATTTAGGGTTGCTCAAGAATATTGTGTTGATCTAGATCTTTTAAATTTTGAATAAAGGCTTCACTCCTGGACATTATTGGCTCAAGCATGGGTTTGATGACTTTGCTAGATAAAATTTAAAAGAGGGGGGTGTTGAGTGGGGGCATGAGTTCATATCATAAAAAAAATATCCAAATATGAATATGATTCGATGTATCTTAGATTTTCGGTGAGGGCGCACATCAATGTTTTCCAAAACATGTTGGACCACTGGTGGTTGTGCAGGACACAAAAATTCATCCAAAATTCTTTTTGGTGGTTGTGCCGTCCACCTTTTAATTTGCTGAAGTTGGGATTGATAAATTTTGAAAGGGAAACCTTCTACCTAATGCCTCGATTCTCTTAGTACTTCAGCAGTGGTCCTTCAATGTGGGGTGCCTTGACTATACAACTTCCACTTTAATTGGTTGGAGATTCTTCATCGTCTTAATTTCAAAGTGAATAATATCATTGAGGCCGCCATGTGGAAGGCATAAATTTCAAACCTACCTTAAATAAGACCTTTTGAATTGAAAAGGATATTTGGGATATCTTAGAATCACATGTCATATAGAAGCTTATATATCTACATATTTTTCTCGGGTGGGTGGGATCACATGCACATGTTTATCATTTATTTGGGTTTTATTTTTATTTATTTTTAGTTGATTTAAAGTAAGTTTCACGGTTATTTTAAAAAATGTTTCTAATATTTTTAATATTTAAAAATTTATATCTTTCAAACGTAAAAAGATTAGAAACATTTCCTAAAATTATTATAAAAAACACTCTTATTCTTCCGATTAAAAGAATTGAGAAAATTAAAGTTGGTTTGGTCATGATTTTTTATGCTTGATTTTAAAAGTTATTTTAAAGGATTTATTCTTTGAATTAAGAGAATTGAGAAGATTAGAACGGTTTCGTCATGTTTTTTCAATGCTGAGTTTTAAATGTTATTTTAAAATTAAATAACAAAATAATTTTTTAGTATTTTATAAAAATAAGAGTATTTGACAAATCATTTTTAAAAATAGTTTTTAAAAAATAAAAATTAAAAAACTTGTTTACGTAAGTTATTTTTAAAAATAATTTTCTATTTTGATTTTATAAAAATATTATAAATTCAATTTATATAGTATTACTTAAATTTAATTTAAGTCTTATTAAAAATGAAAATGGTTTTTTAATTACAAATAAATTTTAAAATAAACCATTTTTAGTAAAATCTGAATAATAATATTATTATAATAAAATTATAAATTACATTTTTTATTAAAAAAAAATCTATTTTAATATATATTATGAATTAATAAATGAATTACCATATACTAATATTACTGGTTTTATGTTGGATAAGCCATAAAAATTCATATAAAGTTCTTTCCTGGCCGTTGTGGCGGCAACCCTGAAGCAGTGGTCCTTCACTATGGGGCGCCTTGACTCTAAAATTTATAGTTTGATTGGTTGGAGATCCTTCACCTTCTTATGCTTGTTTTTAAATATTACTTTCTATTTTGATTTTATAAAAATTATTTTCTCATGCATGTTTTTTCAAAATTATGCTTGTTTTTCAAAATTATTTTAGAGTTAAATAATAAAAAATAGTTTTTAATATTTTATAAAAATAAGTGAGTTTGATAAATTATTTTTCTAAAAAAATAAAAAGAGTTGTTTAGATGAATTGTTTTTAAAAATAATTTTCTATTTTGATTTTATAAAAATATTATAAATTTAATTTATATTATATTGAATAAATTTAATTCGTCTTATTTAATTTAAAAATAAATAATTTTTAATAAAATATGAATAGTAATATTATAATAAAGGCATAAATTATATATATATTTTTTTAAAATATATACTATTTTAATGTCTATTACAACAATCTAGATACTAACATCTTTGTAAAAGCATAATTAATTTTTTTTGTTAAAAATAAATAATAATAATATTTATTAATATTTTATTTAAAATAAATTTTAAAAATAAAGAATAAAAATGTAAATCAGTCAAGTTTTTCATTATATGGAACTAAATTACAAATAGAGTATTATGGAATGATTTGATTTAACCTGCAATAAGTTTTCTTACTTTTTTTTAGTTTCAAATTATCTATAAATTTATGGTATTAATTGAATCACTATTTCAGTTTCAAATAATTTTTAAAATCTACTAAACTCATTGATGAATTTAGCACATTAAATCTTGTTTGATTTGAAATTTATTTGCTTAGCCAAAAAATTTACAAAAATATAATTATATGCAAAGAAAGAAATAGTCAAGCCATTCAAAATGAATATTTGTTCATAATTTTTTAATTTTATTAAGTTTTATGACATTATAGTACTAATTACATCAATTTTTGAGTTTCAAATCATTTTATAAAACTAATCAATTTTATATATCAAATATACTTTGAATTAGAATTTATTTTTTTAATGAAAAATTTTAGGGAAGTTCAAGGAAATAAAAAAAAAAAACACATGTAATTCAAAGGAAGATCATTTTGAAGATTTTTGGTATCAATATTGGTGTGGACCCTCACTTGATCCACTGATCGACACGACTCACGAATTAAAAGAAATGACGTGAATGTGGAGAAAAAGTGGTTTTCTAGTTTTGAAAAATTCATCCCAGTGAGGAACGGTTTTGTTTGGAGTCGCCACTTACTTTTTATTTTTATTTTAAAATGGGAAAAATTTAAGTAAGAACAAAAGCCCCAGCATGACTCCGGTCAGGAAAAAGCGGTCTGCGGAAACTAGATTCTGGGTCTGGGGATCAGGTTACCTATCGGGAAGGCACCTCATGCGAGGTAGCACCCCTCTAGGCCCGGAACTCGATCTCTACTAATGAACTAGGTATATGGGAGCATATGGGTCAAAGATTGAACAAACCTTGGGCTAAACAAATGACATGAATCACATAGGCCCTCCTAGTATTTAGCATGCTCATACACTCAGCAAGTTAAAATCAGAGTGCATACCTGAGGTCCCCAGCCAAGCACTGCATAAGAGGTGAGTCAATAAGCTCAAATGCACATCAAATATACATAGCAATCATGCACCAAACATTCATGTGAATTTCATTATCCAAAGCCGAAGTCTGTGGTCTCCAGCCATGCGTTGCAAGGAAAAGGTGAGGCAAGTAATACATGTCAAAGGACAGCAAAGCTGTCCACACTCTGTCCACACTTCTTTCCTTGCTATCCACACTTCTTGGAAAGTCAATCTTCCTAAATCTCCCATATTAAGAATAGATGATCTGTATATGTTAGTTTTCCTATTGTAATCAATCTGTATATGTTAGTCTTCCTATTGTAATTCTTGACTTATAGAGAATATGGTAGCTAATTCCTGACTTGCAGGAAATAGATCACAAACCTCCTTGTATAAATACATACTTCAGCATCAATAATATTCATTCAGCCATTCACACAATATTTTGACATGGTATCAGAGCAAGGTTGCTAATTTTTCTTTCCTTAAATTCTTTTTTGTCTTCTCTGCTTCGGAGGTGCCTCTTGTGTCTTTCGGTCAAGTTTGTGTTGATCCGTGCTGCACCTAACCACAATCATTTTTCTCGGTATTTCTATGGCTGTCGTGGGTCAGTTTTCTTCTGGGATTTTTTTTTTTGGTCCATTCTTTTGTCTCGGCTTCTATTTATCTTCTATGGATTCCACACCTGTGTGTGTTAAGTTTACAGGCACAAATTATTCTACCTGGGCATTTCAGTTTGAACTTTTTCTCAAGGGAAAAGACCTTTGGGATCATATTGATGGCACGGATGTTGAAAAACCATCCAATTTTGACAAATCTCAGGATGTTAGGTCTTCTCCTTTATGGGCTGTGCTTGATGCACGCATCATGTCTTGGCTTCTTGGTTCAGTGGAGCCTCATATTGTCACCCACTTGCAGCCCCATCGCTCCGCTCAATCTATGTGGGCTTACTTGAAGAAAGTTTATCATCAGGATAACGAGGCTCGTCGCTTTCAGTTAGAACATGCGATCGCCATGTTTCAACATGGTAATCTTTCCATCCAGGACCACTACTCGGCATTTCTGACTCTTTGGCATGAATATGCTGATTTGGTTACCGTGGATGTTCCTATTGCCGCTCTCTCAACTATTCAGACTATTCACGCGACTACTCGGCGTGATCAGTTTCTTATGAAATTACGTCCGGAATATGAATCTGTCCGCTCTTGGTAATGCCTCTTCTAAGTTCACTGATGTGTTTCTTGCTCCTCATCTTTCCACGAATCTTATTTCTGTTGGCCAATTAGTTGATAACAATTGTGCTGTTAATTTTTTTGGTAATGGTTGTGTTGTGCAGGACCAGGTAACGGGGGAACCGATCGCGAAGGGACCTAAAGCGGGGCGCTTGTTTCCACTATTTTTACCTGTTCCAGATTTTTCTCCACTTTCTTCAATTAAGTCTTTTGCTTGTAATAATGATTCAGATCTTAGTATGGTGTGGCATCGTCATTTAGGCCATCCCAATACTCAGACTTATCTCATGTATTGAACTCTGAGTTACCTGGTAATAAGGATCGTTTTTCTTTATCTCTTGAGTGTGATTCTTGCAAACTTGGTAAAAGTAAAACTCTTCCCTTCCCTTTGCATGCAAGTAGAGCATCTCACTGCTTTGATCTTATCTATAG
This sequence comes from Vitis rotundifolia, assembly GCA_030254885.1. Classification (NCBI taxonomy): domain Eukaryota; kingdom Viridiplantae; phylum Streptophyta; class Magnoliopsida; order Vitales; family Vitaceae; genus Vitis; species Vitis rotundifolia. The sequence continues at coordinate 9,919,456 of CM058169.1, forward strand.
TGATGTTTGGGGACCTTCCCCGGTTAGTTCACATGAGAAATTTAAATATTATGTGACTTTCATTGATGATCATAGCAGATTTACTTGGGTCTACTTTCTTCGCTCTAAATCTGAGGTCTTTCGTACTTTCACTGAGTTTTTAGCGTATGTTGACAATCAATTTTCTACTTCTATTAAGACATTACACACAGATTCTGGTGGTGAGTATTTGTCTACTGAGTTTCAAGTATTCTTGGCTTCTAAGGGTATTATTCATCAACGTTCATGTCCCTCTACTCCTTAACAAAATGGAGTTGCCGAACGCAAAAATCGTCATCTCCTAGATATGGTACATACTCTCTTGTTAGAATCTTTTGTTCCATCCATGTTTTGGGTAGAGGCTCTGAAAACTACTACTCACTTGATTAATCGTTTACCTTCTTAAGTCCTACATATGGAGTCTCCCTATTTCCGTTTATTTGCTAAGCAACCTAGTTATGATCACCTTCGTATTTTTGGTTGTGTATGCTTTGTTCATTTACCTCCTCATGAACGACATAAATTAACTGCTCAATCTGTTCGATGTGCTTTCTTGGGATATAATATGTGTCAAAAGGGATTTGTTTGCTATGATCTTACATTACATCGTACACGTATTTCTAGGAATGTTATTTTCTTTGAAAATCAACATTTCTTTCTATATCCTCTTCTACTATGCCATCGTCTTTTACTGTGGTCCTCCCCTCCTTTGAGCAGCAGTTCTTAAATCTTCATCTAGTCAGTTCTTGCTTTCAACTAGGTATTGTGTATACGAGATGCTCCCGCCCACAGTCTCTTTCGATGGCTCACCCGATATCTGATCCTCCCACGCTCCAGATTCAGTCAGTTGCAGCACCTCCAACACCTTTAGTACGTCGCTCTTCTCGAGTGTCTGTACCTCCAAATAGGTATGGATTTCCCTCATCTAGTTCTGACAATTCTATTTCGGCACTTACTGCTGCATTGTCCAATTTTGATATTCCCACATGCTACTCACAAGCTGCCTAGCATGATTGTTGGCGACAAGCTATGCAAGAAGAAATTGCCGCTCTAGAGGCCAATCACACTTGGGACATTGAGCCCTGTCCTCCCACTATTGTTCCTCTAAGTTGCAAATGGGTTTACTTAGTCAAGGTCCGATCAGATGGAAGTTTGGATCATTACAAAGCTCGGCTTGTTGCACTTGGGAATAATCAAGAATATGGTGTCAATTATGAAGAGACCTTTGCTCCTGTGGCTAAAATGACTACTGTTCGTACGATTCTAGCTCTTACTGCTTCCAGTGATTGGCTACTACATCAGATGGATGTAAAAATTGTTTTTCTTCATGGGGATCTTAACGAGTGTATTTATATGAAGCCACCCCCGGGATTGTTTCCCTCTCCGACTTCACATGTGTGCAAGCTTCGTCGCTCTCTTTATGGTCTCAAATAGGCTCCAAGGGCCTGTTTTGAGAAATTTGGCACCACTTTATTACAATTTTCATTCAGGTAGAGCAAGTATGACACTTCCTTGTTTCTTCAGAAATCAGACATGGGTATTGTTGTTCTTTTAGTTTATGTTGATGATATTGTGATCACTGGTTCTGATTCTGCTTTACTTGGTCAGCTCAAAACTCATCTCTCCGAGTCTTTTCATATTGAAGCTCTTAGGTCTCTCACATATTTTCTTGGTCTTGAGGTGCATCATAGTCCCTCTGGTATTTCCCTCAATCAACATAAGTATGCGAGTGACTTGGTGGCTACAGCTGGTCTACAAGGGGCTACTTCTATTGATACTCCCATGGAATTAAATGTCAAGCTTCGCAAAGAGGAGGGCAACTTACTTGCTGATCCCAGTTTATACAGGAAGTTGGTGGGTAGCCTTGTTTATCTCACCATTACTAGACCAGACATTTTTTTTGCTGTACAGCAAGTCAGTCACTTCCTTCAGACTCCTCATCATCTTCATTTGGCTGTTATCCGTAGGATCATACGCTATGTTCAAGGCACTTCTACTCGTGACTTGTTCTTCCCTGTAGGCAATTCTACTCGCCTTGTTGCTTATAGTGATGCTGATTGGGCTGGTTGTGCGGATACCCGTCGCTCCATTACTAGTTGGTGTGTGTTCTTAGGTGATGCATTGATCTCTTGGAAAAGTAAGAAGCAAGACAGAGTCTCTAAGTCATCTATGGAATCTGAGTACTGGGCAATGTCTCTTGCTTGTTCTGAAATCATTTGGCTTTGAGGTTTGCTTGCGGAGTTAGATTTTTCTGAGGTCAATCCTACACCTCTACATGCCAATAATACAAGTGCTATTCAGATCACGGCCAATGCTGTCTACCATGAGCGCACAAAGGATATTGAAGTGGACTGTCACTCTATCCGTGAAGCCTTTGAGGCTCGTGTTATCACTCTTCCATATATTTCCACTGACTTACAAATTGCTGATATCTTCACCAAGGCTCTCCCTTGTCATCGATATTGCTTGCTAAGTAGCAAATTGATGCTTGTTGATCAACCTGCATCAATTTGAGGGGGGCTGTCAAAGGACAGCAAAGCTGTCCACACTCTGTCCACACTTCTTTCCTTGCTGTCCACACTTCTTGGAAAGTCAATCTTCCTAAATCTCCCATATTAAGAATAGATGATCTGTATATGTTAGTTTTCCTATTGCAATCAATCTGTATATGTTAGTCTTCCTATTGTAATTCTTGACTTATAGAGAATATGGTAGCTAATTCCTGACTTGCAAGAAATAGATCACAAACCTCCTTGTATAAATACATACTTCAGCATCAATAATATTCATTCAGCCATTCACACAATATTTTGACAATACAAGCATACAACATGCACTCTCAATCAAACATCAAATCTCATATCCAAAGGGGAGGGAAGCAGGTCGAAATGAAATATATGATTTGCATTTTTTTGCACACATTCCTCTAAACTCCATCAAACCAAACCATGCTCACTTAACCCACATTCTTCCCATCCATGAAGTGGCCTCCCATGAAATCTAGCCAAACTGAACTCTGACCCTAAAGGTGGCCCACAAGTGCCTTGGAGCCTAAAAGCTCAAGCCACAACAAAAAAATGGGGGTCAAAACATGCTAAAACTGGGATTGCCTAGCAAAACTTGTTGAACCAATTCCCAACTAATTCAAAAAATTGAGAAAAATTCTGAAACTTTATCATAAGATTCCTTGAAGAATAAGGAATCTAAAAAGAAAATGACGCTTAATTCCGAGCCCGGATGAGGGAGAATCGTGCAATGTGTTTTTAAAACAGGGCTGTCTAGCAGAATCGGTTGAACCGGTTCCCAATCGATTCAAATGATTGATAAAAATTCTAAAACCATCAGATTCCTCGAAGAATAAGGAATCCAAAAAAAACGGCGCTCAATTCCAAGCCTAGATGAGGGAGAACAGGCTGAAATAGTGCAACGTGTTCCTTGTAAAAGGCCAAACCTGAGCCACCCAACCTTATTAAGACTAAGGCCACATAGCTCATTAATCAACCGACAATGTAGCCCCCCTGAACTCAAGAAACACAGCTGAAAATTCGGCCGCACAGATATCCACATGCGGCCACTAAATTCCTTGAAACCAAACTGAAATTTCATTCACTTGAAGCCTCCCACCTATGGCTACTTAAATCTCATGGAACAAACTGAAATTTTAGCCTCCTATAGCCTATGAGTCCAGCTGAAATTCAGCCACCTAAAGTCCCTCGCATTGCATCTCCTCACTATTTCCCATCTCTTTCCATAGTCCCTCTTACATCTTTTCGGCATGTCACACAAAGTGCACCTCCCAAAATCTATCTTTCCAATCTTAACATAAATTGAAATATAGGAATTCAATTAGAAACTCATGAACAGACGCTTCCTTTCTCAAGTATCCCCAATTCAGTACAAGTCATAATTACATGAAATGCAAAATCCAAAGAAGGTAACAAAACCGCATCTAGTCTCTGCTCAAAGAGAACCAACACTTCATCATAAAACTCAATTGATCCAAAACAAGAAACTAAAGAATTAAACAAATCTTCATCTATGGACGTTTCTTCAAACACATTGTAAGCGCCTTAAATAGATCCAAATACCGTACAGGAAGAAGGGTAGAGAACAAATAAAAAAACAAAGTAAAACTCGGAGAAGAAGAGAACGAAAGATATTAATCAATAAACTTAAATAGCTCCACTTCAAATATCAATCTGTGGGCTAAGGACAGAAGGAGCAATGTAGAGCATGTTCAAATTCAGGCATGGAGTCATGAACTTCAGAAGACATCAATGACACATAAGAGAATCAGAATCCAAAACAGGGCAAACAAGTGAGTAACCAATCTCAACAAAACAATTTGTGGCCCTTTCTGTCCACACCAATCAACAGTATATTAAATATTCAAAAATGAACACACGGAGAAATTGAATATGGGTAAGAAGTCCAAGAATAATAAGAAGTATACCTGGACAAACTCGGCTGCAATTACTCTTTTCCCGCTCTTGAGCTTCTTTACAAAAACGATTAAAAAACCCTCATTTTTTCCCCTCAGAATTTTCCCTCACGCTTTTTGTTCTTCTCTTCCAAAGTCTCTCTTTCCTTACCTTGTATAGCCTGCTCCCTAATCTCAGAAACTCTCCAGTTTCCTCTTTCTCCCAACGCCTCTCTTTTTCAAAAACCTCTCAAACTTTTTCCTTCTCAACATTCGCACCACCCTTTTCTTCCCTTTCAGCTCTAGAAATCCTCCCCTTCAGCCTCAGCACTCCAGCCCATTCTCTCCTTTTTCCGAGGTGGGCAGCTGCCCCTCATAACTTGAGTCTTTCTTACCCACCAAGTATCCACATGGATTCAAGGTGGGTTGCAATCAACCTATTGAAATAACACAATCGGACCTAAAACCCTCCTCTAAACCTATATGGAGCACTCGGGCTCGAACCCACCAAAAAAAGGCACCCAGAATGCAAAAAAATAGAGTCTTTCACAAGCAGTCCCGATGAACCGATCGACCAGTGGCCAACTGGTTGACCACCTAAAAAAAAAAACTCGTCGAACCGGTTGTCCATCCGGTCAACCGGTTGAGAAAAATTCTCAAATTTTGACACAATGTTCCTTGAAGAATAAGGAATCCAAAAAAAAAAAAAAACGGTGCGCAATTCCGACCATGGATGAAGGAGATATAACTAAACCAGTGTGTCTTGTCATGGTCTCCAATTGAACTGAGATTACGGAAACCTCAACCTCTATCCCATAGAATGATATGAGCCAAGGAATCGACCATGGCGACACTTCATAATGGACCAAATGCTTACACTAAATCGGACCATAAATGAACTTTCGCAAGGTTAAAAATCTGATTAAGCCCAATAGGGGCTCCAAGGCCATGACATACAAAAATTGGGTGCATGTGAGCCCTAAGATAAATGCAAGTGTCGAAGGACAAAATTGAGGGTCTACAATTGGGTCATGAAAAGAGAATAAAAAAGATATTATGTTCAATTTTATTTGTTACTTATGGTTTTTCTCTATATTTTTCTTTTATTTTTAAAAACTAGTGACAATAACTTCTACTTGTTCTCTAAAAAGTGTCTCATTTCACATTTTTTTCTAAAAAAATAAAAAAAAAAAGAACAACAATCCAACAATGCTATGAATTTTAAAAATAATTTTATGTTTTTTAAAATATAAAAATACTTCTAAATCACACCACCAAACAGGCTCTTAATCTTCCATTACATCAATAAAATTATAATATCAATAACATGGATGTAGATTTTATTGTGCTAGTGGAAGCTTTAATGCAAACAATGTTGGTTCAAGAACACAAAGATAAGATAATCCACATAAGAATACATAAGGTTTTAATGTGGTTCAACCAACCAGGCCTACATCCATGAATGAGAGAGAATCATTCCACCATGCCATAAAGAATATTACAAATGACAAAACCAGATACAACTACTAGGTTCCTAAAATATCTCGTAGTTTCCTACTCCTTATATCCACACCCAGAACCACAAGCCTTCTTGCTTTACCAGGTGTGTCCTATTCTTGCTTACATCTCTATTCACCTTGTATAATATTTACATTCTCATTTCTATTTCATGACTTTTTCCCTTCATGACCTAGAATATTTATAAAGATATTCCGAATAATTTTCCTTATTCTATACAATATTCTTTACAAATAGGAATTTTTATTGTTAGGACAATAAGTCTTTATTGTATGTTGGCAATATGGTTCTATTTTATTTTTTGGCTTAGGAATCTTCTTAGATAGTGACTTACTCTCCATTGAAGATCTAATGTTGTTGTTCATCAAATTGGAAAGCCATAGGTATGTCTAAAAAGGTTTGGCTTATGGCAAGTTAGGTAATCAAAGGTATAACTAGGATCAGTATATTTTTCTAGAATTAAAAAGTATTTTCTTTAATATTTAAAAATTTCAGGGACCACTCGAGCAAGGAACAACACTCTAGCATTGGTACTGCTTAAGCGCTTAAGTAACACTCAAGCACCCAAGGCACTCAAACAGTGGTTAAGTGTGCTCGAGTGCTCCAACTAAATCTACCAAAATATGGCAGAATATTTTTAAGATATTCACATAAATCAAGTTTAGAAATTTTGAAATACAGATTCCCTATGGCTTATATGCCTGTATATACCTCATTATAGCCCTTCTAGGGTTAGAGATTTTAAGAGGAATTTTATTGGTGAGCAAGCTTACCTTGCCACACCATTCCCAATCTCTCAAAAAAAGATTCAAGCGTTCAATCTAGGGTTGTTTGAAGACCTGCATCCTTTTAGCAGGACTGAAGTGTAGTCATTGGAGCAATTGGAGGTTGTTGCATCAAGGACATGGAAAAAGTTGTAGGTTTTGGAAAGTAAGCATTTAGGGTAAAGCTGCTAGGTAAATTTCTGTAACTTGTTCTCATATAGTGGATTTAGATTAGAGGTCTTAAACCTCATGGTTTTTTAATCTCCACAATTAGTGTGGGGTTTTACATGTAAAATTTTTTTGTGTCTCATTGATTATTTATGTGATTATCTTGATTACTTTGATCAAATATATTATCCCTGATATCTTGTAGGTTTAATTGGGTTAAAAACTCAACTCCCTATTTAAGACAAATTTTAAATGCACCCATTCACCCCTCTTTAGTGTTACCCTATTGGACCTAGGTTTTTTAATTAGTATCAGAGAGAGATAAAAATCAAATTTTCATTGATCTTGTAAGTTTAGTATGGAACAACTAAAAATTGGGGCTTCTCTAAATAGTCCACCTTATTTCAATGGGAGTAACTATCCCTATTGGAAAACCCGAATGAAATTTTTTCTTAGAATGCAAGGTGAACATGTATGAAATTTTAATGGAATATTGATGGGGACCTCCATTGAGACTTGATGTGAATGGGAAATCAATTGTAGAATTTAAACCCAAACAAGAATGGGACTAACTTGATAATAAAGGAACTTAAGCCAATGCTAGGGCTTTCTTTAGTATATTTAATGGTGCTTGTCCAAGTAAGTTTCGCATGATAGCAAATTGAACTCATGCTAAGGAAGCATGGGATATTCTCTAAATCATTTATGAAGGTATGCCTACTAGTAAAGTTTCCAAATTGCAAATGCTTACCACTAGATTTGAAAATATTAGGATGCAAGAAAATTAAAATTTTTCTTTCTTTTATTAAGAATTAAGTGACATAGTAAATTCATCTTTTAATCTTGGAGAACCTATCTTAGATTTTAAGGTGGTAAGGAAAATATTAAGATACCTTCTAAAAATATCTAGGCCTAAAGCCACTGCCATAGAGAAGAGCAAGGACATTGATTCGATGAGGATTGATGAACTTATTGGTTCCATACAAACATATGAGATGACCCATCCTAATCCTTAAAAGGCTAAAGATTATACTTTCAAGGCTTCTGAGAATGAGGAAAAAGATATTAAAATTCCATATAACATAATTAGGGATGAATTAAAAAATGTTATGAAACACACTTGAAAATTTAATAAAAATCAAGAATCTAGAAAAGGAAAAAGGCCTAATAAATCTTCTAAAGAAAAGGATAAAAGTATTTCCAAAGGTAAAAAGATAGAATGTTTAACTGTGGTAGTCTAGGACACTTTTTTGTTGATTATCCTAGGCCCAAGGACATCAAAAAGTCTATGCAAACTACTTGGAGTGACGCTGATTATGAAGAAAGCGATTCCATAACTTTTGAAGATGCGAGGTATGATCAAAATTAATGACTTCTTATCTTTTGTTGCATTTTTTGATTTTGTGAATGATAATGATAGTAATAGTGATCTTGAGTACCTTGATGAACAACTACTACTTAAATAATCTTGCTATTAAACATGAGAATCTTATTAAAAAATTCTTGAAGAATCATGATATTCTTGATGCTAAAAAAGCTAAGATTGATTTATTTAATAAAGAAAGGACAATTTTTCTTGAGAAAATTTGATTTCTTGAGTCCGAATGTCGGTCTCTACTTGAGAGAAACAATGCTCACACTCAAGAGATTGAAAATGTTAAATCTTCTTCATCTGTTAATGAAATATTTCAGCCTGGAACTAAAGTGCTTAATGAATTCCTTGATATAAGCAAAACTCATGGTGATAAGAGAGGGTTTGGGTATATTAATAAAGATGAAACTTCTACTAGTAGAGAAACTATCTTAGTAAAAGGTAAAGAAGAAACCCCAAGCCAAGCAGCATCTCCTATCACTCCACTATGCACACACTACAGGAAGTCAAGACATACTCAAAATAGGTGTTACACCAAGTTAGAGGGGTTTGAGTCACAAATGAATCGACTAATGAATGACTTTAATTTCCTAAAAAATAACATCTTGTATATTGGAAAAAGGGAAGAAACCTAATCAAAAGCCTAGAACTTAACAAAGCTCCTTTAAGTCACCACCTAATGCTAAATAAGTCTAGTTGAGAAAAGAAAGGGCTAAGTGATCGATTAATTTTTCATCATTTATTGGATCAAAACAAAATTTATAACCTAATTCAACTATGCTAAGGTCACTCTTACACGATCAAAAAGCTTTTTTTAGAAAAAACTACGGTAGTATAGTAGTCTTGGGTGTTATCCACTAGGATGGATTATTATCAGTAATTAAGGCTTAAATGGGAGGAAAAGAAATGATTGTGATCAAGTGAAATTGATTTGACAATTCAAGATAAAAGTTCAAAATAACAATGATTTCAAATTGAGAGAAACAATAAAATGTAAAATAAAAGGAAATTAATAAGAAAAAAAAAACCTCTCAAAGTTAGGATTTTCTAGAAAGCAATCTCTACAGTGAATAGGTGTTGAGATCTATTTTTCATCAAGTTAGATTGAAAATCTAAATTCTCATCTAAACCAATTTTTGATTTAGCTTTAGGTTTATATCTAATTTCTCTTCAAATTAGGTTATTTAATCGAAGAGATCAATTCAAATTATATATTCAATTCATCTTAAATTATCTTCCAATGATTCACACAATGCAAGTATTCAATCCCATCAAATCTAGCTTTAAGAATTTAATGAATCTACCTAGTTTGCATTGTAGTAATCATCCAAGACAATTTGAAGAGAAAAATCCCTAAAATTCAATTAATCAATCAATTTGATCAAATTACCTTTGCAATTAAAACTCATTTCTCTAATTCACCATAGATCTTGCCTCTAAACCCTCATTTCCTCAAGAAAAATGAGATTTAGCCACTCATGGTTGGAGATTTGATCTCACAAGGCATGTTTGGCTAGTGAGAAAATGAAGGAAAATGAAAGAAAATAGAGAATTTTATTAAGAGAGAGAATCTAGAAAATTATATAATTAGATGTGTCAAAAAGCTCATTCCATGAGAAATTCAAGTTTATATTTATAGGCTAAGGTCAAGTGGACACTTGGCAACCTCTCATTGGTCTTCTAGAACCTTTTAAATTCAAAGGAATCTAGAAGTTTAACATTTCTCAAGATCGTGCGGAGTTCTAAGGTGAGTGGTTGCAGTATGCAAAATCAACTTACACATTTTCCTTAGTCTACAACCAATTTCACTCCTCTGGTCCATTTCGCACAATCATGCAAAATTTTCGCATGATCATGTGAATTTGCAACATTTGGTTTTTTTGAACTGCTCTTTGTCAACTCTTCAATTTTCTTCTTTTGACTCCAAGTTAGCTACCTTTAATTAGCTCAAATCCTAGTCCAAACCAATTGCATTACTTTTTTCATTATGCATTTGGATCATCATCATCAATATTATTTGTTCTCTTCAATTCAATTCATTTTTTTTGTCACCTTTTTGTTAAAATCATACCTTGAAATGACTCCAAAACTTCATAAAACTTGTTAGTAACTCTTGCAAGGGCAACAACATGTTAATTGAGTGTTTTAGGCATAATTACTACTCAAAAGATGTGAAACTCATGAGAATTATTATCTAAAATAAGCTCTTTTTGAGTAGTAATCACTAAATGTCAATTTGTCTTCACTGCATTAAATGTTACATCCTCTAGTGAGCGGTACTTTGATAATGGCAACTCTAGACACATGACAGGTGATAAGTCATTTCTAACTTGTCTTGAGGACTATATGTAACGCCCAAGTATTTTTTTAAGGGTAATTTAGGAAATTACTAATAATAATTAAATTAGTTAATTAATTAATTTAATAAAGTGGAAGAGGGGTAAAAGTGTAATTTTACGAATAAATACCCTAGGTATAAATTAGAAATTTTATTCTTTCCATTCTTTTCTAAATAGAGTTCCTGTTCGCAGAATTCCAGAGAACGTAAGGTTGGAGTCAGATTTCAGGGTTGAAGAACAGATCTCTATAGGTAAGATTCTAACCCCTAGTTTAATATTTTAGATTCATTGATTAATTTCAAACACATTAGATATCTTTTGGAAAACCTAAATCTAGATTAGGGTTAGTTTATTTTATTTTTAATTCATTTTAATATCAAAATAATAAAAAAAATTTAAGATTTTGATTTTATTATTGGAATTTGGGAGATCTTAAGTTTTATTAGATGAAAAAAAAAAGGAAAAAAAAAAAAATCCTTGGAAAGTTTCGATTTTAGGCTAGGATTAATTTTATATATAAAAAAAAGTAAATAAATATATTATTATTTGTGGTTGAAGGGATTAAAAAGAAAAAATGTAAAAAAAAAAAAAAAAAAAAAAAAAAAAAAAAAAAAAAAAAAAGAGAACGCGTGTGCACAGCACTGGAAGGAAGAAAGGAAGGAAAAGAAAAAAAAAAAAAGAAAAAAAAAAAAAAGAAAAGGGGCGTGTGCCAATTGGAAGGAAGTCTTTTATATATATATATATAAAATGAATCATGATGATGGCAATGGAAAAAAAAAAAAAAAACTTGCTTTTTGGTTTGGTGTACCCGAGACAACTAGGTAATGGTTGAGTGGCTTTTGAATTGGTTAATTAAAAAAAATAATAATAATAATATTTAGTTTTAGATTAATAAATAAGATAATAGTAATAATGGTATTTTTTTTGTAATAAATAGAATGAGAGATTTAGCAAAATATATATATATATATATATATATAGAATTTTATAATGAAATAAAATTGTAATTTAATTAAATTAGTAATGTGTTATTAGAAACAAATTGGGAATTTATTAATTTTATTTAAATAAGGAATAGATTAGTTAAATGATAGATAAATAGTAATAATTATTTCTCTTATGTTATATTAGGAGAAGAGTAGATCTTTTCCAGAATTATTTTTCTCCCAAGCTTTCAAGGACTTCTTTTGAGGTAAGGGAAGTTAATGCAATATTTATAAAATTAACTTATCTTATATGTTATTTTGAATTGTGGAAAAGAAAATGATATTTTGTTACCATGCATGGATCAAACTGTTTTGCACTAAATATTATGTTGGAATATTTTGTTTTATTTATGACACAAAATATGGAGATATTATGTTGTGTAAATTTGAATACTTGAACAAAAACATCACTCTGGTTTATTTGGCCCTTGTCAACGGGATATAATAGTTGACTATTCGGCCCTGTCAACGGGATATAATAGTTGACCTTTACATTTCATGGTGGGAATGTAATTGATTTGGACCCCAGCCTCTAGGGGTTTGGTTAGAGGTTACTAGTACTAGCAGTGTTTGGTTCCTTCCACCAGGAACAATTTGAGGCTAGCCACCCATTTGAAAAGTCCCACCTAATTGGGCATTTTGATATTTGATAACCAGAGTAATGAAAATTGAATGGATTTGATTGAATCTTATGTGAAAGTGTTTGAATTTGATATGAAAATGGTTGGTTGAATTTTGAATATATTAGTATTTTTGAAACTTTGATATTTGATGAAAAAAAAAAAATGATACCTCCTATTTGAAATGAAAATATTTGATCCATGAATTGCATTAATATTCCTTATTGGGCTATGAGCTCATTCCCAATTGTTGAAAATTTTTCAGGTACTCTTAGTTCGGGTGAGGAGTGATGGCTAGGCTGAGGAATGGTCATCATTAGGATTTGACTTAGGATTTTATGTTGGATTTTGTTTAACTGTTAGTTATGTTCATTTGGATCCTTTGGTATTTGGAAGATATTTGAATATTGATCCTTCAAATTTTATGTTAGATCAAAGTTGAGTTTTGGAGATTTTGAAATTTGTTCTAGTACTTGAATTGTTTAAGTTTGCAAATATTTGGACAATGGATTTTGGATAGTGGATGTTTTAGTTTTGAAATTGAATTTTGAGGATTTTAGATTTTGTTCCGCTACTCTGAACAGGTATTTGGTAGTTGGTAACTTCCAATTACAAGATAATTGTTTGGGTCAGGTTACACTGTAAGCCTTCGGGTTTAAAGTGTGAAATGACCGTCATGCCCTTGGAGTGGGTCTTAGGGCGTGACACTATAATGGTGGTACTATCACTTTTGAGGATGGAAGTTTAGCCCATGTGAAAGGGAAAGAAGGTATATCTATAGCTAGTTGCCCTAAGTTACACAGAGTTCTTTATGTGGAAGGACTCAAAGCCAATCTTCTTAGTATTAGTCAAATTTGTGACAATAAATATAAAGTTGACTTCTTTCAAAACTCTTGTGAGGTATTAACAAAGAAGGAAAAGTAATTTTCACAGTTTAAAACATCTCTTGTGTGTAGCAAGGTAAAACTAGATCCCACTAAACTTTGGCATAGAAGGTTAGGTCACATTAATATAGGAATCTAGTTCACATAGTGAATAATGATAAAGTTAGAGGAATCCCTAAGCTAAGTGGTCAACCTAAACCCATTTGTGGTAAGTGTATGAAAGGTAAACACACAAAAAGTTCTCACAAAAAGCACTACAAGAAAACATGCTTTTCTTAGCGAAAATTTAGGGACAAATTAAAAATTCTTCACCAAAAGTAATTTTTCCTGACGAAATTATAAATATTGTCACTAACACCAATTTCTTGACAACTTTTCATGTTGAAATTGAAATTTTCATCCCCAAAATTTGTGGTGGGAAAATTTAGTGCCTTTTTTTTTGCGCCAAAACTTTGATGACAAAAATAGACCATTTGCCCACGAAAATACGCATCAGTAAATATAATTTTTCCCAACGATATTAATTTCCTTACTAAAAGTTAGAGCTTTTTATCCAAATTTCTTGGTGATATTGTTTTCATCGGTGATTGCATTATTTCCTTATGAATTGAGTGATTTCGTCGTTGAAAAATATTGTTAGATTGTAAGATTAGTAGCATTGCTAAGTAGCTACATCATTTATTTAAGTATTAATTAGTAAGTTATTAATGTTTATAGAATACTAAAATTACTATGGTATAATATAATATATATTATTTGAGGAACTTATATTAGCATAATGTTTTATTACTTTATATATATAATAATGAAAAAAATAATGTAAATTACATAAGTTGATTCAAATTTAACTATTTTGTTACATATATATATATATATATATATATATATATATATATATATATATATATATATATATATATATATATAATGAAATACTATCATACTACAAATTCGTATTATTTTCATAATTAATATTTTTCTGTAATATGTTATTGATATTATTTATAGTAATAATAATAATAATAGTCATCATCATCATCATTAAAGTTATGCAAAATTACATCCTATTATATAAATCTATTTCAATTTCAATGTTTTTATTATACAACATGATCCAAAAATAAATATCACTTTATTATTTTTATTCTATTGAGTAAAGATTATTTATACAAATCTAAAGCATGACTATCACCAAACTTATGATAGGCATGAGTAGCTCTGAATTTGTGATGGGGATACATCCTCATGCATACTCCAATTCCTATTTTAGGAATTATGATTTTTTCTTTTCATATTTTAATTCTTAATTTTCATTTTGATTTAATATATAATTATCTTTTCTTCACCACATTATAATTATTTTAATTTATGAAAATGATATATGGATTCCCTAAAGTATATTTGTATATTCTTTGATAATTTTAATTTTTAAGTTTAATTTTAAATTTAATCTTAGTTTAGATCTTAATTCTAATATTAGTTTAAATAGAATTTTTAATCTTATTTCATTTTAACATTAATTTTAGTAATTTTAATTCTAGTTTTAATTTTTAACTTGAACTTTTGTTTTAGCTTTGAATTTAATTTTAATTTTAGTTTTGACTGGATTTTCAATCCTCATCTTAGGCTTAATTTTATTTTTAATATTAATTTTCATTATAATTATAATTTTTTTAATCAATTTTGACATTAATCTTAGTTTTGATTTTAATTTTGATTCTAATTTCAATTTTAATTCTATTTGTAATCTTGACTCTAATTTGGTTTTGAACTTGATTTGGATTTTAATATTTGAGATGAAAGGAAAATTTGATTTGTACCATTAAACATACAAATTCGAGAATGGAAGTTTTAATAAAACAAAGAAAGTGCAACTTTAATTTAATGTTGAGTTTAATTTTTACGTTCATTTTAGTTATTTTAATATGGTTTTAATCTTTAACTTTAACTTTAGTCTTAATTTTGACTTTATATAAAGTTTACCTTAACTTCCACCCTAATCTTGGTCTTAACTTTAATTTTAATCTTAGTTTTTATTATAATTATATTTTTCATTTTCATTTTTATATTGATCCTAGTTTTGACTTTAATTTCAATTTTAATTCTAATTTTTCTCTTATCACTTTGATCTTAATTTCAATTTTAATTTTAATCTTTAACTCTAAATTTTGTTTTAATTCTGACCTTAATTAAAGTTTATAAGTTTGAACCATTGGTTTGACCATAGTTGAGCCATCGGTTCAACCAGTAAATTGTGTCTTCATAACTTTTTTGGCTTAATAATCAGTTTAACTTTGAAAATATTGGAGATTACCAATTCCACTTAATCTATGTTTTTTTTATTTCCTTAGGCTATAATTGAATAAAAGTGATGTCAAGGGACCTTAGAATCATATTATGTATATCACATGATTATTTTAACTTCAATTTAATTTAATTTTGATTCTAAGTTTAGTTACTGTAAATTTTTATTTCATTTTTGCTTCTAATTTCAAGCTTAATTTTGAGTTTGATTTTGAGCTAATCTTAATTTCAATTTCAATTTTAAATTTAGTTCTAGTGCTAGTTATTATTTTAGGTTTTAGTTTTGTTTTGTAACTCCAATTTTATTGCCAATTTTAATTTCCATTATAATTTAAATTTGGTTCTTATTTTAATTTTGAATTTTGAATTTTAATAGTAATCTTAGTTTTGATTTTAGTTTAATCATAATTTTTCTTTTTGATCTTACCTTCAATTTTTATCTTCACATTTATTTTTAATATAAATTTTTGCTTCTCTGATTTTACCCTTTACATTATTTTGTTATAATAATAACAATAGATAATTGAAATGGAGGGAGAAAAATCAAGGTGCATTTAATGCGCCGAATAGCTGTTTGGTCATCTTGATGTGTTGAATGGAGTTGAAATGATGAAATGGGAGACTTGAATGACACGCAAGGGGGTAGGGGGTTGTTTTCCTTTTTCCTTTTGAGAGAATACACCATTTCATCTCTAATTCACTTAATTACAACAACTACTCTCACACTTACCCTGTACCCATGCAAACCCACTGCATTCACCCACCTCTTATCCTGACATAGCCCCTCACGGCTCACTCCACCACTACCATCGACGACCTCAACTGATAGCTCCCTTTCTCAAGGTCTTCATCAACCGATTGGATAATCATTTTGCAACTTTGCATCCCCTTTATAGAAACAACAATCACTTTGAAACCCGTTGTGTATGATGGGTTTGATTTTTTAATACAATGCATTGCACTTTGCTTTCATGTATGGAAGTTGATTTTTTTTTTTTTTTTTTAATTTCATATATTATGGTTTTATGATATTATAGATCATGGTTTCATGTGGGTTTTTACCTTTTTATCTCTATATATTATGGGTTAGTGTGGGTTTGATTTTTGTAATGGTATAATATGGGTTTTGGTTTTATAACAATGTAATGCAATTCATTGGTTTGACGTTATTTTTTTATTAGATAAATAACATCCATTATGGGTCAAGTGGAGGTTGGGTTGTGGAGTTTTATTTTATAATACTTTGGATCATATTTTCAACTGGTGAGATTTGATTTTATAATATCATGCATCATGGGTTCATGTGGATTTAAATTTAAACCTATGTATAAAAATAATAATATTATTGATATG
Source organism: Vitis rotundifolia (assembly GCA_030254885.1). Taxonomy (NCBI): domain Eukaryota; kingdom Viridiplantae; phylum Streptophyta; class Magnoliopsida; order Vitales; family Vitaceae; genus Vitis; species Vitis rotundifolia. Next base: position 9,936,202 of record CM058169.1, read on the forward strand.
CTATTGAGTTTATGTAGGTTTTCATTTTATTTATCTTATTCATCCTCATTGAGTATATTTGATCAGAGTATTTATTTTTGTTGGGGGATCAATGTATTTTCATTAGAAAATTATTTTTGATGGAAAATATGTTTCAAATAGTATAATAATGATAAAAACATTTTATAAATATTTTTCTTTGATATATGAGAGGCAATTTTTAGCAAAATAATTGTAAATCAAAATGCAATTTTTAATGCTTTCTAGTAAAATGTTTGATATGAGTATTTATTTTTGTTGGGGGATCAATTTATTTTCATTATAAAATTATTTTTGATGGAAAAATATGTTTCAAATAGTATAATAATGATTAAAACATTTTATAAATAATTTTTCTTTGATATTTGAGGGGCAATTTTTAGCAAAATAATTGTAAATCAAAATGCAATTTTTAATGCTTTCTAGTAAAATGTGAATAATAATAATAATAATAATAATAATAATAATAATATGTTAATACCATTTTTTATGGAAATGTATTACATAGTTGCTACAAGAAATTTCCTAGATAGATTTTTATGAAAATTTCCTAGACAAAATATTTTATTGCTAAAAGCCTATTTTCTTCTAGTGAAGGTTAAGGAAATTAATACCACTAAGCCTTTAGACCTTCTTCATATGGATCTCATGGGTCTCATACGTATTGAGAGTAGAGGTGGTAAAAGATATGTCCTAGTTGTAGTTGATGACTTCTCAAGATATTCCTTTGTGTGTTTTCTTAGGGTAAATTTAGAGACTATGAAGCACCTAAAGACTTTGTGCACTAGAATTTAAGAGGAGATAAATCATCCAATTATGAGGATTACAAGTGATAGGGGGAGAGAATTTGACAGTGTTAATAATGTCAATATCTTTTGTGATTCAAAGGTATTAAACATGAATATTTAGCAGCCAAAACTCCTTAACAAAATGGAGTGCCTGGAAAAAAAAAAAAAAAAAACAAAACAAAGTTCTTAAAGATGGCTAGAGTCATGCTACACATGCATGATACTCCTATACAATTTTGGGTTGAAGTTATAAACACAACTGTTATACTACTAATAGGCTTTTTCTTATGCCTTGAACAAAGAAGACATCTTATGAATTATTGATTGGGAGAGAACCTAACTTTAATTACTTTAGGACATTTGACAGTGAGTGCTATATACTCAAGGATGGGGAGAGTCTACGGAATTTGATCCAAAATCTAATATAGGTATCTTCTTAGGCTATTCCACTAAGAGTAAAGTCTATGAGATTTATAATCAAAATTCACAAATTATCCAGGAATCCTCAAACATTGTTATAAATGACACTAGGTATAATTACGGATGGCAATGAGACGGGTTTTTTCGGGTACCTGCCCCTAATGGGATGAGTTTCGATTTTAATAAACGGGTTTGAGACATGTTTGTGAGTTTTTTTTAAACTCGGGGCAGGTTCGGGTATTGCCTTGTCCTGTCCCATCTCACCCCGATTATAAATAAAATTAATTTCTTTAATTAATTTAATTTAATTTAATTTTTAAAATTAATTTAATTTAATTTTTATTTTACTATTTTTAATATATAGATAATAATAAAATATTTTTAATAAAATAAGTTATAAAAAATATAATAATTTAATTATTTATAAAATATATTTATTTTAATGTAATTAAAAATTTTAAAAGTAATTTAAAAAAAAAAAAAAAAAAAAAGGTTAAATGGGGCGCGACGGGGCAACTCGTCTCATTAGCATCCCTAGGTATAATCAGGATATAATTGAAAGTCAAATTTCATCACAGAAATTAATTGGGGATAACCTTGAAAATGTGGAGAACACAGGAGATAATTAATTGTTATAAAACTTTTGGTGACATATCTCTATGATCATTTTGGTCCTTCTTCCTCTATTCAAAGCTTAGCAAAGTGGAACACACGACATCAAAAGTTACCTTATACTTACCATAAAGTAAGGTGGTGGTGAGATGTTCATACACTTTAGGAATTGAATTCAATAACAATAAGGCCTAACTCTCATCTTCAACATTCTCATCTAAATCAAAAAAATTTGCTACAATTCTATCAAATGCATGCATATGATCATTCATAGACATACTTGGTTGATACTAGAAATGAAAAAGTCTTTTCTTCAAATGTAGTCAATTTTCTAAACTCTTTGTCATATACTTATTATCCTTCAATGTCTTCCACAAAATTTTTGCAGATGTCTCCTTCATAATGTTATACTTCTAAACTTTAATGAGGCATAAGTGAAAGGGACTAAAAGCTTAACTATTGATCCTTGATCATTCTTTATTATCCATGTCTTATAAGGTTTTTCTTCTGAAGCAATATCCAAATCCTATTGACAATATATCTAAGATCTCGCATAGCCACACTCTAAAATTATTAGTCCCATCAAATATTTCTACTGCAAATTTTGCATTAGTAACCGTAGTTTTAATTGGCTAAGTCTTTGCCATTTTCTTTTAGCTAGCACAATAGCAAACAACCTTGAACCAACCCTACATAAAATGAGTGCTTTGCTACCAATTTGTTGTGCTTATGCTTAATCCCATAGAACTTCCGAAGGCATCAAATAAAATCCAAAGTGAACTAGTTCATAGATTGCTGTTAAAAGGATTCTGAGATACCTCAAAGAAACATCATCACACAGCCTGATCTTACATGCTTCTCCTTTTGATCTTCAAGGTCACACTGATGCCGATTGGGCATCTTGTCCAGATGATTGTCGAAGAACTGGTGGATATTGTTTATTCCTTGGTCCCAACTTGATTTCATGGTCCCCCACCAAGCAAAAAGTCGTCTCCATAGTAGTGCCGAATCAGAATTTCAGGCACTGGCATCTCTAACAACTGAAATTGTGTGGGATCCAATCTATCTTGAAAGAACTCTGCATTCCTCAAGCAGTTCCTTCATTAGTTTGGTGCGACAATAAAAGTGTTGCTGCCTTGGCTGCAAATTCCGTCTTTCATGCCTGCTCCAAACATATTGAATGAAACCTCCGTTTTATTCATGACAAGGTGCTTTAACAAGATCTTGTCATTTAGTGCGTTCCCTCCTCCAATCAAGTAGTTGATATCTTCACCAAGAATCTTCCAAGCTCACAGTTCTACACATGTCGTACTAAGCTCTCAATTGTTCCACGGCCTGTAAGCTTGCAGGAGATGATTCCATCAACAAACCATTAAGATTAGGAACTGATCTCCAGCATTCTTAACAACCTTACAGTTAGACTATTAGAATAGTTACCATCATCTGTTAGCTGTTATGTTTAGTTAGAAACAAACCTGTGTAATCAGTATATATAGCTCTCTCTAAATAACAAAAGCCTAGGTCGATATTTTCTTGATAACTGAAACTGAATATTTTTCACTTAGCATGCCATCAATTACAATTTACTACTTAGCAATGTACCTAACCCAATGGAAGAACAAGCCTAGATCTCACCTTACATGGAGTAGTGAAGCAGAGAGAGGTGTTGTCGAGGCTAACTTATCAAGGATGGAAAGGATTTTGAAGACTAATTTCCTCGGGTCAACTACTTTATTATGTCTAATAAAGTGTGTGTTATTTAGAGTAGTATGAAGTTATATTCTTGATTTTAGGAAGTAGATACTTAATTTTAGTAAACCATTTATATTTTGGAGATAAGTAGTTAAGAAAATTGAAAGTTTGAGAGTCAATAATTTTGTAAATATCTTTAGAGTTCCTCTATTCTTGTCAAGCGATTTGCTTGGTCATGTTGAATGATTCCATAATTAACGCTGAATGAACCCGTAGGCTCTAGTTGATTGCTACTCTGTCTCCACTTCATGAAATTATAGTCAAGGTTGAGATTGTAAGAAAGTGTACTTAATTTTCATTTATTTTAATTATTAATTTCATAAAATTACTTTTGATAAAGTATATCTATATAAATAGATATCATACAAAATATACATATAAACATCTACATGTAAATATTTTATCTATATAAAATTTCTATACAATATTTTATAGATATCTAAAATATCTATATAAATATCATACAAAATATCTATACCATATATCATATGCTATATATAAAATTACTTTTGATAAAGTATATCGTATGAGATACCTATATAAAAGATACCATATGAAATATTTGTATAAATATCTATATTATATTTTATAGATATCATATCAAATATCAAATATCATATAAAATACCTATATCATATATTATATATCATATAAAATATTTCCTTTATTTGATGTTTCTTTATCCAAATAAATAAATATTGTAAAACACAAGAAGAAAAAGTTAGGAGACAAACATAGGCATAAAGGTCAACCATATACAAGGTATCAGAGATGTGAGAAAGATATAGGAGACACTAATGGAATGAGAAATCATGCTACAATTTGGAGTACAGGCTGAGGGTGCAGATGGTAGGACTAAGAAAAAATATGATTATTTTGAGGACTAACTTTTTCTCTATGTTCTCTTTTCTTTATAATTTATCTATATTATCGTGACTTTTTTTTTTTTTCCTTTTTTCCTTCCATCCAAGGAGCCTAGATCACATTAAAAATCTAGAGGGCTGAACTTGTAGAAGTGCCGGCTAATACAAGAAAATTAATTTCATGAGAATGGACTTCCAGTAATATTTGCTATTTAAAGGTATCATAAACCGAGCGCTCTAAAAATTTGAAACAAACTTCCAGTTACATAATACAAAAAGTAGATTAGCATGCAAGATAATCACTTCAACAAAGCAGTAGAAAGAAAGTTCCAGTGTGTTTATGGGGGATGGCAAAGCTAGCTACTTCCCAACCTCATATTGGCACTGAATCGATTAGCATGGAGGTTACCAAAGCCTTTAGAATAGTCCCCGAATGAGTATAGCCATCTTCATACTTGTATATAACATCTGTAACACGTGCAAGATTTACAACTCGCATGAGGATGGGCATTGGAACAGCTGTTGGGACGAGGCACTATTCATTGATATCCTTCCATGCATCTCTTACTTGTTTATTAAATTCATTGTGTGTTTCCTGCTCCGACGCACCATGTTGTTTCATGTAAACATTCAACAGCTGATGCAACATTTCCTCTCTTCTGCTCAAACTACAAAATATAGAATCATAGAGGTTAGTGGAAAGTACAAATATATAAAAATAATTGTTTGAGCCATTTGAATTTCAGGAATTATACAAATATATGGAGCATCTAGAATATATAATTCATGATATCAAACGTATTTACTTATTTGTAAGTCATCATATTCCGAAACAGCATAAGGGCAGCCATATCTTGTGGGAAACCATATCATCCATGAGCCTGCAAATTATCGATGAAGACCTGACAATCTTTGGCTCACTGAAGATCCAATCGAAAGTTTCTTTTGGCCAATAAGTGATGTGGTCGCCAGCATTGAGTATGCAGAGGTAACTAATGCCACAGACATACTCCTCCATGGTTGGTATTTGTTGTGCTTGAAGCCATTTGGCTTCCTCATAGTATGCTCTAACTTGATTTTTCATCTGAAGAATGGATTGGTTTTCATTTCATCAGTATTGTTTTTCTGTTTATTGCTTGTTAAAATATAATAATAACGTGCAAGCCTTAATTGAAAATTACAATTATTTTCACAATTTACATTAGTTACTAGTTGTCTTTATGAATCAGTCCACTAATTGAATCATTAGTCACATCATTAATCTATGGTATGATTTCTCCATTTATCTTTTGAATTTTCCAATACATTAGTTCTGATGTTCTCAGCAAATTAATTCTACATAATGTATGCTAAGCAAAATCACCAATTCTAATAAAGTTGATTCATTACAGAAAATCTTCCCAGATTTCTGCCCTAATGGTATGTGGCTATGGAAGGTAGATTTTTAGAGAGAGTGAGTGTTTAACTCTTTTTTTCCCCTGCAGGTCGGATTTTGACAACAGGTTTACTCCGTGGATTTTATTGGGGGCCTTGGACCATCTTCCAGCAATAATATATTAAATAGGTTGAGCATATTTGGTGTGTGCAAAATTCAACCATTGGAATTTGTGAAACAAAAACACCTCAGATTATGCTTGAAAGAATGAAACAATTGTCATTTCTTTGTTTCAAATGCTTCAATAAAATTAGTTTTGATGACATAGTTTGATCTTTGTTTCAAATGCTTCAATAAAATTAGTTTTGATGACATAGTTTGAGTCTTCTTGATGAAATCCAGAAATCATGAAAGAAAGTACATAAATTTGTCTAACCTAGATGTTACCTCTTTATAAGAGACATATATCAATTAGTATCTGTACTCTTCTTTTCATTCAGATGGATGTTCGAGTATCCAGCTCTTTTCTTTAATTGTGCTTTTTTCTTTTTGTGCTAACATCTGCTCTCTCTCCAGCAAGCAAGTGTGCGTCCTAGGCAGCTCTTTTGTGCTTTAAATGAATTGAATACTTGATCTTATTCTGCCATTGTTTTGGCTCAAACCTAAAAGGTATATTTACCCTAACTTCTTTTCATGTCTTCAACTTACTCAAAGGCTGACAAGTCCCATTGGAAGTAAGCAGTTACGGATTTTTGAACTAAATTATCAAACTTAGTCTAGCTATACTAGCATATATACTAATAGGTTATACTCTTTTCAACAGTTTAAATTGTTTTTGTTGATAGATTATATGGATGTTTTAACACTCCAAGAAATTGGAATGAAGCAAAATATGCAGAAAGAAGAAATGACTGTCAATAGATATATTTATTCTCTTTTATTTCTATTGATACTAAAATTTTTAGGGATTGAGCATCAACAATTGTTGTGATGACTAGTGTTGAGAAATCAATGACTATATATTTTATTGCCATTTTTTTTTTTTTTGTGAAAAAATAGATAAATTCACATCTCGTTGTAAAATCATCATTAAGATTTACATGTTCTTACAATGTAGCTTAAAACCAAATAAGTCATCAAAGAAGATATCAATAATCACCCCCACACAACGATATTTATTACAATACATTAGCTGTATAGAACACAAATTTTCTTCAATACGTGTCACAATACTAAAGTCCACGTAGAATCAGGTGTGCACCATATTGGGGTTGGATAGTTATAAGACTGAAAGGAGCATGAGAATAGGATGGAGAAAGTTCAAATGAGAAGCGTTGTAAGATCATTGCCAAAGCTATTTTGGCCTCCATCATTGCAAAATGTTGTCCAATGCACACCCGAGGACCCCAACCGAATGGCAAAAATGAAACTTGGTTTTTTGTTGCCTTCGAAACTCCTTCAGCAAACCTCTCTGGATTAAACTCCTTTGCATCGTCTCCCCAAATTTCATGATCATGGTGAACTAGGATGGTGGGCAAAGAGACCTGCACTCCGGCTGGAAAATACATGTCTCCCACTTGAGTGTCCTTAGAAATCATTCTGGTAAGTACTGTTACTGGTGGATATAACCTAAGAACCTCATGAAAAATCATGGTAACCTGTGGTAGAGAAACTTTAAAAGTTGTAGCATGAGAATTGTTACTCAAATACATCTTAAATCCTTATGAAGGACACTGACGGATAAAGGAATTGTTTAAAATAGTAATGCAGAAGAGATAATGGTCTAAATCATGCATGACATAATGTCAAGTATACAAAGGATATAATAATTTTAGAACCTCATGAAAAATCATCATAATCTAGAGAAATTTCAAGTCATGGCATGAGAATCCATTCCTGAACTATAAGTAAATGAAAGAAAATGTTCAGTACAAGATACAAAAAAGAGTTATGCGTTTTCATTTTTACTCCATTTATTTATTTTTTTTATTTTTTATTTTTGTGAGGGTGGGGGTGGTGGGGGGAATAGAGTACTATATGATTTCAGTGAGAATTACTAGACTGAAGAGTGGCTTGAGTACTCACAATTTTTAGGTGGTTTAAGCCATCATTTTCCGGTTTGTTATTCCCAAAAACCTGTAAAACCTCTTCTCTTGCACGAGCTTGCCAGTCTGGATGTTGGCTTAGCAGGACCATTGTCCATAAAAGCAAAACTGAGGTTGTCTCTTGGCCAGCAAGATAGAATAGCTTACATTCATCAATGACATCTTTGGCACTCATTCCAATCTTTGTGTTATTTTGATGTTCTTGAATTTCTCTAAAATTGGATTCCATTAATATACCTAATAAGTCACTATTAGCAGTTTCGCCAGCCTCCATTGCCTTCTCCCTTTTTTTGATGATGCCCCCCAACAATGCATGTACTTCTTTGCTTATTTGCGTCATCCTCTTGTTCGTCTTTGTGGGAAAAAACCTGCATCTTAGTAATTCCAGTAAATAAAAGATCACATGAAGCACACTGACATTAAGTCTAATTTTCATCCATGCCTTCTACTTCATTAATTTTTTGAAGCTTGTATAACACTTCAAAGGCAGAAACTATCAGACAATAACTAATGGTTTCATCTATACATGTATTGCGGTGGCATCTTATCATCTTGACACAATATCCTGCCAACACAAGGCATGGGGATACTAGACCTCAATTTATGAAACAGACTACTTTCTAAGTGCTACACAGAAAGAACAGAAAGAACAGTCCTAGTAAATGAAGTATAAAGGAATGAAAACATAAAATTGTCCAGGTAAATGAAGACATGCAATGAAGAAGAAATCTATTGCAGACTACACAAATCACAACCACATAAATCAACCACCCACCCATTTTTCAAACTTCCAGCTCTCATGCACTGGCACAGTTCGGTCCTTTTAAAGATTAAAGTAGGCATCTAAAATTTTATTGGTTTCAAGGAATATGGTGCACTGGGTTCCAAGGAAGAGAACCTTTTTATTCTAAATATTTAATAGTAGATTCCTTTCTTACCTTACCAATCAATATATATAAATTACTCAGGACCTTAAGAAGTTGATATTACAATTTAAACAATGTTATATCATGTGTAATAGGAGAGAACCAATATCACCCACAAATCAAGAGCACTCAATTGTCAATTCGTAAGTTTATGACTAACATATGTGTACTTATTTAGTTTATGTATCTTTTGGAAAGTCATGTGTATATTTAAAAGATTATCGTGTACACCAGTAATAACATACTTGCACCATTCATCTATGTACCTCTTTCTGGTATCAGAGCAATTCTAGCTCATGAGTTCTTTTTTTCTCCTTCATCCTACGTTTCACCACGGCTGATGCAAGCTCAACCATGCTATCCCACCTTCCCTTACCTACCAATACCACCATGAACCTTAACAATCTCATTGCCATCAACACAATTAGCTAGCCAACTTCCACTCAAGCTCACCCTCACTAACCATTACTCATGGAAAACATAGTTTGGTGCACTTCTCTTTGGATATGACCTACTTGGCTACATTGACGGGACAAAGCCAGGACAAACAAATCTCAATCCTAACTATACTTTTTGGACAAGTAGGACAAACTTCTTCTTCTAGGGATCATCGGCTCTCTCAGCCACAAAGTCATACCTGTGGTTCATTCATGCAAAACTTCCACTAAAGCTTGGCATCATTTTTCAAAGCTCTATGTCAATCCCTCATTCTCCAGAACCATGGGATTGGTAGAGCATCTCATTCTTCTCAACCATGGCTCTTAAGCAATGGTTAATTACCTTGCAACAATCCATGATACTATTGATGAATTGGACCTTCTTAGAGAAGCCATTCCAAACCAATAACTCATCACTTATGCATGCAAATGTGTCGCCCTGAATTCAATGAATTGTTGTTGTTATATGTGCACGAGATACTATGATCACATTTGATGAGCTGCATGACAAATTAGTGGAATATGAAGCCTTCCTCATGTAGGAAGAGCTTCGTTCCACTAGCACTCATGGTACCATTAAAGTCAACAATACACAATTTTCTTCTTCCCATAGTGACAAAAACGCTAGCCAAAAATATCTCCCTAGTAGGAAAGGATACCAAGGCCAACGTCCTCCTCATTTTGGGAATCAACACCCCAGCAAGAATGCCACTATGATTTGTCAATTCTGTGAGAAGGAAGGTCATACTGCTTGCTAGTGTTACATTGCTAAGAAATTGTTCCTTTCATCCACACCTACTACTAGTCCAATTATCCCCACAAACAACTCCTTAACCAATTGGCTCATAGATATCAGTGCCTCACATCATGTTACATCTTATCTTAACAACTTGTCTCTCCGCCAACCAATGAATCTGGTCATTAATAGTTTTCACATTTCCTATACTTGGAGGGTTGTTCCAAGATTAAATAAAGTTTTTTCCCATGCTAGTCTAAATATAGTCTTTTCCAATTCTTAGAGGGTTGTTCCAAAAATAAATATGCTCAGTTTCATAATTGGAAGGACTTTTTCATATTGCTACAAAAAAAGCCTGAGTTTGATTTTTCTATCACAGTTCTTATCTTAAGGTGGATTCCTTTGAGTGGTAAGCTTAATTGTGAGTTCTTATCTTTAAGGTGATGAATTCTTATCCTTAAAGTGGTGAACTTGTGTTATTAACTTATCGTTTTATTTGCTTAAAATAGTATCATTTTGTGTCAGAAAAAGTAGTTACAGGCTCCCTTCAAGTTTCTCATGTATCAACCCACAATCAACTTGTGGATATACTCAACAAACCATTGCCCAAGTCCTGCTTTACATTCTTTCAGTCCAAGATTGATGTTTTTTATGTAAGCACCATCTTGCAAGGGCATATTAGGAGAGAATCAATCTCACCCACAAATTAAGAGCACTCAATGGTGAACTCTATTAAGTTTAGGAGTAATAGATGTATACCTTGTATAGCTTATGTATCTTTTGGAAAGTCATGTGTATAAGATTGTAGTGTACACCAATACTAATATACTTTCACCATTCATCTATTCACCTCTTTGATGTGGAATGACAACTACACCAAAAAATAATTTGGTGCCTATTCATGCGTTAGCTTTTCAATTGAATTATTGAACAAATGCCATGAATTGAGTTATTACGAGTTACTAAAAAGTTAAACTTGATTTAGAAAGTTTCTAAAAATTAGAATTTCACTTAGTTTAAGCTAACTAGAATTTTTTTTTTTGGCAATTTATTATTTTCTATATTTTTTTATGAAGTTTTATATTTTATTATTAGGAATTTCTATTTTATTAGGTGTTAGTATCTATAAATAAGATGTTATTTAATAGTTGAATAAGAGTGGTGAAAGACAATAAATTTTTTCTTAATTCATCTCAGTTGCTTATCTCCCTTTATGTTATTATTTGTCATATGTTCTTTCAACCCTATTACTCCAACAAATGGCTATCAAGGTCATTCAAAAAAATGGAAATTGGGATGTATCTATTTCAAGTCCACAAACTCAATAAATGCAATTACAATAAAGGGAATATTAAAGGAATAGTAAAGTTCAATCTTAAGATGTATGAGAGGTTGTAGAAAGAGGCTACAAGAAGTCATAATATGAAACTACTCTATCCTAAAATTAATCAAAAGGATTTTTTTTTTTTTTTTGAAAAATATAAGTAAGAAAGATAAGAAAGCTCTTACCTTCATCAATTAAGCAAAGGATGAAGGTACTTTTGAGAAGATTTTTAGTGCAACCATAACCAAGGAAGTATGAGAGAATTTTAAGTACACATAACAAAGTTAACAATATACAAAAGGTTAATCTTCGAACTCTTATAAGAGAATTTGAAAGTTTGAGTTTGAAAAAGAAATTTGAAATAAATATCTAATTATTTTTCTGGAGTATTAGCTGTCGTGAGTTTACAATAAAAATACATCAAAAGTTTGAATGATAGTCATGTGGTAAAAAAAAATATGTTCAATCTTTAGATTCTAAATAAGTTTAGCAATATTGTTGTTGTTGTCATTGAAGAATCTAAACTAGATTCTATGACCATTAATCAACTCATGAGATCACTACAAGCTCATAAAAAGAGATTAAAAAGAAATAACTAAGAAAACTTTTTTAAACAAATTAAACTTACACTAAAGGAGAACGATGAAAACATTAGTGAAAGAAGTCAAAACAATCATGGATATGTCAAAGACTTGGTCATAGCCATGGCTAAGACAATAGATGGAGAGATAGGTTTAATTTATCAAACAATGAAATAACAAGTCAAAATTCTCATTCCTCTGGAGGACATGAAAGATGATACAACTTAAGGCACAATAAAAGAAGAGGATATGATAAATTTCAAATTGAATGTTATAATTATAAAAAAAATATGGTCATGATGCTTATGAATATAGAAATGCTACAAACAATATGAAATGACACGTCAAAGGTACTGAAAATAAAGATCAAGAAGAACCAACCTTATTATTGGCATATAAAGGAGAAAGCTAGGAGAAAATTACATGGTATCTTAACCTCTAAGTAAAATCTAGTAAAAAGAAGAGGTAAAATCTTGATTCATCTGAAAATGGAAGGCATATTTCAAATGTCCACTATGGTATAACATGAAAAACAATATATTAAGTTTAGGTCAACTCTTAGAAAAGGGCTATGATATTTATCTCAACAATCAAAGTCTCTTAATAAGATACTAACATGCCAATATTATTGGTAATGTGCCCATGATATAATGTTTTTGAATGACATTGAAAATAATATTGTAAAATGCCTAAAATCTCATATCAATAATTCGTCTTGAATTTGACACTTATGATTTTAACATTTTAATTTAAGAGGATTGAAATTATTAAGCATGAAAAACAATGAAATAACTGTTCTTTAATAATTTGTGTCAATTATGTGAAAGATGCGTACTTAAAAAATATGTTTAAAAAGGTTTTCCAAAGGAAGAAACAATAAAAGAAGAAGCTTTCCGTACTCATTCATGTGGATAATCCAATTTTAATTTTTATGGGTGATTCTAGTAAAAAAAAAAAAAAAAAACTTGGTTGTATTTTTAGCTCAAAAATTTGTTGAAGAAACTTAATTTACCACAAGAGAAACCAATAAACATCTATATGAATATAAAATTGGTGATTGTCGCATAAAAGATATCTAGTTCTCCATGATTGAAGCAATATATTAATACAAAATATCATTTATTAGAAAGTATATTATGAAACATGAAGTACAAATAAAATTTGCAAAATCTCATAATCAAATTTCAAAAATGCTTATAGGGCCTCTCAATTTTAAAGATTTTAGATAGCTAAGGATGCTACTTTTACAAATCAAGTTGAAGAGGGCATGTTAGTTTAACTATATTTAGAAAGTTTCTAAAAATTAGAATTTGAGTCTTTCTAAATATTAATTAAAATATTTTATATTAAAAAGTTGATTTAGTTTCACCCTTAGAATCTAAGCCTTTCGAAGTGCCAATAGTTGTTTGTTGTAGATAAGGCTTTCCTTTTTACGGCTCTAGGTTCTAATCTATATGACCTTTTAATGGTACAAAGTACACCTTTTTCATAGAGGCAAGTAGTAACCTAATGCCAGCCCCTTGACATGGACTATGAGGCACTAAATCCTCATGGGGCAATAGCTTAACATCATGAGTAACCTATGATAGCAATAAGGTGGCACAAGGGCATAATTCCTTGTGTAAGGAGACGACTTGGTGAGCCATGGGCGTAATGCCATGACAAGTACAACACTAAGAGAGACTTAGATGGGCACATTGTTGTGGCGACTTAGATGCAATACATGAGGGTGCAATGCCTTGTGCATGGGGAGTCATAGGCGCAATGCTATGACATGTTGCCACACCAAGAAGAGGGCTTGGGCAAAGCATAGAGTCATAACATCAACAAGGTGAAAGTCGGAGCATTTTACCTCAACATGGATGCAATCTAGATGTGCAAGCCAAAAGAGAACTTAACATGCGCATGAGCCATATATATAGATGCCTACAATAGCAACATTCAAAGTTGGACTCAAAGTGGGATTGCAAGTCAAGCATGAATAGGAGTCTTGATGTGAATTGTAATTGTAGTCTGAGTAAGATTAAGACTTAGAGTCCAAGTAAGAGTTGTTATTGCCATAGCCTATTAAGAAAAGTCTAGCATAACTAGGAGTAAAACTGCTAGTCTAACAAGGAGCAGGTGGTGCCACTCTATAAATAGGGAGGATTGGATAGACTTCTACGAGAGATATAGAGAGAGAGATCAAGAGGAAGCCTGAACTACCAAAACCATTGTGGGAGTGTAGCTAAAGTCTTGAATTCTTATTCAATAAGTTCATAAAATACAAGTTAGGATTGATGCCCTATAAACCTCGTGTGTTACCTTGCATGTTGTCATCTAGTGGGGAAAGGTGTAGGTTAACTTAGATAGCTTCTAAGTATTGCATGGATGTGGAAGTTTATGTGGGAATTTTGCACCTATGACAATTGGTATCAAAGACCAACAAGCGAATGGTTGGGGGAAGTACTACAGAGACCTTAAGAGAAGGGATCTCAAGACTAGAAGAACTGCTAGGGGAATAGTAAGGTGATAAGGGCACTATAACCCTATGGCCAAACCACACCAAGGAAGAAATCCTTGTGCAACAAAATTTCTTAGACTCCCATGAAAAATTCATAGAGGATAAAGTGGTAGGGTTGAAGGTAGATGTCAAAACTTTGATGGATGACTTCTTATCCATTATATAATCTTTTGAGGAAGTCATAATGATCCTTAAGAAGGTGGTGTTGCAAGGTTCTATCTCAAGTATGGAAGCCCCTCCCAAAGCTCAAGTCCTAGAACCAAAGGGCTTCAATAGAAACCAGAATACTAAAAAACTAGAGAACTTATTGGATATGGAGCAATATTTTAATGCTACTTGAATCCCTAAGATGGAGATGGGTATTATCACCATAATGTACGTTACTAGTGATGTGAAGTGATGGTGATGAACTAAGGCAAAAGATAATGAGGAGTCTAGAAGGCCCCAAATCACCACTTAGGAGACTCTTAAGAAGGAACTGAAAGAGCTAAAGGATCAATACCTTCTTACTAACATGACTTGGTTAGCTTGAGAATCCTTGAAACGATTAAAGCACACTAGTTCAACATGGGATTATATTAAGGAATATAGTTCCTTAATGCTCGACATAAAAAATATGTTCGATGAGAACAAATTGTTCAATTTCATGTTTGGATTGTGGGAATGGGTCTAAATTGAGTCACAAAAGATAGTGGGTGTGAGATCTTTCAAGTATAATCATTGCAATAGATTGTTTGGTAGTCTATAAGTTGAATGGTGTGAACTCTACCAATCAGAAACCTAAACTAGATGGAGCAAAGAAACCTAATAGAAAAGGGAAATCTTCTAAGAAGTCATATGGGAACAATTTGAAAAAACCTGCAGCATTGTAATCAAGTGAAAAAACTACTAAGTATGGGTAGCAGACAACCAAGCCCATAGGTTGTTTCATTTGCAATGGCCATCACCGTGCTAAGAAGTGTCCAAAATGGAAAAAACTATCAGCCCTTATGGCTACTAAAAGTAGTGGTGATTCTGACATGGATACACCTTTAAAAGTTAATCCTTTGTTGCTCTTGAACATAATCCACATGAATGCACTAATTCAATAAGGGTTGATGCATGTCCAAGTGCTAGTAAATGGCATGCAGGTAAAACCAATGATGGACAGAAGGGCAACCCATAATTTTGTGGCTAGTTAGAAGCCAAGAAGTTTGGTTTGGAACTAGTACAGTACACTATCAAGATCAAGGTAATAAATAGCAAAGCCTAAAAAATTAATGACATTGCTAAAAAAAGTCTCACTCTAAATGGGAAATTGGGAAGGCAACTACAGCTTTCTATGTGTACCCTTAAACGACTTTGATTTGATCTTAGGAATTGACTTTTTCCTTAAGGTTAAGGTGGCATTGCTCCCACACCTTGGTGGGTTAATGATAATGGATGAGAGTCAACCTTGTTTATTTTTGCTATAAAGTAGAAAATCATAAAGAAAGGCCAGACCAAGATGGTTTCTACGCTTCAAATAAAGAAAGGGTTGAAGTGTGGGAATGTCACATATATTATAGCCTTGGTTGAGAACAAGGCAGACCAATCACTGGAGGTGCCACACAGTGCAACCCATATTAAAAAAGAATTTAAAGACATGATGCCTACAAAGTTGCCCAAGGAGTTGCCTCTTAGGCGTCATATAGACCATAAAATTGAGTTGCCACCTAGGACCAAACTTCCTGCTAATCAGGTCTCATATCGGATGTCACCTTCGAAATTACTAGAGTTAAGAAAGTAATTGAAGAAACTATTGGATGCAGGCATGATCCAATCTTCAAGGGTTCCCTATGGTGCTCCTATCTTATTAAAAAAAAAAAACAAAAAAACAAAAGGGGACCTTATAGATGTGTGTTAACTATTGGGCCTTGAACAAAGTAACAATCAAGAACAAGTATCCAATCTTCTTAGTGGTAGAATTATTTAATAAATTGGCCAAGGCAACGTTTTTCTCCAAATTGAACTTGTGGTTGGGATACTAGCAAGTAAGGATTGTAGAGGGGGACGAGAAAAAGACTACATGTGTAGCCCGCTATGGGTCATATGAGTTCCTCATGATGCCATTTGGACTAACTAATGCCTTAACAACATTCTAAAACCTAATGAATGATGTGTCATACGAGTTCGTAGATGTCTTTGTTGTGGTTTACTTCAATGCATTGTAGTTTATAGAAAAACCCTAGAAGAGCATGTGAATCACTTGATACTAGTGTTTCAAAGACTAAGAGAACACGAACTCTACGTAAAGAGGGAGAAGTGTGATTTTGCACAAAGGCATATTACCTTTCTAGGACATAAGATAGAGGATGAGTTGATCAAGATGGATGAAGCGAAGGTCCAGGCCATTAAAGATTTGCATGCTCCAAGCAAGATGACATTGGCCAACTACTATCGAAGGTACATAAGGGGTTACTTCAAGATAGTGGATCTCCTTACTAACCTTTTAAAGAAGGATATTAGCTAGGATTGGAGGTTTGAATGCTAGAAAGCTTTGAGAAGTTGAAAGTGGTGATTTCAGTTAAGTTGGTATTGCATTTACTAGATTTGGATCTCCTATTTGAGGCCCAAACAAATGCATTAGCTAGGGCCTTAGGGGGAATCTTGGTGCAGGAAGGGCACCCAATAGCCTTTGAGAGTCGAAAGCTTAATGAGTTAGAACAAAGATACTCCACTCACGAGAAAGAGATGACAACAATTATCCATTGCTTATAGTAGTGGAAGCATTGCCTATTGGGGAGTATATTTACTATATATGGTCACAGACAACATAGTTAATACCTTTTTCAAGATGAAGAAGGAGTTGAGCCCTAAGCAAGCTAGGTGGTAAGAATTACTAGCCAACTTCAAGTTTGAATGGTTGTATTGACCAAGAAGACATAATGTAGTTGTAGATACCTTGAGCCAGAAGGAATTGACAGAGTATGTAATCGCTCTATCACATGTGATCTCATATTTTAATGAGAAGATCAAGCAAGCTGCTAAGCTTGATTATACTTATGAGAAGATGAAACAACAAGTCAAAAAGGGGGCTACTAAAAAGTATTGGCTAGAAGATGACCTCTTGGTGGCTAAAAGAGGTAGGCTATACTTGAAAAATAGGGTTTCACAGGAATAATTTTCTTTTAGTGAGATTATTCTTTTATAGAGTTTACAGCATATACAAATCCTTCAAATCAGGAAACTAAATCACTAATTAAAGAGAAAGAATTACTCCTAACAATTATTTTCCTAAAAATACAAAGATTGACAACTAATAGCTAATTTACAGCTTTACAAAGTTATTTCTTTCCATATCAGTTTCAATTTTCCAACACTCCCCCTTAAGCTGGCTTAAAGATATCTTCCATAGCCAGCTTGCCAACTAGAAAATCAAATTGCCTCTTGTGTAGTCCTTTGGTGAAGACATCAGCCACTTGTTCCTTGGTAGGGATATAGGTCATACAAACCAATATGTTGTCTATCTTCTCTTTAATGAAATGCTTGTCCACTTCCACATGTTTGGTGTGGTCATGGAGAACCAAATTGTGAGCTACTGATATTGCTACCTTGTTGTCCCAATACAACTTCATAGGAGATGAACCTGTCATCTTTAACTCTTCCAGTAATCTTCTTATCCTCATAATCTCACAAATACCATGAGCTACAGCTCTAAACTTAGCCTTAGCATTGCTTCTAACAACCACGTTCTATTTTTTACTTTACCACGTAACCAAGTTGCCATCTACAAATGAACAGTACTTAGAGGTGGACCTTCGATCCACTATGCTTCCAATCTAGTTTGCATCGGTGTAGGCTTCAATTTGTAGGTGTCCTCGTGACTTAAACAGAAGGCCTCTACCTAGTGTCCCCTTTAGATACCTTAGGATCTTGTAAACAACTTCAAAATGCTCTGGACCAAGCGCATGCAAAAACTGACTAACCATACTCACTGAGAATGCTATGTCAAGGCGTGTATGGGATAGGTAAATCTATCTCCCAACAAGTCTCTAATAACGATCCTGGTCCTTCACATTCTTGGCTTTTGTAGGCTACAATTTTACATTCTGCTTTATAGGTGTTTCAGCAAGCTTACATCCTAACATACTTGTCTCATCAAGAAGATCAAGAACATACTTCCGTTGATTTACAAAGATACCTTCTTTGGACCTAGCAAACTCCATCCCAAGAAAGTACTTTAATGCCCCTAGGTCCTTAATCTCAAATTCCTTAGCAATTTTCCCCTTTAGCTTCTCTAATTCATTGCAATCATCCCCAATTAACACAATATTGTCAACATACACAATTAAGATGACTATTTTACCTTCATTTGAATGTTTGTAGAACATCGTGTGATCACCTTGACTTTGAGTATATCCATAATGCTTTATTTTTTGCCAAAGTGCTCAAACCAAGCTCTAGGCAACTGCTTAAGTTCATATAAGGACTTCTTCAATTTGCACGCTTTCCCAACTCCAAAACTTTCTTCAAAACCTGGTGGAAGACTCATGAACACTTCCTCCTCTAGGTCTCCATTACGAAAGGCATTTTTAACATCTAATTGGTGTAAGGGCCAATTGGAATTTACTACAAGGGACAACAAAAGTCTAATTGAGTTTATTTTAGTTACGGGGGTGAAATTCTCTTGGTAGTCTATCCCATAGGTTTGAGTAAAACCCTTTGTTACAAGTTTGGTTTTGTATTTATTAACACTTCCATCTGCTTTACTCTTTATTGTAAACACTCATTTGCACTCTACAACTTTTTTTTTTCTTTGGTAAATCTATAACCTCCCAAGTGCCATTCTTTTTTAAGGCATTCATTTCCTCAAACACTGTCAATTTCCAACTTGGTTCATCTAGTACTTCTTGAATATTTCTAAGTACCACAAGTTTTGAAGTATTTGTAGTGAATGCTCTATAGTTGTCAAAAAGGTTACTATAGGAGATATAGTTGGCAATGGGATGTTTAGTGCAAGCTCGGGTTCCTTTTCTAAGAGTAATAAGGAGATCAAGGTCAAGGTCCTGTGCAGGAACAATTAAGGCTAATCCTAAATCAGGTTCGGGTGCAGATATTTTTGGACTTGGATCAAAGTGTGATGGTAAACTTAGATCAGTAACAAGAGAAAAAGAAGCATGTATAGGAGTAGGAATATAAAGAGGGTTACCTGAGGCATTTAGAGAGCCATTGGCTAGGGCTTTTGATTGACCATGTGTTGGGATGATCGACTGGTCTTTACTTCTTCTAGGGACTTTTTTCCTTAAATAAACCATAGGCTCAAGATTGTTTCTATTTTTTTTCATTCATAGTATTTCTTCTTCTGACAGACCAATTTCAAATTTGGATTCAGTAGGCTTAGTTTCCTTATTTTCTTTTTCAAGAGAGGTATCAAGAATTACATTAGACAAAAGTTCAACAATTTCCCAAAAATTTGGTTCCATTAATTTCTCCCCTTGAAGTAAATTTTTGGTAAAATATGGGACATTTTCCATAAAGGAAACATCCATAGTTGTGTAAAAATGTTTTGTAAGGGGATTAAAACATTTATATCCTACAAAAACACATTTTTTTTTGTTCTTGGGTCTAACATAGATCTTGACCTTTTTAGAATGTGTACATATGCAGTGCAACCAAATATTTTCAAGGGTAATTCAGAATTAATTCGAGATTCTAGAAATACTTCAAGCACTCTAAAGGAGTGGTATACTGCAAAAATTTTGTAGGCATCCCCCCATAAGTATTTTGGAATATTCATGTAAAACATCATAGCCCGTGCTACTTCTAACAAGTGTTTATTTTTACGTTTAGCTATTCCATTATGTTCAGGGGTATCAGAACACGAGGATTGATGTAAAATTCTTTTTTTCGTTTGAAAAGGTTTCTAAAACTTTATTAAAGTACTTAGTCCCATTATTAGATCTCAAAATACTGATTTTTGTTTGAAATTGGTTTTCAATCATTCTGTAAAATTATTTAAAAATCATTTCAATTTCAAATTTTTACCTCATTAAATATACCCAACAAAGACATGTATGGTCGTCTATAAAGGTCACAAACCATTTTTTTCCTGAAATTGTGGTTTCTTTTGAAGGTCCCCAAACATCACTATGAAAAAGATAAAATGGTTTTGATGCATAGTAGGGTTTTGGAATGTAAGTTTTATATTGGCTCTTTGCCAATAAACAACTTTCATATTGAAATGATAAAGGACCAACCTTTTGAAATAACATTGGAAATAAATGTTTTAAATAAGAGAAACTAGGATGGCCTAATCTACAATGCCAAACCATTATTTGATCACGAACGAAAAGAGAACTAATACTACTTAGTCCTTGAGCAATTTTATTACTAGGTAAATTATCCTCAAAATAATAGAGACCATTGATCATCCTAGCACTACCAATCGTCTTCCCCGAGCTTCGGTCCTGAAAAATACAATGGGATTCTAGGAAGATAACACAACAATTAGAATCTCTAGATAATGTGCTAATAGACAAGAGATTACAAGTGAGTTTAGGAACATGAAGAATAGATTTAAGATCTATTACCTCATAGATTTTTATTAGAACTTTTCCCGCAATAGGTGAGAAATTACCATCAGTTATCCTCACCTTTTTATTTCTAGGACACGGTGAATAGGATTCAAACATGTTTGAGAAATTGGACATGTCGTCGAATGCTCCATAATCGATTATCCATGGAGTAGATTTAAAACGATAAGATAGAGCATATAATTCATTACATGTGTGTGCCATAGAAACACTAGGAGTACCAGATGTCGAGTTGGATTTCAACAGTGCAAGAAGATGCTCCATTTGCTCAATGGTGAAGGGGTTGGTCTCAGCCTCATTAATAGTAGGAATAATGGCTCGGCTTGGTTTGTCACCTATTTTTCCTTTCCAAGTCGCAGGTTTCCCATGGATTTTCCAACAGTTCTCACGGGTATGGCAAGGCTTGTTACAAAAATCACACCAAACTCGTGGTCTTTCATCTGATTTGCGCTTAAACACAGCGACTTTATTATAGCCTCCACCCGTGGTAACCAAGGCCGAACCTTCAATAGCAACTCCAGGTCCTTTCTTGCCCAGCATCACATTCCTCCAACTCTGTTATCTTCTAACTTTTGAAAAAACTTCACCAATTGAAAGCAAGGGTTTTCTTCCAATGATTCTCCCTTTTACCTCATCAAACTCGACATTAAGGCCAACCAAGAACTTGAAGATCCGATTGTCTTTCATGGTCTTCTTATGATGACGTCCATCCTCGGCAGATTTCCACTCATAGGTGTTGAAGAGGTCAAGGTCTTGCAAGATCCGCTTCAAGGAGTTGAAGTACTTTATGACATTGCCCTCCCTTTGTTGTATCTCACCAAGTTTGAGGGTTAATTCAAAGATGTGTAATTGATTCCCTAGATCAGAATACATCTGATTTACATTCTCCCAAAGCTCTTGTGCTATTGGATAACACATGTAATTAGAGCTAATGTCTTTTTCCATAGAATTCACAAGCCATGTCATCACCATGAAATTCTCAGCATCCCATATAGCATAGTTCAGATCATCCACTAGAAGAGCCCTATTTTCACCCGTCAGGTAGCCCATCTTTCCATGTCCTCTGATGTGCATCCGAACTTATTGAAACCATCTTAGAAAGTTGTCACTATTCAAGCGAATCGTGGTAATTTGGACAAAGTGAGATTCCGATGTGGTAGAACTAATTTTTGAAGAATTAGTGATGATGGGATTGTTTAGAGAAGGTTAAGGAATAGTAGTGGACTCGTTTGAAATATCCGACATGGTTTCAGAGAGAATAGGGATTGAAAGAGAGGAAGAAGGAGGGTTTCAGCAAGCAAATTGCTAGCTCTGATACCAACTTGAAAAATAGGGTTTCACGGGAATAATTTTCTTTCATTGAGATTATTCTTTTATAGAGTTTACAACGTATACAAATCCTTCAAATTAGGAAACTAAATCACTAATTAAACGGAAAGAATTACCCTTAACAATTACTTTCTTAAAAATACAAAGATTGACAACTAATAGCTAATTTACAGCTTTACAAAGTTATTTCTTTCCATATCAGTTTCAGTTTTCCAACAACTATATGTACCAATTGCTAAGAGAGACCTATGATGTCAAGTAGGCAGGTCACTCTACAAAGAGATGACATCAACAGTATTGTTCAACTACTATTACTAGCTAAAAATAGGAGAGGAATCCAGACTTATGTTCTATATTGTTTGATATGCCAGTTAGATAAGATAATCAAGAAAAAAACAATAAGGTTATTGCAACCTCTCCCTATCCTAAAGAGACCTTAGGAGAACATATATGTGGACTTCATCGATGGCTTTCCAAAAGTGAAGGGAATTCAAGTCTATCTTCATGATAGTAGATATATTCTCTAAGTGTGTTGCTTTCATACTTACACCGCATGCATGTCCCGTAGAGGAGGCAGCTAGGCTATTCTTCAACCATGTGGTCAAGTACTTCAAGTTGCCTAAAGACATAGTCAGTGATTGTGATGCTCGATTCATTGGTCAATATTGGACTAAATTGTTTAAACTTCTAGGATTGAAGTTGAAGTTCTAAACAGCAAATGATTCATAGATAAATGGGCAAACAAAGTGTATCAAATGCGCTACTTAAGGAATACCTTGGACACTATGTTTCTGTAACACAAAAGAGCTAGATTAATCAAGTGGAGATAGCTTAGTTATCCTATAACTTGCATAAGAGTTCAATAATAGGGTTAAGCCCCTTTGAACTGGCCACAAGGCAACAACCAATTATGCCCTTGGAGATGTTTAAGCAAAAGTCTGGTGGTAATTGTCCTATAGCTTATAAATTTGTAAGGTCTTGGCAGTAGATGCTCGATGAAGCTTGTGAAAGCTTAGAGAAGGCATCTAGAAAAATGAAAAAGTATGCGGACAAGGGCTGAAGACCCTTAGAATTTTAGATTAGGGATAGAGTCCTTCTAAACCCTCATATATGGAAGAAAATTAGCAATAAGACTATGCAGAGGGGGTCGATTCCCAAATATGATGGACCTTTTAAGGTGATGTAGAAGGGGAAGTAGCTTACAAATTGAAGTTGTCAGATAGGCTAAAGATACACCTCACGATCCATGTGAGCTTCTTAAAGCCTTATCATGAAAACCTAGACTCAAGAAGGATACCGATAAGGTGAGTGATTAGAAAGAAATTTGATAGCAAGTGATATCGACAAGGTAGAGAAGGTATTAAATCATCGAACTATAGGAATGGGCAAGAAAAATTGAAGAATTGATTTTCTAGTTTAATGGAAGGATAGTCTTGAATTAGAGGCTAGTTCGGAACGAGATGTAATGCTATGGAAATTTGAAGAGGTAGTCCAAGCCTACCCATAGTCCAAGTCGACGACGACATCAACTACATCAAGTAAAAGTGGTTTGTTAGCCCCTTGGCATGGACCATGCGATACTAAGGCCTCATGGGGTGACACCTTGGCCTCTTGAGTGACCAATGACAACAACAAGGTGGTATAAGGGTGCAATGCCTTGTGCAAGGAGATGACTTGGTGAACCATGGGCGCAATGCCATGGTAAGGTTGTAGCATTAAGAGAGAATTGAATGGGCATATCAATGGGGGGCAACAAAGCCAACTCAGAAGCAATACATAAGGGGTATAATGCCTTGTGCATGAGGAGTCATGGGTGGTGCAATGCCATGACATGTTGCTGAACTAAGAAGAGGGCTTGGGCAAGGCATAGAGCTACAAGAGCAACAAGGTGGATGTAGGAGCATGTTGCCCTGACACAAACACAATCTAAACGTATAAACCAAAAGAGGGCTTATCATGCACACGAGTCATATATATAGATGCATGCGATAGTAGCATGAAGAGTTGGACTTGAAGTGGGATTGCAAATCAAGCATGAGTAGGAGTCTTGATGCCTAACATGATTATAGTCTAAGTAGGACTAGTACTCAAAGTCCAAGTAGGAGTGGTTACTGCCATAGCCTATTAGGACAAGTCCTAGTAGAACTAAGAGTAGCACTACTAGTCTAACAAGGAGTGGGTGGCACCACTTTATAAATAGGAAGGGTTAGAGAAACTCTTGAGAGGGATCTAGATAAGGAAATCATGAGGGAAGTCGAAACTCATTGAAGCTATTATGGAAGTCTAGCTAAAGTTAATAAAATACAAGTTGGGATTGGTGCCTTGTAAACCTCATGTGTTGCCTTGTATGTCATTGCCATCTCTTGGGGGAAGGTGTAGACTGGCTTAGAGAGCTTTTAAACGCCACATAGACATGAAAATTTATGTGGGAATTTTGCGCCTGTGACACCTAACCTTTAAAAGTTTGTTCAAGGAGGACCCTTCATCTCCCTTCATATATTTAATTATTTGCTTGTTTTTTCAACCCTATTAATGCAACGTAGGTGAATTTGCCTGATGATTTATAAGAAAATTGATATCAATTGTGTTCAACCTGTTAAATTCTGCTAGGCTTATGTACCGATATGCAAATTATAGCTTCTTACCCTAAGCCCAAATTTTTCTTTGGTTTCATGGTGTCAACATTTCATGAAAGTAAATGCTCCATTGAAGAATAAATTTACCTAAAATTGAATATGGTGTGCTAGGACACAGAGATTTATTAAATGCTAGGAAAATGTAAGGGTGACTTGAAACCTAAATTTGAGCAAATAAAGAGTCCATTTAAAAGTGCTTTTAGAAAACACTTATATTATAGAAAGAAAAAAACCAATTTTAAAGAAAAATCAAACATTTGACAAAATTTAGAAAATACTTTTAAAAAGTTCAAAATTAAATTATTTGTAATGCTTCTTGGAGAAACACTTTACATATTATTCTTCCAAAAATACTTCAAGAGAAAACCCTTCCACTAAAAGCACTTAAAATAGAAACTCAAGCAAATCTACTCTAAATCTGCCGAAGCACTGCTAAAAAAATGAAAAAACAAGCAGACTCATGTATATTCATAAAAAACTAAGCAGCATATTTCTTGAAATATTATATGATTTTATGCATACCTCCATCCTGGGATATAAACTGACATTGCAACCTTGATTGCAAGATATGTCTGTTCTTTCTGGAGTTGGAATATCCTTCTTCCTTCTTCGTAGCTACTGCCAAATGCTGTCCGAGAAATCACATCCCCTGTCAAATTTTCAAGATAGGGCCAAACATCCAACTCACATGATCCCTCAACCGAAAGCTTCTTCCATTTGTTCAACATGTCGCTACAACTCAAATGAAATGCCGGTAACATATTCTATAACAAGTTCAACCACAAAATAAATTAATAAAGACCAAGAACATCTCTTCGGTGGTAAAATTATGGAAACGGCCTATTGGTGAAAGGGGGGAAAAGACTCTATATGAGTATGTGAAAAAGAATGGAAAAGGTAGGACACTTGGTATGTAAAAAACTAGTCACCGGTACTTTTCATTAAAATAAATTTTCAATTACTTACATATTTAAAAAAAAAAAAGTTAGAAAGTTTTCTGGATGGAAAGCTGGGTTAATGATCTTTCTGGAAACTAAGGTCAAATATTCTCTTTTGAAAACTGGGCATTGAAAATTACCTTCAACTTTTCTGGATGGAAAGCTGGGTTGATGATCTTTCTACGTTTGGCCCATTGTTCACCTTCCAAGGCCACTAGTCCGGAAACCAGCAACTTGACCAACGGGTGTGAGGGTGCCTTTTGAAAGATATTGGACTTCAACAAAACATCCCTCATTAGCTCAGGCTCCATAATGTTTACCCTTGGACTTGGACCCACCCATGTAAAGAAATTTTTCCCTGCATGTTTATGCCATTATTGGATAGTGTTAGCCCTGGATTGCTTTTAGTTTGGATAATTGTTTTAATAACCGACTGGTTTGAGCAGTCAGACTGTCGACTGAAAGCAAATTTGATCCGGATCAGCAATTGAGCCGGTAGGACTATTGAACCGCCATCGAACCGGACGATCCAGCGGTTGAACCATTGACTTGGTGAACTGGGTCGCCGGTTTGGGCCTGGACCTATCTCTAAGTGAAATTCTTTCGGCCAAAATGGGCCATGGTTTTAGGTTGAAATTGGGCGAGTGGGGTACTGCTTGGGCCACTCACAGACATCCACACTCTGGGCAAGCCGACTATATAAAGAGATATCTATTCCTCATGCCATTCAGATATGGGACTGACTTAGGAAAATTAGGATATCATGACTATGCTGCCTTATGTTCCACAACACTAGCTAAAAAAATAAAAAAATTTCTTCCCAAAATTTTTATAACAATAAAAATGCAAATAATTTAAAGTAAAATAATATAAATTTTTTTAAAATATAAAATAATAAGGTATATAACTTTTAATATATATATATATATATATATATAAATTAAATAACTTCACATCTAAATATTATATATATTTTATTTAATAAAATCTTAAAATATTAATACAACTATATATTAATTTAATAATATTAAATAAAAAATAAATATTATTATTTTTAATTTCTTTACATATTTAAAAAATTTTAGGAATATTTTTAATTTTAATAATATATAAATTACATATTTATGATATTATCAATTCGACAATGAGTCTAACCAGTGAATCGTGAATCATTAATTTTTTTAATTTAATAATCGACCTAATTCTAATAATATTGGTTTAGAATATGAAATTGGAATATCTCAAAATTTGAGCTTGTGGCAAATGGGAATCACTCTTTACAAATAACTGACATAAAAATTCATCGAAAAGTGCGTTGACTTGAAACATCACAAAATAATTCTAACACTTGAAAAAAAGGGCAAAAGGTGAAAAGGAAAAGAAAAATAGTTAGGAAGAGAAGAACAGAAACTAAACAACTGCTTGAGGGCAGTATAAGAAATTTGACCATAATTTGAAGAAATCAGCAAAATTTAATACTATGATGAAAAGTAATAACTCATGTTGGTACCATATTTCTTAATGAAATGACAATGGAAGGGCAGAACACGCTGAACAATATCATCGGAGAGGCTGATGGGTCTTGAATATGCTTCCTTCGTCATCCTGGACATCTCTTTGGAGTCCCCTTGTAATAGCCTATACGAATTCCCAGCCAGGCCTTGCTCTCTAAGGCATCTCTCTAACCTCTTCGGTCTCAACCACATCCAATTCAGTAGCCTCCATACACAGCTTATTAGCACAGTAAGGAACCAAAAAGAAATTGCAACTGAGCTGAGCTTCATTTCCTGTTTGAGGGACTTCTAAAAGGAGAGGTATGTTAAATCACTTCAGATCGAGAGAGTGACCTTATGCTGCCGGTGTATATAAAGTGCCCCTTTCCCATTCCCTGGTGTCGGCAAACATAGAAGATTTCTTTAATGCCTATAGGGAGAAGCACGTCTCGTATTTTAAAATTATCTATTTTAAATTGTCTCCATCTATATGGCTTTTCAACTTCTCAATTTGATACTTTTCAAAGTTTGTGTAACCATCACTGCTTATTAGAGAGTACATGTCATGAATTGGGCTCCTTTAGAGAGTACATATGTCGTATATAGAATCCGGGATACTAAAAACATAGAGTAAATGAGAGTACAATGTATAAAACCAAAGTAAAAATACATAGAAGCAAGATACAAACAAATGGGATAAATAACAAGACTAGACATAATCTAATTGGGCTCTTTTTTTACATGCGAAATTTTGATAATATAACATGACCCACTTAATTGATTTTTTTCAATTTCAATTGAAGATAAATAAAAAAAAAAGAAAAAAAAAAGAAAAAAAAAAGGAGGAAACAAAAATCAAAATACCTCTTAGGACAACAATTATCATTTTAATTAAACCATGTTTTTAATTTTGCCCAAAAGAAAAAGATTATAGCATAAATAGTAAATAAATTTTTTAAAGTAAATTACACATACGTCGCCCTTAAGGTTAGATTTAATAACACATAACCTTTCCTTTCAAAACTAATTTTCATGCCTATTTGTAACATATCCTATGATTATTCGACATATATTTTTTCAAAATATCTATTAAAAAAAGATAGAATATTTTACATTATATATATATATAAACAGTGTTTTTAAAAATAAATTGCAGAAGGAAATCAAAATACCTTCTACTAATGGATGAATTCAAATTATTTTTTATTTTCTTTTCATCTTCATTTGAATTATCCAAACATAGGAATTAATAGGAAGAATAAAGGAATGCACATTCCCATTCTCCATTTCCACGTACCAAACATGACCTTTGGATATTCTTTTATCAATTTGTTGGATTAATAGGTCTAAACGTAAGCGGGAAAATTAAGAAAAATTTTGTGTGTTTCTAAACATTATTTCATATATTACACAGCTATTTATTTATATATGCATAATACAATAAAAACTCATATGTAGCTTTCAATATGATTCATTTGATAAGGATAATAAAAGAAAAATAAATATGCAATATTAATTGTTTTATTTATACATCATCACACTGTCTCTATATGAATACCATCTTCCTAAGAAGAATAACATGACTAACAACAATCCACGGCAATAGTTTTGGAACGATTGCCATTTATTTGTTAATATTCTATGTCTTGCTAGTAGGGCATGGACCAGCTTTAATAAAGTAATTTTTTAGGAGAGTGCATGCCATTGGATTCTTATAAGGATGGCTGTATCTAGGCTTCAATATGGTGTTTGACAGGATGGATTAGAATAAGAAAGCGACGTAAGATCTAAAATATCTGATCACATTTATTTAAAAACTGAATATATAGGACAAATGGGTGAAATGATTAGTAGTGACATTCATAATTGCATTCTTTATAGCTTCATTATTGTTGGTAGACAGTTGAGTGCAAAATTGTCTTTTACCATTCCAAGACATAACCTGTGTGTATGAGCTTCCGACTCATATGACATTTCCTCCTAAAATTATAATCACCCTTTTCTGATAACATAGGAAAACAAAAATATTTACACGCCAAGCAAGAATGATAAAATTAAAGAGCAGACCAAAAGACAAGAAAAATTAAAGAATGGCACTTATTAGAAGATAAATCAAAGTCTACAAAATTTCATCAACATTTCAAAAGAACTACCTTGAAGAAATGGAGGGACAAAAGGAACTTATACTATAATCCCACAGTATTTTATGTTCTAAAATAAAAATGATAAGTTCTTAAAATTCACAAATATTATTAATTCATGGCATTTTCATTCAAAGAAATTGACTTTTTCTACTAGTCTATTTTCTTTTATTTCATTTTTATTTCCAATATATATATCTACCTCCAAGTCTTGGTGTAAAAGAAGTTTCAACAAATAAAAATTTTTGTGATTCAGTTTAATCTTTAACAAATAAAAATCCGAATTCACTTATTCATATATGTTTTATAATCTTCAAAGGAGCAAGACCAATATTAAAAAGTGACAGTGAGAGGGACTAAAATTTAGCACTTTAATGGGTGTAAAGAACCTGTTCAGTGTGTTTGAGGTGCTTAAAACCTAGATTGAGGGAAGAAGGTGC
Organism: Vitis rotundifolia; assembly: GCA_030254885.1. Classification (NCBI taxonomy): domain Eukaryota; kingdom Viridiplantae; phylum Streptophyta; class Magnoliopsida; order Vitales; family Vitaceae; genus Vitis; species Vitis rotundifolia. The sequence continues at coordinate 9,966,173 of CM058169.1, forward strand.
TATGCAGTCTAACAATACCTGAAGAGAAAGAGTTGGCAATCAATCAAGGAACAATGCCTAAGTATAGAGGAAGTGCTCTGTGCAGAACCTCTACACACGCACAGAGTACTCTACACAAAGAGATGGCAAAGGAGAACCCTACACAGAGGCCTGCGCAAGTGATGTGCATAATCAGAGAACAGAAAACGTGCATATATATAGGTGGCCTGCACAAAAGCATCACAAAGAGCATGTATATATATATATATATATAGACACACACGCACAGGGTACTCTACACACAGAGATGGCAAAGGATCCTTCTCTGCGCGCACTCCTAGGGCAATGAATCCCAAGCACAAGGAGTTCCTGGAGTACAGAAAGCACGAACGGAGTCATGAGGTAGCATTTCTTGAGGGCTCAAAATTCTGATAATGGGTAATACCTAGTATCGAAATTTTGATACTCATGTTGATACCATGTAACAAAGAGACTTCTCATGCATATATTCTAGGAGGTAACACTCAACTATTTTTTTTAAAGAAAATACTAACCTGTTCGAGTTATCAGAGCCTCCAAACCTACCAGCAAAGAAAAATGTCTTCACACATACTTCCATCCTCCACCCTACAAATAGAACCCGAATCAAACATTCAATCCCTTCACCAATGTTCTAGCTTGATCTCTATCAAACTGAACACCACCAACTTTCTATTGTAATGCAACCAGATCACTCCCTTAGTTTGTAGCCTTGGTGTTCTACATCATTTGTCAAATAGAGAAAAATTTGCTGAAGAAGTTAAGAATGACAAGGAGGAAAAATGTCCAAACTCAAACTATCAAAGGTGGATCAACAATGATGGACTTTTAACTTCATTGCTTCTTGGAACCATAAAAGAAAATGTCTTAAACTTGATTGGTGGTGAGACAGCTCATGAAGTATGGATTTCCCTTGAGGAGTAGTCATTGCCAATTACAGTAGAGAATGAAAGGAATTTGAAAAATATGTTAATGATCATTAGGAAGGGGTCTCGGTCTCTTGAGGAATACTTGAGCATAACATTCATTGCTAGTATTTCATACCCATGACTTACTCATTTCAACCTTTCTTGGACTCTTCATGTTTCACAAGTCCCAAGTCTTTTAGTTATGCATGTTTAACCCCTTCTATTTGTTTGGTTGATATTGACTTTTGTACTTATCATTTTTTTTCATCTATTGAACCTGAATTAGACTTTAAATGGAAATTAGATTCATAACTAGGGTTTTAGCATCAATTTGAGTTAAGTTGGATAATTTGAGCCTTTTATATTGTATAAATCATATCATATATATGCCATTGGAGCATATATTTGGTTCTAATTAGCTACATAGGGAATCCTAGATCTCTTTGTTTCCCATCCTAGGTCTAGGTTAGGAGCATGAAATCTACCTAGGGCATTTAGACCTTATAAATGAAAGCAAAAATATAATTTCTAACATTGAAGGATCTGGAAAAGTGTCATAAAAAACTTTACCTTTGATTTGGATTTTCCCAAATCAAATCCAAAGTCATTGGAAGCCTCGTAAACCCACTATTTGTTGTCCTATAACTCTACCTCGATCCTCAACACTCAAACAAAAGGGTGTTTAGGAAGGTGAAGGCTAAAGCTCTCTCTTCTCTTTAGATGGTGGAAGATGACTAACTAGAGACCCTAACCCCTAAGAGGATATTTATAAGGTTCCTCACTAGGCTTAAGTAACTTAAGCCCATTAAGGGCTTGGGTCACTTAATATAACCTAAAAGGGTCTTAATTGATTTATTAACCCAACTGGGTTGTCTAATTAATTAATTAGTCCAATCTAAAGATACTGTCTACAAACCCCTATGCAACCTTGTGTAATTATCAAAATGCCATTATGCACATAAGTAAACCTAAAGCTTATGCAACCCTCATAAATCGTGTCATCAAGGTATATGAGTTCTAGTAAGGACCCTTAGGACCTATCAGAGTACTACTCCTTCAAAATCCAATTATGAAGTTCATTCAACATCTCAGTACAGAGAACTAATTACACTCTGATACTCTATGTAAATAATAATAAGATGATGCTCAAGTTCATGACCTACTATCCACTACATGCAAACTCTCCATGAATTAGTGTTCGTAATTTAACAAGGTAGTATTATCACCTATTAAGATTACCTCTCTAATCATTGAGTTATAAATTCATCTATTATTTGATCAATTGACATACTCTAACTCCAAGGAGTATATGTCAAATTTCACTAAGTGAAAAGCTAATGGTTATAGTCTTCTAGATCACATGTCCTTTGGATCACCTAAGGGAACATTGTTGGAATTAACCATCAAGATGGGTTTCCCATGGTGAGTGTACTAGTATGTATAGTTACATATTGTATAGGATCAATGGTGAATCATAACGTAAGACTATTGATTGTCATGATTCACCAAGTTACTATACTATATTGACTCTCAGCCTTGAAATGGTATTAAGCTTATGCCAAAGTCAACAAGAGGAGGTTTTGACCTATAGGTGAGATCCTAAGGTGGTCACATATCCCTATGGATTGGAACACTATTGATGAAGGTTGGTGGCAATAGGCATTCTCAATAGAGGCACCATGATATTTCATGGGACTGAGATAATGTATCCCCTTTGGTAATCCAAAGGACATGTGAAAAAAGACTATGGTCATAACATTTTCTTCAATGAAAATTTGATGTATGCTCCTTAGAGCTAGAGTATGTCAATAGATCACATAATAAGTAGAATCTATAACTTAAGTATTAGAGAGTTAATCTTGATAGGTAATAACATTATCTTGTTAGATTATAGACACTAATTCATGGGGAGTTTGCATGCAGTGGATAGTAGGTCATGAACTCCGGTTTTATCTCATTGTTATTTACATAAGATACTAGAATATAATTGATTTTCTTTAGTGGAATATTTAATCAACTTTAGAATAGGATTCTAAGGGACCCAATACTCTTATAGGTCCCAATGGTCCTTGCTTTGAACTCATATACCATGATATAGTTTATGAGGGTTGGATTGAATCTAGGTTTACTCTTGTGCATAACAGAATTTTGGTAATTACATAAGGTTGCATAGGCAGTAGTGAACAAGGTCTTTAGATTGGGTTAATTAATTAACTAGATGACCCTATGTGGTTAATTAATTAATCAAGACCTAGTTTAAATTAGATTAAGTGACCTAAGCCCTATTGGGATCAAGACACTTAAACCCAGTAGGAGAACCTTATAAATACTGTTGGAATTGAGCCCTAAAAGCAAGACATGATGTAATAAAGTCAAAATTGACTCTCCACTTGTTATCCTTTTATGTATTGACATTGATTTGAACATTCAACCCATATCTCTTACATTGTCATGACTTAGGTGCATTGGGAGTTGCAAAGAGGAGACAAGTCATGGGCTCCTTGTAAGTAGATAAAATGTCCACATTCAGTTTATGGACTTGAGCAATACAATAAAGATTGTAATGCACTACCTCCTAATTGGAGGGATGGTTTGTCTTAATCATAGAGATGGATTTCCCATGGTGGGTGGACTAGTGTATGTGATATGCATTAGATAAGACCTATGTTAAATCATGACAGAAGACTATTAGTTGCCATGATTCACTAAGCTATTATACTATAAGGACTCTCAACCTTGAGAGGATATGAAGCCTGTACTTAAATCAACAAAAGACTTTGACTTATGGGTGGGACCCTAAAGTGGTCATATATCCTTAAGGATTGGGTTACTGTTGATGGAGGCTGGTGGCAATAAGTATTCTCAATAGAGGGACCATGACATCTCATGGGTTTTAAACAATATGTCTCCTTAGATGATCCAAATGACATGTGATCATAAAATTTATGGTCGTGGTAATTCCTTTAGTGGAATTTCACATACATTCCTCAAAGTTAGGGTATGCCAGTTAATCTTTTAATGAGTGGGATCTGTAACTTAATGATTGGAGAGGTAATGTTGATAGGTGATAACACTACCTTGTTAGATTACGAACACTAGTTCATGATGAGTTTACATATAGTAAATTGTAGGTCATGGGCTTGAGCTCCGTCTCATTGTTATTTAAATAGGGTACGAGAGTGCAATTGATTTTGTATAGTGGGATGTTGAATCAACTTTACAATTGGATTCTAAGGGAGCTAGTACACCTATGAGTCTCATTGGTCTCCGCTTTGAGCTTATATACCATGTTAGCATGGTTTATGAGTGTTGGATTGACTCTACGCTCACTCTTGTGCATAAGGGCATTTTGGTAATTACATAAGATTGAATAAGGGATAGTGAACAATGTCTCTAGATTGGGCTAATTGATTAATTAGATGGGCTTATGTGGTTAATTAATCAATTATGACCCGTTTTAGGCTAGATTAAGTAACTTAAGACCATTTGGGATTAAGTAAGACTTAAGCCCAATAAGGAAACCTTATAAATGCCTTCTTAGGTCCTAGCTAGGGTTTCTATGACTTTAGACAATTCTCTTCCACCTCCAAAGAGGGAGAGAGAGAGAGAGAGAGTCCAGATTTCCACCATTGCAAAGCCCACACTTTGGAGTACTAAGATCATGGTTTGAGTAATCCAGATCTAGGAACATCCAAACTATTCAAGCACGTTCTTCACCAAGAGGAATTGATCTAGGAACATCCACATCTAGATCTAGGTATGAGTATTTCAATCTCTAAATATTTATTATGTAATGGTTTTTGAAGCCCTTATTTTTATGCATTAGATTTAGAGAACCTAGGGTTAAATGCATGCACCCCATGAGATATAGGTCCTGGGAAAAGAGTAATCCAAGGTTCCCAACAAATACCCCCTTAGAGGTTAGGGTTTCTAAGGTTTTCAATTGTCTTCCACATTTAGAGAGTGTAAGAGAAAGAGAGAGAGCTTAGAAATCCTCCATTCCAAAGCCCACTTTTTGGAGTTTCAAGATCGTGGTTCGAGTCATCGAGCATAAGATCTTGGATGTACAAGACCTCCAACTCTTCAGGTTTCTTTTTTACCCATGAAATTGATTTGGGAACATCCAAATCTAGATATGAATGTTTCTTCTCTAGTTTTATTAATCTAAATCGTTTTAAAAGTTATGTTTCAACTCAAATTAGTTTCTACAGAAGCCTAGGGTAGATTTACATGTACCTATACAATCCAAGGTATGGGAATGGAGAGATCTAAGGTTCTTAACAAATACACTATCTCACTCCCATGAGATATCATGGTGCTTCTATTGAGAATACTTGTTGCTAGCTACTCCATATGGATATATGACCACATTAGGGTCCCACCCATAAATAAAAGTTTCTTGTTGATTTTAGCATAAATTCAATATATTCTCAAGGTTGAGAGTCTATATATTACAGTAGCTTAGTGAATCATAACAACTAATAGCCTTATGTCATGATTCACTATAGGTCTTGTCCAATATGTAACCATACACACTAATGTACTCACCATGGGAAACCTATCTTGATGGTCATGATAAGCCATCCCTCCAATTAGGAGGTGGTGCATTATAGTCTCTATTAAATTGCCCAAATCTATGAACCAAATATAAACAACTAATCATTTTGCAAGGAACCCATGACTTATATCCCTTATGCAATTCCTAGTACATTGAAGTCATATGCAATGCAAGTGAAATGACGTGTTTGTTTAGGTAACCAATCAATACAAAATGGGATAGTAAGTCAAACAAGAAACATAAATAAATAAATTTATTAATGAATCTAAAACTGCTATATCATGTCATGCTTTCCAAGGCTTTATTCCAATAGGTTGGATTAGGTAACCCGAGTCCAGTTTAAGCTTATGTCACTTAAACCCATAAGAAACCTTATATAAACCCTCTTAGAGGTTTAGGGTTCACGATTTTGACATTTTGGCCATCATCTTCCTGAGAGCGAGTAAGAGCAAGCCGTAGCCACTCTTAAGAGAGGAAAAGAAGCTCACCCTTCTCTTGTGTCAAGATCCTTGAAGGGAGAGATCAGGTAAAAGATCTTTGGGTAGATGAACTCCATAACATCCCCAACATCTTCTTTGACATCTTCTTGGGATTAGATTCGATTTTGGAACATCTAAATTGTAGGTATGAAACTTTAACCTCTACGTCTAGATCATAATATGGTTTTAGTTAACATATATTTATACTATGTTAGATGTAGAGAGCCTAGGACTAGATTGCATAGACCCTACATGATGCAGAGCCTAGGAACAGAGTAACTAGTGGTTCCTAATAATTTATAGTTATAAAATGATGAAAAATAATGCCTTTTCACCAACTAAACCTCATAAAGCATTGAAATCATTAGTTTCATTGCAATTTCAAGTTAAAGATTAAAATGCACGAAGTATGAGTCTCACACACAAAATGATCCCTAATGCTCATTAATTTTTTTTTTTTTTAAAAAAAAAAGAAGTCAAAAGGATAATTAAGATGATGACAAACCAATAATCAAAGCAAACTTTTGATAATGAAGAAATATGTTATGTTCGGTGTCAAAATAAAATCAACGCTAATTTTTTTAATAAAAGAATTTGATAATAGGTTATGACTATAACCTTGATATCAATTTCATATTGATACAAAAACAAAGCTTAAACCAATTTGAAAAACAAGCATAAAATGGGTGGTTTTGGAATTGATAATAGAATCAATAAGCCATCTCAACTTGACACTCCTTGACAACATAGAACCACCCAAAGTTTCCAAAATTCACAAAAGTTCCGAATTCATTTTTAAAATTTCCATACCCAAAGTTTCCAAAAATTCACAAAAGTTCCAAATTCATTCTTAAAATTTCTGTACCAAAGTTTCCAAAAATTCACAAAGTTCTGGATTTTATTTTTAAAATTTCCGTACCCAAAGTTTTCAAAATTCACAAAAGTTCCGAATTCATTTTAAAAATTTCCATACCCAAAGTTTCCAAAAATTCACAACAGTTCCAAATTCATTTTTAAAATTTCCCTACCCAAAGTTTCCAAAAATGCACAAAGTCCCGGATTCTATTTTTAAAATTTCCGTACCCAAAGTTTCTAAAATTCACAAAAGTTCCGAATTCATTTTTAAAATTTCCTTGCCCAAAGTTTCCAAAAATTCATTAAGTTCTAGATTCTATTTCTAAAATTTCTGTACCCAAAGTTTCCAAAAATTCACAAAATTCCGATTTTTTTTTCTAAAATTCTCACACCCAAAATTTCAAAATTTCACAAAAGTTTCGGATTTCATTTTTAAAAATTTTCATACCCCAAGTTTCCAAAAATTCACAAAGTTCTAGATTCATTTTTTTTAAAAAAAAATTGTGCCCAAAGTTTCCAAAAATTCACAAAGTTCCAGATTCATTTTTTTAAAAATTTTTATGCCCAAAGTTTCCAAAAATTCACAAAAGGTCCGGATTCAATTTTTAAAATTTCCGTACCCAAAATTCAAAAAATTCACAAAAGTTTCAAATTCATTTTTTCTAAAATTCCCATACCCAAAATTCCAAAAATTCACAAAAGTTCCGGATTCCTTCTTTTAAAATTTCCATACCCAAAGTTTCTTCAAAAAAATCACTAAGTTCCGGATTCTATTTTTAAAATTTGCATACTCAAAGTTTCCAAAAATTCACAAAATTCCGAATTCATTTTTTTTTTTTAATTTCCGTACCCAAAGTTTCTAAAAAAAATCACGAAAGTTTCAGATTCTATTTTGAAAATTTCCATACCTAAAGTTTCCAAAAATTTACAAAAGTTCCGGATTCCATTTTTAAAATTCTCGTACCCATTGTTTCTAAAAATTCACAATGTTCCAGATTCCATTTTTTAAAATTTCCGTACCAAAGTTTCCAAAAATTCACAAAAGTTCCAGATTCAAATTTTAAAATTTCCATACCCATAGTTTCCAAAAATTTACAAAAGTTCCGTATTCATTTTTAAAATTTTCGTACCCAAAGTTTCTGAAAATTCACAATGTTCTGGATTCATTTTTTCTAAAATTCCCATACCCAAAATGCCAAAAATGCACAAAACTTCAAGACTCATTTTTTAAAATTTTTGTACCCAAAATTCAAAAAATTCACAAAAGTTCCGAATTCATTTTTTCTAAAATTCCCATACCCAAAATTCCAAAAAATCACAAAAGTTCCGAATTCCATTTTTTAAAATTTTCGTACCCAAAGTTTCCAAAAAATCATAAAGTTATGGATTCTATTTTTAAAATATTCGTAGCCAAAGTTTTCAAAAATTCACAAAGTTCCGGATTCATTTTTTTTTTAATTTCCATAACCAAAATTCCAAATATTTACAAAATTCTGGATTTTATTTTTAAAATTTCCGTACCCAAAGTTTTCAAAATTCACAAAAGTTCTGAATTCATTTTTAAAATTTTCGTACCCAAAGTTTCCAAAAATTCACAAAGCATCGGATTCTATTTTTAAAATTTTCGTACCCAAAGTTTCCAAAATTCACAAAAGTTCCGAAATCATTTTTAAAATTTTCATACCCAAAGTTTCCAAAAATTCACAAAAGTTCCAAATTCATTCTTAAAATTTCTGTACCAAAGTTTCCAAAAATTCACAAAGTTCTGGATTTTATTTTTAAAATTTCCATACCCAAAGTTTCTAAAATTCACAAAAGTTTCAAATTCATTTTTAAAATTTCCTTACCCAAAGTTTCCAAAAATTCATTAAGTTTCAGATTCTATTTCTAAAATTTTCATACCCAAAGTTTCCAAAAATTCACAAAATTCCGAATTTTTTTTCTAAAATTCTCATACCCAAAATTTCAAAAATTCACAAAAGTTCCGGATTTCATTTTTAAAAATTTTCGTACCCCAAGTTTCCAAAAATTCACAAAGTTCTAGATTCATTTTTTTTAAAAAAATTTGTGCCCAAAGTTTCCAAAAATTCACAAAGTTCCAGATTCATTTTTAAAAAAATTTCTATGCCCAAAGTTTCCAAAAATTCACAAAAGTTCCGGATTCAATTTTTAAAATTTCCGTACCCAAAATTCAAAAAATTCATAAAAGTTTCAGATTCATTTTTTTTTAAATTCTCATACCCAAAATTCCAAAAATTCACAAAAGTTCCGGATTCCTTCTTTTAAAATTTCCGTACCCAAAGTTTCTACAAAAAATACACTAAGTTTCGGATTCTATTTTTAAAATTTGCATACTCAAAGTTTCCAAAAATTCACAAAGTTCCGAATTCATTTTCTTATTTTATTTCCGTACCCAAAGTTTCTAAAAAAATTCACGAAAGTTTCAGATTCTATTTTGAAAATTTCCATACCTAAAGTTTCCAAAAATTTACAAAAGTTCTGGATTCCATTTTTAAAAATTTTCGTACCAAAGTTTCCAAAAATTCACAAAAGTTCCAGATTCAAATTTTAAAATTTCCATACTCAAAGTTTCCAAAAATTTACAAAAGTTCCGAATTCATTTTTAAAATTTCCATACCCAAAGTTTTCGAAAATTCACAAAGTTCTGGATTCATTTTTTCTAAAATTCCCATACCCAAAATTTCAAAAATTTACAAAAGTTCCGGATTCTATTTTTTAAATTCTCGTACCCATTGTTTCTAAAAATTCACAATGTTCCGGATTCCATTTTCTAAAATTTCCGCACTAAAGTTTCCAAAAATTCATAAAAGTTCCAGATTCAAATTTTAAAATTTCCATACCCAAAGTTTCCAAAAATTTACAAAAGTTCTGAATTCATTTTTAAAATTTTCGTACCCAAAGTTTCCGAAAATTCACAAAGTTCTAGATTCATTTTTTCTAAAATTCCCATACCCAAAATTTCAAAAATGCACAAAACTTCCGGACTCATTTTTTAAAATTTCTGTACCCAAAATTCAAAAAATTCACAAAAGTTCCGGATTCATTTTTTCTAAAATTCCCATACCCAAAATTCCAAAAAATCACAAAAGTTCCAAATTCCATTTTTTAAAATTTCCGTACCCAAAGTTTCCAAAAAATCATAAAGTTACGAATTCTATTTTTAAAATATTCGTACCCAAAGTTTTCAAAAATTAACAAAGTTCCGGATTCATTTTTTTTTAAATTTCCATAACCAAAATTCCAAATATTCACAAAATTCCGGATTCTATTTTTAAAATTTCCGTACCCAAAGTTTCTAAAATTCACAAAAGTTCCGAATTCATTTTTAAAGTTTTCGTACCCAAAATTTCCAAAAATGCACAAAGTCCCGGATTCTATTTTTAAAATTTCTGTACCCAAAGTTTCCAAAATTCACAAAAGTTCTGAATTCATTTTTAAAATTTCCTTACCCAAAGTTTCGAAAAATTCATTAAGTTTTGGATTCTATTTCTAAAATTTCCATACCCAAAGTTTCCAAAAATTCACAAAACTCCAGATTTTTTTTCTAAAATTCTCATACCCAAAATTTCAAAAATTCACAAAAGTTCTGGATTTCATTTTAAAAAATTTCCCTATCCTAAGTTTCCAAAAATTCACAAAGTTTCAGATTCTATTTTTAAAATTTTCATACCCAAAGTTTCTAAAAATTCACAAAGTTTCGGATTCATTTTTTCTAAAATTCCCATGGCCAAAATTCCAAAAATTCACAAAAATTTCGGATTCAATTTTTAAAGTTATCGTACCCAAAATTTAAAAAATTCACAAAAGTTTCAGATTCATTTTTTCTAAAATTCCCATACCCAAAATTCCAAAAATTCACAAAAGTTCCGGATTCCTTCTTTTAAAATTTCCGTACCCAAAGTTTCTTCAAAAAATTCACGAAGTTCCGGAGTTTATTTTTAAAATTTCCATACTCAAAGTTTCCAAAAATTCACAAAGTTCCAAATTCATTTTTTTTTTAAATTTCCGTACCCAAAGTTTCTAAAAAAATTCACGAAAGTTTCAGATTCTATTTTGAAAATTTCCGTACCTAAAGTTTCTAAAAATTTACAAAAGTTCCGGATTTCATTTTTAAAATTCCCGTACCCATTGTTTCAAAAAATTAACAATGTTTCGGATTCCATCTTTTAAAATCTCCGTACGAAAGTTTTCAAAAATTCACAAAAGTTCAAAATTCATTTTTAAAATCTCCGTACCCAAAGTTTCCAAAAATTCACCGAGTTTCGAATTCTATTTTTAAAATTTCCATACTCAAAGTATCCAAAATTTACAAAAGTTCCGAATTCATTTTTAAAATTTCCGTACCCAAAGTTTCCAAAAATTCATAAAGTTCCCGATTCTATTTTTAAAATTTCTGTACCCAAAGTTTCCAAAACTTCACAAAGTTCCGGATTCATTTTGTAAAAATTTTTGTACCCAAAATTCCAAAAATTCACAAAAGTTCCGGATTTCATTTTTTAAAATTTCCGTACCCAAAGTTTCCAAAAATTTACAAAGTTGTAGATTCATTTTTTTTAAAAATTTCTGTGCCCAAAGTTTCGAAAAATTGAAAAAGTTCAGGATTCTATTTTTAAAATTTTCATCCCAAAGTTTCCAAAAATTCACAAAGTTCTGGATTCATTTTTTTTAAAATTTCTATGCCCAAAGTCTCCAAAAATTCACGAAAGTTCTGAATTCAATTTTTAAAATTTCCATACCTAAAATTAAAAAAATTTACAAAAGTTTCAAATTCATTTTTTCTAAAATTCTCATACTCAAAATTCCAAAAATTCACAAAAGTTCCCGATTCCTTTTTTTAATATTTATGTACCCAAAGTTTCTTCCAAAAATTCACGAAGTTCTGGATTCTATTTTTAAAATTTCCATACTCAAAGGTTCCAAAAATTCACAAAGTTTCAAATTCATTTTTTTTTTTTAATTTCCATACCCAAAGTTTCTAAAAAAATTCACAAAAGTTTCGGATTCAATTTTGAAAATTTCTGTACCTAAAGTTTCCAAATATTCACAAAGTTCCGGATTCCATTTTTAAAATTCCCGTACCCATTATTTCTAAAAATTCACAATGTTCCGGATTCCATTTTTTTAAATTTTCATACCAAAATTTCCAAAAATCCACAAAAGTTCCGGATTTCATTTTTTAAAATTTCCGTACCAAAGTTTCGAAAAATTCACAAAAGTTCCAAATTCATTTTTAAAATTTCCGTACCCAAAGTTTCCAAAAATTCACAAAGTTCTGGATTCTATTTTTAAAATTTCCATACCCAAAGTTTCCAAAAATTCACAAAGTTCCGAATTCTTTTTTTTTTTTTAAATTTCTGTCCCCAAAGTTTCTTAAAAAATTCACAAAAGTTTCGGATTCTATTTTGAAAATTTCCATATCCAAAGTTTCCAAAAATTCACAAATTTCCGGATTCCATTTTTAAAATTCTCGTACCCATTGTTTCTAAAAATTCACAATGTTCTGGATTCCATTTTTTAAAATTTCCGTACCAAAGTTTCCAAAAAATCACAAAAGTTCCAAATTCATTTTTAAAATTTCCATACCCAAATTTTCCAAAAATTCACAAAGTTCCGAATTCATTTTTTTCTTAAATTTCCATACCCAAAGTTTGTAAAAAAATTCACAAAAGTTTCGGATTCTATTTTGAAATTTTCCGTACCCAAAGTTTCCAAAAATTCACAAGGTTCCGGATTCCATTTTTAAAATTCCTGTACCCAATGTTTCTAAAAATTTACAATGTTCCGGATTCTATTTTTTAAAATTTCCGTACCAAAGTTTCCAAAAAATCACAAGAGTTCTGGATTCCATTATTTAAAATTTCCATACCAAAGTTTCTAAAAATTTACAAAAGTTCTGGATCCAATTTTTAAAATTTCCAAACCCAAAGTTTCCAAAAATTTACAAAAGTTCCAAATTCATTTTTAAAATTTTCATACCCAAAGTTTCCAAAAATTCACAAAGTTCTGGATTCTATTTTTAAAATTTCCATACCCAAAGTTTCCAAAAATTCACAAAGTTCCGAATTCTTTTTTTTTTTTTTTTTTTTTTTTTAAATTTCCATACCCAAAGTTTCTAAAAAAATTCACAAAAGTTTTGGATTCTATTTTGAAAATTTCCGTACCCAAAGTTTCAAAAAATTCACAAAGTTGCGGATTCCATTTTTAAAATTCTTGTACCCATTGTTTCTAAAAATTCACAATGTTCCGGATTCCATTTTTTAAAATTTCCGTACCAAAGTTTCCAAAAATTCAGAAAAGTTCCAAATTCATTTTAAAAATTTTTGTACCCAAAGTTTCCAAAAATTTACAAAGTTCCGGGTTCCATTTTTAAAATTCCCGTACCCATTGTTTCTAAAAATTCACAATGTTCCGGATTCCATTTTTTAAAATTCCCATACCAAAGTTTCCAAAAATTCACAAAAGTTCCGGATTCCTTTTTTTTTAATATTTTTGTACCTAAAGTTTCTTCCAAAAATCTATGAAATTCCAGATTCTATTTTTAAAATTTCCATAGTCAAAGTTTCCAAAAATTCACAAAGTTCCGAATTCATTTTTTTTTTAATTTCCGTATCAAAAGTTTCTAAAAAAATTCACAAAAGTTTCAGATTCTATTTTGAAAATTTCCGTGCCGAAAGTTTCCAAAAATTAACAAAAGTTTCAAATTCATTTTTAAAATTTCTGTACCCAAAGTTTCCAAAAATTTACAAAGTTCCGAATTCAGTTTTTTTTTTTTTTTTCCGTACCCAAAGTTTCTAAAAAAATTCACAAAAGTTTCGGATTCTATTTTGAAAATTTTCGTACCCAAAGTTTCTAAAAATTTACAAAGTTCTGGATTCCATTTTTAAAATTCCCGTACCCATTGTTTCTAAAAATTCACAATGTTTCCAAAAATTCACAAAAGTTCTGGATTCCTTTTTTTAATATTTCCGTACCCAAAGTTTCTTCCAAAAATTTACAAAGTTCCGGATTCTATTTTTAAAATTTCCGTACTCAAAGTTTCCAAAAATTCACAAAGTTCCAAATTCATTTTTTTTTTTAATTTCCGTACCCAAAGTTTCTAAAAAAATTCACAAAAGTTTTAGATTTTATTTTAAAAATTTCCGTACCCAAAGTTTCCAAAAATTCACAAAGTTCCGGATTCCATTTTTAAAATTCCAGTACCTATTGTTTCTAAAAATTCACAATTTTCCGGATTCCATTTTGAAAATTTCCGTACCAAAGTTTCCAAAAATTCACAAAAGTTCTGAATTCCTTTTTTTAATACTTTCGTACCCAAAGTTTCTTCCAAAAATTTACGAAGTTCCGGATTCTATTTTTAAAATTTCCATACTCAAAGTTTCCAAAAATTCACAAAGTTTCGAATTCTTTTTTTTTTTTTTTAATTTCCGTACCCAAAGTTTCTAAAAAAATTCACAAAAGGTTCGGATTCTATTTTGAAAATTTCTGTACCCAAAGTTTCCAAAAATTTACAAAGTTCCGGATTTCATTTTTAAAATTCCCGTACCCATTGTCTCTAAAAATTCACAATGTTCTGTATTCCATTTTTTTAAATTTTTGTACCAAAGTTTTCAAAAATTCACAAAAGTTCCGGATTCAATTTCTAAAATTTCCTTACCCAAAGTTTCCAAAAATTCACAAAAGTTCCAAATTCATTTTTAAAATTTCCGTACCCAAAGTTTCCAAATATTCACAAAATTCTGGATTCTATTTTTAAAATTTTTGTACCCAAAGTTTCCAAAAATTCACAAAGTTCCGAATTCATTTTTTTTTTTTTTTTAATTTTCGTACCCAAAGTTTCTAAAAAAATTCACAAAAGTTTTGGATTCTATTTTGAAAATTTCCTTACCCAAAGTTTCCAAAAATTCACAAAGTTTCGGATTCCATTTTTAAAATTCCGTACCCATTGTTTCTAAAAATTCACAATGTTCCGGATTCCATTTTAAAATTTCCGTACCAAAGTTTCCAAAAATTCACAAAAGTTCTGGATTCCTTTTTTTAATATTTCCGTACCCATTGTTTCTAAAAATTCACAATGTTTCGAATTCCATTTTTAAAATTTTTGTTCCAAAGTTTCCAAAAATTCACAAAAGTTCTGGATTCCTTTTTTTAATATTTCCGTACCCAAAGTTTCTTCCAAAAATTTACGAAGTTCTGGATTCTATTTTTAAAATTTCCATGCTCAAAGTTTCCAAAAATTCACAAAGTTCTAAATTCATTTTTTTAAAAAATTTCCATACCCAAAGTTTCTAAAAAAATTCACAAAATTTTTGCATTCTATTTTGAAAATTTCCGTACCTAAAGTTTCCAAAAATTCACAAAGTTTCGGATTCCATTTTGAAAATTCCTGTACCCATTGTTTCTAAAAATTGACCCAATTCACTAGTAGAGACTGGATTCTGGACCTAGAGGGGTGCTACCTCGTATGAGGTACCTTCTTGATAGGTAACCTGATCCCTAGACCCAGAAATCTAGTTTCGCGGACCACTTTTTTCCTAACTGGAGTCATTGAAGGGTTTTTTTCTTACTTAATTTTCCCCATTTCAAAAAATAAAAATAAAAAGTAAGTGGCGACTCCAAACAAAAAAACCGTTCCTCATAGGGGACGGATTTTTCAAAACTCAAAAACCACACTTTTTCTCTACTTATTGTTTCAATCATGAGTTGCGCCAGTCAATAGACCGGGGAAGGGTCCACACAATGGTGCCTCCAACCCACCATGGTCCTCAAGATACAGCTCAACAGGCGACTTAGGAGGCAACAACAGATGAGGATGAGCTCCAAGCTATGAAGCAAGGTGTAGTTCCTAAGGTAAATTATCTCAAGCCTACTTTGAGGACTTGCTCTAATTGAGGTCATGCAAGTTCTTCACGAGCTATTCACGAGCAATGTTTGAAATGCCATAAAATATCAAGAATATTTCACCAATATTTTGGGTATCAATGGGGCTCGATAGATAAATAGGATGGAAATTTCGATTATCCAAAATTTCGAGTATTTCCCTCATTTTTCATTGATATTTCGGTTTCTCCTTTTTTCCAAAAGGTTTCTCATTTTTGCCAAAAGGTTTCTTTTTTATTTTTATTTTAGGCCACATTCTCACACTCACGACCACACAATAGTCGTTCTAAAGGAGAGAGGCACCATCTATTAAATAGGCAATTTTGTTCTCTCAAGTTGTCAATGTGGGACAACTTTTATTGACAAGTTTAAAAATCTAATCAAACAGGTAAACAAAATTTACATTGGTGAGACTTGAAACCCGAGTACACAAGTTTGTTGTGGAAGGATACTACCATTGAACCATATGTGAATTTATAGTTTTAATTGTATATAGAATTATATATATAATGTACATATCTTTTATACATTATAATATTTTTTAATATATATTATAATATTATTTAATAAATTAAACTATTATAAATAAGTTAATTTTAATTATCTTACTATATGTTTTGTATACCAATTAAATACAAGGTAAATATGAATTTTATAAATAAAATATTAATATTTTTAATATAAAATACTTATCTAAATATCATTGTTTTTTTTTATCCCTCAATATATTCAATTTAAACATATTATCATTCTAATTTAATGTGCTTTTAAGTTAGTGCATTATTGCCTACTATTACAAATTTATTACATATTACTATATATATATTGTAATATGTGTATTCTTGCTTGTTTTATCATTTTTTTTAAATTTTTTCCAAGTATTTTCATGAATTTTGATTAATTTCCATTTCATCAATTTTTTTTGTCAAAATATTCCATTGTTATTTCCCGATATATCCATAAAATCCAATTATCAATAAATTCGTGATTATTGATATTTTCATACTTGCTCATGAGACATCTTCTTCTACAGACCCGACTACTCGAGAGACATTGGATTCCATGGCCTATCTCCATCAGCGGATGGACTCACAGGATCTTTAGCTTCATGAGATCCAAGGACAACTCCACTATATCATTTCCTAGATCCATCCAAGGATAACTCCACTATATCATTTCCTAGATCCACTCTAAAGGCCCCTTGAGCTCTACCTCTCCACCTCCTTCGGATGCTTATATATATATATGTATGTTTTCCTTTTGTATTGTTGATCTAGATTTGTGTTTTTTCTGCATTTCTTATGTATCCAAAATCATTTTTTTTGCTACATACATACATATATATATATATATATATATATATATATATATATATATATATATATATATATATATCTATATATATATATATATATGTATGTATGTATGTATGTATATATATATATGTATGTATGTATATATATGTATGTATGTATATATATATATATACATACATACATATATATATATATATGTATGTATGTATGTATATATATATATATATGTATGTATGTATGTATGTATATATATATATATATATATATATATGTATGTATGTATATATATGTATGTATGTATGTTGTATTATTATTTCTCTTTAACTCTTGTGTGCTTTCCAATGTTTATAATTCATATGCTTTGCCCTTTTTATGACAAAAAAAGGAGATCATTGGTCATATTTAACTCACTTAAATAGGGTGGGCATAGGCATCGATATAATAGAAAAAAGATAAAGGAACTCCTTGACAAATAGGAGTTAATAAGTTTTGAATTATTTATTTAATCATTCTTTTACTCATTTAATTCTTAAGGGAAATTAATTGAAATATTGGAGAAAATTAAATCTGAGACATTGGAGGAAATTAGATCAATTGTTGAAAACATAACTTGGAAGTTTAAGAGAGTTACCTAACATAGATATTTCCTATAAGATATTTCTGTTTGAATTGTCTTTCATTTTAGAACTATTATGAGTCACAAAAGCTTCTTCTCATGGCTTTCATTGTCTATTTTTTGGTTGGAGATAGACTTTTAGGCATCATAGTTGATCTATTGTGTCTTATCAAGCTTTTATTATGTTTGGTTGATTTGTGTACATTTAGATTCCTCTTGAGCTTTACTTTGTACCTTGGTATCACTATAGGGATATGTTTCTCTTACATGCTTTCATAATTTATCAAGCAAAATCTACAACTATCATGTTTTGTTGCTTTGATCATATCTTATCTCACACATTGTTCTACCTTTTTTGAAGTTTTTTTATGCGTACAAGTTATAGGATTGGAAAATAAGTACTACAAGATGATGCAAAGTGTTCCCTTATTTTATTTTTAATCAAGCATTAATGTGTGTTATGTAAACTTTGTTATAAGAGTTCGGGTGGGTTTATGTAACAATGTTTTGTCACAATATTGCAAATAGAGAAATTGTTAGGACATTAAGCCTTGATTATATGTCGGCAATTTTGTTCCTTTTAATGTTTGGCCATAGAAGTCTTTTTAGATAGTGACTTGCTCTCCATTAAAGATCAAGAGTTTTTGTTTGTCTAACCGAGAATTCACAAGTACATCTAAAAAAGTTTGGCTTGTAGTAAGTTAGGCTCTTTTGAGGTATAAAGATGATTGGTAATTGTTTTGAACTTAAAATTAATTTTTATAAAGTTTTTGAAAAACAGGGGATGCTCAAGTGGGGAGCAGTGCTCAAGTGTTGACCACTCAAGTGCCCCATATTGCTTGAGCTCCCAAAGTGCTTAAACCACCTTTGTAAGCTCGAGCAATCATGAATTTGTAGTCGAGATTTTTTCACACAAAATTGATTTGGAAGTCTTCTAAAACCAAACCTTTTGGAGATTTATTCCTTCAAATACCCCTTTATAATCCCTTAAGGGTTAGAGATTGTTTTAGAGATTGGTGAGATATCTTATATTCTTTAGAGAGAGTCTCTCAGATAAAAAGCTTAACAAGCCACACCATTCCCGATCTCTCATTCAAGGATTCAATCTTTGGATCTTAGTTTGAAAACCTACATCCCTTTAGCAATGTTGAAATGTATTCACTAGAGTAATAAGAGGTTGCTACGTCATAGACATGGATCAAGTTTTAAGTATTGAAGAGTAAGTCTTTAGGGTAAAGTGGCTAAATAAATCTATGTAACTTAATCTCATATAATGGATTTAGATTAGTGATCTTAGACTTCATGGTTTTTATCTCCACAGTTAGTGTAGGGGTTTTCCATGTAAAAAATCTCTTATACCTCATTGCTTATTACTTGATATCTTGTTTGAATTGCCTATAATAGAAAGGATTGATATACCCTGATATCTCCTAGGATGAAAATTGGGTATAACATATAAATCTTTATTTAAATTTTTTAATACATCCATTTAGCCCCCCTCCCCTAGGTGTTACCCTACTGGACTTAGGGGCTTTTCCAAACCATAAGTTGGTTCACCTTGAGCTGTTGGTTTATGTTGTTGACCATCTTTAGTTGATTCATTTTGTTCAATTGCACTTGTTAGTCGATTAATATATATATTGTTTTCTTATATCCAACTTTGGTTTCTTGTGATTCCTCCACCTAAAACCCACCAATTATTTTACATCATAATCCAGAGCTTCACCACTTGTTTTGTATTCTAACCTTAACAATTCATCTTCTTTAAAAGTAACATCTCTACCGATTATTGTCTTCCTCAAATTTAGATGCTACAGCTTATACCTCTTCACTTTAGTAAGATATCCAAGAAATAAACATTTCTTTCTTTGCTCTTGGTTGCAACTTTTTATCATTTACATGTGCATATGTTGTTGATCCAAACACTATAAGGTGTTGGTAACTCCCTGGTTTACATGTACATACTTCTTGAGGTGTTTTGAACTTTATGGAACTCGAAGGGCATTTGTCAATCAAGTCACATGTTGTATGGATAACTTTTGCCCATAACTTTGTAGGTTATCCTATATTTATCAACATGCATCTTACTCTTTCAAGAATAGTACGATTCATCCTTTTAGCTAAGCCATTTTGCTGAGATGTACTCTTCACCGTTCTTGTTGGGATTAAGCCCATAAAGGAAAGACATGATGTAACAAAGTTAGACTTAACTGTTCTCTTGTCATCCCTTTGGTGTTTTGACATTGATTTAAGCATTTAGCTCATATCTTTTACATTATTACATAACTTGGGTGCATTAGGAGTTGCACACAAGATACAAGTAACGAGTTCCTCATAAGTACATAAGTTGTCCATAATTGGTTAATGGATTTGGTCAATCCAATAAAGACTATAGTGCACCACCTTCTAATTGAAGGGATGACTTATCTTGGCCATTGGGATGAGATTCCCACGATGAGTGCACTAGTTTATGTAATGCACATTGGGATGGACCTATGGTGAATCATGATGTAAGGCTATCAAATGTCATGATTCACCAAGCTATTATGCTACATGGACTCTCAACCTTGAGAGGATGTTGAGTCTAGACTAAAATCAACATAAGGCTTTGACCTATGGGAGAGACCCTAAAGTGGTCATATATCGTTATGGATTAGGTCACTGTTAATGGAGGCTAGTAACAACAAGTATTCTCAATAGAGGCACCATGATATCTCATGGGATTGAGATAGTATGTCTCCTTGGGTGATCCAAAGGACATGTGATCATGAAAGTTGTGGCCACAGTAATTTCTTTAGTGGATTTGACTTATGCTCCTTGGAGTTGGAGCTAGAGTAAGTCAGTTAACCATATAATAAATAGGATCTATAACTTAAGGATTGGAGAGGTAATCTTGATTGGTGATGGCACTACCTTGTTAGATTATGAACATTAGTTCATAGGGAGTTTACATGTAGTGGATAGTAAGACATCATGGACCTGAACTTTGTCTTGTTGTTATGTACCTATGGTATTGGAGTGTAGTTGATTCTCTTTAGTGGAATGTTGAATCAACTTTAAAATTGGATTTTGAGGAAGCTAATACTCCTATGGGTTGTAGTGGTCCTCGCTTTAAGCTTATATATACCATGTGACACATTTTATGAGGGTTGGATTAACTTTAGGTTGATTCTTGTTCATAAGAGCATTTTGGTAATCATGCAAGGTTGCATAAGGGATAATGAACAAGGTCTTTGGTTTGGGCTAATTGATCTATTAGATGACCCTATGTAGTTAATTAATCAATTAGGAGTCATTTTGGGCTAGATTAAGTGACCCAAGCCTTGATGGGCTTAAGTCACTTAAGAGCAATTGGCAACTCCATAAATACCCCTTTATGGGTTAGCATTTCCTAATGACTTTTAATGAAAGTTGTTTTCCACCTCCAAAGAGAGAGAGAGAGAGAGAGAGAGAGATTCATAGCCTCCTCCCTTTCGTTGCCCACACTTTAAAGTGCTAAGATTGTGGTTCGAGTCATCGGGCGGAGGATTTTGGGTGTAGAAGACCTCCTTAGATGAAAGGCTACAACACTTGGACACGCGTAGGCCGTGTGCACAAGATGTGCATAGGCCACATGCATGGGAATTGCACAAGACAAGCACATGGGTAGCAACATGAGGAGAAAGACTCTCCAGTTTTTCTAAGAATGTCCTTCATAGGATGGATTTTGATCTGGGAACATTGAAATCACTAGTATGAGTTTCAAATATCTAGATATATAGTTATTAATGGTTTTCATTGCCAATTTATTCCACTATGATAGATTTACAATTGCCTAGGATAGGGATAGATGCATGCACCCTATGAGATCTAAGGTATGGGAACGGAGTATTAATCTAGGGTTCCCAAGTGATGAGAATAGTAAGATCTCAGGATTGAACCCAACACTAATTAAACATCTGGTATTTAGACCTAGGTCATATTAATATAAATGGGATCCAAAGATTAGTAAGATTTGGACTCTTTGATTCTAAAAGATCTTCTAGTTTACGAATCATATATAGATGGTAAAATGATCAAGAGGACTAGAGTTAAGGAATATTTGGAGTTAGTCCATACTAACATGTATGGAACTTTTAGTGTCCATGCATGGGGAGGGTATGGGTATTTCATTACTTTTAGTAATGATTACTTTAGGTTTGGATATGTACATAGGAAATCTGATGCCTTGGATCCATTCATCGAATTTTAGGCGGGATCAAACAACCTATTGGGTATACATGCCAAGTCACTTCAATTAGATCAAGCTGATATGTCTAGTAAGTTTGATTCTTTTTGTTGGAGCATAGGATTATTTTCTAGTTATGTTCATCAAGGTCTCTATTGCAAAATGAATAAGTGGAAAGAAGACATCAAGGTCTCTATTACAAATCAAGTTGAAGGCATGAGTGAAAATGTTGACAAAGTTTAAAAATTTTAGAAAACTAAGGATGCTATTTTTACAAACCAAGTTGAAGGGAGAATATTAGTTAAATTGGATTTAGGAAGTTTCTAAAAATTAGAATTTGAGTTAGATTCTAAAATGCTTGATTTAGTTTGTATATTTTGTTATTACAAGATTTCATATTTTACCATTATGAGTATCTATTTTTTTTAGGTGTTAATATCTAAAAATAAGATGTTATGTAATAATTGAACAAGAGTGGTGGAAGACAATAAATTTTTTCTTAGTCATCTCAATTATTTAAATATCTCCTTTTACATATGTAATTACTTGTGTGTTTTTCAACCATATTACTGCAACATATGTGAATCTGCTGGTTGGTCTATGAAAATTCATATTTGTTCAACTTGTTAAATTCTGTTAGGCTGTGTAACGGTATTTAGATCATAGCATCTTTCCCTAAGCCCACATTTTTCTAAATATATAATTAAAATTGTTGTGTTTGCAATTTTAATGAAATCTAGCTTTAGATAATTAACCACATCCCACAAAACGACAAAAAAAATGGTGGCGATTTCATGGAGGCTAACCATTCACCTGCCTTCAGTCAAGGATACCCTAGGTTTTCAAGTTGGGTTACAACAGTAGAGTAATAATCTTAATCAAAACACAAAATTTAGTTTTCTAAACAATTATTGTTCTTGGAAAACATGCAAGGAACTTAAGCATCATAAGGTACTTAAGCAATCCTAGTTGGACGTTCAGTATCCAAATCTTTTCATTAATTGTGTTTTTCTCTTTTTGTTCCAACATCTACTCTCTTTCTCCAGCATGCAAGCGTAAGTGGTAGGCACCTCTTTCTTTTGTGCTTTAAATTAATTGAATACTTGGTCTTATTCTGCCATTCTTTTGGGTTTAACCCAAAAATACATTTACCATGCCTTTTTTTCATGTCCTCAACTTACTCAAAAGCTCATAGTCCCATTAGATGTACTGAGTTTCAGATTTTTGAAGTAAAATCTTAAGATTACATGGATGTATTGGATCTAGCATATATACTAATAGGTAATACTCTTTTCAACAGTTTAAATTGTTTTTGTTAATAGATTATATGGACTTAACACTCAGAGAAATTGGAATGAAGCCAAATATGCAGAAAAAAGAAATGATTGTGACCAATAGTTATATTTATTCTCTTATATTTCTATTGATACTCAAATTTTTAGGGATAGAGCATTAACAATCCTTGTAATGTATTAATAATATTGAGAAAAGTCAATGACTACACAATGTTGCTTAAAACCAAATATGTCATCAAAGAAGATATCAATAATCACCCCCACACAATGATATCTTGTATAATTCATTAGTTGAATCAAACACAAATTTTCTTCAATATGTGTGTCTACGAGTAAAAGAGAGTTCTTGGTGTATATTCGACATACACGCTATATAGGCCATGCTAACAGCAATTGATAACAAGAATCTCAACACTAAAGTCCACGTAGAATCAGTTGTGCACCATATTGGGGTTGCATAGTTAGGATACTGAAAGGAGCATGAGCATAGGATGGCGAAAGTTCAAATGAGAAGTGTTGTAAGATCATTGCCAAAGCTATTTTTGCCTCCATCATTGCAAAATTTTGTCCAATGCATACCCGAGGACCCCAACAAAATGGGAAAAATGAAACTTGGTTTTTTGTTGCCTTCAAAACTCCATCTGCAAACCTCTCTGGATTAAACTCCTTTGCATCATCCCCCCAAATTTCATGATCATGGTGAACTAGGATGGTGGGCAACGTGACCTGCACTCCAGCTGGAAAATACATGTCTCCCACTTGAGTGTCCTTATAAACAGCTCTAATAAGCATTGCTACTGGTGGGTATAACCTAAGAACCTCATGAAAAATCATGGTAACCTGTGGTAGAGAAAATTTAGAAGTTGTAGCATGAGAATTCTTACAAAAATACATTCTAAATCATTATGAAGGACACTGAAGAATAAAGCAATTTCTTAAAATAGTGATGCAGAAGAGAAAATGTTCTAAATCATGCATGACAAAATATCAAGTATACAAAGGACATTGCATATCCCATGGATATAACAACTTAAGAACCTCATGAAAAATCATCATAATCTAGCAGAGAAATTTGAAATCATGGCATGAGAACCCGTTCCTGAGCTACTAAGTGAAAGCAAATGTTTAGTACAAGATATAAAAACTTAAGAGAAATGTGTTTTCAATTTTACTCCAATTTTGGGGAAAAAAACAGGGTACTATACAATTTCAGTGAGAATCACTAAACTGAAGATTGGACTGAGTACTCACAATTTTTAGGTGATTTAAACCATCAGCTTCCAGTTTTTTATTCCCAAATACCTGTAAAACCTCTTCTCTTGCACGAGCTTGCCAGTTTGGATGCTCGCTTAGCAGGACCATTGTCCATACAAGCAAAAGTGAGGTCGTCTCTTGGCCAGCAAGATAGAATAGCTTACACTCTTCGATGACATCTTTGACACTCATTCCAATCTTCTTGTTATTTTGATGTTCTTGAATTTCTATAAATTGGATTCCATTAGTATACCTAATAAGTCACTATTAGCAGTTTCTCCAGCCTTCATTGCCTTCTCCCTTTTGTTAATGATACCCCTCAACAATGCATATACTTCTTTGCTTATTTGCTTCATCCTCCTGTTCGTCTTTGTGGGTAAAAACCTGCGCGTATGTTAGTAATTCTAGTAAATAAAACATCACATGAAACACACGGACATTAATTCTTATTTTCATCCATGCCTTCTACTTCTCCATTAATTTTTTGAAGCTTGTATAAGGCTTCAAAGGTAGAAACTATCAAGACAATAACTAATGGTTTCAACTACACATGTGTTGCAGTGGTATCTCATCATCTTGACACAATATCCTGCCAACATAAGATTGAGTATACTAAACATCAATTAGTGAAACATACTACTTTCTAAGTGTTATACAAAAGAACTAATTGACTAAAAGGGGATGAAATGATCTCAGATATGTAAATCTAATATCTCTTATGCTTGACCTTGAAAAGTAATCCATTTTTAACATAAATTCCCTTTGAAAATAATTCCCTTCAACCTTGTTAACCAAAGACACACTTGAGCATTGTGAAACTTTCAACCTATGAAGTGAAATTTGTGTTGGCATCATGTGTAGGTCATGGAATTTGGCTCTGAAATTTGTTCAAGAAACTTAATTTACCACACAAGAAACTAATAAAGATCTATATGGATATAAAATCAACAATTACCTTATGAAAAAAATCTAGTTCTCCATGATGGAAGCTGGTATATTGATACAAAATATCATTTATCAGAGAGTACATTAAGAAATATGAAGTGCAATTAAAATTTACAAAATCTCATGATCAAGTTTGAAGATTTTAGAAAGCTAAGGATGCTATTTTTACAAATCAAGTTGAAGGGAGGATGTTAGTTTAACTAGATTTAGAAAGTTTCTAAAAATTAGATTTTGAGTTGGGTTTTAAAAGTTAATTAAAATATTTTATATAGAATTCTTGATTTAGTTTGTATATTTTGTTACTGCAAGATTTTATATTTTACTATTGTGAGTATCTATTTTTTTTAGCTGTTATTATCTATAAATAAGATGTTATGTAATAGTTGATCAAGTATACAGGTGGACGACAATAAATTTTTTCTTAATCATCTCAATTATTTATATATGTAATTGCTAGTGTGTTTTTTCAACCACATTGCTGCAACATAGGTGAATCCGCTGGTTGGTCTATGAAAATTCATATCAGTTGTTCAACCTGTTAAATTTTGTTAGGCTTATGTAACGGTATGTAGATTATAGCCTCTTTCCCCAAGCCCGCATTTTTCTTTCATTGCATGGTGTCAACATTTCAGGAAAGCAAAATTTCCTAAAACGGAATATGGTGTGCAAGGACAAAGAGACTTATTAGGCATCTAAACTCTAGGGAAATGTAAGACTGATTTGAAACCAAAGCAAACTAAATCTGCCGAAACACTGCTGCAAAAAGAAAACAAAGCCCCAAATAACTCCTTGATCTTTTGTACCAAGCAGACTCGTGTATGAATAGTTCAGAAAAATAAGCTGCATATTTCTTGAAATATTTTTATGCATACCTCCATCCCGGGATATAAACTGACATTGTAACCTGGCTTGCAAGATGTGTTTGTTCTTTCTGGAGCTGGAATATCCTTCTTCCTTCTTCATAGCTACTACCAAATGCTGTCCGAGAAATCACATCCCCTGTCAAATTTTCAAGATAGGGCCAAACATCCAACTCACATGATCCCCCCACCGAAAGCTTTTTCCATTTGGTCACCATGTCGCTACAACTCAATTGAAATGCCGGTAACATATTCTATAACAAATTCAACCACAAAATAAATTAATAAAGACCAAAACAGTCCAGTATCCAGTTTCAAATTCAATATACAACCATTTATCACTGACATGTGAAATAACAATTTAACTAGTTTATAAAGCATGTACTGCTTAAAGTCATCATATGTTAGGGAGTCATATTGGAGGAGGATGAGGAATATTCAGTTTTACCATGGAGGCATTGACTAAAGAAATCATAGAAAAAAAATGTGCATATTCATGAAAAGTTAGATGTATTGGTAATGAGCAAGCAAGATAAGAAAGTTGTTAAGATTTTACTGTCATATGTATCAAGTATTTTAAACTAGGAACAGACAATCAAGCATATTTTGATCCTTATAGTTCAAATTACCTATGGTTCGCATTGGCAAATAAAACTTCTGAAAATTTCTATTGGAGATGGGAAAAAGACTTGATATGAGTGAGAAAAAAAAAAACAAGGAAAAGGTAGGACACATGGTATGTGAAAATACTTCATTAAAATGATAGAAATATTTGGGAATTCTGATATTTATGCAGGCTTTTTAGTAAAATGTTCGTAAAAAATGGGAGTTATTAAAATAATTTGAACTTTATAGTAGCTGAGAAAGTATTTTCAAAGATATGATAGTTTTTTCTAATGGGAGTTATCTTTGGAAGACACAATTTTAGCATAGTTTACAAGTGTTAAAATTATTTTTTTAAAAAGAAAACTTCATAAAATTCAGTTCTTTAACACTTTAAGTGATAACTTTCTAATTAGTTTCTAGCAAAACTGATGTAGAATTGAAAATAATTTTTCATAATCGATCAATCGAAGATACATGAGATGAGAAATGGGTATTCATAATCTCCAAATCTTATATATATTATCACTAAAGGTTTTTTGTTCCACTGCATTCACATGTTCAATCTCTTTTCCTACGGTGAGAGGGCTATGTAGAGAAACTAGGGAAAAAATCCAAGCTAGGCTGCATAACTCCAAATAAGTTTGTATTACGTGAAACAATCGGAGAGCCTTGTGGAACTATAATATATTTGTAATGATCGGGTATTTTTACGTCACGTTGGAAATTCTTGTTTGAAAAGTCTTCTTTTGAGTAGTGGTTGAAAAGTAAAAAAGAAAAGTGATTGGAGAACACATGTTAATTTTGGATTGACGAAATTTAAATTATTTTATTGGTCAATTAGACAAGTTGAAAATTTTATGCCACATCAACCTTATGGTAGAAATTTTTTTAGGATTTTAGAAATTGAAAATTTCCAGAAAAGAAAAACGAAAACGAAAATGAAAAGTGAATTAATTAAGTAAAAATTAAATTAAATTGCTTAATAATAAAATTGAGAAAATTAAATTTTTGGGTTGGTGTTTAATAAATTATTTTGTATGTTATTAAAAAAAATGAAGTGAATTGGAAATGAAATGAAAAAATAAGCAAATGAAAATAAATAAAAAGAAAAAGGAATTAATTCAATGGGCTTTTGGATATTGGATCGTGGGCCGTGGCTGGGTTTGTTAAAAACAAAGGGAAATGGGTTTTAAGATAAAAAAGAAAGGAAAAGAGAAAAAAGGGTAAAAAGTGGCAGAAAAGGGAAGAGCCGTCAGCAACTGTGGAGAAAGTCATCTCGCCGGATTTTTAGCTGCCCATTTGGACGGTCGAACAACGTTCGTTTTGCCTAAAAATTTGAGGAGATGTTTTCCTCGACAAGAGGAACAATTCTACAGTGGTCGATCTTGATTTTAACGGTTGGATTCATAGATCTGTGGTAGGGAAACCTAACCTTAAAACTTTAATTAAATGCATTTTTCCTTGGAAAAGAATTATAAATCTTGTCATTATGAGTTAAGTAGGTAATGTTAGTGTTGTAAGAATTTTTTTGGATGATTGAGAATTTTTTTGAAATTTTTGGTGATTTCGGGAATTTTTTTTTGGTTGATAGACGATTGTTTTGGGTTGCTAAAATTATTGGAATTTTTGGAATTTTTCGAAATTGTGATATAATTTCAAATTTATTGATATGTGAATTTTTGAGAATTTGTTAGAATATTTTCGATAATTTTATTGTGAAAAATTAATTATATTTGATTATTGAAAATTATTAGAATTGTTAGAAAATTACGAAATTATGGTATAAGTGATGATTTATTGATATGTGAATTTTTGAGAAATTGTTGGAATATTTTTGGTGATTTTATTGTGGGAAAATAATTATATTGAATTATTGGGATTGTTGGGAAATTTTGGAATTGTGGCATGATTGTAATTCCAATGATATTGGTGATACATATGAATGAGAGAAATTAACTGCATGACATTCATTTGCATCATGGTTATGTGAAGAAAGGATAAAAATTGTGAAAAGTGTATGAAATGGAAAAAGAAAGAAAAAAAATGAAATAGTGATGAAAAGTAAAGGCGCGTGTGAGGCGAATTAAGAAGGGAGAGAGATCCCCAAGGTGAAAGACCCAAAAGTTTACCCCGAGAAGACTCCGAATGGGGAGTGTATTTGGGTGTGGACGCGTATCATTCGGTGAAAGCCCGAGAACGATAGTGCATGGTATGACTGTGTGTCACACGTTCATATGCATTTCATTTAATTGTTGAATATTGTGAAATTGTGTATAATTATAGAGTTTAAATTATGTGGCTTGATCAACGTTGTTGAAATACTTCTTTTATGTTCTTTTGAAACTTAGTAATCCCCATTAACCCCTTGGGTGTTAGGCACCCTATTGAGCAATGCGGAATGCTCACCCCTTCCTTTTTACATCTTTTTAGATGCAGATATCACTCTTGAGGATCCACAGGTAGAGCAGGGAGGACTTTAGGATGCCCCTAGAGCAGCCTAGTGGAGCATGTTGTATTTATTGTGTTTGTGGTATTGGGACTTGTTTTAGTAAACTATGAACTATGGATTTGTAATGAGACCCTATTTTGATTAAGTTGTTTAATTGTGAATTTTTATTTTTGGACTATAATAATAATTATTAAATCTTGTTGCTTTTGAGTAGTGTTTGGGATATTGTTAGTTAGTGAGAACTCTAGTGTGACGTATGTGTAGAAAAAAAATTTTCAAAGTGTTTTGGTTGACTGCCAGCGTGGAATAGGAGGAACCCTTCGGGTCAAATCGTTGACCTGGGGTCATGGGCCAAATTTTGGGTTGCCCGAAATTTGGGTTGTGACAATATCACAATTGAAATAGTTTCAATTATGGAACTGTTTGTTCACTTTCACAGTTTGTGAAAAAATTAAAAAAAATACATGGAAATTAAGGTAAACTATTCTGGTTTGGAAACTGGGCATTGAAAATTACCTTCAACTTTTCCAGATGGAAAGCTGGGTTGATGATCTCTCTACGGTTAGCCCATCGTTCGCCTTCCAAGGTCACCAGACCAGAAATCAGCAACTTGCCAAGTGGGTGTGGGGCCTTTTGAAAGACACTGGACTTCAACAAAACATCCCGTATTAACTCAGGCTCCATAATGTTTACCACTGGATTTGGACCGAACCAAGCAACGGAATTTTTACCTGCATGTTTATGCCATTATTGCATAGTGTTAGCCCTAGATTGCTTTTAGTTTGGACTTCACACAAATTCAGCTTAGGGTATTAAAATTTAGTTGAAACCAACTTGGACCATTGAAAACAATGAAAACTTCAACCATAGTTTCTATGCTGAGTTATTATCAATGGGCCAAATCATTTTTTCTGAATTGTCTCAACGTCAATTGATATTAAGGAATGAACTCCATTCATTGTAGCCTTGAGATTAAATAATGAAATCAAGAGGGCCATCAATATGCTTGGCGGGCTGGGTGACAGCTTTGCATAGAGGCAACAATTTTAATTATTTAGCTTTGGATTCTTTCCTGAGAATATTCTGCCATCTAGCATTGGATATTTAAGACTACATCCCACAAAACGACAAAAAAAAATGGTGGCGATTTCAAGGAGGTTAATCATTCACCTGCCTTTAGCCAAGGATTAGTTACAAACAACACCTTCCGAAATGTAAGGGTGAGAGCCCATCTGGATGGACTTGAATCACTATGTTTGTCATGTACTGAAGCACGAGACGGGCTACAAAATTCGAGTTTCAAATAGTAAAATTTTAGTAAGGATGTCCGATATGATTACTATAAGGACTATTAATATTTCAAGTCAAGGTAAAATTATTAAGAGTGAATTTGACACCCATTGTAATAAGTGTTTTTAGCCTTTTCCTATATTTAATTATTAAAAAGATTAGAAACATTTTTTAAAATCATTGTCAAGTCTACTCTTCAGAGCCCGTTTGATAGTGATTTTAAGAAACGCTTTTAAGATTTCTAACACTTGAGATTTTATATCATTTAAGTGTTAAAAATGCTAGAAACATTTTCTAAAATTACTCCTAAATGCACTATAAGACACATTATGCCAGCATCTTACCTAGTCTTCTCTGGCCTAAAAAAAAAATTATTGAAAAATAGAAAACTGTAACATCACAAAGTTTCAGCTTGTGGCAAATGGGAATTTCTCTTTACATAATTACTCACAAATTATCAAATATATGTACTTAGAAGCTATTTTAATTATCAACACCATAGAATTGGCATTGAAAGAAAAATTAAGATTTAACCAATTCTGCAGTTAGCTACCAATTCAATTATACTTTGGGCACAAATAACTGACATAAAAATTCATCCAAAAGTGCCTTAACTTGAAACGTCATAGATTGATACTAACACCCAAAAAAAAAAGGTGAAAATTTGGCATAAATTAAAAGTTATTCACAGCTCCCAGAAATTAAACAATTGAAAAATAGAAACAGTACTTTTCAAGTGGAAGTATATTAATTTCTTGATAAAAGAAATTGCAATACAGTTAGCAAAGATTAAGAACTACCATTGAAATCTAAACCTTTGGTGAAATTTAAAAAAGAAGAAAAAAGAAAACAGAAAGGAAAAGAAAAGTAGTTAGGAAGAGAAGAGCAGAAAATAAACAACTGCTTTAGGGCGGTATAAAAAAGTTGACCATAATTTGAAGAAATCAGCAAACTTCAATATTATGATGAAAAGTGATAACTCATATCGGTACCATATTTCTTAATGAAACGACAATGGAAGGGCAGGACACGCGGAGCAATATCATCGGAGAGGCTGATTGGGCTTGAATATGCTTCTTTTAACATCATGGACATCTCTTTGAAGTCCCCACGTAATAGCCTATAAGAATTCCCAGCCAGGCCTTGCTCTCTAAGGCATCTTTCTAACCTCTTTGGCCTCAACCACACCCAATTCAGTAGCCTCCATAAACAGCTTATGAGCACAGTAAGGAACCCAAAAGAAATTGCAACTGAGCTGTGCTTCATTTCCAGTTTGAGGGACTTCTATCAGGAGAGGTGTGTTAAATCACTTCAGAGTGAGAGAATGACTTTATGCTGCCGATGTGTATAAATTGGCCCCTCTTCTATTCCCTCGTGCCGGCAAACATAGAAGATTTCGTCAATGCCTAATGGGGAGAAGAACGTCTAGTATTTTAAAATCTATAAATTATCTATTTTAATTGACTCCATCAATATGGATTTTAAACTTCTCAATGAATTATTAATTTATTCTATTTGATACATTTCAAAGTTTGTGCAATCATCACTGCTTATTAAAAACTATATATGCCATGAATGTAGAAGGCAAAATTTGAGCATACGGAATATGGAATTCTATTTGAGTGGATGCTCACTTGTGAGTCGATGGAGCATCATCACTGCTTTCACTTGTGAGTCGATGAAGCATGTGGATGCTCACTTTCAGAGCCTCAAGGGGCAGCTCGCATCCCTCACATCTTGGCAGATGTCGCAGGGTGCTTCCAGCTCTACAACTCCATCTGATCTGGACATTTTGATACTTTGTGTTTTTTTTTTTTTTTTTTTTTTTTTTTTTTGTGGACAAGTTTATTTTGTACACCTAACCCATCTTGGCTCAGTTTATCATATATTTTGTTTGTCTAGATGTACTTTTATTTTCTTATCTCTTGTATCCAGAACCTTTTTTACTATATATGTCCATGTGTTTGCTTTTCTTTTCTCCTTTTCGTATGCTTACTGCTTTATCATGCTCTTTGTCATTTTTTGCAACAAAAAGGGAGAGATGGATTGTTGATTTGGTTGAGTGTTTTGATATTCATATTGTTTTGACATCTGTTTCATGACTTGCATCCCCTTACTCGTTTACCTGATTTGATAAAATTGATCAGTTATCTTTCTTCCCACACACTACTTTACCTGGGTATGCTGTTTAGTGTGTGCAAGTTCTAGGTACTAGGGTATTGCTCATTTTTTGGATGTGGCTTCTAGTCCTTTGCGTGTTAGATGATGAATTGGTTTAGACAAGAGGTATTGAGAGATTTGTAAACTCCATTTGAGAGTATTAAGGGGATTATGCAATTTGTATTTTATCACAAAATTGCCAAAGGGAGAGATTGTTCGTACATTCAGCAATGTAGTTTAAAATTGTCAATTTTGTTCTATTCATTTTGGTTTAGGATCTTTCTAGATTGTGTCTCACTCCCCATTGAAGACTCAAGGTTATTAATTGATCAACCAGGATGACATAGGTAAGTGTAAAAAGATTTGGGAAAGGCAAGTTAGTGTTTGGCATGACATGGCATGAATTGAGCAAAATGATTTTCTAACCGGTTTAAAAAATGCCTAAAGCGCTCAAGCACTCTAAGAGCATTTGAGCCCTAGCAACAAAATTCTCTAGAATTTTGGAGATCTGTTTCTCTATTTTTAAAGGATTTATTTTGAGGTACTTTTTAGAATTAGTCCACTAGGTTCCTAGGCTTATATATACATTGCCTAAAAAGGTTTTTGGTTTGATGCTTCTGAGTTGAAAAACCTAGTTTGTCTTCCTATTCCAAAAATTCTAAAAGAAACTTTCATATTTGCTTCTGCCTAGTTGAGAAGGAGATTTGTATCCCCCTCAAGCATTGAAGTGAGATCCTCTAGGAGCACATGAGATGTTGCATTGTAGACGTAAAACATAGTGTAGGTGTTGGGTAGTGAGTCTTAGTAGTAGCTTTCATTAGGTAAAATTGAGTACATACCCCATTATATATGATGGAGAGCTCCTCAAATGCAAATCCTAGAATCGAAATCAATTGATACTAAATTAACAGCCAACCCATATTTCAAACAAAATCTTGCAATTTCACATTTTGAGCACTAATCCATGAAAATGGTGTTTTTGGGGAGCAATTTCAATTGATTTAAGTGTGTTTGAAGATGATGCAACAAGAGACAGCTAAGAGGAATGCTATTTTTTAACATGTAAATTTTTTTTATTTTTAAAAAACATTTTAATACCAATTTCAAGAATTACTCTATAGATTTTGATAATGACCTAGAGAAGAAGTCTTTGTCGAAATTTTTTTGACATTTTGATCTTGTATCAAAAGTTTTGATACTAGTTGCAAATTTTGTTATTGTTTGCCAAGACTTTTTCCAATTAGCTCTCTTGTTTACTTTTATGACATTTTAGGGATTTTCTTGATGTTTTAAGGTTAGGTTATACCTATAAATACATTCCTTAGAGATTTTTATGAGGAGGGTGAATGAAAAACACATATATTTAATTTCATAATTTTAATACTATCTCTATTAATTTATTTAATTCAATGCATTTTGTTGGAATGACAATGAATGGCTAAATGCCTCATTTTTCCAGATAAGGTGGATCTCTTAAGGAAGAATCTCAGTAGAGTGCATCTAATGCATTGAGAAAAGTTATCCAAGTATAAAATCCCTCTTTCCCATAAATTTTGAAAGGCAAAATAACTCTACCAAGGTTAGATATATCCAATTCATATTAGATTCAACGAGTGCTTCTTCATAGGTTGGGAAGTGAATGTGAACAAGTGTGACCATCATAGGAGCATATTAGATCTTATCCTTCCCCTCTTGAGACTTGAACTTAGGAGTAACCTGTTTTTGGATAGCTTCAATATCACTAGTTGATTAATTTCTATGTAGAATATGTTTTTCTAAATTTCAAACTCATAAAAATTCCATCCTTTTATTTCTATTAGAATAACGTAAATCATATGGAAGTTAGATTCCAAATCTTAAGTCTTCACAACATCAAGTATCAACTATAAGAACTCAAACTCAACACTTTAGTGGCTCTAAAGAGTCTATTTTAGTGCATTTGAGGTATTTAAAACTGACCTAATGCTTGGTTTTTTTTATTATTCATGCCTTAGACATTTGCTTTTGATAATTTTTGTGAGTATTTTTTAAACTTTAAGGCATTTTGAAAATGAAGTAGACTTTGTGGAGGATTCTCAAAGAATAAAATGCCTAAGCAGAGAGCAAGAACAAATTGTGTACCTTTTAGGTACACAAAAGTCTATTGTGCATCCCTCAAGTGTGCCACCAAACTAGATTGCACACTCCCTCTAGCAATTTAAATTGAGCACCTTCCCCACGATTTAAAGGTTGCATGCCCCCTTAACAAGTGAACCCAAAAGAGCACTCAAGTTGTGCATGTCTGTAACATCTTAATTGCACTTTTCCCTACCACTATAGTAGCATATCCCTAGGGTCACTCACCATGCACACTGTTACCACTCTTGCAAAGGTTGCGCACCTGAGAAAACTCCTAATGATTTGTACACTCACCAAAGTAATGCAAGCATCTAAGCTTTAACTCATCATCTATACTATCAATTCTCTCATAAGGATTGCATTGAAAGCCAAGTGCAACCACCAACTCCAAGATGACAAGTCAAGTACAAGAAAGATGGCTAGTTGACTACATTGACACATGATTTGATCCCAAACATGGG
The DNA here is from genome assembly GCA_030254885.1 of Vitis rotundifolia. NCBI lineage: Eukaryota > Viridiplantae > Streptophyta > Magnoliopsida > Vitales > Vitaceae > Vitis > Vitis rotundifolia. The sequence goes on from CM058169.1 coordinate 10,001,466, forward strand.
CAAGAGGCAGTTCTAGGAGAATAGTTTGAGCAATAAGAATGGATTACCTAAAGGGAAACCCATTTATAAATAGAGGATTGTTTGGGCGTGCGCACACAGACACAGACACAAACACAGACACATATATATAAATATGTATGTATGTATGAGGAGAAAAAAAGAAAAAAAAAAGGAATGTTGAAGAGTTAGAATCTTTAATGGAGATGATATCAACCTTTTTAGGATTTAGTTAGGAATTTATTTTGGTAATTAAAATGACAATTAATTATTTGGATAGGATTTGTTAGGTATTTTCCTATTTCTTTCTATATATTTTCCTTATTTTTGATGGTTTCCTATAGTTATATATATAAAGGACATTTTTCTCTTCTTTTCTCTATGAACGAATATATGACTACGTAAAATTAAGCTATAGGTTTCTTAATGGTATCAAAGCCAACTTTTGATTACTAGGAATAATGGTTAAAATAGCAATGATAGGTGCTTCAAATTACGATAACAACATGAAGGAGGCCGAAAGAAAACCTATCCCTCATTAGAATTTTGTGACCAATGGTCATGGTCATTCTTCTTAGCTAATTACCTCTCACAAATTAACTTAATGGAGAAAATTATCTTTAATGGTTTCAATTTGTTAAACCTTTCATTCGTGGGCATGGACAAATTGAATATTTTATTAGAGCAACATCAATACCACAAGGAACAATTCTCATCGAGAAATAGGAAGTAGAGAATGCCATGATTATGTCATGGTTGATCAACTCAATGGAACTAAAGATTAGGAAGACAAACATGTTCATGCTCATAACTAGAGAGATCTAGGAGGCTACCAAGGATCAAAACCTATTATGACTTGGTAACTTGCTTAGGTCCACAAGATAGCCATACAATTAAAAATTACCAAGCCAGGTCAGATGAATGTAATTCAGTACTATAATACACTCAAAACTCTTTGGTAAGAACTTAATTTGTTCTATCATTATGAATAACATTGTGCACAAGATAGTGAAATGTTCTAAAAGATGATTGAAAAAGATCAAGTCTCTACATTCCTAGTGGGGTTTAAATAATAAGTTAGATGAGGTTTGAAGTAGAATTCTTAGTTGTGAATAATTCTAGCAAAATCTAATACCTCTTTAATTAACACTACCCTAGCTATGAAAAACTGTAAACTTCACATTTCGGCTAATGATCCAAAATTCAAATGGATCCATGGAAAGCCCTAGTGTGATCATCATTTCCTCTAAATGCTTCCAGAATTCAAAATATAATACAAGTGATTAACTATCATCTTTTTAAAATGCATCTTTAGATGTCATATACCCAAAGGTGTCCAAATTCGTAAGATATTGACCAAGCCTAGATATTTAGAAGAAGGTATATCATTCTCTACAATTAGAAAGAAGAAGATACATTATCCTCTACTAGTGAAAGCACATATGCCATCACCTCAACAAATCAAGCATGCGTGCAAATCTGTCTTATTGGTCTTCTAATTGCGGTCGAGCAAGTATTAAGGAAGTACTTAATTTGAAGCATCTCTTCATCATCTATTGTGGTTATAGTTGCTACAAAACAATTTTATGATTATTTTTTAGGTTCATACAATATTTACATATTTTTTTAATCATAATAGTTTTAATATTTTTTAACTACTTTTTATAGTCCATTTTAGAAAGAAATAAATTAAAAATTATTGATATATATATATGTATGATATAATTTATGATATCAAATACTAATATTTAAAATTTAAAAATACATTTTATAGAAATTTATCTAATTTGAATGTATTCAATAACATAAAAAAAAAAAAAAAAAATGATAGTACATGCATAAGTATTTTTATTTTAAAATGTTGATAATTTCATTTATAAATTTATATTTATTTTATATTTAATTATTATAAAAAAATACAAAAAAATCAAAATTAATTAATTTATAATAATTTTATTTTAATTAATTTATAATTTATACAATATATATATATATATATATTAATTCATGCATGTATAATTTATATATAATATGTATTTATATATAGATAATATTTATAATATAAATGCATAAGTATAGGATATTTACATTAATGAATCTTATATACATTCTTTATATTGCACATAACAAAGTTAACTTGGTAGCACAGTTACTTCCTTTCAAACTTGAGGTCAAGGGTTAGAATCCCGAGAAACAACATCCAAGCCAATATCCAAAACTAGCAAGGAGAGGAGTGTACAAGATGCTCCATGTGAATGTAATGAAATCAAAATTTCATGACAACCTAAAATATTTTATTATTTACATTTCTCAACCAATTTAATCTGTTGGTAATAGTGACGGTCTAAATCCATTGGATAGTTTGTCGCTAAATATTTTTTATTGGCAATGGAAAATTCCCATCGATAGACTTTTGTCAACACACTTTTCCTCGATTACCATGTGACGGGATTATCAGTTGGTAAATGTTTATTTTGACCGTGTATATCAGTTGAGAAAAGTCAAATTTTTTGTAGTGCAATGACCCTTGTCATGAAAAGGACACATTCATCTTTTGCAAGTATACATTTAAATTAAGAATTGTCTCATTTTCTAGGTTTTCAACTTTGAGATTAGTCATTAACTGTTGAAGCTTCCACTGATATATCCCTATGATCGCTTTGGTCCTTTTTCCTTTATTTAGAGCTTAGCGAAGTGGAACACACAACATCAAAAGTAATCTTATCCTTACCATAAAGTAAGGTGATGGTAAGATTTTCATACACATCAAGAAGTAAATTCAATAACAATAAGGCCTTATTCTCATCTTCAATGATCTTATCTAAATTCAACAAATTTGCTCTGATTCTATCAGATGCATGCATATGATCATTCATAGACATATCTGGTTTATACTAGAAGCAAAAAAGTTTGTTATTCAAATATAGTTGATTTTCTAGACCTTTTTTCATATACTTGTCCTCCAATGTCTTCCATAAATGTTTTTGTAGATATCTCTTTCATAATGGAATAATTTTAAGCTTTAACAAGATATAAGTGGATGGAATTATAAAATTGACAATCGATCCCTTACCCATTCTTTATCATTCATGTTTTTAGGTTTTTCTTCCAAAACAATATCCAAATTCTATCGACATATCTAATTAATGCCTCTTACTGCCACATTCCAAAAGTACTAGTTCTATCAAATTTCTCTATTACAAATTTCGCATTAGTAACCATAGTTTTAACTAACGAAGTTTTTGCCTTTTCTTTTAACTAGTGCAATAACAAATAACCTTGAAACCAACCTTGAATAGAACTAATGCTCTTATACCATTTTGTTGTGCTTTAACCTAATCCCAAAAGACTTCCAAAAGTACCAAATAAAATACAAACTAAACTAGTCCATAATATAAAGAGAAATAGCAAGAGAAATAAAAATAAAAGAGGGTACAAAATATTTATGACGTTTAGTAAGGATATCTTACCTATATCATCGGACAATGATGATCAATCCACTAATCTTCAAATCAAAATTACAAAATCAAGTTGGGAAAGCTTGTCTCACAAAGTGACTGCAATTACAAAGATTGACTAAAACCTTAAAGATTGATTGAAGCTACTCTAACAACTTTCCTAAAGTCATTCTCACACTACTATGATGAAAGGACTTAGACTCGTTTATAGAACCTGAATAAGTCCCCGAGCCTTGACAAAACTAATTCATAATTCTTGTGGGACAAGGACCCCTAACATATAAAAAATTATGAAATCATAATCCTTATAGGACAACGATCCTTAAAATATATTAAACTCTTAATTGAGCTAAAAGCCAATACCTAATATAGAACCCACACCATATTTGCCATAACTCTACTAAGTAGTTGGTTGTTAAGCAGAATTGTCACTTTCAAAAGTTAAATAAGCATCTCTTTTTCCTTCCCTTTCCATTTTTCTTATCATCCAAACAACAACAATAAAAAATTTAGTGTAACTTTTGTTGCTTTGCTACTTGTTCTCTCAACATACTTGCCTGCTTGCGAATGACCTCCATAATCAAAGTAAATGGAGAAATAATGTGGAGTTCCAAGATATAGGTAGAAAAGAGTGGACAACTAGATCTACAAAATAGCTAGCAATTTTGTCTCTAAATCTCTCATTGTCATGGTAATGGCCATTAAAGATGTCATCACTGAGAATATCACAAAGTGAAGAAGGCATGACTGAGGGTTGGTAGAGTAGAGAGTTAAGGTAGAAAATAGCAAAGATAGGATTTTGACATTTTTAGAATTTGTAAATAAAAAATAAATACAATCCAAAAATCACTTTCAGAACATGATTTTACCTGACCATGCGAAACACATTTTTTGTTATGTGGATTGTACTTGATGTTCTCGAAAACATTGAATACATTTTGGATTGACTACTAAACACGACCTTAGTAATTAAATTAGCATATTGATAAATTATTAAGAGGCTCTTATCAATTTGGTCAACTCTTAGAAAAGTGTTGTTGAAAACACTAAATACAATCGATATAAAAAAATTTTTGAAACATGAATTTACTTGACCATACCAAACACATTATTTTTTATTTGGATTGTGTTTAGTATTTTCAAAAACACTAAATACATGAAATTTGATTGACTACTGAACATGAACTTATTAATCAAATTAGAAATTTCAACTGAATTAATGTCTTCTATTTTGCAAGCAAGTCAAGATTTTATGTTTTCTACTAAAATTTTGAATGCATCACTAAAAGTAAAATCCCCACTTTCTAGTTATAAAGTTTTAAGAGGATATTTTTTATCAATACATATAGTTGTTTACTTTCCTGTCAAGATACCAAATACTTTTTTCCTAAAATTTTTCCTTTTTATGCAAATAATAAAGTGGGGTTTTTTCTTGATTTATTTTTTAACATAGTTTTCCATTCCACATTGATAATATACCAACACTTTTCATTTTTTCTTGAATTTTGGATGTTCCTTCATTGTTTGATGAACTATTTCCTTAGCCACAACCATGATGACCATGACCATGACCATGATTATTTTGGCTTCCTTCATACCAAATGTTTTTTTTTCCCTCTCGTTGATATATTAAACTACGTTGACAATTTTCTTTTATTTATATATTGAGTCTGGTACATCATACTTCCAAGGGTCATACTAATGTCATTCAACTTCAAGCTACTTTTGAGTTAACTATATTACAAGGTATATGTGCAACATTAGGTTGAATTAGGGCACAAGGAAAGGCTACAACATGTATGCTTGGTGAAATTTTAGAGTGGTTTTTTTTTTTTTTTTTTTTTTTTTTTTTTGTCAAGGTTAAGGATTTGAGTAACTAAAGCCTCAATAAAGTCTTTGAGGTAACTAAGAAGCACAAGGAGTATTGCATGGGGGCGTGGAAGAAGAATGTAAGTTACGTGTATCATGTTTTTAGATTTAGTAGATTGTTCGTGGTTGATAGACTATTCATGGATTTTTACACCCAAAAGGTTTCAAGCGGTTTTTTCATGTTACATTTTGTGTCATATGTTTGATTGATTATTCTTATTCAAGGAATTGATGAAAACTTAATTATAATTGATATAGCTAGGTGTTTAGGAATGTTTCTATTTAAAGTGCTTTTAATTGAATTGTTTTTTTTTAGAAGCATTTTTTAAAGAATCACCTCTCAAGCACTTCTCCAAAAAGCATTACAAGTGATTTTTAACTTTTTAAAGAATGTTTTCTAAGTTTTTCCAAGTGCATAGTTTTTCTCTAAAAGCGATTTTGTTTTTTTTTAATACTATAAGCATTTTCTAAAAGGACTACTAAATGGACTTTTAATTTTTGAGGATATTTCACTTAGACAGCCCATTCATCCCTCTCTCTATATAGTTTTGTGTCTCAATATAAAAGCTCTCTCCTTTATTTTAACATAATCTTTGTTTGAAGAATTGTTCTAATTTTTACTTGACTTTTCTTTTTAATATGTCTTCCTAGGCTTTTAATGATCCCATAAATTGGTCAATGACTATAGAATCCAAATATTTAGGCTTTTCAATAACAAAAAAAATAAAAGATGAAAACTTTTTTTTTTTTTTTAGTTACACAAATATCATTAAACTTTCACCATTTATTTTTACTTAATTTACATATGTCAATATTTTTGAAAAATAATAAAAGATTCTCTTATATTTAAACTTTAAAATTCACTTTTAAAAGTATGAAATTGAACCTTTTTTTTTTAACTTATCAACACTTTTATATTTATATGTAATATTTTTCATGTTTCCTTTGATCTGGTTGCACTTAAAATCATTTCAAAAGTGTCTACATCTATTTCTTAATAAATGAGGATAAAGCTTTCTTGTCTTTCTTTCTTATATCTTCAAAAAGTCTATTTAATTTTGGGATAGATTGGTTTTATCTTGTAACTCCTTGTAGTTTTTCTCTACAATCTCTTATATATCTTGCAACCAAATAAAACCTTTGTCTTGATATTCAAATCATCAAAATTGTTAAAACTGTCTTTATTATACACATAATTAAATTTCGTGAAAGTCTTGCAACATATAGGGGGTAAGCCTTGAAGTTACAGTGATAATTTATTCCACTAAAATTTTTGATCTCTACATTTATATCATTTTTTTTCGGGTGTAATTGGGATAAATACACAAATAATAGTACTATTAAAAGAGATAAGTAGAGGAAATTAAAAGAAATTTATTGTGTTTTTAAAAGTTTAATTCAAGTATCATATACACAACTCCAATTACAATATGTTTTAATTCACTTTTAAAAACTAAATCAAATGTAATTTTTGAAAACTTCTCGAAACTCAAATTTAGATTTCAACATGTGATTGAATGATAGGGATGATAAAAAATAGGTAAATAAAATACATGTAATATTATTGTATATTATTAATCGCTTTCATACCATTATCATATCAATGGCATCTCGCTAAGAGGAATAACCACCGACAACAGTCCATTATAATAGTTTCGGAATGAATGATATTTATTTGTTTGTATTCTATTGTTTTTGCTATTTAGGCCATATTCACATGAACTGACTTTTTGTTTGGAGTAGTGTTTTAGTAGAGTATTCGTAGGATACCTAGATATAGCCTATGGGTTGCCTTAATTAATGGTTTTGGCGCAACTTAGCAAAATTCTATGCTATCATAAAGAAGCTGATTGCCCATGATTGCGCAATGCCATCATAAAGGAACTGAATGCCCAACACACGTACATGTGAGGTACCATATTTTTTAAGAAAGACAAGTCGATTTGCAATTGATGTTAATATCTTTCCAAGGCGGAGACATCATTTTGTAGGTATAATTGAATTAGTTAAACTTAAAGCCCAATTGACATTCTTTCAAGTAAAATCATTTTTAACCTATAATGCTCAACACTTTTATGAGAATCGTAAAAGTATCAGAATCATTGAGAATCAGAGAAAGTGATTCTATAGTGTTGTTGATAATATATCACATGACTATAAAAATGTTTTTAATATTAGTAAATTATCAAAAAGGACATCAAATTTAATTACAACAAGGAAATATTATAATAAACTAATACTTTTTCATGCTAAAAAAAATATATAAACATTTATAGAAAAAGAATATATAAACATTTGTATTACTAACAAAAACTAAAAAATAACAGTTCTTGTGATTAGAAGAAAATTTTAGAAAATATTTACAACATGATTTGAATTAATAAACAAACATCAATCAGAATATAATAATTTTCAAAATAAAATAAATTATTTGATTATTTATTCACTTAAAAATAATAATTTTTTATTACTACAACAAAATTTTGAAAACTACTTACAAAAAATCTAGATTAATAATGAAAATTTGAATAAAAACATATTAGTTTAGTTTCTCAAAAAAAATTAGTAATTAAAAGCAAATGAGAAGACAAATTTTCTCATAGTAAAAAAAGGAAAAAATTATATTTTTTTCATAGTAGTGTTATAATAAAACATCAACAAGATATAAAAAGACTAGCAATTAGAATTAAGCAGATATAACCTTTGATCATCATCATCAGGTTTAAATTTCATATCTATTCTAACATTAATCATGATTAAGTTGTAAAAACCATCAAAGTAATAACAATGTTGACTTATTTTTTAAGAGGAAAACTATGCGTTTCTCATATTGTTCCACATCTATTCTTAAAGAAGGCAAATGTTCAATTGTTCTCCTCAAATATGTCTATGGTTGAATATTTCCTTCTTACCTCTTGGTAAACTACTCCATCGAAATCTAGAAGATGGTAACACTCGCCTCTAAGGGCATAATTATATATCCACTCATTTAAGGATAACCAACATTGAGTAAATAATATTTACGTACAAAACAAAAACAAAAAAATTATATAAGATTATGAAAATTTAATCAAAAAAGTAACTTTCATATTTCTAGTCACAAATCTCTAGATGGATGAGGAAAACCCAATTCTAGCATTTTTTTAATGCCTCTAAAAAGACGCATGCATCATGAGCAATACCTCCCCATCTAGCCAATGCAAATGTGAAATACATATTGAAATAATATATGACCACAATATTTTAGGTAGTTATGCTTTTTGTACCAATATATGATATTTGCTTATCTTTAAAAACCATAATGGGCATATGAGTTCCATCAATTACCCCTACACAATTCTTAAAATATGGGCAATAACAGCCAACATTTCTTATTTTATCAAGGATCTCCCTAAACTATGAATCACTTGGTTTTATAATATCCATAGTTATAAGACAAACAACATCTAATATAATCTCAAATCATTTAGAAATAAATTCATTGGAGTGCTAAAATCTTTCTTAGGTCGTTATGTTGCCAAGTCTATGACCTATTACATTGAGAAACATTGCTAAAGCCTTTATTAAGGGCATATCTAAACCTTTTCTTAGACTATGCCTTTTAATAAGTGTTTCTAATAATTAATGAATACATGTTTTTCTATCCTAAATTGCTCAAAACTCTAATTTCGAAAAAGTTCTACAAGGTTTTTATTTTGTTATTTTGTTATTTTTTATTTTTTGTAGTTAGTAAGTGTTACAAGTACAACACATCCAACCAACACCAATTGATAAAAATCATTTCACCATTGCTTTCATCTTTAATATTATGACTGCAACTATTATTATAACTAGAAAATATATATACAAAAAATAAAAATAAGAAATACATTAAAAAAAACCAATAATGTATATTTTATGTTAATAGAGCTTAAACTTATGCATGTTTACTAAAATAAAAGGATTTTTTATTTAAAAATTTATTTGAACATGCAAATTCAAGAGTAGTAGTAGTATGCAAAATAATAGCATTGAAAAGTAATAAGAGTAGAAATACATGTAATCATATAATTCTATTTTTCCAATAATAATCTAGCTCAAGTGGGTCACCCTAGGATAGAACTCCTCCCATAACACCCCTATTTTCAATCCATTTCTATTCTTAATAGTTTGACTAAACAGAATTTTAAATTCAAAAGTGTTGTGTTGAGAAATCAAATACATTATAAAGCTCATCTAATTAAAAACTTGACTAAAACAAAATTTTAGATTCAAAAGTGTTGTGTTGCGAAATCAAATACATTATAAAGCTCATCTAATAGTCACAACTTTTAGAGAAAGAAACCATTAAATATACCATGTGATAGGCATATATGTCTTCCTCAGTCAAAATGTAACACCCCAAAATTTACTCTAGGGGCAAAATAATAAATTACAAGTAATTAATTAATTAATTAAACTCATTAAGGGTTAAGCATCCTTCTACAACTAATAATCTTAGGTATAAATTAGATTTTCCTCTTGTCTTCTTTATTTAGAAAATCCTATCAACCAAAATTAGAGAATTGGAGATCCTAGGGCTTAAGGGTTAGAGGTTCAGAGTATGAAGTTCAAATTTTTTTTAGGTAAGATTCTAACCCTAAATTAATATATATTATATTCATTAGTTAGTTCTGAACATGCTAGATATTCTTTGAAATGTTTTTAATTTAGATTAGGGTTAGTTTATTTTTCTTAATTTGTTTTAATATCAAAATATTGGAAATTTAAGATTATGGGTTGATTTATTGTTGGAAATTGGGAAATCTTAAGTTTTTAGATGAAAAGAAAAAAAAAAAAAGATTCTTTGGAAGATTTCAATTTAGGCTAGGGTTAATCTATTTAAAACTTTCAGGTCAAAATATTAAAATTATGAATATAGGTTGTCCCATTGATGAAAATATAGAAATTCAAAATTTTTTTAGATAAATAGATCTAAGCATTGAAATTTCAAAAATAAATAAATAAATAAGTAAATAAATATATTATTATATGTGGCTTAAGGGATAGGAAAATATATTTTTTTAAAAAAGAAAGAAAGAATGTGTGTGCACAGGAGGAAAGTTCTTTTTTTTTTAAAAAAAAAAAAAAAAAAGGAAGAAGAATGTGGGGATGTGGAAGATGAAGAATGGTGAAAATAATAAATATAATAAAGAGGTATGCACGTGGAGTGTGTGAGTGGGTGGATGTGGAAGATAAAGAATGGTGAAAATAATAATATTAATAATAATAAAGATGCATGCACTGTGCGTGGAGTGTGTGAGTGTGATAGATGATATGTATAGTTATATATATTATATTGGTATTTGTGTGTTGTTATGGTAGTTGCGTTGGAAAATATGAAAATGATAGAATAAATTAGGTATAAATAAAAGGAGGTGAATTACAAAGTAGTAAAATTTATAATATTATAATTAGATTAATGATAAATATTAAGTTAATAAGTAGTATAAAATTTAATTAGTCTAAAAATTTGAAGTTTAATTAAATTATGTTGTGTCCCAAGAAATAAATTGAAAATAAAATTTAAGTTTTATATGAATTAGAAATTTATTAATTTTTCTAAAATAGGAATAGATTAAATTATCTCTCACAATTAAAAACATTAATTTGAATACGTAAAATTTTAGGATTGTCAAACCTATAATTTTGGATGAATAGTAATGGTTATTTCTCTTATACTTTGTTAGGTGAAGAGTAGATTTTCCGGAATTATTTTTTCCAAAGTTTTTGAGGACTTTTTTTGAGGTAAGGGAAATTAATACATATTTTGCATAGGAAAATAATTATATATATATATATTGTTTGAAATGTGTAATTGTTAATTTTGTTTTTAAGCATGGATCAAATATATTTTTGTATGGAAAAAATGTGTTATAACATTTATTTTGTTTATATCAAAATACTTGGGGATTTTCTGCTTTTGTAAGTTGGAATAAATAAAATAAAGAATTTGATTCTAGTTTGTTTGACCCTTGTCAACGAGATATAATATTTGACATTTTAGCCCTTGTCAACGGGATATAATAGTTGACCTTCACATTTTCATGGTGGGAAATGTAATTAATTTGAACCCCAACTTCTAGGGGTTTGGTTAGAGGTTACTAGTACTAGTAGTGTTTGGTTCCGTCTATCTTAAAATGAACATTTGAGGCTAGCCACCTATTTGTAAAGTCCCACTTAAATGGACACTATTTGCTATTTGATAACTAGAGTGAAAACAATTGAAATGTATTTGATTTGAAATGAATATGAAATGATTTTGATATATAGGAAAATGTTTGGTTAAACACCTTAAAATGTGTTAGCATATTTGTACTCAAGCGTTCTTATGAAAATGATTTTATACTAAATCTCCTATTTGTAAGCATGATTGAAACTATTTGATCCATGAAACTGTATTAATATTCCTTATTGGGCTTTGAGCTCATTCCCCTTTGTTGATAATTTTTTAGGTACCCTCAGTTCGGGTGAGGAATGACGGTTGGGAAGGGAAATTGGCTTCTTAGTACTTTTGTCAAAACTCTCTTAATTTTGAGCATTATTTAGATGGTAAAATTTATTTTCCATTAGAATTATTTGAGTTGGGAGTTATTTGGACAACAACACTTGGTTTGATGTGTTAGTTTCAAAAATTGTTATATGGGGATTTTAGAATTTTTGTTCTATTACTCTGAATAGGAATTTGGTAATTGGTAAATTTCCTATTACAATATGAATGTTTGTATTATTTCCACTTTGACCTCTTGGGCTTGAAGTGTGAAATGATCATCATGCCCTTGGAGCGGGTTTTGGGGCGTGATACAAAAAGTTTACTCAATACTAGCATATAAATCTAATTTAAAACAATATTAGGTAGCAAAATATGTTTCAACATTAAAATAAGAAATAACTCAAATAGTAAAACATGTTTCTACTTATGTCATGCAATTTGATCAATTGAGTTTTCTAATGCAAGAAACATCTCCTTCTTTTCCTTGACAACTTGAATAACTATGACTTTCATATACAACTTAAGGTCATTCTTCACTTCAAGCATGCCACATATAACTTTTATTACTTTAACAATGCTACAGCCAGACTTATCTACTCTAGATGTAACTTTAAAAATGGGCTCTAACTGCATAGTCAAAACATAAGATTTGGTTCCATCTTTTATCTTCTTTCTTCTTCTCTCATTTTGTCGTGAAATTTATTGCCTTGGGGTTCTCCTACAAAAGTATTCAATTCATTATATTTCACGACCAAAATATAAATTAACCAAATAAACTTAGTAAATAAATAAAAATGTATCTTCAATTTATTATCCCACCATTCATTTTTAGCATTAGTGGTTTGCCTCATAGGTTTCCACCCAAGGCCAATCTCTTTTTGAATCAAGGCATTCCAAAGTTGTCAATCTTTTTTTAAGAGAACTTAATATATTCTTAGGTTGCTTATATTGGTATGTTCTTCTAGTTAGATTGTTGAATACCTTTATCACATTTTTCCATCCAATTTACTAAAGTAACTATTTGGTCTATTTTTAGCCAAAATCTTAGCAACACAAATTGATGCATTAACAACAATATCATTCAATATACTTTGCTTTATTTATCATTTTCTTTACCACTTGTTTGTTGTAGTGGTTGAACAATACTGCTAGACATCTAATAACAAAGTAAAGAATTAAAAGCAAATGTTCTCAATGTACTTTTATATTTTATAGTTTAGACATCTAATGAGACCCATAAAAAAGTGAACCTTAAAGAAATGGGTCAACTAGAGGAAAATGAATCTCATAATACTGAATTAAAAAGACTCACATTCATGGAATAAATTAATATACTATATCATAATTTTATTAATTTCTTTTCATTAGGTTGCTAAAAGTTGAAAAAGAATTCCTCATGAAATGGATTAAATAATTTCCTCATGAAAGAATCCAATCATGGCCTCATTATGAAATACTGAATTAACTCAATGAACTTAAATATCATCTAATGAATTCTTTCATGGTTTTTTTTTTTTATTTTTTTTTTTATTTTTTTTTATAGCTTTAATGTTATCAAGATAGAAAGAAATGAAACATGTTTTAAATAATGTAAGAAACTATGGTAGAAAAGTGGAAAGATTTAAGGATAAGAGGCTTTATATGAACTTTAATATTGTTAGTAATAGAGAGGCAAATGAGATATCTCAATATTAAATTATGCGTAATTAGTATAATTTTTTAAACTAAATGGAAGAGAATTTAGGAGGAAAATAAGTAATTAGAGTATGAGATAACATGAATGGTTAAAATTGTCAATCATTAAATTTAAGATAATGGTTAATATTTCACTACATTTTCCAACTCCATGAATTAAAGCAGAGGGAGGAAATGAGTTAGATTTCTTAATTGTATTAAATGCTGGATTAACACAAAATTAGGGTGCTGGTGGACACTTGAAATGAGGACCAAGTAAAAATTGCAGATAGCATTTTACTCATCCAACATAGTTAAAATTTGCAAAACCCACTTCTTATTTAGTACTTTAATTGAATATATGAGTATAGTTTAACTTCAAATCTAATATGAGTGTACTTTGAATTTCCTAAAGCTTACTTATTTCTTCACATATTAAATCAAAGAGAAAAGATTAACGTTTGTCACAATTACAATTTATTAGAACTCAAGGTTTATTTCCTAAACTTTTAAAGTGGGAAAAAAGGTGTAAGGGAGAAAAAAGGAAAAGGAAAAGAGAGGAAAAAACAAAAAGAAGAAAAAACTATTAAAAGGCATTAGAAGCCTAAGAGTGCAAACGGGGATGGCAATTCATGTTGGTGGATCATGTTTGTGTTGCGTCAAAGCCTAGGTATTCTACCACATAGCTCAACCCAACCCCGACACTACTAATAATTATGTCAAAAATATAAACCTAAATATTATCTAATTATTAAACAAGTAACACATTGTACAACCTGTTTAATCCATTTAATACTCAAGTCCTCCTATTTAATAATCAGGTTAAGTTAGGTCTTCTATATATCTATATGATTAATTTCTTAAGAAAAGATGTTTTTGACTCAATTGACCTATCTATTTAAAACCAAATTTAAAATGAGTCAAATATGAGTCAAACATTTTAAAAATATAATTAAGTTAATAGCGGGATTATTAAATAGGTTAATTCAGGTCAAATTCGTGTTATGTAGGTTGACCAAAAAATTACTTATTTATTAAATGAGTTATATAAGTTGACATGAATTTTACCTAAACTCATTTATACTTGACCCAAACCCATGAAAAGTGTGTTAGGTTCATGTCGTGCTAGGAATCGTATCAAAATTTGCCATCCCTAGGTGCAAACAACTCCAAGACCCTATTTTTAAGGAGAATATATATACTTGAGATTGCTACATTATTCAGACTAATCCACACATACTTATTAAGGGGAAAAAAAATAAAAGAGCACAAAGATAGGGCACAGGATGATAGGACAAGGCACAAAATGACAAGACGTAGAATGGTAGGACATAGGATGATAAGAATCCACTTCAATTAATATTTCCATAAATCAAGAGTAATCAAATATTAAAATATTTTACTCTCCTAATTTAGGATATAATATTTATTCTAAATAAATCAAGACAATCAAATATTAATTTAAGAAATAATATTTATTTTCCTTAATTTTAGGATATTTATTATTTATTTCTTCTATAATTCACAACGCATGCTTGTATAAATTTTTGAAAAGAAATACTAAAATTCATCGCTTTTATTGTCAAAAAATCAAATTCTTCTTGGTATTAGAGTTAGGGGAGGAGGCTCGAACTTGGGTTTTCTCCAAAGGTAGTTGAATACCCTAAAAGACTTGACCTATCCACACAAACCATGTCTTCCTTGTCATTCAAAAAATAATAATAATAATAATAATCCTTAGTGTTCTAGCTTTCCACCAATATTCTTTCTAATTTGATTTCAATCAAGCTAAACACAACAAATTTTGTACTCTGGGGAAATCAAATCATCCTCTTAGCTTGTGGCTTTGATGTTTGAACCTTTCATGAGTGTTCTACCCTTTCATTGGTGTTATTTCTAGTTTCATTTCAATCAAGTTAAACACCACAAATTTTCTACTATGGCAAAATCAAATCATCCTCTTAGTTCATGGTGTGTTCTCTGACATCTCTTAGGTGGAGAAATACATGCTAAAGAATTAAAGATGATGAGGAAAGCAAAAGTTTTATCCTACAACACTAGTGATCAATCAATAATAACATATTTGTCACTTCATGAGTTACCAGAACCATGACAAAAGACATTTTCATTAGGATCCTTGGGGCTAACAAGATATATAAGGTATAAACTTCTCTTAAGGAGTAATTGCTTCCTGTTATAGTTGAAAAAAAAAAATGATCTCTTCAAGAATATTTAAGAGACTTCAAAAATATATATGATAATCTTGCGGCAATCAAAAGCTAATTTCAGACCAAAACAAAGTTTGTTGATTGACTCATGGTTTAGGATAATGGAAAATTTTTTTTTTCTTTTTACTTACTATGCTTTTCTAGCCAATTCATAGTAACTCTTTAGGGACATAAGCAATCACTCACTACCAAAGAGATGGAAAGAACATTTTCCTAGAGTATGCACAAGTTTTTATTTGGATAACATAGTTATGGTCATAATGGTTGAAAAGGTAGAAAATTTAATTTGAGAGGAAGAAGATTTACACTTTCTAGTGTTACAATTCTTTTTTTTTTTTTATTAAAAAAAAAACTTTTATGATTTTATCAAGTCCTTGTCAAAGGATGTCTTCACCATGTTTTGAGATGAGTCGGGTGTGCATATTCATTCCCACTCCAACTTGGGCGGGCATATTAAGGGAAAGAATAAAATAAGACAAAAAGTACATAGGATGATAAAAATCCGCTTCAATTAATATTTCCATAAATCAAGAGTAATCAAATATTAAAATATTTTATTCTCCTAATTTAGGATATAATATTTATTTTAAATAAATAAAGAACAATAAAATATTAATAATATTTTATTATCTTAATTTAGGAAATAATATTTATTTTCCTTAATTTTAGGATACTTGTTATTTCTTTCTGTGTATAATTCACAATGCATTCTTGTATAAATTTTCTAAAAGAAACAATAAAATTCATCATTTTCATTGCCAAATTATCAAATCCTTTACTAATGACCTTATGATTAAAATCTTGTTTGTTTGGTAAGCTATGAATTTTAATGATATTCCTTCACTTCTAGGCCTCTCAAACCTTAAATTTACCTTCAATTTAGTAGGGTTACAAAACATAATTTCTCAAACAAAATTCTTTTGATAGTCATATCTCTAGCCTTGCTATAACCCAAGACCATCAAGGACCAAGACACAACATTCTTGTCTGCCATCTTCTTAAACAACTCAAATGTTGTATTTATCTCTCCTACTGTAACATACCCATCAAATATTATATTCCAACTAGTAACATCTCTATTTGGCATTTCATCAAAAGCCTTTCTCACCTTTTCTTGATCCACATGAGCATAAATCACTCTCAACTATTAACACAAACAACATAGATTTTAGCTAATTACAAACCAAACCGACATATCACCCCTAGTAGTTGTAATTTCCTTCATTAATTGACCTCCCATTTCCACATCTCTTTTCCGACACAACCCATAAAAAAAAATAAAAAAATAAAAAAAAAAATTCATGAAATTTGAGTCTAGGTAGGAGAAAGCACAAATCTCAGTGCACAAAAATTTGATTTCAATCATTCACAAAAAATTAATTTTATTCATGGTAAAACATTATAGTAGTAAAATAAAAAATTGAGAAGAACTTCCTAAGAAAATATAATCAAAGGAAAACAAGGTAATCAAAAGACTCATAATTCTTTACTTCCATTTTCTAAGTAACAAATAGAAATGTGGAAAGGAAAGTATCTCTAACTATGGATGTAAAAAGTCATTGTTAATAAGGGGTGAGAATTGGAATCATGAAAAGAGTAGAAGAAGATTACTTGGACTATGGAGAGTGAAGGAGAAAGAGAATGCTTGTTGAAAGGGAAAGAGTGGGTTATTGGGTAACGCTTAGGGTTATTTTAGGTATATTTGAAAATTTTAAAAGTATTTTTTATGAGGGAAGTGGTTCCATTTTTTATGAGGTATATTTCATAAGAATACTAGGACCCATAAGAATATCGGTTCCCTCAATTAGGAAGTGCTGTACTACAACCTCTATTGGGTTGCTTAAACCCATAAATTGGTTGTGAACAAGTCATCTATTTGCAAGGAACTCATGACTTAGATCTTCTGTACAACTATTAATGCACCTAAGTCACGTACAATGCAAAAGATGTAGACAAAAATGCTTATAAAGTATAATACATGGAATAAGGATAGATAAAAGTGAAACTGGAACATCATTAAATAAATAATGAATTCCAAATTTATTACATTATGTCATGCTTTTAAGGGCTCTATCCTAACATTGCCTACAAATTGCATCACTAGTAATTCTAGTTCCATCTATTACTACCAGCTTCATGGGGTTGGTAGTTTGTAATAAGTGTCCTGTTCTTTTGGCCACTACGAGATAAAGAAAGTTATGGGTGCTTCCTAAATCAATTAGTATAGTGACGACCTTCTTTTTTATGATGTGCTTTCCCTGTAGTGTGATGTTGAATCAACTTTAAATTGTATTATGAGGGAACCAGTATTCTTATGGGTCCTAGTGGTCCCCGCTTTGAGCTCATATACCTTGTTGGCACGGATTATGATGGTCGAAATGGCTTTAGGTTCACTTTTGTACACAAGAAAATTTTGGTAATTACGCAAGGTTGCACAAAGGTAAGTGAACAAGGTCTTTGGATTAGGCTAATTGATTAATTAGTAGACCCTATTGGGTTAACTAATCAATTAAGACTCATTTTGGGCTAGATTAAGTGACCCAAGCCCTTAGTGGACTCAAGTTACTTAAGCCCAGTAGGAAACCCTATAAATACCCTCTTAGGGGCTAGGGTTCCCATTGCTTTTTCTAGAGATCCATCTTCCATCTCCAAAAAAAGAGAGATTCATAGCCTCTACTCTTCCTTGTATCCCCACCGGAAGTGTATCAAGATCAAGTTTTAGTCATCGGCGAAAGACTTTGGGTTTACAAGACTTCATGATTTTGTTCTTCATCTTCACCACATGGATTTGATTCGGGAACATCCAAATCTAAGGTATGGCTTTCGTTAGCACTTTTCGAATCCCTTTAAAGTTTAAAAATGCTATTTTTCTATTGTGCATAGGATTTAGAAAAAGCCTAGGATAGTTATGCATATTTCTAACTTGATCTGAGCTTAGGAAATGGAAAGATCCGAGTTTTTCCCATTAGGCAATTAACATGGAACATACAAGGGAAGAAATTTTAGACAGATTTGAGGCTCATACCTTTGAGTGGGGGCGATATGGTATTGGGAATTCCATGGATAGCTTAATTGGGCTTATATTGTGGGATTTCAAGAATTTAAAAATGGACTTTATTGTTAATGGAAGGAAATTCATGTCGAAAGGTACAACTATAGGTTCCAAGAAGTTAGTTTCAACAAATCGAATTCAAAAGGATTTAAGGCATATGTCTCAAGCATCTACAATTCAAATTTTCACTATACAAGGGAATGAGGGAAATAAGGTTGAAAATGAAAAACATGGCAACTGTCTAACTCATTTCCAAAAGATGTAACATGAAAAGATGCTTACATGATTCAATAAAAGTTTCCATAGTTTCAACCTTGAGGACAAGGCTTCTTTTGATGGGAGAGGGAATGTTACAATCCTGAATAAAGGATCCTTAGGATCCCTCAATCTTTAGTTTCTATTTCTGCTTAGTTTCTATTTCTATTTAGTTTCTATTTAATTGGGGAATAAAGTATCCCTAAGATCCCTCAATCTTTAGTTTCTATTTTTATTTAGTTTCCTATATAAACTAAGGGAAGTGTAATGGAGAAAAACATGAAAAAATAATCTCAACAAGAAAAAATTGTTTTCTCAATTTTACTTCTTTTCCTCATATCATAAAATTTACATGTGGATTTTCTCTTTCTGAAGCTCTATATGATACAAAATCAATTCTCGTTTACTCCAATTCCATGTATGTATTTACAGAAATGGGTATGCTTTGACTCTCAATGAACACATTTTCTCAAATTTTCTTCCTACCTAAGTGGAAATAACATAAGGCAGCTAAACTTGCTTTGAGATTAATTGTGGTTTTGACAAGAATGTCATCTATAATTCATTTATACAAAACTAGGTACAGTACAAGACCTCCTAAACAAAGTTTCTGGTATTAATGAATTGAAAAGAAGCTGGGTAAAACAAGTTTCTACTCACCATCCCAAACATTCCATCAGATGTATTGTATGGTAGAGGATTATTCTTTTTTTTTTTTATTATTCTTCTTTTTTTCTTTTCTCTTTTAATGGTTTGGAGTAGATTCAAATGGCATTATAGAATTAGAATTTCCTAATTTAATTTGTTGGACAAATTTTTTTTGGTTTTGCTATATTTTGTGTTTTGAATACATAGAAATTGAAATATAATAAGATAACAATTATAATGTGTTTTTAAGGGGAAAATGTTTTTATCTTCTATAAGTAAAAAAATAAAAAATAAAAAATAATGAAAAAAAACCAACACTAACAACTACAATAATATAGACATTTGCAAATTTTTTTAAAGTGTCTCTGTTAGGACATTGAGTTTCATTTGTATGTTGACAATTTTATTCTAATTTATTTTTTGCCTTAGAAGTCTCTTTAGATAGTGGCTTACTCTCCATTGAAGATCAAGGATTGCTACTTGTCCAACTGGAAAGTTACAAGCACGTCTAAAAGGTTTAACTTGTGGCAAATTAGGATTCTAAAGGGTATAAATAGGAGCATTATTCTTTTTCTATAATAAAATTGATTTTTATTTAACTTTGTCAAAAAGGCAGGATTGCTCGAGTGGGGAATAGCACTCAAGCGCTAGGACTGTTCAAGCACTTGACTAGCGCTCGAATGTCTGAGGTGCTCAAGCAATGGTTAAGTGCGCTCGGCCTTGAGCTCTCGAGCATTCATGCCAATTTTGCCAAAGATTAGCATAATATTTTCAGAGATTTCATGCAAATCCTATATGGAAACCTTGAGATACCGACTCTCTTCAACCTTTAAGCCTATATATACTCTATTATGACCATTCTAAGGTTAGGAGATTGATTTATTGTTGCTATTGAGATAAGTCTCTTGGAGAGAAAGCCTAATGAGCCGTATGATTCCTAATCTCTCATTTGAAGGATTCATTCGATAATCTAAAGTTGAAAACTTGCACCCCTTCTATAAGGCTAAAGAGTATTCAGTGGAGCAATTTGTGATTGTTGCATCACAGACGTGAATGAAGTTGTAGGTATTGGAAGGTAATTCTTTAGGATAAAACAACCAGGTAAATTTGTGTAACTTGATCTTGTATAGTGGATTTTGATTAGTAGTCTTAGACCTCGTGGTTTTTTATCTCCATAGTAATGTAGGGATTTTTCATGTAAAAATCATTGTGTCCATTGCTATATCTTGTGATTATCATGATTGATTAGATTCTGTTTATCTCTAATATTATCTAACAGGGTAAAAATTGAGTATAACATATAATCTTTATTTTAGAATTCTTTTAATTACACCCATTCACCTCCCTCCTCTCTTTGGGTGTTACCCTACTAGACTTGGCTTTTTCAGTCTCAAATTCTACATTAGCATTTTTTTACTTAAGTTATAAATGGAAAAAGTTATAAACTCGAGATAACTTGTTAAAAAGTGAGAAATAATAAAGGGCTCGTGTTAGAGTATAAATAACTAATTTGTTCTAGGCTTAATATAGCTCCAATGTCAAATATGAATACTTAATTATTTATTATATTTTGAAAATGAAGTAAGTATTTTTTATATAAAAAATAAAACAAATTTTCTAGAACAACACAAGGCACTAATGCATATAGTTGGTAACAAGTTGGAGAAAGAAAAAAATGTGGAGAAATAAAACAACGTGTAGAAAGAAAACAACTTGAAGAGAAAGAAAATGACTGACAGAAAAGGAAATAGAGAAATTATAGAATATAAGATAATTACACTTATTTTCATAAAAATAATATATTTTTTAAAAATAGAAAATTTCATTCATATTCTCTTTTTCACTTATTTTAAAAATGAAAATAAAAATTAATATTTATCAAATGCAAATATTAATAATTATAAAATTAATATTTATTGAATATATAAAATTAAGATTGAGACATAAACTTTTTATAATCTAAACTATTATTTTCATTTTAAATGAGAAAGGTCAATGTTATATGATAAAATTTGTAAAATAATTTAAATTATCTCTATTCATATAGAATTATATGTAGGTATAGATTCATTTCAAAATTCAAATAATTATTTGAATTTTACATTTAAATTTTAATTTTAAATTTAAGACTTAATTATTTTGTAATTAGGGTACGTGTCATAAAATTGAAGCTTATACATATATAAATGCCTCCACTTCCATACCTGTCATAAAATTAGAGCCTACTTTTTTTATTTTCTTTTGTGTGTTTATAAATGCCTCCAATTCCATATCTAGCTGTGATATATTTTTGTAGATGATTGTGATTGAAGTATAATTTTTTTTTTTTAATTTTATAAGAATTAAAAATCTTATCTAAATTTGATTATTATTTTAGTTTTCTAAAAGTTCAGAGTATTACAAAGAAACTGTCGAACCGTGGCTTGATTAAAGGTATTATGGTCTAACAATAGGAAAATGTTAATGGTTTGTTGGGTAGAAAGATGTTTCCCTCCATACATATCTACTAAAATAAAAATAAAAAACACAAAGAAAGACAACAATAAATGAAAATTATTATTCATCTGTTATGTTACTTTAATATCAAAATACATGTAAAGGCATTTTCGAGTAATGTGAGGTAAATACTATTCTAATACATTAAATAAGAATTATTTTCCCAAAAATGTACTCCTTATGAAAATGACTTTTGTGGGTTTTCTTTTATTTATATTTTGTAAATAGTGCATGTTTACATAATTCCCTCATAAATATAATACAATCATCTATACCTGATAATTAAGGAAATTGAAAATATTTACATACTAAGCAAGGATAATGGAAATTAAAGAGTATCTCAAAAGAGAAGAAAAATATTTAAGATAAATTAAAACTCTAAAATACAAGCCTTCATTTGCACATATAGGCCAATATCTTAGGAGGTATTTGATTAAATAATAATAATAATAATGATTAAAAAATGGAAAAAATTATGGTCCCATTTTTTAAGTGTTTTCAATAACATAATTATAAACCCCTTAAAATTTAAAATCATTTATTTAAACCTCTTTATTCATTTAGCAACAAGGACTTAATAAATCACTAAGATCAAACATAATGATTTATATTTTTTATAAGTTTTTCTTCCATTACTATAATTTTTTTTTTTTAATAAAATGAAGATTTCTATTGATAAATTTTTTATAATAAAACCTAACTTCTTTTAAATTAAAACCATTTATTATTAAAAAATTTATTTTAATTCATCTATGAGATTCTTTTAACGAATTCTTTTAGAATTTTTATAATTTTTTTATTTCATATTTAAAGATAAAAAAAGTTATTATGAAATAATTTTATTCATTATAAAATTTATCTTTCTTTTCTAAATCAGAATTTTAATTGACAGCACCATGGAATCTCTCCATGCACACTCATGCAGCCAGCCATCGGTTCCCACGGCAGCCATGTGTCTTCCAACAAATATATTCCCTTTCTTTGGCTCTCCACGTGTTTGTGTTCTATTTTTATTTATTTATTTTATCTTGATTAGTAGTTCACAGAACAAGCATGACAAGGATATGAGTACACATGTCATGGCTATGATCACTTCTAACACTGAACCCTCTTAAACCAAGTGAAGTGTGAATGCAGTATGCAAGTCTAAATAATGGTGAAAGAATAAAAACAAAGGAGAATGCATGTAAGATGTATATACAACTATAAATAAGGATTCAAAATGAAGGGAAAAATCATCGAGAAGGGTGAACCATGGGTGATAAGCCACTTTAAGGTTCATCCTTTGGATAAATATTAAAAGTTAAAAGAGTATAAAGTGTCTACGTATGTCGTCATTTTTTTTTTCACTTTTAAGTTAAATATATTCTTATTGTTATAAATGAAGTAATGAATGTCATCACATTTATTATATTAAATGTTCATTAAAAGTTTATAAAAATGTTTCCTATCTTTTGTAAAACGCATCCCAAGCAAAAAAAGAAATTTTCTTTCTCTCTTATTCTCTCTATCTCTTTTTATTTTTTATTTTTTATTCTTCATATCTTTCATTCTTTCAACTCTCTTAATTCTCTTTTATGATTCCTTCATCTCCATTGTATATTATTATCAAAATAATATATAGTTGTTCTTTACTTTTATTTGTGTTGCATTTATACTCCTTTTACAACACGTTATTAACACGAATTGCTCTAAAGGTAATTCTCTTATCTTAAAGTTGAAGTTATTTATATAGAATAAAATTTAACATATTTATATTGCTATTGTTAAATTCGTTTAATTTGTGTTATATATTATTACAAGCTATAAGCAAATTATTTGATTTTGATTATAATCAAAAGTTATACTAGTACTATTAATTTATAACTAATTCTAGTAATATTGTTTTGTCATATATATGAAGTTATTTAATAATGTCAAATCTCACAAAACTCGAATTTGTGGCACTTGGCATTTCGGGAAAGAACTATCTATCTTGGATCCTTAATACTGAAATACATCTTGATGCAATGAATCTTGGAGTTACAATTAAAGAAGGAAATCAAGCATCCTTGTAGGATCACGTAAAAGGGTTGATTTTCCTTCACCATCATCTCTATAAAGGTTTTAAAAATGAGTATCTTATAGTAAAGGATGCTTTTACTCTATGGAGTAATTTGAAGGAAAGATATGACCACCAGAAAATTGCGATTCTCCCAAAAGGTCGATATGATTGGATGCACTTGAGGTTGTAGGATTTTAAAACTATTAGTGAATATAACTCTACAATTTTCAAAATCAGCTCTCAATTAAAGCTCTGTGGAGAAAAAATCACAGAAGAAGAAAAAACTTCACTACATTTCATGCCTCGAATGTGCTCTTACAGCAGTAATACCAAGAGTGTAGATTTACAAAATACTTTAAATTAATATCATGTCTTCTTGTTGCTGAATAAAATAATGAACTTTTGATGAGAAATCACCAGTCTCATCCAATTGGATCTGAACCATTCCTTGAAGTGAATGCAATATCATCCTAAACTCGTGGACATGGACGAGGATGAGGAAATGGTCGTGGTCGTGGAAGGAATCCTTGATATAACGGTTATTACGGTAATAATTCCTCAAATTCTCATAAAAGGAAAGCTTCATTACATCACCAGAAGTGGAATAATACTGAGGCAAAACAAGAAAAGGGGAAGTGTTTACAAGATAAACCTCCAAAGAACCATGAGAATAATTGTTATAAATGTGGTATGAAGGGCCATTGGTCGCGTACCTATCATACACTCAAACATTTGGTCAACCTTTACCAAGCATCAATAAAAGCAAAAGGAAAAGAGATAGAGATGAACTTTACCAATGGTGATGGGTTGGACCTAACCTACTATAACTTTGAGGTCTTAGTGAAAAAATAGACTATTTAATAAATGATGAGAATGCTAACATTGATTGGTGTTACTTTATATATCAAATAATATATTATTATGTCTTATATTTATATTTGATTATTACATTTTCTTTTAAATTGTTATTTATATTATGCCTTGTTTTTTTAATATTAGTTGTATCTAAAATCCTCGTGTTATTTGGTCTCAAAATGAATGAGGATGATGTATGTCTCGCAAATTGTGAAACCATGCACACAATTCTTCGAGATAAAAGATATTTCCTTGAATTGACATTGATAAAAGCTAATGTAAGTACCATATCTGGTGCTACAAACTTAGTTGAAGGCTCTAGAAGAGGAAACATAATGCTACCACATGGAACTAGATTTCATATAAATGATGCTTTATATTCTAGCAAATCCAGAAGAAATTTGCTCAATTTTAAATATATCTGCAGAAATGTATATCATATTGAAACTATGAATGAAGATAATGTAATTATCCTTACATTACTTCCATCATACCTGGCCAGAAGCTTATAATTGAAAAACTCTTGGCTTTTTCCTCTATGTTGTATCATACAACTATAAAGCCTATTGAATCATATTTTGTCATGAACTAGAAATTCAACGACCCAAAAAATTTTGTCCTTTGCCATGAGAGACTAGGTCACCTAGGGTTTTCAATGATGCGTCAAATAATCGAACACTCACATGAGCATCCACTAAAGAACCTGAAGAGTCTTTTGCCCAATTAATACTCATGTGTTGCTTGCTCGCAAGGTAAATTGATAGTCAGACCATCTTTTACTAAAGTCATATCTCAGTCATCAGTCTTTTTAGAAAGAATACATGGGAACATATGTGGGCCTATCCATCCACCATGTGGAGTAATTCATTATTTTATGATCTTAATAGATGCTTCTACTAGGTAGTCACATATTTGTCTCCTTTTTACATGTAATGTTGCCTTTGCTAGACTCCTTTCACAAATGATCAAATTATGAGCACAATTCCAAGGTTATCCTATTAAGACAATACATCTTGATAGTGTTAGTGAATTTACTTCTCAAACATTCATTGACTACTGTCTATTGCTAGGGATAAATATTGATCATCTTATTGCTCATACTCATATGCAAAATGGTTTAGTAGATCCTTCACCATACATCTCCAATTAATAGCTCGACCATTACTAATGAAAACCAAATTACCTACTTCTGCTTGGGGACATGCTATTATGCATGCTACAACTTTAGATTGTATTCGACCTACAACTCACCATGAATACTTCCCTTCACAACTTGTACTTGGAAAACAACCAAATATCTCACTTACGAATCTTTGGTTGTGCAGTATATGTACCAATTGCACCTACACAATGCACTAAAATAGGTCCCTAATGAAGACTTAGGATTTATTTAGGTTTTAATTCTCCATCTATCATAAGATATTGTTAGAAAAATTAGGCTAATCCAACCTAAGATAATCACCCCAGAGGGGAGGGTGGGGGGGGGGGGGGGGGGGGGGGGGGGGGTTCAATAGAGTGATGGTTTTTTTTTGCAAATTTAAATTATATGAATAAAAGAGACAATTATATGCAGATATATAATAAAACACTATAAAGATAATTGCATATAAAGTAAAAGAGTAGGGAAGAGAAAATGCAAACACAGGATTTTTATAGTGGTTCATCATAACCCAACCTACGTCCACTCTCCTCTAACTTCAATCCCAAGCTTGAGGTTCCATTATTTTAAGGCTTCCAAACCAAGCCTTCAAGTAATACAATTGGATTATAGTTCCAATCCACCCTCTTGGACTTTTGGCTCCAAGCACTCTTTACAATCCTCAAGAGATACCCCACTCTTGAACAACCCCTCAAGTGATACCCCACACTTGGGAATCCCTAAATGATATCACACACTTAGGCTTTTCTTCTCAAAGACTTACAAATGAAGATAGGATTGAAAGGTGCACTAATGATATGCAAGTTTTAGGACAATGGTGCACTAAAAAACACTCTCCCAAGGCTCAAATATATTCAAGAAGCGTTTTGGAAGGTTAAGCTCTTGAAATAATGAAGATTGAAACCTTTTTATAGAGGAAAATGACCAAACTAGCCATTAAGGGTTTGACCGATCAAGCTAGGGGTCGATCGGTTAACTAGCTGTTAGCATTTAATGTTTGGCAGGTGACCATTGGACCTTAACTAGACCTTGGTCAGTTGAACAAGTGCTTTGGAAGAGAGAAAAGGTTTTTGCACCATTTGATCGGTTGAGCTAAATAGGTCGACCAATTCATCATCCGGTTCAATAAGTTGAGTCATTTTTGGCTCAACAACCATCATTTTCAACTTAAAACCTTCTAAACAAGTTTGAAAAACATTTGACACAACGTTTTAGTTTAAAATATGAAATCATCCTATTTTAAAAGATTTAATACAAAATTACTTTTGCATGATTTTGGTGCATAAATTAATAATGTAATGCATAAAAGACCCATTGCATCAACAACCTTACAAAGAGATCTTGTAAAGTTTAAGTCTTTAAAAACACTTCTCTTTGAGATCTTTTTCTTCTTATTGATTTCTCTTTGTCTTGATTTTGTCTTTTTGATTGCCACTTTGGAAATATTCTTGCTTAATCACACTTGAAATATAATCATTAGTTCCAAATCTTATTTTATTATAATCAAAATCGAAATTAACCAAACCTTGGTTTCACAAATATCTTGAACCTTGGACAGACGATATTTTTATAACCCACTTTGCGGATTGTCATTTTAATGAGAGTGTTTTCCCGTCATTAGGAGGAGAAAAGTCATTTCCTGAAGAACGGTGAGAAATTACTTAGAATGCACCTACTATGTCCAATCTTGATCCTCGTACAAGTCAATATGAACTAGAAGTTCAAAAGATCATTTATTTGCAAAATCTTACAAACCAATTACTAGATGCATTCATTGATACAAAGAAAGTGACAAAGTCACATATCCCAGCTACAAATACTCTAGCACGGATTGATGTCCCTGTAGTACAATTAACAAATGATTTTAAGATACGCTTGAAGCATGGTAGACTTGTCGGCTCAAAGGATGTAACTCCCTGGAAGAAGAGAACACAAGAAAAACTATGCACTTTAGAAAAGGTCGTTAAAATGACTAATTAGTCTAAAATTGATAAATCTATAGCCCCAAAAGAGGCATAAATAATGCAGAAAGCCCCTGAAGAGGCACATATTGAACAAAAAGCCCTTGAAGAGGCACATATTGAACAAAAAGCCCTTGAAGAGGCACAATAACCTGAAAATTGTGAGATCTCAGTAAGTTATATACACACGGGAGAAAAATGGGATCTAAATAATATTGCAATTAACAATATTTTCGCTTTTCAAGTGGCCAATGATATCATCAGAAATGATGAAGATCCTGAAACACGAAATATGGAAGAATGCCGACATAGAAATGATTAGCCAAAATGAAAAGAAGTCATGCAAGCAAAGTTAAACTTATTAACAAAACAAGAAGTTTTTGGACTTGTACTCCAAACACTTGAAGATGTAAACTCTATTGGGTAAAAATGGGTATTTGTATGAAAGCGCAATGAGAATAATGAAATACTAAGATATAAAGTGCGATTATTAGCACAAAGTTTCTTTTAGAGACCAGGTATTGGCTACGAGGAAACATACTCTCCCGTCATGGGCGCAATCACATTTCGTTTCTTAATTAGTTTGGTAGTCTCATAAGGACTGGATATGCATCTCATGGATGTTATTACAACATATTTATATAGATCCATAGATAATGATATATACATGAAAATCCTTGGAAGATTTAAATTGCCTGAAACAAATAATACAAAGACTTGTAACATGTACTCAATCAAGTTACAACGATCCTTATATGGATTAAAGTAAGTCGGACGCATGTGGTACAATTGCCTTAGCAAATAGTTACTCAAAGAAGGGTATATGAATAACCCTATATGTCCATGCATCTTCATTAAGAAATCAGAAACCGGATTTGCAATTATTGCAGTGTATGTTGATGACTTAAATTTTGTTGGAACTCCTGAAGAGCTCATAAAAATAAAAAATTACTTAAAAAAGGGATCTGAGATGA
Source organism: Vitis rotundifolia (assembly GCA_030254885.1). Classification (NCBI taxonomy): domain Eukaryota; kingdom Viridiplantae; phylum Streptophyta; class Magnoliopsida; order Vitales; family Vitaceae; genus Vitis; species Vitis rotundifolia. Next base: position 10,030,647 of record CM058169.1, read on the forward strand.
AGGATCTTGGAAAAACAAAATTTTCTATTGGTTTGCAAATCGAGCATTTTCCAAATGGAGTTTTAGTACATCAATCAACATACATTAAGAAAATTTTGAAGCATTTTTATATGGATAAAGCGCATCCTTTAACTTCTCCAATAATTGTTTGATAACTTGATGTGAAAAAGAACCCATTTTTGCCTTGCGAAAAATGTGAAGAATTACTTGGTCCTAAAGTACCATATATTAGTGTTATTGGTGCACTTATATATCTTGCCAATTGTACATGTCTAAACATTACTTTTTCTATCAATTTATTAACAAAATACAGTTCCACTCTAACTCGAAGACATTGAAATGGTATCAAACATATATTGCATTATCTTTGCAGAACTACTGATGTGAGTCTATTTTACTCAAGGGAATCAAGTAACAATTGCTTGGATATATAGATGCAAGATACCTTTCAGATCCACATAAAGGTAGGTCACAAACAAGGTATATGTTTAATTGCAATGGTACTGTTGTTCATGGAGATCTGTCAAACAAACAATGATGACCACATTATCAAATCATTCAGAAATACTTGCAATTCATGAAGCAAGTCGTGAATGTATATGACTAAGATCTATGATCCAATATATTCGGGAACCATGTGGACTCTCCTCTATCAAAAGTGACCCGACAATATTATTTGAAAATAATGTTGCATGCATTGCACAAATAACAAGGGATCATATTAAAAGAGATAGAACTAAATACATTTCATCAAAATTCTTTTATACACATGAACACCAGAAGAGTGGTGAAATTAATGTGTAACAAATAGGCTCAAGTGATAATCTAGCATATTTATTCACAAAGTCATTGCCAACCTCAACATTCAAGAAGTTAATACACAAGATTGGAATGCAACAACTCAAGGATATTGACATGAGGGTGAGTATGCTTGTAAAAGGGTGTTAGTGTACTATACTTTTTTTTCCCTTTGTCTAGGTTTTGTCCCGTTGGGTTTTACTAGTAAGGTTTCTTATGAGACAGTCCTAACATATCAAGAGCAACTTAAAGAATTATCATAATATTGTACTCTTTTTCCTTCACTAGGTTTTTCCTATAGGGTTTTTTACTAGCAAAGTTTTAATGAGATATATTCTTCTAATGTGGTGGACATCCAAGGAAAAGTGTTATAAATGAAGCAATGAATACCACCACATTTATTATATTAAATGTTTATTAATATTATTTATGACTTCCATTAATATTCATTAATGGAAGCCATTTGGAAAACCTATAAAATGGTTTCCCATCCCCTATAAGATGCATCCCAAGGAAAGAAAGAAATTCTCTCTCTCTCTCTCTTATTCTCTATGTCTTTCATTCTCTCAACTTTATTACTTCTCTTTTATGATTCCTTTCTCCCCATTATATATTATTATCAAAATAATATATAGTTGTTCTTTACTTTTATTTTTGTTGCATTTATCCTCATTTTACAATACTTTTTTTTTTCTTTTCTCTATTTTATTTTATTTTTTTCTCTTCTAGTTATTATAATTATAATTATTATTATTGTTATTTTATAAACATAATATATAAGCTATCAAATAATAATAATAATAACACATATATAAATAATCTAATAATTAATTTACAAATTATTGTTTCATTAGTTATTATTATTATAATTATCATTTTTAAAAAATATTATATATAACTTATACAATAAGAATAATAATAAAATAATTTTACGAAAATTGTTTCATTCATGTATTGAAGACAGTTTTCTTACACAAACTTTCATAAATTTTCAATTTTTTTTACAATATGATTATTAAGAAAATACTACAATAAAAAATTAGTATTGATAACTATGAAAAAATAAAATTAAAGCACGTGTTATCATACTTTTAGTGTACTTATATTGTAATTTCAATGCATAACTATGACACATAAATTTTGGAACAAACTTATTAGTGTTAGAAGCATTGTCTTTATCCTACTATATCGATTTCTATATTAGTAAGGCATCCCAATGAATTAGCATCATATACTAGATGCATTCTTATTAACAATAATTCTTATAATGAAACTCATACACCTTATAAAAAAATGTCTTATAAGGTTAATTTATAGTAGATGAAATGTTAAAAAATATATAAACTATGTGACAACCATTCATCAATGCTTGTTTAAAAGGAAAATTTTAAAATAAAGTTAGGTTATGCAATAATGTATAAGACATTTAAGTATTCATGTTGTAAGATCATTATATTTTTGTGGTATGTATACGTTGGCTTTTATATTAATACATAATATCGGTGTACTAGCATTATACATTTAATGAATCATTATTATGCATGATTTTTATAATAAAGCCTATAAGTTTTAAGAATTAGATGAAAGAAAAATTATATTCTAAGATTGGTTTATAATCAATGAGATTATAATAATAAAAATATGAATAATGATATTGTGGACCCGCATTTTTCACGTGTGTCCCCACTCAATTGGCGAGACTCGCTTTTATTGGTGAACAATTAATTTTGAAAAGAAAAGTCGGAGTCGCCACTTATTTTATTTTTTATTTTAAAAGGAAAATAAAACAAGAAAGAAAAACCCTAAAATGTGACTCCATAATTTTTGGAAAAAGCATGTCTTTGAAAAACCTAAGTCTAGGTCCGGGGATTAGGTTACCTATTGGAAAGGTACCTTTAGGAGGTAGCACCTTTCTAAGCCCTATAAAGGTCTCTACTGACTAAGTTGGGGGAAATGTGACAATTAATTGATTAATTGAGGATACCTAGGTAGACTAAGGTGATTTAAAAAATGACATGTCAAGCAAGATCAAATCTCGATAAAGGAGAGTTAGGGTGCGTACCTGAATCACTTCTTAAGCGCTATCATAAAACATTAAAGGTTAGTTTGAAAATGTGATACAACATTTGTTTTATCCAAGCAAAATCAAGCATATATTTGAACACCCAAGAATCACATCATGTATGGATATAATCACCAATAGCATACATGTCCATAGAATTCTTGAAAATAGGTGAAGAGGAGCATACCTGGATAGCAAGCTAGTACTCCTCTATGGGAAACAAAGTTAGTCAAATAACAAATTCAAAATAATCTCATATACATCCCAAAGAGGAAGCACAATCAATCAAATATCAAACAAAAACTATCAAAGAGAATATCATGAATGTCGGGCCCCCACCAAAGCCCTAATTAATTTTGCATGAGTTGATTCTATGAATTCCATTGTTTGGAATCATGATGTTCATTCATGCTTGTTAAAAATTGAGAAAACCATGAAAATAGTCGAAAATAAAAGAAAATAGTGAAAATGCATGCTTGGAGGAAAGTGGCAGCAAATTTATTAAAATCTGGATTTTAGTGATTAGAAGGGTTCTAAATATGGATTTTTCAAAGCTGAAAATGTTTAGTTGAAAAAGGATTCAAAAATCCAATTTAAAACAGTAAATTCACAATCAAAGAAGTAAAAGAGGAGGAAATGTATGTAGCAAGGTAGCCATGATGGAGTGGAGTCTGGGAATTCTGGATAGAAGGACCCAATTCGTTGCCAAATGCTTCAATTAAAAAGGCAACCTGATTTGTAAGCTCAGCTAGATTTTCCCCAGTAGTAGTCAGATGCTAAACAGGAGGTCCAAAATTCCCAATTTTCTGTATTGACAGATTTCCTGCATTCTGTGTTAATTTCCCACCACCAAGATTTAATTCAATGGTTCCACTAGAATATGTACCCTTGTCGTTGCCAGCACCTAGCAGACTTCTCATTGTTGAATTTCATCCATAATTGGACTGAATATGTAAATGAATGATTTCCTTCACTTTGCAAAATTCCTTGAGGTTGTCGCTCCTCTGTTCCTGCTACATCCATGAGTCCTTGTTGGCTGCTTCTATTCTGATTATTCTCACCAATCTCTGTAGCCAATGGTGCAATCAGCTGATCATCAGATCTTCCGTTTGAAGCTGGGGGCTTTTCTTGTTCAGACCATCAGACTTAAAAACTGGATCACTCAAGAATGCTAGTTGGGCACTGAACCATTCCTCCATCTATCATGCTTTTTTTTCTTTTTTTATCTGGCAATAAAATACTCTTCGAAGAATTGCACTCCAGGTTTGAAAATGAAGATAATGCTTTAACAAGTTCACTGATTACTCGCCTGCGTTCTTCAGTATTTTCAGCCTGCTGCATCCTTATGAATTCTCCTCACTTCTGGAATCTCCATTTCTGACTTCTCAGTGCCATTTTCCTGAACATTTAGGCTTCTCGTTGCTCATTGTAGTTAGTGTTCCTTTTACAGACTGTCTCAAGCCAGTGCCGTAGGTGGGAAACAGCACAGTTTGCAAAGCTGGGTAATTTCTGTACTTCTAGTGTTTTAAATCTGGAAGATCAGAATTCTTAATCCACACCTAGTAGTTTTCTGAGATGAAGTGGCAGGCAAATGGCCTTACTGAAATGCGTGGAAGTGTTATTCCAGCGGTTGGTTTAGACTCTTCTATGGTCTCTAGTATTTTAGAGGCCACTAAATTTGGATTATTCTGAACTATGTCTTTGCAGATTGTAGTGTCTTCAAATTGTGGTTTTTGCTTTAAGAAGTGAAACATATTCACTAAGAGATGCAAGGCTTTGATCCAGCTTCAGTGCAGAATTACTAGAACCAGCCATTGTCGAACTACTCACTATACATTCTGATTCAAATAAAATCCTTTCTATCAAGTGAGTTTCGTCCTGTCACCTACCTTAATCCTTTTTTTAATTTTGAACATGAGAGAAGGAGAGCATTATAAATTATGTTTTGATTTTCCCATTTCAAATAGCATTTGCCTCAGCTTTTAGAGAATGGCTTCATCATCTGGCCTGGCCATTTGTAATGTTTTCGGGAAATTCATACAGCCTGCATCATCTTGATCGCTTGGTTTGTTGTGAAAACTGTTTGTTTCTATGAGAGGAGCAAATATTGATTCTGCATTCGGTGTATAGGTGAATGCCAGAAACTCCACTCTTTCATCATAAACTGAGTCTTCGTCATAGGGTGAGTGCTATTGAAGCATTAGAAATCCTCCAATTTAAATATTTGAGCGTTCCAGAACCTTTTTGGCAGAGTACCTTCTAGCACTATGGGAGACAAAGGTGAAACGCTTGGCTGGATTCATGGCAGCATAATCCTCCAGTGATACAACGATTTCATTGTGTTTCTGACTGATTTCAAGAGCATTTTTGCTGTTCTTTGAGGTCAACAGTCTAACCAATAAAAACTTCGGCACTTGTATCAACTAGAAAATTCATCGGCTGATGACCAAGAGCATCCCAAGATCTGCCTCACAGAGGGTTCAGTTCTGATACGAATGCTGCGCTCTTTATCCTCAATTTCCAAGAATTTAGAATCCCAAACACGACTAGAACGTTCTATGCTTTGAACATAAATTCTTTCTTTCCAGATTCTTGCAAAAACAATCTTTATGATAGAGATGCTGAAATTAAGGAGATGTAAATGACGGACCCAATTGCCTTCAAGACCTCAGAAATCCTCTTCTGTATGTACAATCGATCATCACCATGTCCTGAGCTTCCACTCAACAGGCTTCAAACAATTAAACTCAAGACCAGGTTTCAAACCTAACCCACACATCAGTAGATACTCAGCCATGAAAACTGCCTGCATAACTAAATATGGCAGACCCCTATTGAGACATCTCAATCAATTGGAATTAAATTGGGGGCCTTCATCATACAGAAGCTCCAAATGATTTCTTAGAATTGGCAATAGAGAAATATGGGCAGAATCAGGTGGAGAATCGGAGGGATTGCATCTTAAAGCTCTCACACAATCTTCCAGCTTTCAGGGACTTAAAAGAGACAGTATACTAAATAACCAGAAAATGGCATAAAAATTTGGACAGTCGAAATGGGAATTCCATCCAAATCCATCATTTGAATATAAGTAATTCCGCTAGGATCGTCCTTAGCAAAACCATGTCACAAGGAATTGTCTCATCTGCATAAATCTTCACCACCTTACCAGCTTGTATCTTTTTCCATTTTTTTCTTCTGAAAGTAACTAGTATAAAACACTAGAGCGTCACGATTGTTCTCCAATTCATCTGACCTATGCCTCCACCAATAGGTGATGTCATCAACTTTAAGAACCCGCATCCTCAGACTCCTCAATAATATAGACCACCACAGAATCTGACTTAGCTAAATGCTTCAAACCTTCAATAAGCTCAGAAGGTCAAAGGCAACCCCGCCACTACAGCATGAACAACAGGAGAAACAGAGAGCTTCATGCTATGACTGGATGGGCATCAACTTCCCTCTCATTGATACCTTCTGACACAGGGCCTCTCCATGTTTATCCTCTCAAAATTCCAACTCGTATGAAACGTTTGTAAAACAGTCACCAGAAAACTAGGAGGATGGAGCAAAAACAAGTATAGTGGAGAACAGAGAAAACAAGAAGGGAACAAACAGGCAGAATAGAAATCAAATAAAGCCACATCTCATGATCTTTCAATGGGCTCAGGCTAGTGGGAAAGATCACAAACAGATTCTATGCAAACAAGTAAGCAACCAATCTCAACAAAACAATTTGTGGCCCTTTCCGTCCACACCAATCAACAATATATTAAATATTCAAAAATGACCACACGGAGAAATCGAATATGAGTAAGAATTCCAAGAGTAATAAAAAAGCATACCTGGACAACCTTGGCTGCAATTACTCTCTTCCCGTTCCTGAGCTTTTCTACAAAAACGATCAAAGAATCCCTCAATCTCCCCGCTGAAGCTCCCCCATGCGTGCTGCCAGTCTCCAATGCATGCTGCCCGTCCCCAATGCGTTCTGCCAGTCCTTTGAAAACCTTCTTTTTCTCTTTCTGTAAAATTCTCCCAAAAACGACCGAGAGAGTCCCCTCTCTGTAGACGTCAAGATGCTTTTTAAAGGATGCAATGCATGCCTTCCTTTTAGTGCCTGATCTCAGTATCGAATCTCCTTGCTATTTGTGCCTCTAATTAGAAAATAATAAAATCTCCTCTTTCTTCCCATGTATCTGTCCGTCCATGGAGATTGCGTCTCTCCAAAAATTCCCTTTTAAATGGAAGTTTCCATATATTCTTCTATGGGTAGCGACTTCTTCCTTATATGCATGGTGGAGGCAACTTCATAAAATAATGCAGCTGTCACTTTCCTTTCTCTAAAATTCTGGTGATCTCCTTTCCAAATAGATGGCAGGCCGTTTCATCATGCAAAAAAAAAAAAGAAAATATGAGTTAGAAAACTTATAGTAATATAAAATAAAATAAAATAAAACAAAAATAATAAATAAAATAAATGAATAATAAATAAATGATAAAAAGAAAGTCATACAAGCCACACAAGTCATTTAGGCCATGTAATCATGCAAGTCAAAAAGCTATCCTAAAAAGAAAGGAAAAAAACCTAAGTCTAAATTAGGGCTGTCAAGAATCACAATGGGATCAGGTAAATCCCTCAACTAGAGTCTCTGATGTGGCTCAAAAAAAGGTAAGTAGTATGAGTAGCAATGGGCCACCAAGGAACTACTGTGGAGTACTGAAAGTGAATTTACAGACATGTATTAAAGGGACAAAATTGAGGGTCTACAGATACATATGAAATATTAATAATATGAATAATATAAAACTAATATCATAAATAATAATATTAATAATATGTTAATAATGATGATAATAATAAATATATAATTGTAATTTTTTTTAATAAATAATATAGTTAGTCTTAACATATAGTAACTAAAGCACAAAATTTAGAAAAGAAAAGTAGAAAAATAAAGTTCTATGAGAGTAGGTGGAAAAGACAAAATGATGTAATTGGAATTATGGAATGATCAAATTATCAAACTATAACTAGTGAATTTGACAAAGACTTTAAGACTTGGTGACCCTTAAGGGAGCTTATCATCACTTCAAGCTAGGTGATCATTTTTAAAAAAATTTCGAAAATAAAGCCCATGAAAAATTTATTTATAAAGAATAATAATAATTTTGTATTTTTTTATACAAATTAGATATTTAATTTATTAGAATAATTTTGATGGTAATGACAAACAAAATAACTCCTTAAATAGGTGAAATAATTCATTTTCTCAAATTTATATGCAAAATTATTTAAAAAAAATAAAGGGATAATACATTATTTTTGTTCATCAATCCACATTTTGACTTTCATTTTAAAATCTTTCCATCTATAAAAATCTCTCTTTATATATGTCTGCCTAGATTGCCTAATCATCTATTCATTCATTGTCTATAACTTCTTGCCTGATTAACAATTCAGATGTTCATATTTGCATATAATTATTCATTCCACCATGTATTTTGTTGGCTTATTTGTAATGTATACAATTTTGATGAAATGTTTAATTATTTGAAAACCGAATTTCCCCTAACCCACTAATAAAAAGCAAGTAAAAGTCCGACCAAGAGGGGTGTTCTTGGCCGGTGGCCTTCCTGATAAGTCACCTTAGCCATAGACTAGATTTAGATTCTACAATTAGTACCTTTCTTTTCCTTCTAGGAATCACTATCATCTTGACCAATCTAGCCATGTACCAAAAAGTCAATTTTGCCAAGTTTAAAAAGTTTGCTTTAAGCCTGTTCATCATAGTTGACAGAAGTTAGAATTACAATGAAATATCTAGGAGAAAATGTCTGTCGGAGTAGAGAGAGAGAGAGTGAAGGCAATACATTCAGTCATGAATTTGATGCAAATCCCAAAGTACGTAATTGTGTCGAACACTCTCACCATGATTGTCGATCTATCGGATCAGACGATTACTATGTTTGCCAAAAATGCCTGGGCCATATGTGGAATAAATCAATTCCACAAGGAGGGGAAACTGCCAAATTCCGTACAAGGTCACTGGCAAACAGGCTAATGCGGCCAAGGTAATAAGAATCCATGCTTTCTTTTCACCAAAGAGAAGATAGATTGCACTACTGTAGGCTATCATCATGGATGTTACGGAGAGGAATAGAGTAACAAGGCCAAATATCAACCTCTTGGGAAGGGCAAAAAGAAAATCATCTTCTGCATATCGTGCCGTGAGAATGGATAGGCATATCAGTACCGAAGCAATGGATAGGAAGAGGGAAAGAGCATCCGAAGTTGCAAAAACTTTGAAGGCCTTTTCTTTGGAGAAATTTGGTAGGCCAGTATCATCATGGTTGCCACCCGGGATGGTAATTGCTGCTGCAAACACTACAGTAGCAATAAGCGCTGCTGCTAATGTGTAACATTTTGCTGTGCCTTTCATCCATTTCTCCCCTTCTTTGATCAAATTTTCATGTTTCTTTATAAATACCATTTTCGGTTTATCTTCCTCATTGTTCTCAGATTCACTGAAGGCTCTCGGTGCATATTTTTCAATTTCCTGTGTAAAAATCAAAAAGTTTCTAAGATACAGAAAAAGAGTGGATATGTATAAGAAAATTAATTCCCCTTCAAAACAAAAATTATTACCTTAAACCAATGTAACTCGCGTTGCATTTGTAGAGCTGCACCAGAAACGAGATTGAGCCGATGCCGAGGGGCCAATTTTCCAGCCAAATGCAAGATATTATCCTTATTTGAATCACCTCTGGTTCGTATTATAAGTTGTCTATGCATACCGGTTTCGCAGATGAGGTTGAAAATCTTTTCATGGCGATTTACTACTGCCAATTTGAATACATCCTCATTCAGATACTCGAGTGCAAAAGGATATGACTTTATAATCTCTTCCAGAATCTCGGGAATTCCATATTTTGCCCCAGTAATGAATGATTGGCTAAATATTTCCTTTGCTCTTGATACTTCCAAATCTTCAACTTTAGTGCATAGGTGGTTAAGCAATTGAACAGTCAGAGAATGCATTGTTTTTGTTTCTTGGATGTGCTTGATGGGTGGTACTGCAATTAAAAGTATATTAAGGACAACATAGCATTGCATTCAAGACTTTTGCATGCTTTAGTGGTAGTTTTGTTGTGTCCCTTACCTAAGCATCCAACCAATTCCCAGAATATTGCATTCGCCTTTTGGCAAACTGCGTGCAGGATAAAATTGAAGCGGTTCAGAAGCAAAAGCAGGAATAACAGGAAAAAAAAAAAAAAATACAATCCTGAACAAAGTACCAATTAAACACTAATCTAAATGAAAGTGATTGTGAGTAGTTGCCAACTCATATTGGCTGGTGTAGAGTTTTTGTTTGCTGGCTATCATTAAGTTAATTAAATATACCATGCCAGTTTTCCTGAATAAATTAAGTTTCAAGATTCACACGCTTCAATTACTTATAGCCAGTCTGATATTCATCTTCACATGTACATGAATTTGGGGTTTGTTATGGAAAAACAAGAATAGACAACAAGAAAAATAAGAACACACATATTTACGTGAAAAATCCTAGATAGGAAAAACTACAGGCAGAGGAGAAAGATAATCCATTATGTCAAAAATTGGTACAAAAAGGGGAGTGTATCAAGCGGCTACTATATATATATCCTTGAAAACCTATACACCATCGCATACATACATATACAAAAGAGAAAAAATAAATAAAGCAGGAAAATCCATAATTTTTCTTAACCATATATGTCACACCGCAAACTTTTCGGGTTGGACCAAAAAAGGAAATTGGGTCACCAAGCTCTAATAATCTCCACCTTGACATGAATTCTAATGTAAGGAATGAAAAAACAAACTCCAATCTTCAACAAAAACTCTTCACCTCTTCTACAAACCCTAAAGGGTAACTCAACAACGAATACTGACCAAGTCCAAACAATGCTCAAACTTTGCTATAGAGAGTGTCTAGGTTATCATATCAATAGGATTATCATGGGTGCTAACTTTGCCCACAACAAGGCAATGATATCATGCACAAATTGATACCGCACATCAATGTGCTTTGTCCTATCATTAATCATTCGATCTTTTGTGAGGAAAATAGCACTCTAACTATGACAAAAAATTGTGGTAATCTGCAAGTTGTCACTAAGTTAACCAACTAGTCATTTTAACCAAATAGATTTCTTACAAGCCTCTGTAATAGCCATGTACTAAGCCTAAGTAGTACACAAAGCAATTGTAGTCTGCAAAGTAGCTTTCCAACCGATAGCACAAACACCAATAGTAACGTAAAATTGAATATTGCATTTACCTTTCGGCAAGCTGTGTGCAACGTAAAATTGAAGCAGTTTAGATGCAAAAGCAGGACTAACAGAAGAAAAAACAAAAAAGCAACCCTGAACCAAGTACCAATTAAACACTAATATAAATTAAAGTGATCGTGAGAAGTTGCCAACTCATATTGGCTGGTGTAAAGTTTTTTTGGGATTCAATAGGTTTAATATATTACCCTTTAACCGTCGCACTTGAATTTAAAGACTAGAATCAAGAAGCCTAATGAAACTTGGTACAAGCTCAATTACTGGACTTCTTATTAATTAACCAGGAGCATCAGGTGACAAGATATTCACAAAATCTATCAAAGCGATGAAAATTGTGTATCCTGCATAAATCTCTGAGTAGTAGAGCATTATCCATTGGAATTTGATTGTAGAGCTGATTTCAAATCCATTACTCAAACTTAAAAGGAAAAAAAATGAAGACAATTTTGTGAGGACAAAATAAAATTGTGAGGACCTCGAATTCAACAAATTAGCATTTCTCTACCGAGTACAATTTAGCAAATTGGTTTAACCAAACTCGAATCTTGGTGAAGTTGAGAAACCATTTTTAGTACTCAAGTTAGGATTTGGTCGAGTTTCTCAACCACAAGTTAATATTGGTTGAGCTCAATTTTGGGCTAAGTTCAAACTAATGCTTCAACAATCTAAGTTGAATTAAACTCCATTAATATTTTATAATATTTGTAGAATGTATTACTATATAATAATATCAAATTTTTTTATAAAATAAGTTTAAGGGAAAAATCATCAAAATATATTAAGCTAACTCTCAGAAATTTGCCTACCCCCTTGTGAGCACTATTTGGAAGGAAAATTAATTAGGAAGCCTCTTAAGCAAGCTAGAAAGGTATCTTGTCCTTTGTAGCCTATGCATTCAGAAGTACAGGGCCTAATGAACATGAGACCCAAGCATGGTGCCTACTACTTCCTCACATTTACGGATGGTTATGTCTACAAGTCCAAAGAATTGCTTTGATTTAGATGTTATATGAACATTGTAAAAAATTGAACAGAAAAAACTATTACAACATTAAGGATAAATCATGGACATGAGTATCCATTGAAGAGTTTTAAAAATCTCTATGATGAAAAGGAAATCCAAAGAACAATCAATAGCTTCAAGGACTCCATGGTAAAATGGTTGAACTGAAAAAAGTAACCATAAACTTTTGGATATGGTTCACTCTAAAAGGCACAAGCCAACTATCTAACATCTTTTGGGGTGAAAAAGGAGGGTTACTATTTCGATTGCAACTGAAATCTTGAATAGAGTGCCCTCAAAATCAATTACTTCAAATCCATATAGTTAAGAAGCCAAACCTAACTCACTTGTGATCCTAAGGGTTAGCAAGTTTAGTTCATGTAAATTCTCATAGATATTGCGCTACAAAGGAAACAAGTGCACTTTCATTAGATATTCTAATAAATCAAAGGTTGTGTGATGCTTAGTGAACAACTCAATGGGAGTATAATTGAAATTAAGTCATATGAAGTTAATTTCTTATAGGACGATATTTTGAGTATGGGAGCATTGAACAAGAGTCTCAATTTATTTGAGGCAATTAAACCAAAGGAAAATACTATGATATCTCATATTGAAAAGGGGAAAAAGTTCTTGACATTATATATATATGAGCTTCTCTTAATTATTTAGAGACATTTTAATGTTATGAGGGCTCTTTAAGCCCAAAGTGGATAGTATATATTTACACAGTTGGGAGTGAGTCGTTACAAATGGTATCAAAGTGTATCCTCAACCATGGTATGAGAGTTTGTTTGTTTGGTCTTGTAATCCTATGGGACACCATGAGGACTTTATGTCTTCATGGGGGTGATTGTGATATCCCACATTGAATAGGGGAAAAAGTTCTTAGCATTATATATGCAAGAGCTCTTCTTAACCATGCAAACATGTTTTAAATCTCTAAGGTCCCTTTGAGTTCAGAGTAAACAATATCTACTTGATTGGGAGTGAGTTGTTATAGATGTTAAAGATCTTGCTAAGGATATGAGTGACTTGACAAGATAGTAACTTTGAGTAGTGACTTGCCACCCAGTAGATTATGCCACTAAGTGGGATTTTACCATTACATATTAATTCACTAGATTTAGATGTGTGTGGAAAAAAACTTGGAACTATCTCATCATTATAATTATGGGCATTAAGGTGAAGCTTTCATGTTTGCATCATAAGATCATGATGCTAGGATAGATTCTTTAAAAGCATGATATGATGTAACCATAAATGGAGTTCATTAATACTTACATTATGACTTCAATTTTCTATTTACTATCCTATTTATGAATTATGTATGTTAAGCATTCAAATCTACATCACTTGCATGTACATGACTTGAGTGAATTAGGAGTTACATGGAAAATCTAAGTCATAGATTCCTTGCAAGTTAATGACTCATTCACAACTAGTTTATGTACTTCAATAATCCATTTGAGGCTATAGTGCACTACCTCCTTATTGGAGGGATGACTTGCCCTAGTCATTAGGATGGGTTTCCCATGGTGAGTGTACTAGTGTTTAGTTATGTTGGGAAACCTAGATCTCTCCATTCCCATAACCCTAGATTGTATACGTGCATGCAAAATACCTTAGGGCTCTAAATCCTATGCAATAGAAACAAAAATAAAAAATTTAACATTCCATAATCTAGAGAAAAGTCATTAAAAACTTTGAGAAAATAAAAGGCTAATATTAATAGAGAAAACACCCAAGAGGGGGGTGAATTGGGTTTTAAAAAAATAATTTTCAAACACAAAAAATTCAAGCAAAGGAAACACAAATATAAAGAGATAAGGTTAGAAAGAGCGAACTCAGATTTTATAGTAGGTGGTTCAGCACTTCCTTACCTACATCCACTCTCCTCAACCTCCTAACTAAGTGAAGGTTCCACTATACTTGAAGCTTCAACCAAGCTTTTAATCACCTTTACACTTGGATTCCAACTCCAATGGGCTATTACACAATCCCTTCAAGTCTTAACTCACTTGAAGCTTTTAACACTAAAATAATAAGTTTGAATCTCTCAACCTAGCTCAACAAGGGCTCAAATACAACTTAAATGCTAGGAAGAATCACAAAGGTGCACTAAGGAATATGCAAATGGAGATTTAATGCAGTAAGGAAAGAATGAGAGCTTTTGAGGCAAGAACAAGTAGGTAGACAAATAAATGTAGGTGTTCTCTACCTCATAAATGAAGTGGAGTTCTCAATTTATAGGTTTCTAGCCTCGAGAGCCAAAAATTCCAAAAAGTAGCCTTGATCAGTCGAGTTAAGTGTCAATCGGTTTACTAGCCATTAGACAATAAATGCATGGTAGGTGACCGTTTCACCTCGATCGATCCTTGACCAAACCTCGATCGGATCTCGATCGAGAAGGCATATCCCTCGACCAGGAATGCAAAGCTACAAGAAGAGAAAGAAGATTTTTTGCATTTCTCAACCAGACCTTGATCAAGAAGGTGTAATCGGTCAACCGGTGCCCTAACCAGTTGAGCCGGTTGACCAATGCCTTGACTAGTTCACCATTTTTGGCCTGAAAACCTTTTTTTTTTTTTTTTATTCTTTTCTCTTCTAACACTTAGGCAAGGTATTTAGGTAAATTAATATGGCAATTTTGAAACAATTTGCCTAAGGTTTATTTGATAAAACTCGGGTTTTGACAGAAATGTAACTTTAATGCCTAAACCGAGTTTTTAAAGAGCATAAAAAGATATGAAATCCTAAGTGCACCATGCATTCATCTTACATATGTTTCTTATTATTAAAGAGTCTTCCAATTGTCTTGATCTTGCATCCATTGGGTCCTTTGATGAATTTGCAAACTAATATCTGAAATTCTTTATAATTCAAACCAATTAACAACTTAACCATGGTTTGTTATCATCAAAACACAATTAGGAGAACCCTTGGGGTAACAAAATTTACCTTTGATTTGAATGGTTCTCAAATCAATTCTACTTAATGAAGATGAAGCCTAAAGAGTCTAGAGGTCTCATACACCTAAAATCTTTTTCTTGATGACTTGATCCATGATCTTGTCACTCCAAAGTGTGGGCTTTGGAAGAAAGGAATCCTAGGCTCTATCTCTCTAGATGTAGAAGACGATTGTCTCTTAAAAAGTGATTGGAACCCTAACCCTTAAAGGGTATTTATAGCGTTTCCCTACTAAGCTTAAATGACTCAAGCCCACTAAGGCTTGGGTCACTTAATCTTGTCTAAAATGGGTCCTAATTGATTAATTAACCATACAGGGTCATCTAATTAACCAATTCATGTCAATAAGATAATAAAGAGAAAGCAAAAAATATAAATAAATAAATTTATAAATAAATCTCTATCTGTTACATCATGTCATTCTTTTTAGGGCTCAATTCTAATAGGTTACACATTAGATAGGATTTACGGTGAGTCAAACATTGGTCATTAGGTAGTCTTGACATCACCAAGCTGCTATGTTGTACAAGCTCTCAACCTTGAGAGAATATTGATCTAGTGCTAAGGTCTTCAATGGCTTTGACCCATGAGTGAGACCTTAAAGTGGTCATATATTCTCTATAGATTAGGTCACTATGATTGAGGCATGTGATAATAGGTATTCTCGAGATCAGCACCATGATATCTTAGGGGTTTGAGACATTATGTCCCCTTAGGTGATCCTAAAGACATGTGATTATGAAAATTGTGGCCACAATAATTCCTTAAGTGGAATTTGACGTATGCTCTTGAAGAGATATAGTATGTCAATTGATCACATAATAAGAGGATCTAAGACTCGAGGATTGTAGAGGTAGTCTTGAGAGGTTGATAACATTTATCTTGTTAAATTATGAATACCAATTCATGGGGAGCTTGCATGCAATTGTTAGTAGGTCACAGACTAAAGTTTTCTATCTCGATCTAATATCATAAGGATACTAAAGTGTAGTTGACTCTTTATAGTTAGATTTTGAGTCAACTTTAAAATTGGATTTTAAGGGAGCCAGTACTTCCCTACGGGTCCTAGTGGTTCCCACTCAAACTCATATTCCTTGGTAAAAAATTATTTGAGAAATAGTTGGATTCTTTATTTATATGTGTATAAGAGCATTTTGGTAAATATGGAAGGTTGCACTAGGACATATAAATTGTCTTTTTAGATTCGAATAATTAATTAATTGGAGCTCAATAGAGCAAATTAGTTAATTAGGACCCAATGAGTTAGATTAAGTAACCCAAACGTAAGATGAGCTCAAGTCACTCGAGCTAAGAGGTAAGCCTATATAAACTCCTTAAAGGGTTTAAGGCTTAGTACTTTTCATCCATTCAATCTTCTATCTTAATATCTATCCCCACAGAGAGGACTCTAACATCCTTATGTGTTAGGATACAGGAAAGAGAGCTATTAGGAAAAAGATCATGAGGTATTTGAGATCTAAATTAACCTTTTCACCAATTAGATTTAATTCCTTAAGCACTTAAATCTAATATTCATTGTTTTGAATTCTCCCATTACATAGTTCTAGTATTTCTACGAAGGTAGTAGCAGGCACCTAATGATTTAGGGCTTGAAGTTAACTAATCTAGATGTTCCAACACATGAGAAGCCTAAAATTTTTAATAAAGCTCTCTTATCCATACTTGTGAAATATGGAAAGCTACAATGAAATAGTAGATGAAGTTTATTAGCAAGAACTCTATTTGAGAATTAATTGAACTATTGTTAAGACATAAGACCTTAAGGAATAAGTAGGTTTTTAAGGTCAAACTTAAGGTAAATGATGCAAGGTGTTAAACTTAACTCATGAAGAAAGGATACAACCAAAATGAGAGTGTAGAGTATAAAAATAAAAATTAAAAAAAAAAGAACTTCTCATGAGAAGTGAGGTTTGCCTCAACTCTCCTTATTCAAACCATTATCACATCTTTGGATTTGAAATTATATCAAACAAACATTCAAATTATTTTTCTCAATGGAGAACTAAATAAGAAGATCTATATAGATCAACTGACTTGTTTTATGGCAACTAAATAGAAAGGCAAAGTTAACAACTACAAAGGTCCATTTATAACCTACAATAATCATCTAAACAATGATATATTACAGTAATGGGTTTATGATGGTCTAAGAACAATATTGCATGTTTGTTAAATGGTGTAAGGGTAGATTCTATATTCTATTTTTTGTATACAAATGAAATGTTGGTTAGGGATGATAATGAGATGGTTGCCTCTAAAGTGTGGTGGTTGTCAACTTTTAAAATGAACAACATGCTTAAAGCAAACTATGTGTTCAAAGTTATGATCCTAATCAATCAATCAAGGAGACTTTTTGGTTTGTTTTACAAATAATACACAATGAATATTCTTGAAAAAATTCTAGATGTAAAATTGAAAATCTATTGGCATTCATATAGAGAAAGATAAGACCTTAAGCTTTAACATGTGTCGTAAGACTTTAGATGAATAGGAAAATATCACTCAAGGTTCCTATATGCTAGCATTGTTAGTAGCTTAAAGTATCCAATGATGTGTACATGAACTAATATTTGTTATATAATTAGGTTAGTAGCTTCCAATTAGATCTAAACCTTGCTTACGAAAAAGCAATGAACTGGATGCTTTCATACCTCAAAGTCACCATAGGCTATATAATTTGCTATTGAGGATTGAATTTGGGCTTGATTAGCTATAACAATGACAATTGAGGTAGCATCCTAAATGAACCCAAATCTACATATGGTTATAATTTTATATATGCTCTATGATGTTAGCATATGTTGGTGAAATAGAAAACAATCATGTATAACATTGTCTACCATGCATGGAGTTGGGAGTACATTACTTGTCGTTTAGGAAAGTGACTAGTTTATGATGTTCATACATATTTTTCACAATATTGCTTGTTCTTTTGAGCATACTACTATTTATTGTGATAGCATGGAAACTTTAGCCTATGTCAAAGACCGACCCCCCCCCCCCCCCCCAAGTATCATAGTTGAACCAAACACATCAATCTTAAATATTAGTTTATATGCGACATGGTTACATAGGAACATATTTCTACTTTATGCATGGTTAAAAATCCCACCCTCACCCCCCATGTTGACTAAGCTAATACGTAAAGATGTTTATTAGGGTCAAGTTGAGAGCATTGGATTATGTAGATCATGATTACATAGGAGTTAAGTTGAGAGCATTGGATCATGTAGATTATGATTACATATTGTATATTTCAATTAACCATTATACCTATGATTTATTCATTGTCCAGTCTTGTTTGATGGTGGCATTTAATTATTTGTTTTACTTTATCGACATGCACTTTCATTACTTTGCACAACTGAAACATAATGAGTCCAAACCACTTAGATAGTGTGTTAGGTCATTGATATTTATAATACTCATTTTTGTATCCAATATGACTTACATGTTAGTAGTGACCAAGTATAGATAGTCCTATAGTCCACATTTGTAATGGAGTCAATTGCCAAATCTTGTTAATGTAGTGCTTGATTTAGTAAGCATGTGCAAAAGTTGAGTTCTTTGCTTGATGCAATTAAACTAAGATTTGTACGATATAAAAGATCTAAGGTACACTTATAATGAAGATCTCCATGTTAGTATGTATTTTCATTCTATATCTTCTTGGCAATCAAACAAGAATGAATGAATATATTCCTAGCTACTTCCTTATCTTGTGCATTAATCTTATAGGTCATTATATAGCATAAATTTTATGCCCTTGTGATTTTCAGTCATAAGTTACAAGTATGGTGTAGTTTGAAATATTTTTCTAGGAGGATTAACCATGTTTAACTCAATGTGAATAAATGTGTTTAAGATATAACGAGACACCTTTTAGGGATGAATTACACTGGTTAAGATGAAATTTAGTTTAATACTCTTAGACCTTTCTTATCAATATGTTCAAAAGTTGTACAATCCATTAGTCAATATAAACATGGATGATAATGATATAGTTGAGAGAAATGGATAACGTTATTTTGCCTAATATGCATGAGTGGAAGACAATGGAGTTTCTATTTCATGAGATACTCTTAGTAGGACTTCATCAACTAAGAACTTGAGAGTAAGTTGCATACTTATCAGTTAAGATTCCTCATGGGATGAAAGTTTAGTTAAGATTCCTTTTGTGGGAGGAGGTTCATATTTAGATTTGGTGAGAATCTGTAAGAGTTGTTTGTATTTTTGAAATTCCAATTCTAGTCCTTTTGCATGTTTTCAATTTAGTTTGTGGCAGTTGTTAAATACTTCTACTTTAGTTTTTAGCAATTATAATTTTTTAAAGCTTGCTATTTAGGTTTAGATTTACTATATGCTTATTAGATATCTTAATTCCTATTGTATTCTCATTGGTTAATAATCTTCTAATTTGATTGCGGAGTTCAAAGATTTTTACCAAAATAGGGATTAGGGTTTTCAAAGTTGGGAAAAGTATTTAATAAGATTAATTTTTGAATAAGTTTGCAAGCTAAATCTTTCAATTGAACCTAATGAGTTTACATCCTCAATCTCTCATTTTCTGCTTTGGTTGTTTTCACTCTTTGCAATTTAAATAGTTTTTTTCAAATATATATATATAATTCATTTTTTGTACCTATATACTCGAGTTTTTGAGTAATTATGAGTTTTATTGTTATATTTAGTAGAATTTGACAAACTAAAAATGCTTACCTTTGAACAAAAGAGTCCAACAACACATTTGTGTGGATAGTTCATAGCTACCACCTTGATTCTCCATGCCTCCTCTATTATGCTGACTAGGAAAATGGTTTAAGTTCACAGGAACACCTTAAGAATAAAAATGTCAAGAAAAGAGAAGGAAAATTATGCTTCGTCTAATTTGACTACAAGACTTAAAGGAAAAAACATAATAATATAATAGTTATTACAATGAATATAATAAATAAAAAAATTGTCATGTTCTTCCCAATACTCATAAAACCCCTTTCAATGAAACTTTGTAAGCTATACTACTACAAAATAATGGTCTATGTAGTAAAAGGTCAGTAAATGAATGTTTGATAAATTATTAATCTTACTTATAAAACAAAATCTTCTAGTCTTAACTCAGGCCAATGTACTAAGTTAGTAATCTCACTAAATGCATAAGATAAAAATATTTTCAAAAATCTTTAAGGGCTCAAGAAATATAAACTAATAATTGATGACGTATAAACAAAAATTCATAGTATAGCAAATAGAACTTCATAATATAGTATTAAGTAATTTTTTATAACTTTTTTTTCTAAATTCACTTCTTTTAGAATTATCACATATTTGAAATAGCTTTATCTTTTACAACATTAAGTTTTGATGCCACATCTTTTTTGGGGAGTCTTTTTTTCTTTTACAATCAATAACTATTTTTTTTTCTTCAGTCTCTTAGGTTTCTATGTATTAACTTTTTACCACGTGTATTATTTTTAAATTTATAAGTCATACATGTACTAATAATGTATAGTAACAACATAATACTCTTCATCAATTAATAAATATTCATTTATCTATAAATCAATAACCTCGCTAAGATCATAATTTTTCTAGGTCCTAAGAGTATTATTTTATAAGAGTTTTTCTCTATATAGTTCCTTCATTGTAGGAATTTCTTTAGGTTAGTATTACTAAAGTTGTAATTTTAAAAAGAATATATAATGGAAATTAAGAGAAATTCAAAAGCTATAAATTAGTGTTTTATATCATTCTTTTTTCCTATGAATGCCAAAGCCATTGTCAAATAAAAAGAGTAAATAAAGTAATTAATCAAGTAATTAGTTGAAAGCGAAATAGGTGACTTAATACTATTGCTTTGGAACATGTTTATTTGAGGTATAGTAGATCATAAGAAATAAAATCCTCTAGCTATGTTTATTTGATAGAATAAAAAAGTGAGTGTGTGGTTGCTCTACAGGAGAATACCACATGTTAGCCAAAGAATAAGTAACTAGAAAGCTTACACAAGTGTTAAATGATCAATTTCTTGCCTAAGCACATTAATGAGAACTAAATGTTGAATTAAACCATACTCATGCACCCATACTAAGGCCCATGCCTCCATGTGGGGAGACCCTAATTGCTCCCTTAAAGGGGAAGTTTAAAAGTGGCCACATCCTCTATGCCATGTTAGTATTCCAAAAACTTAGAAAGTTAACCTTTGAGTTGATGCTTATTTGTCTGGTAGCTTCCTCATTCTTCTTACTAACTTGACCTTTGAAGGCTCTACGACCGTAAAAAGCCTAGAGTACTCACTTTAGGTTCCTTATGATTGTAAGGTCCTAACCATCCATTAAAGTAAGAAAGTGAACTAAGAGTTGGAAAAATGGTGTCATCTATGGTGAAGATACAAAAATTCAGCTCACCAAAAAATCATAGTAAAGCTACTAAAAAACACCCCACCCCTAGGCAAGGACCTTCATTTGAATTCTCCTTGAGGTATACCCAAATCGAAGACCTAACTTTGAAGAAATTAAGTCAACTAAACTTGGTTCCATGCATGATAAGGTTGAAAAGCTTGCATAAAAACCTACAAAAAGCTTGCCCTTTTATAAGAATAACCTGAACCTACAAGGTAAGAAGACCTATAAAAGGAAATCATAAACAACAAAGAAAAAAAAGTCCCTCCCTCCTTTGAAAAAGCTTTCTTTGAATGTAGAAACCTATTTTTTTGTATCAAGAAACCTTCCTTTGTATCCAAAAATTGGTGGAATAACAATTTTCGATTATCTATGAAGAGTTTTAGCTTCTTCATATGGGAATGCCTTAAAAGCCTTGAAGACATTGTTTAGATCTATAGTGACAATTGGGCAATAGAAGACTATGCAATAGAGTCTTCATAGGAAAAGACAATCATGATAGAAATGAAGTGGAGCAATGAGTGAGAGCAAACCTTTAATAGATGGAGAATCTCACTAAAAGAAGCGACTAACTCACTCAAGAAAATGTTACCTTTAGGGTAAGGGTAGACAAATACCAATGTGATTTTGACCAACAGCTCTCATTGGCAAGCACCAATAAGATGCAAGTTAATGAATAATAGTTATCGAAGCAATTAGACCAACATATAGATTAAATTAGGAGAGAAAGGTGGGAGAAACCTTAATTAAACTAACCAAACAGATCACCTTGCCAAAGGCCCCAATGCTCTAAGGGCTTCTTGCCACCAGAGCTACCACAAAATGCATAATCTTGGTGAATAAGGTGATTAAGCCCAAGTCCCTTTAGAAGGAGAAGGAGGCCATATGAGAGTTTTCCCTCCCTAAGTTCAATTTCTTTCAATGAAACTAAAGGCACCCTAGACTACTCATGCATTTCTATGCATATGATGATCTTAGAGAAGGTAAACAATCGACTTTTATGCAAAATCTTCTTCTCCATCCTCCAAGGACTAACTTTGCTTTGTCTTTATCAACTTACCTTAGAGTTTGTTCCTGATATTGAGACCCTAAGGGTGAAGTCTGCCTCTTAGTACATGCACTTAAAAAGACAAAAGAAAAGCCTCAAATAACCCAAGGTAGTTATAGTTACCATCCATGGTGGATCATCTACTAGATTTGAGCAACTAAGCAGGGTATCAAGATGTTACAGAAGCATATGGCGATTGAAGCAAAAGTCCTCACATCCTTGCATGAAGCAACTACCACTTGCCCACATGTCATATGCTTCTTTAATAAAGACTTAAGAGGAGTCCAAACCCTTCTCAAGATCTATTGGTTATTACTTTAAGAATTATTGACTATAACATGCACCTATTCTTAGTTGACCTAACAAGTTTAGTTAAATTGCTAAATATATTAGCCCATGTATGAACAAATGAATATGGACAAAGGAAAACTAGTGTCAAGTCTCTGGTCATTGGTGGGACTAGACAAAGTCCTATGTGGCTCAATTAGGGAAGTCGCTCTAATAGTTCCAATTGGTTGTTTCCATATAATGACACAATTCTTTGTTATGGATATCATTTTCCCGATAATGCCATTATGGGATGACCATGGATATACAACCTAAGAGGAACACTATTCATATACCATCACACCATTAAATTCCTAATACTACAAGGAATATGAGAAACATATCGGGACTAGGTGGCAGCATGAGTATGCGACACCATAGCCCTTAAAGCGGTCAGCAAGTGCATTAACCGGGACCCTTAGGAAGTTCATAAATCATAAATCAAATACAAATTAGTAGGTGACCCAAGAAGGCAAGTAGAGAACCTAGGGAGTCATTATTCTAGAGCCCCTAAACCTAGGAGGTTCTTTCTAGCCCATGCAAAAAATAAAAAATAAAAAAAATGGTTTAAGATGGCTACTAGAAAAGAACACATCTTTGCTAGGAAACCATAGGACATCGTGGGCATTGATCCCCAAGTTACATGTCTTCGACTCAACATAAACCCTAATGGTTAGCTCCTTAAAGACATTAGATTGTTAAAGAAAAGGTATCTAGGCTCTTAGATGCTAGATTTGGTCATCTAGGTCTTCAAACAACAAATACAAGTCAGTATGCTAGTTTACATTAATAACATGTTAGTAACAAGTAAGAAGAGGAATGAGTACTTGATCGACCTCCTAAGAACATTTCAAACTCTTTGAAAGTACTAAATGAAGCTAAATCAGTGAAGTGCACCTTTAATGTAGGGTGTGGAAAGTTCCTTAGGTACTTGGTTACATACAAAGGAATAAAAGCTAACCCAAACCAAATAAAATCAACTTTGGAGATACCAATGAACAAAAGGGCTAGAAAAGTCCAAAAGCTCACTAACAAGATTGGTTCTTGAAATAGATTTATATATTGAACAATAAATATATGTCATCCTTTCTTCAACATTAGCAAGAAGGGAAAATGAACTAAAGAAACCAAAAAATACAACTAAGCCTATGAATCATTGAAGCATTACATGATGCTAACCCCCATTCTAGATAAACCCTAGGATAAGGAGGTCTTACAAGGTCTCAATAGCAGTAGTAAGTGGAGTGTTATTTCAAAAAAAAAAAAAAAGGAAAAGAGGAGCAACCAATGTACTATGTCTAAAAGGCCCTCTTAGATGTGGAAACCTGAGATATATATAAATATTGAAAAACTAGTGCTTGCCTTTTAGATCACCACATTGAAGCTTCAATTTTACTTCCAAGCGCATGTTATTAAGGTAAGGACTAAGTGATGAGAACTCAAACTTAATACTTTAATGACTTTAAAGAGCCCACTTTAGTGTGTTTGAGGTACTAAAAAATTAACCCAAGGTTTTGTTTTTTTTTTAATACCTTAGAAAATTATGTTTGATGCATTCTATGACCATTCTACATGCTTTAAGGTGTTTTTTTGTTAGGATAGAATCCTTAAAAGCATGACATGATGTAATAAATTTGGAATTCATTATTTATTTACTAATGTTCTAGTTTCACTTTTATTTATCCTTATTCCATGTATTGTACTTTATGAGCATTCTTGCCTGCATCTTTTGCATTGTATGTGACTTAGGTGCATTAGGAGTTGCAAAGAAGATTTAAGTCATGGGTTTCTTGCAAATAGATTATTTGTTCACAGTCGGTTCATGAGCCTAGGCAAACCATTAGAGGTTGTAGTGCACCACCTCCTAATTGGAGGGATGGTTAGTCTTGGCTATGGGATGAGTTTCCCTTGATAAGTGCACTAGTGTGTATGGTTGCACATTGGATGAGACCTATGGTGAGTTATGACTTAAGCCTATCAAGTAGTCATGACTCCACCAAGCTGCTTCATTGTATTATCTCTCAACCTTGAGAGAATATTGAGTTTGTGCTGAAGTTAATAGTGGCTTTAACTTACGGGTGAGGTTGTAAGTTGATCATATATTCCCTATGGATTGGGTCAATGTTGATGGAAGTCGGTAGCAATAAGTATTCTTAATAAAGGCACTATGATATCTCTTGGGATTGAGACAGTGTGTCCCCGTAGATCCTAAGGAGGTGTGTTCATGGAAACTATGGCTGTAGTAGTTCCTTAAGTGGAATTTGACATAGACTCTTTGAGATCTAAGATATGTTAATTGAACACACAATAGGAAGATCTGTAGCTCAAGGATGGTAGAAGTAGTCTTGAAAGATTGATAGCTTTCACCTTGTTAAACTATGGACACCAATTCATTGGGAGACTAAACACAATGGACAATAGGTCACGGAACTGAGCACTTAGTGTCTTCGTTGTTATTTACATAGGATACCGGAGTTTAATTGATTTTCTGTAGTGCGATGTTGAATCAACTTTAAAATTGGACTATGAGGGAGCTAGTATTCCTATAGGTCCCAATGGTCCCCGCTATGAGCTTATATACCTTGTTGGCATGGGTAATGAGGGTTGGATTGACTCTAGGTTCACTTTTGTGCATAAGGGTATTTAGGTAATTATGCAAGGTTATATAGGAGTAAGTGAACAAAGCCTCTAGATTAGGCTAATTGATTAATTAGTAGGTCCTATTTGGTTAATTAATAAATTAGAACCCATTTTGGGATAGATTAAGCGACCTAAGCCCATGTGGGCACAAGTCACTTAAGCCCACTTAGAAACCCTATAAATACCCCCTAGGGGTTAGGGTTTCCATAACTTTTGTCTTCCATTATCCAAAGAGATAGAGAGCCATAGCCTCTACCCTCTTTTCTTTCTCATCAGAAGTGTGCCAAGATCAAGGTTCGAGTCATCAAGCGGAAGATTTTGGGTTTACGATACTTCTGGGATTTCAATTTTCATCTTCACCATGTGGATTTGATTTGGGAACACCTGAATCAATGTATAGTTTTTGTTAGCACTTTTTGAATCCTTAAAGTATAAAAATGTTATTTTTCCGTTGTGCATAAGATTTAGAAAAAACCTAAGATAGTTATGCATGTTCCTAACCTGATTCGGACTTGGGAAATAGAGAGAGATTCAGGTTTTTCCCATCATTTTTGGTGCAATAGAACCTTGTTAGGAACTCATAGAGACAAAAATGCCCAAGTAAGGAGGAAACACAAATTGCACACCTAAAATGTGTTCAAGACTCAATCATGCACTTTTTTCTTTGTGTAGAGCCACATAGTGCACCTCCCATGTATACCTTAAAGGCCAAACACACAAGACCTCTCTAATGCTTTGGACCAAATTTTACACCCTATTCAAGCAACTCAATCAGCAAACCTCTTACGTGCTCTAAGCCAAGAAGTTGTGCACTCCCTCACTTGAGTCAAAAGGATGTGTAGTAATGCAACCCCTTGATGTCATCTAAATTACAAACCATTCTTACCTCTACAATAGCTAAGTACTTAATAATTCTTCTAATGATTGGCTCACCCACCAAAGTAGTATGTTGTTCATACCTTAAAGTCTTCAATTGTACTACCAAAACATACCCAGACCAAATTACATAAAGAAAAAGGTGCAACTACTGACCATAAGCTAACACATCAAGAATGATGGTGGGTTGATTGTAATGAAAAAGGACTTGACCCTTAGTATAAGAAGAGACAAGTCCAGATGGAGTGGTGTCGGAGTAGTTGGAATGACCGGGGAGGGGAAGGGGAACGTTTTTTTGCCTATAAATGGCGGATTGTGAATATATAAGTGGAAGCAAATTATAGAAAGTGAAATTGTAAATAAGTTTTTTCTTCTTGTAGGAACAGAAGGAGGAATAAGAGTAACTTAATGTAATTTTAGTTTTTAGTTTTCCATTGTAATCTTTTCTTTTCATTATAAACTTTCCCTAATTTCTAGTTTAATGAATTTTCTAGTCTTTTTAATTGATCTTACATTTCAGTTTCTCAAATTTCAACTTACAAATTTGCATATTTAATTCTTTACTTAATTTTTAACATGCTTAGATAACCTTTAACACTCTAAGGGGTGAGAGGAGCTCAAGTCTCCCATATCTTAGTTTAGCTATCTATTGGTTTATCTATGCCTTAGTTCCAAACAATATGATCTCTATCAATAGTTATAATGACCAAAATAATTAACCATGGGGAGAAAAGTCTATGTTGCATTGGTTGTGAGCGTTGTAAGTCAAGCAACCTTGGAAGCATACTTGGGCATTGTTTTAATGATTCTTTCAACTAAGTATAGGCCTATTGACATGAAAAGAATCTTATTTAAATCATTTGGTTGTATGGATATAAAAAAAAAAAAAAAAGAGCAATTAGAGAGATGAACCTTATTAAGGTGGTTCTTGTTCATTTGAAGCAGGAAACCTTTTTGGTATAAATCCTTGCTTTGACCCTAAATTTGAAAGCATAAGTTCAAAGCCTTGTTGGTGAGTTGAATTTGAAAGTGGTGATCCTAGTGAATCTCTAGGTTTGAGGTTTTCTTTCCTTTAATTTTCTATCTTTTAAACTTTGTGTGTGTATGCCTTTTTTATTTATAAAATCATTTTTCCAATCTTTTAGCTGACATTCACACTCCTAAAGCTATTACCTCAATTGCTACCAATTTAAAGTTCGTTGTGGAGGCAACCTAACAACTATACAACTATTAATTTTATTTTTTTTCTTTTTGAGAGTTTCAATGAATGATCTAGTTTAATTTCTCTTTGTAAAACTTAACTATTAAATATATTTCCAAGTTTTGATAAAAGAAATGAATTAGAGAATGACAAACCAAAAATTAGTGTCGTCACTAGGGAACTTTCAACATTGATGACTCTAAAGGTATTTTTGTGTATATGCTTGTTCTTTTAGAAGCTTAACAAGTATATTTCACCCATTCCCCACCTATCTTTTAGTTGGATTTTTTTCTTTTTTTACTTAATTTGTTTTCTTTGGATTTTCTTTTTCTACTCAGTTTTCATTTTTAGTTGTTAAATCCAACATTTCAAACATTTTCTTTAGAGTGATATGATGTATTAGGGAAATGATTTTAAAGGAAGGGTATTAAGAGTGCGTTTGGGAGTGATTCTACGAAGCGTTTCTAACATTTCTAACACTTGAGTGATAAAAATTTTCAAGTATTATGAATATTAAAAGTGTTTCCTAGAATCACTACCAAACGGGTTCCAAGTAATCAACTAGAAGAAACAATTTTAGAGGAAGGACACTAAGTAATCAGCCAAAAAAAAAAAAATTGATTTTAGAGGAAGGACACTAAGTAATCAACCAACCCCTAGTTATCCTTTTCCTCAACACACCAAACCATCACTGTCTCATATCTATTTTCCAAATTCAACTATTGGTAGTACTAATAGAAGTGTGATGAATGGGGGTTTTAACCCCAATAAGTAGCCACCTAGGACCATGAGGGATTACCTACCGGCTAGTCAGGTCAATGCTCCTTCTTGCTTGATATTTCTTTTTGATGCTTTTCAAATAAACATTGAGCTTGAAATGATCCAATTGCTATCCCTATTTTATGGAAGGGAGGATGAAAATCCTTTTTCTTATTTAAAAGAATTTGAAGAGGTATGGTCTATTTTGGCAGAGCCTTCGTGAAATCTGGATCATTCAAAACTCAAGGTTTTCTTTTTTCATTAAAGAAAGAGGATAACCATTGGTGGTATAGCACGAGACTCTATAGTATAAGTTCTTAGGCTACTTTATAAAATATTTTTTCCACAAATTTATTTTGGTATATAAAATTGTTTCCTTTGAAAGACAAATTAAAAATTTTTGTTTTATAGAGAATGAGACTTTTCATCATTGTTATGATAAATTTAAAGCTTTGTTGTTTAACTTCCTTACCATAGTTTTGAAAACTCAAGGATTGCTTCTTCTTTTTAAAGGGGACCATCCCCCTAAATGAAATAATTTGTTGAAAACATGACTGGTGGGTACTTTATACAGGAGGAACCAAAAGAAGGACTTGAAGCATTTAAAATTGCTTGCTGAAAAATCAAGGGTTTGGGACCCTTTAGTCCTCAAGTGCATCTTCTAGAATGTGAAAGCCAACCCCAACAACATATAATCTCTCATCTCATCTCTCAATTTATCAGTTCCCCTTAGAACAAGAGTTTTGACGAAGATGATTTTTGGATGCTGTAAGAGGACGAAGTCACTGAGGTTAAGGAAAAGGAAACTGTGTACATAGCAGCTGAAAAGAATTTGTTGAAAAAGAACCAGTTGAAGAAGAGAACTTCCAACAGGTTGCAAATAAAGTTATAAGCTGCATTTTTTCTTCTTTTCATAAAAAAAATAAAATAAAATAAAATAAAATAAAATAAACAAAGATAGAAAAAGAAACCCTTAAAGAGCAAGAAACAGAGGAGGAATGGAGCAATGTATTGCATGATCACACCAACTTTATTTGTCTCTCAATTCCCTTCTCTTTGCAACCCAAAAATGTTTATCTTCAAGGTATCATCAGAGGGCTTCTCAATATCTCTTCTAATGAAAAAATTTTCTTGACTGAAAGTGGCTCTTAACTAGAGGGGAGGGCATCCCAAAAATTTTAGGAAACCATGAAGAAAAATTTATCAAAATGGATGCTTCCAATCTACCTGTGGGAAGCAAAGAAAAAGTGAAGAGCCATTGGCTAGCTAGAAGCTAGCCAAAAACTTGTAAATAGCTTTCATTTTTTATTTTCTTTATTATTTTTGTTTTTATTGCTTTGGCTAGTTTAGTGTGTAGGAGCACCATCATTGTGAAGCCTATAATATTATGTTCTCAGTCCACTCAATACATTTGGGTAACCTTTATCATCTCATAAGAACTCAAGTATAAATTTCTCTATACTCTTATTGGTTTTATTATGCTTCAGAGTAGGTGTAAATTGTTAGCACTAGGAAGGTGCACAAAGTGTAGGACATATAGGAATTGCGCACTTTTGAGGTTCGCTAACCCAACTTGTTTGATGACTTAAATTGCGTATCTGTAGAGCATAACTCAAATTGTACATTTTGAAAGCATGAATGTAATTCCACACCCTAAGAAAATAATTTAAACGGTGCATCCAAAGGAGCGCAACTAAAAATTGCACACCTTTTTAAGCAACCATTTATATTGCCCAGCTTAAATTACACACAATAAGTGCGCAATCATTTCCCATGGGATGCCTACTTATTCTTTTGTATTATTGTGCAAGCACGTCATCCATAATAAAAATCTTTATTCTCTTATGTAAACTTCTTGGAAGAAAAATGCCTTCGCAAATAAAACCATAATTGCTTAGAGACTTTTGTCCACCCCACCATCATATCAATTGAGGTGTGGGTAGGTAACCAAGAAGTCTTCTAAGTATTATATAAAAGAAGTAATTTTCACTACCTTTTGCATGCACTCAAACAAGAACACACACAATAACGCAACATGAAAACTCTAAAGAATGGTAAAACCAAAACACTGAGCCTAAATAAGATAAGGAAGTGAGATAAAAATGAACAATCAAGCCAATTTGTTGAAGTCAAGGTAACTAAAGTAGTCACTGCAATAGCCACAATACTCAAATAATCCAACAAGCATTCAGTAGAATGAGCATTTGGACAGAAAGGGATCACATTAAATTTAAAAGTATTGACCACATTTTCAATTATTATTACTTTATCTTTGGGACGATATCACCATATAAAGAGCATTTGAAGCTAACAATGGGTGATATTGAACTTTATTGGTCAATCTCACCCTCAGTGCAGAATTCCAAATTGTTTCCAACTTTTCTGGGGAAAATGGAGAATTTTTTTTAAAATTCCTCATGTATTTTTGTGTAATATTTTTCTTACATTTTTATATTATCCAAAGACAGAAAATTAATTATTCCTTTCAAGTTTTTTTTCTTTTTTATATATAGGACAGAGCTAAACAGGATTAACATAAAAGAAAATAACTTGACTTATAAACAAAGGCAAGGGAGATGCAATGACAAACACAAAGCAATTTAAAAAGGGCATGCGAGTAAAGAAACTGACAATGATATATTATGAGTTGCCATAAGTTGAAGCGATTTCCACTTGGGAAAGCCCAAGGCCTTTTAGCCAATACTGTCAAAGGGGTCAAAGCCTCATCAGAAGCATCAGCATCATCATCGTAGTCGACGTAATTGAAATGGCATGTGGCAAGGTCAGGATAACGTTTAACCAGATACAGTGCTACATCTGCATATTATAAAATTGTACATGGGAACCCGACAGTAATTCATATCTAAGAAAATAGATAGGGGATGGTAAATATAGCTCACCATTAAACCCCACCGTTAGTGCTCTGCGCAGAAGTTCGAATCCAGGCGAATTTGAGAAAGGATTTGGTTCTACATCATCTCTGGTGGCGCTTAATAAATATAAAGTCAGCTCTTTATGACCATACCTAACAGCGGTGTGAAGAGGCGCAAAATTGTGGCGTTGGCAGATATTGGGCAAGTTTGGGTTTTGGTTCACTAACAACTTGACTGCTTTTATATTGCCAGCCCTTGCAGCGTTGAAAAGGGCAGTGGCGTCATCAGAATCCCGCAGAGCAGCCAGATCCTCACTTCGCATAAACTCAACCAACTTCTCCACGAAGCCCATTCTGGCCTCTCCTAACTCAACTGCTATGTGAAGCACTGGGGACTCATCTGTTCCGATCGGGGCGGACAATAATTGTTGATTATTCCCCAATAAATTTGAAGCACTTTCCCAGTCACCATTGAGCACAGCTTTGTACAGTTTCAATTTATTGGATTCTGCAGTCACAAAACCAAAAGATGTATATTTCTTCAACGTTCACAAGTCACAACATCCTAATACTAAAATTATTTTTTAAAAAAATAAATCATTTAAGTTATGTTTGGTTCTTAAAAAATTTGACAAAAAATACAAGGATAAAAAAGTAAATTTAAAAAATAGAAAGTAAGAAAAAGTGAAATAAAATACATCTAAAATCAATAAATTAATTATTTTTATATACTACTCATTTCACTTATTTTAACTATTCAATATAAAAATGAAATAATTTAAAATTTCATAAATTTATAACTAATTTTAATTATATTTAATTTTCTTAAATATTTTTTTTTCTGATATAACCAAATACAGAAAATCATTTTCCTTGATATCTTTTCTTCACTAATTATTTTCTTGGACTTCTTTGTTTACCTCTAATCAACATCTTTATATCTTTCAATAATAGTTTGAACCTCCAATAAACTACATGAATTAAAATTTAATTTAGTTTCATTTTTTTTTAACAGCAGGTTGTAAAACACTTCTACTTGTATACTAATTATGCCCAAAAGTTGCAGAAGGACCTCAAGCGGAAATGGACATGAGCATGGTTTTCAGCATCTTACCGTAGCTGCTAATTCTATGCGAAGATGAAGGGGAAGAGACTGGAGCACATTCATCAGTATTCTGCGCCATATTGATGCTACAACAGTTAGGATTGTTTGGGCAGTCATCATGCTGAGCAATGTCCATGTTACTGTTTTTAGGACTGTTTGCGCTGTTGTCATTTCTAGGACATAGTGAAGAAGAAGAAGCCATTGCAACAAATTCCTTATCGTGCTGATAGTCATTGCCATGTTTAGCGAAGTTATTCTAATGTGTAACAGAAAACCTAAACAAAATCTGCAGTTGACAAAGGTCAAAATTAACTTACCTCGCAGATATTTAACTATATCAAGGTAGAGAAGATACTCTCATCCAAAGAGAAACAACAGCAGCCCTTTTTCCCACTGTCTTCAAAAGATACAGGAAATCGGCCAGGAACCATTGAAGCATAAGAGGTGCAATGATAGAGTCTTCCAAGTCAACTTTATTTAGTTGAGTATTGGGTAAGGAGTAGATAACGTTGAAAAGTTTTGATAATTTTTGTTGCAGAAAAGCGATGTTTTATATACCTTTATTTCTATCTGTTATTACTATTTTTATCACTTGTTTATATGATAGAAGATGACGAAATATTCAAATATGATAAACAATAATAAATATATATCAAATATAAAAAATTTCTCGTAAGTGATGCAATTAATAATATATGTATAATATATACGATGTGATGTATTATTTCTACTTTAAGTTTTGTTTTGATGTATTTTTTATTTTTCATATATAAAAAATAAATTATATTTTTAAATTTATATGTGATATAAAAAAGTTATTATTTTTTAGTATTTGATATAATACATTTATATATTTATTAAATTGTGACAATAAATGAAAATAAAGTGGAGAGG
Source organism: Vitis rotundifolia (assembly GCA_030254885.1). NCBI lineage: Eukaryota > Viridiplantae > Streptophyta > Magnoliopsida > Vitales > Vitaceae > Vitis > Vitis rotundifolia. Next base: position 10,063,958 of record CM058169.1, read on the forward strand.
ACGATGTAGGTTGGCAATCCTTTCTGAAGTGAATGCAGTGCAGCAAAAGAAAAGGTACCATTAACTCGAATGCGAGAAGGGTGATTGATCTATCAATCTGCACGTGTCCTTCTTGAAAGGAACCAGATTCTATGGGGTAGGCTAAGGATTAATGTGGGTGCCTGTAGCATGAAAGTGAAAGGAATTTTGGGTCACCAATGCGCCTCCCACAAAAATATATCTTTTAGGTCCTTTTAAAACCTATATTTAGTACCCTCTTTCCCGTCACGTGAGTTTTCTATCATCCTTCCATAAAAATAAAATTATAATTATTAATTAAGATTTTAATTAAAAATAAGCTTTAATCGATAATTAAAACTTTATTTTTAATTAAAATTTTAATTGATAAATAAATTTCGGATTAATAGTTTTTTGTAAAAAAGATTTATATTCTTTCCGCGGACAAGTTGAACATAGACTTAAATTTCACTTAGAATAATAAACATTCATGGAGCCAAATGTAAATCCGCACTCTATGGCATAATATTATCGAGCCATGCTTGGTTACCGAAAATTACTCTATGGCATCATACCCACCTTTTAGGCCAATAAAATTAAGAAACATGGCAAGGAAATTAAAAAAACCAATTCTCCAGGTTTAGCATGGTTACTGAGGGAATTAATCCTGTGCACCACACATTGTTATGATCGTTTGCAATAACCAATTATATAAAATTTGTTGAAATATTTTATATAATTAACTTTTTGGAATTTTTTTTATCAAGTAGTAAAATAAAGAAAATTTAGGAAAAAATATTTTTGTAAAATGATAAAATTTTACAAAAATGATAAATTTTTTGTAAAATATAGAAAAGGATACAAGGCTATTAATTCATAATTGTATGATAACCTTTTAGTATTTCAATCTTTGAATTTTTTTTGGAGATTATTTCCATAAATTCCACATTCCAAAAACAATGATAATCTTTACACAATATTATTGTCATTTAAAGTGGGAAAAAATATAAAAAAATAAAAATTTCAAAAAATTTAGAGATTACAAAGAATATGAGGATACAAAGAATGTGAGGATCGTCATATTTTTCATACCCTCCTCACATTCTTCATACCCCTACCCATTTGAATATTTTAATCTTTTAATTTTTTTTCAAACATTATTTACTTCAATTGCAAGTGTAATTGGTGTTTTTACACAATATTATTGTCAAATGAAGTAAAAAAAAAAAAAAAATTAAAATTAAAATTTTCAAAAAATTTAAAGGGTACAAAAATGCGAAGAGGGTACGAAGAATGTGAAGAGCCTCACATTTCACATACCCTCCTCACATTCTTCACACCTATTGTAATTTTTAAATTTTTTAAATTTTTTGATTTTTCAAATTTTTTAACATTATTTACTTCAATTTCAAGTGTAATTAATATTTTTATCCAATATTATCATCAAGTGATGTGAAGAAAAATTTTAAATTAAATAATTAAATAATTTTAGAGGGTACAAAAAAAATATGAAAATAGTATAATGAATATGAGGAGGGTACGAGAAATGTGAGGGTACAAGAAATTAAAAATAAAAAATAAAAATCTCATACCCTCCTCACATTCTTCGTACCCCTACAATTTTTTTTTATATATTTTAACCTTTTAAATTTTTTGAACATTATTTGCTTCAATTTCAAGTGTAATTAGTTTTTTTACAATATATTATTGTCAAGTCAATTAAAAAAAAATTAAACAATTTAGTGGATACAACAAATGTGAGGAGGGTACAAGAAATGTGAAGAGGGTATAAGAAATATAAGGGTACAAGAAATGAAAAAAAAAAAAAAAAATCTCATGTCTTCACATTTCTTGTACTCTCCTCACATTCTTTGTATTTCCACCATTTTTTGAATATTTCAAATTTTTTTCGAATATTATTTGCTTTAATTTCAACAAAATTCTTGTACCCTCCTCACATTTTTCGTACCCCACCAATTTTGTAATATTTTAATATATATATTTTTTAACATTATTTGTTTCAATTTCAAGTGTATTTATTCTTTTTACACAATATTATTGTTGAGTGAAGTGAAAAAAAAAACATAAAATTAAAATTTTCAAAAAAATTAAAGGGTAAAAAAAATGTGAGAAGGGTATAAAGAATATGAAGAGGGTGCATGAAATGTGAGGGCATAAGAAATGAAAAAAAAAATTTCTCATCCCCTCTTCACATTTTTCATACCCTCTTCACATTCTTTGTACCTTCACCAACTTTTGAATATTTTAATCTTTTAATTTTAACTCATCTACCCTTATAAATCGTGTCATTAAGGAATATGAGCTCAAAGCATGGACCATTGGGATCCATAGGAGTATTGACTCCCTTAGAATCAAATTTTGAAATTGATTCAACATCCCACTATAGAGAGTCAACTGCACTTTAGTACCCTATGTATATTACAACAAGACACCAAGTACTTGAGTTTATGATCTACTATCTATTGCATGCAAACTCCCCATGAACCAGTGTCCGTAATCTAATAAGGTGGTGTTGTCACCTATCAAGATTTTCCCTCAAATCCTTTAGTTACAGATCACACTTATTACGTGATCAAATAACATACTCTACCTCTAAGGAGCATATGTCAAATTGCACTAAAGGAATTACTATGACCACTGATTTTATGATCACATGTCCTCTAGATCACCCAAGGGGACATATTGCCTCAATCCCATGAGATATTATGGTGCCTCTATTGAGAATACCTATTGTCATTAGCCTCCATCAACAGTGACCCAATTCATATGGATATATGACCACTTTAGGGTTTTACTCATATGTTAAAGTCTTCTATTAATTTTGGCATAGACTCAATATCCTCTAAGGTTGAGACACTACTACAAAAAGTGTATTCAATGACGTTCATTTTCTTGACGCTTGTAAAAAATGTCAAGGAATTGTATTAATCATGGCACTTATAGAAATTTGCCTAACAAGGACGCTTCTCGAATAAATATATTGATGCTTCCGAAATTTACCTAAATATTGGCGCTTCTTCAAAGGTTTCATTGGCGCTTTAAATAAGATGATGCTTTTTTGGAGTGTCATTGTCTGCTAGAGTAAAATTTGCCAACCTTAACACTTGTAATAAATGTCATTATCTCTATGCCTATATATACACTTCTATTTTCCCAATCTCTCTCATCTCGCAAACCATCGATATCATAGATAAGAACCCTAGCCTTGCAATCTACCAACAGCAGCCACAACAAAGACGACTGACGAACTCAATGGCAACCAGTAGACACCCATCTGTAGCCTCATCGGGAACAACAACAACCAGTTGGAACGCTCCTTCTACTATCAAGTCGATAACCTCAATAAATATTATTGGCAAGTTGAATCTCTATGTTTACTGGGTATTATGATGGATAGAAGAAGTCAGTGTGAAAGTGTTGTTAGTAGTCCCCAGTGCCAGGGGAAGGGAGGTAAGGAAGGTTAGAAGCATTCTTCAAAGACTGGTAAGGCTATTCAGGAGAAAGAATAAAGTCAAGGAGAGCAGAGAAGGTTAGAAGAATTCTAAGAGAAGAAAGAACACAGATAGATGACGTGGGCAAAGCAAGCCCTCTACCGCCTTAGTGATTCAAGGAGTACAACAACCCAGATAAACTAGTTGCTGAGCTTCCCCACGAGGAAAAAACGGAATGGATTTATCTTTCCTTCGCCGGAGACTGAGCTAACGATATGGTATATCCCCTCAAAACTCATTCTATTGGTGTTTTCCTTACTATAGATTATATTTTACGTCACCAGAAAACAACTACCACAGACAGCCTTCATCACTGGAGAAATCTAGAACGAAGAGGCGCTAACCCTTTTTCATAGATGATCTCCAGTAGTGAGATGCCCTAACTGATTTGTCGCCACCAAGACATTGGGAACTCCTTCAAATAATCAGCACAAGTAAATCCATTTTCTGAAGGTAGAGCTTCTATAATTTTTTTTTTTTTTCTGATGGTGTCACAGCCTTTGCGATTTCGCACTCGAGAAATCAAAGTCTCTATTGCTTGGTTCTTTTAATTTATCCTTTTCATTTTTTTATTCTTTTGTGGTTTTGTGTTAATGTTCTCATTTATTGTTAAGAAATCCAAGTAAAATCGGAAAGATATAATTTGGAATTGCAATCTTCCCAATTCAACCCTAATCCCCTGTTTTGGTTGTATTTGGGGCTCCATTACTATTATTATTATTATTTTGAAAAAAGAATTCAACTTTAGTGTTTTGTTGAGCAGTAGATGACATTTATCTTGCTATGACTTTTAATAATTTCTAGGGAGCAAGGAGAAGCCTATTCTTAAGAGCAACCATTTTCTTGACTATCAGATTAAACCCTTGTCTCTGCAGATCGACAACAGTCCTGATTGCCGTCAGGTTCCTTTTTTTTTTTTTTTTCTTTTTTTTCTTGCTGCTCCTCCACTATTTGAAGATTGGTCACATCTAACCCCGATATATGTATCTATATGTGTTATATCATTATTTTTAATTTATTTTTATTTCTTCTTTTCTGGTTTATATTCCATGTTTATTTCTGATACTAATGCCAAGTAGTCTAGCCAGTACATGTTGGGCATTTTGTTATTCACTTCTATTGCCAACTGTGTATAATCACTAGAAAGAGTATCTTTTGGAGATGTGTTGGTTATCTATGGCCAAAATGTCAATGATAGAAAATCTCAACTAGGCTTTCTGGGTGAGACCTCTTAGGTCAAATTCTCTAGTAATTCACTAACAATCTGAACTTAACTTCAAATAAGGTTATTTCTCCTCAATGATGCATTTTTTGTCTATTTTTGCATGCAGTAGGACTATTTTAGGGAACTTCCCCTCTCTAAATAATGTGGGAGAAGGTTAAATCCAAGTGAAAAGAAATGAAGAAAGATGAGGTTTTGAAACACAGACAAACAATAACAAGTGAATTTTTATTTTTTATTTTTTATTTTTATGAAAAACATGACCAATAATACTTCCTCACATGCACGAAAGGCATGGGAAATCAAGAAATCTGTGCATTAGCATTGGTGATTTTGGACTTGGATTGATTTGTGGTATAGAAAATATAAGGTAACTGAAAATTCTAGTTGAAACACAATTCCAACGATACCTGAAAGCCGAGCAGCCTTGTGTAGTGGACTAAATATTCTCCAACTAATATTTTTTTTTTTTGTTTTATCCTATAGTTTCCTAGATTAACTACATAACATTCATATGCTTCAATTAAGTTTATGGTTTTCAGATGTATCTATGTATATGCACAATTTATAATTTTATATTTTCTTTTCTTTTTTCTTTTATCATATGAAACTTGGATGGGGGAATACATATGAAACTTGGGTATTGTGCACAGTTAGATTTTTAATGTGAAACTGAAAAAGAAAGCATGCATGTTGCTATGTAAGTTTTTCCTTTTTTTCTCTTTATGCATTAATAACCTTAGCTATGAAAATGCTATATATGTTTTATTCATAAAATAATGTAGCAAATATAACAAAATAATAGCAAAGATAAATTACAGCATAAGAAATGCTCATTAATCTAACTTAATTTAAGGCAACAAATGAATTAAATTTGACTTTTTTATAAGTATATTAATTTCAATTAATGTATATGCACAAATAAATTGCTTTAAAGGTGTTAACTATATAGATTATTCTTATTAATTATATATCCAACTTAATCTATATCTTTTCTTCTTTCTTTTATTAACTATCTCCAATTCTTCTAATATGAAAATTATTATGATTTTTATTATTATTTTTTTTTGATAGAAAAGATTTTTATTATTAGTAGTAGTAAAATTTAATTACTATATATTAAACTTTGGATTGTTATTTCTTGTAACACATTCACTTTTTCTAAAATCAATGAAACCTTGATGCTTTTAGATTTTTAAATGGTAAGTATATTTAAGTCAATAAATTAGAAACAATTATACTTACAAATTTATTGTAGGCATTTCTTGTGATTTTGCTGTGGATAAAATGTGGGCTAGCACACTGTAGAGAATAATTTTAACTTTAAGTCCAATTGTTGAATTCCTAAAGGTTGGGGCAAATGCTTAGAATGTTAGCAATTTCTTTCACATCTTAGCTTTTGAATTTGGCAAAATTTGGTGGTTAACCAATGGTTTGGAAGAGGAGAGCTGTTGGAGGCCACATAAACACGAACTTCATAGAGAAGTACTTTCAAAGCTTGCTTATTTTGTGGTCTAATGTGTCGCACTGCTCTGAATACAAAACCTCTTTGTTTTTTGTTAGAGTGTTGTCTCACGTGTCATGATAATTTTGATTGTATTTATTTCGTCTTAGATATTTTGATTCAATGTTCTAATTTGTAAGAGATGGGACTTGAACTATCCCTAATTAATTATTGCCCTAAAAGTTTTCAATCATCTTGTAGTCAAATTTTGTTTCCATACATTACTTTTTGATTCCTAAGAAATTACTTTATGCTACACACTCATAGTAAAAACATTATATTATTGTTATCCTCCTTTTCTTAACTTTGGATTAATATGAATTTCATAATAATCCTTAGTACAAGAAACATAATAATCTTTTAGAACAAGAAACAAACTTTTAGAAATATTAAGAAATAAAAATGATTTAAAGGGTGTTATATTGTTTAATAAAAATGATTTTATTTTTCTTTCATTATAGGTAGATTATTTGTTATTTTAAATTCTAAAATATTGAGAGAGAAAAAGTAGGGCAACAAAATGACACACAATAGTCAATGAGGATGATGGAAGAGAATTAATGAAGAAGCAGAGAGAAAAAAACAAGGGTGCAGGCTCATTGTATTTAATTTAATTTATTTTTTTAGGTAACACACTCTTAATCTGAATTTGAATCTTTTGTTGTTGCTCTTCTTTAAATGACAATGTACCCACTTTTCTCTCTTTCTAACTCCATGCGTTTTCTCTCTAAAAATACAGAATCATAAATATGTATTGGGCTGTTAGAAAATTGGTTATGCCATGATTAATTGATTTTAGTAATGCATTTTCAGTTTTATTTTTTTCCATGTGTGGGATATTGAATAAAATATATAATTTCACTTCTTAAGGACATTAAAAGTTTTATAGTACTGTTTCTTTTTGGGCTTTGTTCCTTTCCATCTTTCTCTTTTTTCATGCATGTTGCAAATAATGTTGTTAATTTGGTCATGTAATAAGTGAATGATAAAATTGTATGTGAAGTCATAGATTATGTCAAATTTTTTGCCAAGTTATTCCAGAAGCTGTTTTAGAAGCTGAAGAATTAACAATAAAGCAAATCGATCTTGATGTTGTTATTCTGAGCAAGGTGAGTACTTGTAAATTTCGTGTGGTCATGCAAAAAAAGTTGCAATATGGCTTGAACTAGGCTCTTTCATTGGCCATGGGTTATGTCATTTGGCTGAACTTGTGTCAAGACCTATGTGGATTTTTGGAAATTAAAAATTATTGCTAGATTTTAGTTTTTTGTGCATGTAGGTCATCTTTTTGGGAAATTAACCTTATAGTTGGATAAGCTAGCATGAAGGAGTATGTTGAAGACCAAAACACAATTGGGTTGCATATAAAGAAAAAATGGACTATGTTAAGGGACTAAACATTAAAGTTGTGACTTTTTTTTTGTTATTTTAATATATTTTAGCTTTTTTTGTGTTTCTTATTTATGATATACAAGTTCTCTATTTGTGATTAAATACTGCAATTTGAAAATGTATTACCAGGTGAAAAATTAGGTGCAACAACTAATTTCATTGGTACATAATTTTTTTTCTTATGTGTATGCATTATTTCAATAGCAGGTGAAAAATTAGGTGCAACAATTATTAAATTAAAACTAAATTTAAAATTAACATTTATACAACCCAATAATGGCACTAATAAATGTGTCAATGTAGTGTGAACAACTAACAATGACACTTTTTTAAGTGTCAAGGTTCTCTTCAATGGTGCTTTCTAGAAGTGTCCTCATAGTTCGATATTTGAAACTGCTAAACAATGACACTTTCGAGAAGCGACATGGTTGCCTGCACCCATTCCTTGACAGAGGCGGAAAGGACGCTTTCGAGAAGCGTCATCGTATACATTTATTGACGACTAAAAAACGTCATTATTACCCTTTTTTCTTATAGTGAGAGTCTATACAATATAGTAGTTTGGTGAATCATGACAATTGATAGCCTTATGTCATGATTCACCGTAGGTTCTGTCTAGTGTGCATCACACACACTAGTACTCTTCATAGGAAACTCATCCCAACGGCCAAGACCAATCATCTCTCTAATTAGGAGGCGGTGCACTATAGTCTCTATTGGATTGCCTAAATCTATGAACCAACTATGGACAACTTATCTACTTACAAGGAATCCATGACTTGTACTTCTATGCAACTCCTAATGCACCCGAATCATGTACAATGTAAGAAATATGGGTTGAATGCTCATATCAATGTCAATACACTAGAGGGATAACAAGGGGATAGTTAAGTCTAACTTTGTTACATCATGTCTTGCTTAGTTAAGTCTAACTTTGTTACATCATGTCTTGCTTAGTTAAGTCTAACTTTATTACATCATGTCTTGCTTATAAGGGCTTAATCCTAACAAATTCCTACTAGCCCCAAAAGTAGACTGGGTATTGTAGAAAAAATCTACTCTACAGTCACGTCACCTCTCTATACTATCCCACAACAAGGTATCACTTGTTTTCTATATGTTCTCTCTTATAGTGGTACTTTAGTTATTTGGACTATGCCACTGTCCCATATAACAATATCTTAGACAATATAGCCAATAGAAATACCCATAAGCTAAAAGGCTTCCTTTGTTGCTACAGAAATAACAAAAATCACTTAGAGTGTACACATTCCCTGAGATAGACTTGCGAGAGTCCTCATCAGACTGAAAGTCCAATTTCCCGATACAAGGACTCACAAACATATAATCCTTCATTCTCTAAGGATACTAGAGTATATGTTTGACATTCGCTCAAAGCTCTAATCAAGAAATGAACTAATATTCACTCATTATTCCTACAACAAAGCAAATATCTAGTCTAGCACATAGCATTGTATGCTTAAGGCTATCCATTATAGAGGCATTGGATACTGCCTAATGCGATCTCTCTCCACAAATGTCCAAGGACATTGATCCTAAGAAAGATAACTCCAAATCCAAAGAGTAACAAACCCTTTTTGGAGTTTTACATCATATACTTGACCAAATGCTCATCAATGTAGATGACATGGCATAATTTTTCCTATTCCTACAATGCTAAAGGACCTTAACCCTAAGAATATATTGTGCATTCCTGTAAATTTTTATCTAGAATTGAGTAAACAACTAGATCTTGACATATGACAATATACTTGCATCAGCATATCCAATGAGTAGATTATCATCCACCTACAAGATCTAAGAGCATTACTACACTTCCCTGTGCTTTCATGTACACACAAGGCCCATTGCTATGGAAATGTTTGGTTGTTATATCTCATAAATGAGACACACTGCAATAGATAAGAGTAATCTAATAAATTTGAGTATGATCACTGTTGAAAAGGTTTTCCATAGTTGAAAAAAAGTTTCAAACTATAACCTTTAACTATAGTCTTAGCCATATAAAACTCAAGCTTTCCATCTACTCCCGTGTTTCTCTTATAGACCAACTTACACCTATGAGTTTTATTCCTTTAGGTGCTCCTACAGGAACCCAAACTATGTTAGAATACAAAGATTCTAACTACCTCTTCATAGCTCATTACCTTAAGTGAGCATAAACACTGCTCAATGCTTCATCATAATCTATGACATATAAACTTCCATTACAATGAGGCGTTGGTGTACTAGAAATCATAGGAATGGTATGCCTTTAACCCTTTAGATCCACAGTATCCTATGCAATGTGGGACTATTTTCTAATTTATCCTCTGATTACTACTCAAAAAGTGCTATTTTATAGCTTGTAATTAACTCTTTTGAACTCTCTTGAGTAGTAATTATCACCTTTTAACTCAATTGACATGTTAAGGGCCTTTGCAATTGTTTCTAATCAAATTGTGTTAAGTTTTGGTGTTTTTGATAGCTTTTTGCTCACCAAAGCAATGTAAGAATGAGGGAGAGTTGTATATAGTTCATGGCAAGGCTTTTAGAAGCTCAAATTCATGAAGAATCAAGCTTTGGAGCCTCATAGTCCTTTGCCTTAGTCGTTCAAAGTATGCAAGGAAAGAGCAACAGAGAGAGGAAAAACAGAGTGAAGAAAACAGAGCATGGCAGCTGTAGTCTTCCTTCCCACTTTTGGAGCACTTCCCGAAGTCCATTTTGTGAATTCTATATACCGTTGGAAATATCTGGAAGTCAAGAATCCAACGCTTCAAACCGTGTGCGATTTGGAGCTGAAATGAGGAAGATATGGCCTTCGGAAGACAACTGCATCTAGCTGAGGGACAATTTCGCACCTTGCGAAATTGGAACTCCAACGTGCGAAATTTTAATCAGCCTTGCGAAATGGAAATGGATGGAAGCTGTGCATTCACGGTGAAGCCCAACATGTGAAAGTGATTTTGCAACTTGCGAACTTGAAGCTTAACGTGCGAAAGTGGATTTCAACATGCGAAATCAACTTGCGAAATTTCGCAAGTCACCATGCAACGTGCGAAACTGGGATATTTGTGCACCGACTCTTTTTCTTCTGATATTTTGTGTCTAAATCTCCATTTTCTCCTTGTATTCAGCCACTCATGTAATTCCTTAGCTAAGAAGGAATGAAGAAAGGGTAAATAACCTTTCTATAAATGTACTCTCTTGTAATCACTGAAACGAATCTCTCGGGAGCTTGTTCTCAGAGACAACTTTGTATAGTTTTTAAAGGAAGTAAAATTCAGAGCCTTGCTCTGCCTTTCCTTCCCATTTTTTTTTCTCTTTTATTTTCTTTCTAGCCAAACATCCTCTGAGGATGTTTCCTCAGAGGATGAGAGGCTAGACTTTTTGTCTCTTGGGTGAAGGAAGCCAGGTAAGGTGCCGGCATGCATAAGTGTGAGTTTTGTTGTTTCAGATTTGAATGAAGAGAAAGTGTGACCCGTTAATGGTTTTTATCTTCTTAGTTAACTTAAAACGCCTTTGAATCACCTGGGCCAACACTTGATAAGGCAAGTGGTCTCCGTCCATTGAGATACACTAGTTTATCTCTTGCGAGCCTTTGGGAAGTGGTTTGAAGGTAGGATTTTCTAGACCAGCCAACACTTGGTAAGCTTTTGGACTCCAAGGAGACATCCATTAGTTATCTCTTGCGAGCTTTTGAAGGATAATCCAAGGTTAAAGATCCCCTTGAATGGCAAGTGCTAGGTGAGAGGCACGAGCCATTGCAAGATGGATCAGTGAGAGGGATTTAGTGTTGAAACCTTTAATGGTAAGCATCTGTACCACATCGGTTCGGGAAATAACTATATGTTAAATCCCCAATGCGAGGAAAAGAAACAAGTGACCGAAATCTCCCTTTTTGTTTATGGCACCTGATCCTAGTGACCTGAAATCCCAAGAAACATCTTTCTTTCTAATTACTTTTAGTTATTTTCAGTTTGGTTAGCTTAAAACCATTCATTTTCATGCAAGTTTATGTTTTCTTTTAAAGCTAACCTTAAAAGGAAAAACCACTAATTCATCTTTGAATTAATATCAATTGTGAAGTGAAAACTCATCTCTGTGGATGATCCTAGAGCCACTATGCTATGCTAGCTATGCTACCCTAGTATATGGTGAAATAGGTTTATAAATTTTGTTGATAACTCCCGTCTGAGGATTGAAATCAAAGCACATCAGTTGATTGATCTGAATCAATCAGAACACCAATTGGGGACGAATCATCCTCCAATCTATATCATTCTTTGCCTTATTCCTTATCATATAGTCTTCATAAAAAATTTGACATTTGTGTTAACAAATATCTTTTAATGATCCTAACTATAAAGGTAGTAACCCAAAAATGGTCTTATATATCGTATAAACTGATATACCTCTTAAGAAAAAGGGTAACCACCTTTTTAAAAAATAGTAGGTAAAATATACTTGATACATACTTTCAACCTTTTTCTGGTTTTACATTTTGGTCTCTTATATTTGAAATCCATCATTTTACCCATTCAAACTTATTAGAAAGCAACACTTCAATATCATTTGCAAACCTTTTATAAATTATAAAAAGGATATTTTTTTTTTCGACATTCTTGTTTGAACATTGGTTTGAATTTAGGTAAAACCAATTTCGAATTGATAGCCTTGGGTAGTATTTCCCTAACATCTTTATTTTATTATTTATTATCTAACTATTCATGTCTTGCAGAAGCACGTTACAAGTTATCCATGCTATCCAGGTATGCCCCCTATTACCTACCTTTCTTCTAAATTCTGTGAATATGCTTGTCACTATGAACTGCGCCTATGTTTGATAGTGCATGGGTGTCTTGATATATTGTTTCATTGTTCAATTATTTCTGATAAATCGCATGCTAGATGATATGCTATTTGAACTAAGTTTGATGTCTTGTGATAGCGCTTAAGAAGCAATCCAGGATGCACCCTAAATCTTCTTTATGATCTGTGATTGGTTCTTTTGTTTAGCATGATATTTTTTTAAATCACCTTAGTCTACTTAGGTACCCTCAATCAACCAATTAATTGTCCCAATTCTCTCAACTTAGCTAGTAAAGACCTCTTTAGGGCTTAGAGGGGTGCTACCTCTTAGAGGTACCTTCCTAATAGGTAACCTGATCCTCGAACCTAGACTCGGGTTTTTCAAAGATACGCTTTTCCAAAAACTATGGAGTCACTTCTTTACGGTTTTCTTTCTTGTTTTATTTTCCCTTTTAAAATAAAATAAAATAAGTGGTGACTCCAACTTTTCCAAAATTAATTTTTTTTCACCAATAAAAGCGAGTCTCGCCGATTGAGTGAGAGCGCATGTGAAAAATACGGTTCCACACTACGGCTTTTGTAGTACTCTAGGTATCGTCCTTAAGGACTAGCTTATGGAAATTGTCAATACTAGAATAAATGAATTGCTTTTGTTTAAATCCTAAAGTGAAAAACACTATGAGAATAATGTGAAACTAAGTAAAAGAAAATAAATTAATAACAAAATGGATATTGATTTTAAATTCGATTGATTCAAGTTTGGGGCATTCCACAATCCAACCTAAGGTATAGAAATTAGAGAAAACAAGGGTCTTATAAGTAATATGATCTTAAGGTTTTTGGATCCTTGGCCACTCGTGATCAAGTTGAGTTCTATAACACAAAATTGCATCCGAAACCTAATTTTTCCTTTTTAAAACAGATTCCTAAAACCATCAAATGAATGAGATTGATTACTAGTTTAAGATTTGGCTTTTTAACCCTTCCTACTGCTTATAGTTTTGTTTTGGGACAAATAACGATAGAGAAGACGAGGATAACTAATGATCAAGAATTACCAAAAATCACTAGTATCGGGTAATAACCTACTGTATCATTCCCTAAACTAACTCCAAATGATAAGATAAAAAAAATGATAAATTGTCACCTAACCAATAATTAATCTCATTGTTATAATAATTTACCCATTGTCCCTATAGGTTTCCTAACCCTTAGGTTTTCATGCTTTAAGCCCCAAGTTGGCTCTTAACCTCTCATGGGGGTGATATCACATTCACAATCCATAATAGGGTAAAAATTCATAATTTGAATCAAAATAACCTAAAACAATATATTTAATAAAGAAGAAAAAGAAAACAAACCAAAGTTCTTGTCTTCTTCCACCTTCAATGTCATACTCTCTGGAAAAAAAAAATCCAAGATCCCTAAAACCTAGAACTAAGAGAGTTTAGATAATATCATCAATTACCTAACCTATGGCACACTCACATTGACCACTTATTACAAAAATAATCACCTAAAAATGATTAAAAAATAATAAAATGGTGATTTATAGTCGTGTGGGGTCCATTTAGGGTTGATGGAGTGTCTTAGAAGCAATTCCCAATGTAGAGGAGGCAAAACATCAAAGTGGTAGTGGGTGAATTTGAAATTGGTGTCATTTCGATGTGGATTTCGAAATGACCTTTTAGCTTTGTGCAGCTGTTTTCAAATGGTCATAACTTTTTCATTTCAGCTCTGATTTGCACACTGTTTGAAGTGTTGGACTTCTGACCTCCCAAGCTTTGAAACAATATATTGAATGTATAAAATGGAATCTAGGAAATGCTCCAAATTTATCCTCAAAATCAAAGTATATATTACCATCAGATTTTTGAGTTCTAAATTTCCATGTAGTTGAATCTTGCTTCATGCCTCATTTCCTATGTTTTCTTGCCTTCTTTCTTACTCTATTATGGTCATTTATCATATTTCAAACTCATGATATCCTCATCTTTCCTTTCCTCATGGTCCATGAGTCCCGAATCACTTATTTCCTCATTTAACCCTTTCTTGATATTTCAAAATCTAAAGTGATTCAACTTGCACCCTTTTCTTCCCTTGAACCTGAGATAAGTCTCCAGAGTACAAATTAAACTCATGGCTAGGGCCTTAGCATCGATTTAGGTCAAGTTGGGTGATTTAAATGTGCTTTGGTGCACAAATCATATCGAATATGTGCCATTAGAGCACATATTTTGGCTCCAATCATCTCTTTCAACTAAACTTTGCTAGTCCCTAGCAAATGAAAAGCGTAAAAAAAAAATGAAAAATATGTAATGAGATTCATGAAACCATATGGACTCAACATAACATGTTTCACACACAAGATACTCAAGTAGTCAAATTTCCTAGAATTGAGCAAAATGAAACAAGATATGCAATTTCTTAGTTTTCTCTCCTTATCTTCATATACATAAATGTGCATCCATGTTTAGCATTCCTCTTAGTGTCTCTTGATTTTCCCTTGATTGGTTTTTTCCACCTAAACCTCATGTGCTTAATTTTGGTGTCCCCTCATAGTATTTTTCTTAAGACTTTTCTTAAACTCAAACTTCATCATTCTTTAAGTTAAAGAGGGGGAAAAAATTTATTTTGATTTTTCTTTCTTAGTTTAGGAAATCTCCTTCTATATGGCTTAATAGGGATCCACCGACAACTCCCGAGTTTTCAACCATGGTACGAGGTATTGAGAACCTTTATAGGCCACTTACCCTCAAGTATCACCCTAGCTCAAAGGTATATAAAGATAAGGTAAGTGAACTAATACTCTTGCTCTAACTATATTTTTTCTCAAATTCTAAAGAAATAATACTACTTAAAGCATTCTCAAGCAAAATAAACCATGAGTTACCAAGGCAAATCAAGAATCTCATTAACTAACCAAAGATAACATGCAAACTTTTGAAAAAAATTAGGGCTAATAGACCTTCCCCCCTCAACCTAAATTACACATTGTCCCCAATGTGTAGGATATTGGGTCAAAAGAAAGGAAAAATGGAGATGTTACCTCAAGATAATCGAGTGAGAAGTTTGTTATAAGGACTTCATATAAACTAGTCTTGCACAAAAGCAACAAGATTAGTGGCAAAAGTATGCATAGAGAAAAATATAAATGGTGAGAATCTAAAAGAGAGTATAAGAGTATCAGTATGCTCCAAAAATACCATAGTGTATACAACTATATCAAATAAGGTATATATAGAAATGAACATCAAGCACCAATGATAGGATCGACAACTCCATCTATCTCCTCCAACACAGGGGTGGCTACCTAGTCAATATCCTTCAATATAGGTGTAATAGCCTAATTAGTGATCTCCACGATAGGTGTAACGGCCTCGCCAGCAACCTGTACCATAGGGGGGTCATCCCTAATAATGATGTCCACACTAGTGTCAGTAGCATGAATGAAGATCTCACCATCGACTTGTCTTGTAGAATCTGGAATATCAATAGTCGAGGTAAAAATCTTAGTTGCAGCATCACTTGATGTTTGTAAAATAGGCATGGTCTCATGGGCTATTGTCGGTGCTTTAGCATCAGAGCTAGAACCAATCACCCTTATGCTACCATCAATCTCTAACTTAGTATTAATTGGTGTAACGAAATCTCCCCTCTATTTAGATGGAATAACCAAATAAGTGAGCTGTTGTACAGAAAAAGTGAGGTCATCCATCTGAGTCTCCATCTTACTTAGGCGAGCATCAATGCGGGAGTCTATGGACATAAATAACTCCTGAAGTGTGTCTAGACGAGCCATGATTGATAAGGTACTCGGGTAGCATCAGCAACCTAAGGCTATAAAGGTTTAGGAAGATCGGAGGCTAGTACTGTTGGTGTAGAAATAGGAATAGCAGGCTCTGGGACATATGAAAGAGGTGGTGGAAGAGGAATAGGAAGCACTGGTAAGCTCCTGTCAAAAGTAGGAGTAGGTGGAAGCAGGCTCTCTATAGTAGATGGAAGTGGAACAACAGGCAAAGCTCTCTTTCGCCTAGTGCCATGGGTAGTCAACTGTGACCCTGAACGAATCGTTTGAGCCCACTGATCGATAACATAAGTGTGAGAAGTCATGCGATGATCAGACTTAGGTAACTGGTGTCCATGGTGGAGCAAGTAGTATGAGAGCAACTGAGGCAAAGGAATGAGATAGCTTTTATGGATTCATGTGAAATGGTGGTAGACCATTCCTAAAATGTGGGAGAACATTCAAGGTGTCCAACAATGATGAAAACATGAGTCTTTGAAGCCTTAGATATAATCCAAACAATACCTAAGTTCAAATATCATGTGACAAGGAAATCAAAGTGATTGGTTAGCTTAGGAGAATGTGTAGAACAAATAGAAAAATCTACTAGAGAGTTTAAAATGTTCCAAAGCATATAAAACATAAATTAGGCAACAATTATGCAAAACTTATGGAAAAATAAGAACTTTGCTCTCAAAGTATTCTAAGATGTTCAACAAGCCCTAAGAATCATGTAGAAAAAATTTCAAAAATTTTCTCCTAGTATAAACCAAAAATTCTAACACATTGAATTTCCAAGAAAAACAAACAAACGTTGTGTAACCAAAATCAATCTTGTTGAGCTACACTCGAGTTTTTGGGGGTCGAGCTCCCCGTTGAGCTAATAGGGGTCGGGAGGCAGCGCCCTCTAGAATTTTTTTTTTTCATTATATTTATATTTTTTAATTTATCTATCCAACTGGAACAATAGAAACCCTAAACAATGTTAATGAGATTGGAGTAACACTGCATTTTATATGGAGCAACACCACACAATGAAACCATAAAGATCAAGGAAAATCCATGAAAATTAAACAAGAAATGAGTATGAGTGTAATGTGTACTTGGAATGCGACAAACCCACAATGAAACCCTAAAATCGCCTTCAATGGAAGCTAGGACGATGAACAAAGGAAGACAAAATAAGGGGAAGAGGAGATAAAGTGGTCTAGAAGTGGAAATGATCATTTGTAAAGGAGTTTGGGTGATTTCGGAGTGAGCTTGAAATAGAAATTAAGTATTTTGAATTGGATTTTTGGTTAAGAAAAGTCATTTTGAAATTGAACTATTGAATTTGAAAATAACCTTATTTCGAATTTGTTAATTAATGGTAAAAAAATGCCCATTTGAAAATGTAACCATTGGATTCGAAAACTTCCTTATTTCGAAATGGTTCATTATATACAAAAACATTTCAAACACCTTATTTCGAAATGAAAAAAAAAAAAAAAAAATCATTTCTAAATTGGGCAAATTTTGAATTCACCTTCTAAAGTTCAAAAATCTCAATTCTAAAGCAAAAGTTTCAATTTTGAAAAGCCCACCATTTTGAATTTGCTAAATGTAGCCTTAATATAGTGTAAAAAACCTATTTCAAAATTCCACTAATGATTTCGAAAATATCTCCATTTCGAAATGGCTCACTGTTGATTCCAACTTCTATTTTGAAATAGCAATTTTTTTTTTTATATTTCAAATTTGCCTTCATTTCGAAATAACACACTGTGAGTGTTGAAGTCCATCTTAAAGCATCAAAATTGCTCATTTTGCAATTCAAAATTCATTATATTTCGAACTCGTTGTTTGTGAGTTCAAAACACCTATTTCGACATTTACTAGTGATTTCAAAATCAATCTCAATTCGAATTCACTTTCTGTATATTTAAAATTGCAATTCCTAGACAAAAATTTTGAATTCGAAAGGATCATAATATTGAAATCACCCATTACTGGTCTCAAAAAGTGTCATCTCCATTTGAGATTTCAAATTGAAAAACAAAGCAATTTTGAATTCATCCACTATACCTTTAACCCTTTATCATAAAAATTTAGGATTTCTCTCCCAAGGGCTACTCAGTTTTGTATTTCATCCTTTGTTTTCAAAGTTCACCAATGATCCTAATAAGCAAATTTTTGGGAGGCCTATGGTCTTAAATATAGATCAACGTACCTGTAGGAGCTTTGTCACCTTGAACACTTGTGAGGCTTACCTTTTCACTCCCTTGAAGTTTGCATTTACCTATATCACTTGGATGTTTGCAAGCTAAGTTGCTACAACTCATAAACTCATTAGTACGTTAAAGACAACTAAAAAAAATGCTAACCATATTGTTAATGACTAATTGAAAATGCAAAACTAAACAAAGGAAAATAAATAAATAAATAAAATAAAACAAAATAAAAGAGAAATTAAATAAATAAAAGTTTTACCTAAATTTAATTTTTACCTACTAGATTTTCATAAAATACTTCAACCCTTTTGAACATTCCCATAAAGAAAATGGAGATTCTCCTCTTGTGTCTCAAATCTTTCAATGAAATGCTTTAAGCGTTGACCATTAACTTTGAATTCACTACTATTCCTCGGATTTCGAATGGTCACGATGCCATAAGGGAAGACTTCCTTTACCACATAAGGGTCATTCCACCTTGACCTAAGTTGTCTTGGAAAAATGTGAAGCTTGGAGTCATACAACAACACCTTTTCATCTTGTTTGAACTCCCTTCGTAAAATAAGTTTGTCATGGTAGAATTTGTGTTTTTCCTTTGCATTATGTAAGCATTCATAACTCTAATTTTGATATGCCTCAAGTTCATTCAGATCATATTTCCTTTTAGCTCCAGTTTGATCCAAATCAAAGTTTATCTTCTTTATAACCCAATATGCACGATGTTTGAGCTCTATAGGCAAATGACATGATTTACCATAAATAGTCTAATACGGTGACATGCCAAAGACAGTCTTATATGTTGTCCTATATGCCCGAAGTGCATCACTCAACTTGGTAGACCACTCTTTTCTTATAGTATTGACTACTTTGGTGAGGATTCTCTTAATCTCTAGATTTGCTAGCTCAGCTTGCCCATTCGTTTGAGGGTGATATGGGGTGGACACTTTTTGCCTCACTCTATATTTATGCAAAAGAGTGGAAAAGGTCTTGTTACAAAAGTGTGAACCTCCATCACTAATGATTGCTCTCAAAATGTCAAACCTAGAGAAAATATTCTCCTTTAAAAATTTGAGCACCACTTTGTGATCATTACTCTTGCATGCCATTGCTTCTACCCATTTAGAAACATAATCTACTCCCACCAAAATATAGAGATTACCAAAAGGAGGGAATGGTCCCATAGAGTCAAGGCCCCAACAATCAAAGACCTCAACAACACAAATATAATTTTGTGGCATTTGATACTTTGTGTTGATTTTCCCCAGTTGTTGACATTGTGGACAACTTCTGCAGTGAGTGTTACAATCCTTGAACATAGTTGGCCAATAGAATCCACTTTTTAGAATTTTTTCTGAAGTCTTCCATAGAGAAAAATGACATCCACAAGCTCCCTCATGGCAGATTCGCAACATGTTTTGTTGTCCATCCTTTGGAACACATCTCCGAATAATTTGATTTGGGCAAAACTTATACAAATATGGATCATCCCAAGCATAGTGTTTTGCTCACAAAAGAAAACACTTTTTCATCTCTATGTTCCATTTTGAGGGAAGCTCTTTAGTTGCCAAGTAGTTGACCATATTTGCGAACTAAGGCAACTTCTCCACTGCACAAAGTGAATCATTAAGAAACTCATCATTAATCTATGCTTCCTCAAAATCTAACTCTACTTTATCTCGGGAGAGATGATCAACAACCACATTCTCTATCCCTTGCTTATCCTTGATTTGAATGTTAAATTCTTGAAGAAGAAGGATCCATATGATAAGTCTTGTTTTGACATCTTTTTTGTTGAGTAGATATTTCAAGGCCGAATGATCAGTAAAAATTACTATTGAAGTTCCCAAAAGGTAGTTCTTGAATTTATCAAGTGTGAACACCACTGTAAGGAGCTCTTTTTTAGTAGTTATGTAGTTCTTCTAAGCATCATTGAGGGTCTTACTAGCATAGTACACCACATATGGTTTTCCATCCTCTCTTTGACCTAGTACGACTCCCACTGCATAGTCACTGGCATCACACAACAACTCAAATGGAAGAGGCCAATTGGGAGGTCTCACAATTGGTGCAGTAGTGAGGAGTGACTTTAACCTCTCAAAAGCTTCTTGACAGGCTTTAGTCCATATGAATTATGCATCCTTAAGTAATAAAGCATAAAGAGGTTGAGAGATTTTTTAGAAGTTCTGTATAAACCTTCTATAAAAATCTATATGCCCCAAAAATTGTCTCACCTCTTTAACAATAATAGGCAAAAGTAGCTTTGAGATGAGCTCAATTTTTGTTGGATCTATCTTAATACCTTCTCTACAGTTGATATGACCAAGTATTACCCCTGAGGTTGCCATGAAGTGACATTTCTCCCAATTTAGGACCAAGTCCTTCTCAATGCACCTTTTCAAAACTTTTTTCAAATTTAAGAGACAATCATCAAAGGTCTTCCCATAAACTGTCAGATCATCCATGAAAGCTTCCATGATTCTCTCTACCATGTCATTAAAGATATTGAGCATACACCTTTGAAATGTGGTTGGCGCATCACAAAAACCAAAAGGCATGCGCTTATAAGCATAGGTGCCAAATGGGCATGTGAATGTGGTTTTCTCCTGATCCTCCAATGCAATGGCAATTTGAAAGTAACTTGAATAGCCATCCAAGAAGCAATAATAGTCATGACCAGCCACCTTCTCCAAAACCTGATCTAAGAAAGGTAATGGGAAATGATATTTCTTGGTGACTACATTCAACTTCCTAAAATCAATGCATACTTGCCAACCTGTAGTCAACCTTGTAGGAATGAGCTCTCCTTCATCATTCTTCACCATAGTTATCCCGCTTTTCTTAGGTACTACTTGAGCGGGGCTCACCAAACTACTGTCAGGGATAGGATAAATAATACCTACATCTAAAAGCTTCAATACCTCATTTCTGACTACATCTTGCATAAGGGGATTTAGCCTTCTTTGTGGTTGCCTTACTGGTTTTGCATTCTCTTCCAAATAAATATGATGTGTGCAAATCAAGGGATTTATCCCTTTCAAATCTAAAATAGACCAACCAATCGCTCTTTTATTCTCTTTAAGCACATTTAAAATTTTGATTTCTTGCTCTTTAGTTAATGTAGTTGAAATAACCAAATGTTTTTCTTCATTTTCCTTTAAATAAACATACTTTAAACCATGTGGCAGGGGCTTTAACTCTGATTTGCTGATCTCACAACCTTTCCTTTTTTTCTTTCTTCATCATTTTCAACACTGTTCAAAGACTGAATGGTACATTTTTCTTTCCACTTTATAGCAACTTCAACATGTTCTTCCTTAATGATTTTAGAGAAAAATTCATCTATATTTTCTTCCATTAACTTTTCTATGTGTTCTTGCACCAAGGCCTCTATAAGGCATGCTTTCTCATCCTCCACATCATCATGGTCCATTGATTGCTTGCATAAATTGAAGACATTCATTTCCATTGTCATGTTCCCAAAAGATAACTGCATCAATCCATTCCAACAGTTAATGAGAGCATTGCTTGTAGCAAGGAAGGGTCTCCCAAGAATAATTGAAACAGAATTCACACATTTTTTTTCAATGGTTCTGTATCTAACACCACAAAGTCCACTAGGTAGTAAAACTTTTCAACTTGTACCAAGACATCTTCGACTACTCCTCTGGGTACTTTAATCAAACGGTCTGCTAAAGAGAGTGTAATGGTTGTAGCCTTAAACTCTCCCAATCCCAATTGCTTATAGATTGAATATGGAAGCAAATTTACACTAGCTCCCAAATCTAAAAAAACCCTTTCCATGAATGAGTCTTCAATCTGGATTAAGATGGTAGAACAACCTGGATTTTTGTATTTCACCATTGCCTTATTCTCAATGATGGCACTGACTTGCTCAGTGAGGAATGCTTTCTTGCTTAATTTAATCATTCTCTTCATAGTGCATAAGTCCTTAAGGAACTTTGCATAAGCAAGCACTTGCTTGATCATATCAAGGAGTGGAATGTTGATCTTCACTTGCTTCAAAATTTCCAAAATCTCCAAAGTCTTATCCCCCACTTTGTGTCTCTGCATAGCTAAAGGGAAAAGCAAATGATTGAAAACACTCTTTTTATCTTTGCTCACAATGATTTTCTCATATTTTTCATACTCTTTCTCATTTCTAGCATTTTTCTCCACAGTTGGTTCATCTCTAGCAGAAATATCTTCACTTATCGGTAACTTGGGCCTTTCATATTCTTTCCCATTTCTGAGTGTGATAACTGCATTGCAATCTTCTTTTTGCACATTAGAAACTTCATTTACTCATCTCAGATTTTTCTATGGTTGAGTTGTGAACTTTCTTTTCTTTTGAGATAAGCTACAACAAGTTGGCTCAAAGTGGTTCAAATATCTTCTAGTTCTTGAGATGTTTGAGCATTTATCCTATTTTGATCCTCATTATGCTTGTCTTGCTTCTATATAAACTCTCTCATCATATCTTACAGTCTTGAGTTAAATGATGAGGTCTGAGGTTGCTGTTGAAAATTGAGATGGCATACCTTGTGGTTGAAAACCTTGCTGCCCATTAGTTTGATTACCCTGAAATCGGTTTCCTTGCTATTGAAACTGGCCATTGTTACCTCATCTCCATGATAGATTTGGATGATTCCTCCAACTCGAATTATAAGTGTTGGAATATGGAGAATTGCTAGAATATTGCTTGTATGTCCTTAAGGCATTGGATTGCTCTAAAAACATGTCTTGCACTACAAGTAGAGTGGGACAAGATTGCACACCATGTTCCATAAATTTACATATCAAGAACGGTTGAGTTATTCCCTCATTGACTATTTGTACCTCTTGACCTCCCTTGGCTTCCAAATCATCCAACCTTCTCATAATGGTTACAAACTTTACTTGGAGATTTAAACTCTCTAGTAAGGTATACACTCCACTAGCTCTTGTCTTGTTCATTGTTCTATCTCTAGGTATTTCCTTAACGATTGGTTCTTCCCAACTTCTAGATACCTTGGCAACATAATTAAGGAATTGAAATGCTTCATCAGGGTTTTTATTCATGAAATCTCCTCCACACATAGTCTCGAGAAGTTATTTCATTGGTGGTGATATGCCTTTATAGAAATATGATACTATCATCCAATTGTCAGATCTATGATAAGGGCATACTGCAACCGTCTCCTTGAATCTTTCCCAGCATGTAAAAAAAATTTCATCCTCCATAGCCTTGAAATTTGAGATCTCATTTTTCAATGCACTAGTCTTATGTGTTGGAAAGAATTTTTGTAAAAACATTGATTGTAGATCACCCCAATTTCTAATACTATAGGGTCTAAGACAATTTAACCAAGTCTTAGCTTTATCCTTCAATGACAAGGGGAATAGCTTCATGCAAAAGATCTGTAAAGGAGTGTTGGCTTCTCGAAAAATTGAAACAATGTCCTCAAATTCCTTGATGTGAGAGTATGGATTTTCATTTTTCGTCCCCCTAACAATGGGTAGTTGAGATACCACTTGAGGCCGAATGGTAACATGATCATGATTTGGAGGTAGCATAAAACACGATGGTGTGCTCAACCTGGGAGGACTTAGAAACTCTCTCATAGTTTTTTAGTCCTGCATAGGTGGTCATGACCTATTGTTACTGTTGTTGGATTCTTCAATGTCCTCCATATTTGGTTGAGATTCCTCAGTTGTTCTTTGAAGTCTACTTGAAAGATCACTTTTCCAACCAAGCATAAAATAGAAGAAAAATATTTATAAAGAAAAAAAAAATAAAAGAACTAAAACAAAGTAATGCACTATATCTTAGTTATGATGATTGCCAATCCTCGCCAACGATGCTAATTTCTTGACCGAAATTCTCTATTGTAACAAAATACTTAACCTTTTTCACGTAGCAACTCCAGTCAAGAAAAACTAAAGAAAGAGTCACTACGACTTTTGTAGTACTCCAGGCATCGTCCTCAAGGACTGGCTTATGGAAAGAGTCAATACTACAATAAATGAATTGCTTTCGTTTAAATCCTAAAGTGAAAAACAATATGAGAATAATGTGAAACTAAGTAAAAGAAATTAAATTAACAACAAAATGGATATTGATATTAAATTCAATTGATTCAAGTTTGGGGCTTTCCACAATCCAACCTAGGGTATAGAAATTAGAGAAAATAAGGGTCTTTTAAGCAATATGATCTTAGGGTTTTGTGATTCTTGGCCGCTCGCGATCAAGTTGAGTTTTATAACACAAAATTGCATCTGAAACCTATTTTTTCCTTTTTAACAAAGATTCCTAAAACCATCAAATGAATGAGATTGATTACCAGTTTAAGATTTGGCTTTTAACCCTTCCTACTCCTTATAGCTTTGTTTTGGGGCAAATAATGATAAGACGAGGATAATTAATGATAAAAAATTACCAAGAATCTCTAGTATCGGGTAATAACCTACTGTATCATTCCCTAAACTAACTCACAAGGATAGGATAAAAAAAATAATAAATTGTCACCCAACCAATAATTAATCTCATTGTTATAATAATTTACCCATTGTCCCTATAGGTTTCCTAGCCCTTAGGTTTTCATGCTTTAAGCCCCAAGTTGGCTCTTAACCTCTCATGGGGGTGATGTCACATTCACAATCCATAATACGGTAAAAATCCATAATTTGAATCAAAAGAACTTAAAACAACATATTTAATAAAGAAGAGGAAGAAAACAAACCAAAGTTCTTGTCTTCTTCCACCTTTAATGTCAAACTCTCCGGAAAAAAAATCTAAGATCCTTAAAACCTAGAACTAAGAGAGTTTATATAATATCATCAATCACCTAACATGTGGCACACTCTCATTGGCCACTTATTACAAAAATAATTACCTAAAAATGATTAAAAAAAAATGGTGATTTCTAGTCGTGTAGGGTCCACTTAGGGCTAATGGAGTGCCCTAGATGCAATTCTAGAGGTAGAGGAGGCGAAACATCAAAGTGGAAATGGGTGAATTCGAAATTGATGTCATTTCGATGTGGATTTCAAATTCATAAGTTGAATTTCGAAATTATTTCGAAATGACCCTTTAGCTTTGTGCAATTGTTTTCAAATGGCCATAACTTCTTCATTTCAGCTCTGATTTGCACACTGGTTAAAGCGTTGGACTCATAACCTCCCAAGCTTTGAAACGATATATTGTATAAATAAAATGAACTCCAAGAAATGCTCTAAATTTTTCCTCAAAATTGGAGTATATATTACCATCAGATTTTTTAGTTTTAAATTTCCATGTAGTTGAATCTTGCTTCATGCCTCATTTTCTATGTTTTCTTGCCTTCTTTCTTACTCCATAATGGTCATTTCTCATCTTCCAAACTCATGATATCCTTGTCTTGCCTTTCCTCATGGTCCATGAGTTCTGACTCACTTATTTCCTCATTTAACCCTTTCTTGACCTTTCAAAATTTAAAATGATTCAATTTGCACCCTTTTCTTCCCTTGAACCTGAGATAAGTCTCCAAAGTACAAATTAAACTCATGACTAGGGCCTTAGCATTGATTTAGGTCAAGTTTGGTGATTCGAATGTCCTTTGGTGCATAAATCATATTGAGTATGTGCCATTATAGCACATATTTTGGCTCCAATCAAGCTTACTTGCCAAATTCCGCATGCCAAACATTGAGTGATAGAATGGAGTGGGTTTTCCGAAGATTCATTTGAGGCTCTATAGTATAGTCATGAGAGCACACAGATTAGATGACATGTAGTTGGTTGTTCTCTTCCTCATGTCACTTAGTTGTAGCATAGAGGTGGTTGGCCTCAATTAAGCCTTTGAGACTCTACACTTGGGAGGATGTGGCCTATGAGTTTCTAACACAGTTTGCCTTTAGTGCCGATATTGATTTTTTTTCTTTACCAAACAAGACGTCAAGAGTGTTACTTAACCATCCCTATGGCAAAAGTAAAAGTTGTTGCCTTTAGTGCTGATATTGATGTTTCTAGGCGAGAGTTAGAGGCTACTAAGTAGGGAGGCTTGGAGAGGTTAACACTATCAATTATCATCATCGAGGTCAATTTATTAGTCATACCAAAGGTCTCCTACAATCAGAGCCCACTTTCCTCATCCATTGTGCCAATATTAGTCCATCTATATTCAACAATCTTTCATTGCTCGGACCAGTATGCAACTAGGACTGCCATATCCTAGAGCCACTGGTTCTCATTCATTACTCATGTTCCCACTCATATTTTTTACACACGTGATCTTTATCGAAGAGGGGCATATTTGTAAACCCTTCATTCTATCTCCTTAATACATGCCCTATTAAGTGTTCTTTCAATACTCCACAATGGTTCCCTAGTGGCTCTTTGCTGCTCATATAGCCTACCTTTTTTAGCCACCTTGGAGACTTTGGTTGAGGAATTTATTTAACCCCTCATTATGACCCTTGGCAGAATCAAGTTAGATTTAGTTTTTTTTTTTTTCTTTTTAGGATAGTTCCTTTAAGTACATCTCTAGGATAGAATACTTAGGCATTATTTTTCGATCACTTTGGTCTATTTAGACATTTTTGGCCCATTTAGGCACATCCGACCCATTTAGGATCACCCTAACACATTTAGCTACATCTGGCCTATTTAGATCACCTTGACTGATTTAGACACATTTGGCCCATTTAGGTACATCCAACTCATTTAGGTCACCCTGGCCCATTTAGACACATATAGGCCCATTTAGGATCACCCTAGCCTATTTAGTCACATCCAACCTATTTAGGATGACCTTGTCCTATTTAGACACATTTGACCCATTTAGGATTACCCAGACCCATTTAGGTACATTTAACCCATTGAGGTCAACCTAGCCCATTTAGACCACTTAGGCTCATTTAGGCAAATTAGGCACATTAGACCCATTTAGGATCACCCTAGCCTACTTAGGCATGCCTTGACCCATTTAGGTCACTTGGCCCATCTAGGCATATTTGGCCCATTTAGGATCACCTAGGCCAATTTAAGCACATTTGACCCATTTAGATTGCCTTAGCCCATTTAGAAACACCCAAGCCTATTTAGGTCACTTAGGCTCACTTAGGCACACCTTGGCCTATTTAGGTCACTTAGGCCCATTTAGGCCCATTTGACCCATTTTGGATCACCCTAATCCATTTAGGCATATTTGGCCCATTTAGGATTATTGTGGCCCATTTAAACACACCCTAGTCCATTTAGGTCATTTAGGCCCATTTAAGAACACATTAACCCATTTAGGTCACTTAGGCCCATTTAGGCACATTTGACCCATTTAGGATCACCCCTCAGCCCATTTAGACACACCTAGGCCCATTTAGGTGACTTAGGCCAATTTAGGCACATTTGGTCCATTTAGACACTTTGGGCTCATTTAGAATCACCTAGGCCCATCCGACCCATTTAAGATCACCCTAACCCATTTAGACACATTCGGCCCATTTAGGAATCGTCTTGGCCCATTGTAGCACATTTGGCCCATTTATGATCACCATGGCACATTAGGCCCATTTAGGATCACTTAGGCCCATCTAGGCACACCCTAAGCCCATTTAGGCCCATTGCATGGTTTGGGTGATTGCATTGTTGAACTTCCTTGCATGGCTTGCATGACACTTTGTTTTTTTTTTTTTTTTGTTATTATTAATTACTTATTTATTTTATTGCTATTTATTTATTTATTATTTACTTATTTATCTATTATTATTTCATCATTTTCGAAATTATTTTTAATTACTATTCATTTGTTCAATCTAATTTTATTTTTGTGTTTTTGTAGGGAAATTTACCAAAGAGAGAGCCAATGGAGATGGAAAGTAAGAATCACCAAAATGAAAAAGATAAAGGTGAAAGAGAGTAAAACTTACCAAAAGGAGAGGGGATTGTGAGTTGCATTATGCAAGTATGGAGAACACATTTTGGGAAGTTTATCGAAGAAAGTCAATGGAGGTGTAAAGCAAGAATTACCAAAATGAAAAAGGAAGACAAAGCGAAAGAGAGTAAAGCTTACCAAGAGAAGAGGGGATTGAGGGTTGCATAATGAAAATATGGAGAACAAGTTTTGGTAACTTAGAAATTCAGCACATGGGGAAGGTTTTGGAGTAAGGAGAGGAAGGATTTGGTCAAGGTGGAATTTTAAGAAAAAAGGATATTCAATGTGGTAGGAAGGAATGTTTAGCATATTAAGGAAGAATGTGGGGATTGGTAGGGGGGAAGAAGAACAATTGCAATTTTTTTTTTCTT
This sequence comes from Vitis rotundifolia, assembly GCA_030254885.1. Taxonomy (NCBI): domain Eukaryota; kingdom Viridiplantae; phylum Streptophyta; class Magnoliopsida; order Vitales; family Vitaceae; genus Vitis; species Vitis rotundifolia. Next base: position 10,092,652 of record CM058169.1, read on the forward strand.
TTTTGGTAGAGAGAACACTTTGGCAAATTTTTGGTAGGTTCAGCGTGCATGTACAATAAGATCTCTTGAAAGAGCACGTATGGAAGAGGGCACAAATACTGATATTAGTTTCATGAATATGGATGTTTTAGTTTAGATAGATATTGATGTTTTAGTTTTGAAAATATCGATGTTTGCTTAGATGTTTTGATTTAGATAAATTTTGACATTTTAGTTTCGATAAATAATGAAGTCTTGGATGTCTTTGCATGTTGGTTATATTTTTAAAAAAAATTCCCAGAACGTTAGTTTTCATGAAATTGATTGTTAGTTATTCTAAACAAAAAAATAATAATAATAAAATTCTTGGAATGTAATTTTGGTTAAATTAATTGTTAGTTCTTTTTTTTTTTTTTTTTTTTTTTTTAATAAAAATTCTTGGAATGTTCATTTGGATATTTTTTTTGTTAATTTTGTTTTAAAATTTTATTGGATGATTAGTTTGGGTATAATTTGTATGTTAATTTTATTTTAAAAATTCAGTGGATGAGTAATTTGTATAAGTTACATGTTAGTTTTATTTTAAAATTTTATTGGATGATTAATTTGTATAATTCATATGTTAGCTTTATTTTTAAAATTAATTGGATGATTAGTTCAAGTATAACTTTTGTTTGTTTTAGTTAAAAAATTAATTTGATGATTAGTTGAAATACAATTTTTGTTAGTTTTATTTTAAAAATTCATTGGATGATTAATTTGAATTATTTTTCATATTAATTTTATTTTTAAAAATACATTGGATGATTAGTTCGGGTGTAATTAGCATGTTAATTTTATTTTAAATTTTTTTTAGATGATTAATTTGTATAATTCACATGTTTGTTTTATTTTAAAAAATAATTGGATGATTAGGTTTGGTATAATTTTTGTTAATTTTATTTTAAAGATTCTTTGTATGATTAATTTGTATAATTTTTGTTAGTTTAATTTTAAAAATTCATTAGATGATTAACTTGTATAATTCGCATGTTAGTTTTATTTTAAAAATTAATTAGATGATTAGTTCAATTATAATTTTTGTTAATTTTATTTTAAAAATTCTTTGTATGATTCATTTGTATAATTTTTCTTAGTTTTATTTTAAAAAATAATTGGATGATTAATTTGGGTATAATTTTTGTTAATTTTATTTTAGAAATTCATTGGATGATTAATTTGTATAATTTACATGTTAATTTTATTTTAAAAATTTAGTGGATGTTTAATTTATATAATTTGCATGTTAGTTTTATTTTAAAAATCTATTAGATGATTAATTTGTATAATTCACATGTTTTTTTTCTTGGATGATTAGTTTGGTTATAATTCACATGCCGGTATTAATTTAAAAATTCATTGGATGATTATTTTGAGCATAATTTTTGTAAATTTTATTGGATGATTGGTTTGTATAATTTTAATGTTAGTAGATTTTAAAATTTTATTGAATGATTGTTAGGTTAAATTCTCATGTTGAATATGTTTTAAAAATTCGTTAAAAAAAAAATTGTTGAATGTTTGTTAGTTTAAACGTTTATGTTAATATATTTTTAAAATTCATAGGATGCTCTTGGCATAATTCTTAGTTGCCCTTATCTTGATACTTATTTTTCCTTTTCTTGGAGAATTCTTATATTTGATTTTATTTAAAAATATTTTTTTTACTGTTATTTTGAGTGGAATTGAAAATTGCTTTTTAAAAAAAAAGGAAAAAAGAAAAATTGAATTTTTCCCATAACGAATGAGGCTTCTTGATTCCAAATGAAAGACAATCAAAAAAGGAGATTTGAGTTCACTTTTCTTTTTGTTTTTTTGTTTTTTTTTCACATCTATTCAAAAAGAAATAAAAATCCTTATTGTGTATATATTGTTTGAGGTTTACTAATTCACTTGATCCTTTTTTCCTTCCTTAAAAAAGAAAAAACCATCTTCAAAAATATTGAAACAATCAAAATGATTTGGAAACAAATAATCATTCTAGGTTTAAGGCAAGGACAATATTTTATTTTCAAATCATGCAATTCTTTTCATCTAAGTTGCATTCTACCTTTTTTTTTTTTTTTCTCCAAAATGTTGCATAAAAATGTTGTTTTTTATTCTAAAACATGCGACTTATATAATTTAAAATTTCCCCACTTTCCATATTCATTCCTCAGAATGGGAAACGAAAGGCTATAAATGATTGGCTTGTCGTGGCAGCTTAGAAACCTCAACAAGCCCATCTCTAAAACCTTTCTAAAATAAGAAAGTCATCCAAGAAAATAAAAATAATATAAGAAAAAGGCAAAGTCGTTGCCTTTTTTATTTTATTTTTTTGGCCTGTATTTATTTATTAATTTATTTTTGTCAATCTCATACAAGATCATATCCCACTTACCCCCTTACGCAACAACAAGAGCGCGTGGGACACCCACTTCGACCCCACAACTTTATGATGAATCTGAACCCTGTGGACAATAATACCACGTGCATACGAGCCTGTAACACTCATTTATGGGTTTAAATTCATTCAAATGAGTCAGTAGTAAAAGCTATGAAATAGATCGAACCCCACCTTTTTTTTTTTTTTTTTTCTTTTTCTTCGTTTTTAAATTTTCTGGGATCCCTCAGTTACTTTACAGAAGGTGGCAGAGAAAGAGAGAGAGGAGTTATTAGAGTTACAGACGAATAATCACTTTCAATGCTGTTGTCTTCTTGTCGTAAGGGTAAAATAAGAGGCAAACAAATTAATGAAATCATTATCTTACCTTTCTATTGGAATGCCTTCCAAGAAATGTTTTGAAAGGTTTTGAGAGGTTTGAGTTTAGTCTAGAATAATGGTAGTATATTTCAATGAATATGCATTCTAGAAAAATAAATACCTTTAGCATATACCAAGATATCCTAGGGTTTCAAGTCGTGTTACAACGGGGAAGTAATAACCAATCAAAACACGTAACTTTGTTTTCTAAAAAATCACTCTTCTTGGAAAACATGCAAGGAACTTAAGCGTCATAAGTTGAGCAATCCTAGATGGATGTTCGAGTATCCTGCCAACACAAGGCATGGGGATACTAGACCTCAATTTATGAAACAGACTACTTTCCAAGTGATACACAGAACGAACAGAAAGAACAGTCCTACTAAATGACGTATAAAGGAATGAAAACAAAAATTGTCCAGGTAAATGAAGACATGAAATGAAGAAGAAATCTATTGCAGACTACACAAATCACAACCACATAAATCAACCACCCAACCATTTTTCAAACTTCCAGCTCTCATGCACTGGCACTTTTCGGTCCTTTTAAAGATTAAAGTAGGCATCTAAAATTTTATTGGTTTCAAGAAATATGGTGCACTAGGTTCCAATGAAGAGAACCTTTTTATTCTAAATATTTAATAGTAGATTCCTTTCTTGGCTTACCAATATATATAAATTACTCAGGACCTTAAGAAGTTGATATTACAATTTAACCAATGTTATATCATGTGAATTAGGAGAGAACCAATCTCACCCACAAATCAAGAACACTCAATTGTCAATTCTTAAGTTTATGACTAATATATGTATAGTTATATAGTTTATGTATCTTTTGGAAAGTCATGTGTATATTTAAAAGATTATAGGGTACACCAATAATAATATACTTGCACCATTCATCTATGTACCTCTTACTGGTATCAGAGCAATTCTAGCTCCCATGAACTCTTTTTTTCTCCTTCATCCTACGTTTCACCACGGCTGATGCAAGCTCAACCATGCTATCCCACCTTCCCTTACCTACCAATATCACCATGAACCATAACAATCTCATTGCCATCAACACAATTAGCTAGCCAACTACCACTCAAGCTCACCCTCACTAACTATTACTCATGGAAAACATAGTTTGGTGCACTGCTCTTTGGATATGACCTACTTGGCTACATTGACGGAACAAAGCCAGGACAAACAAATCTCAATCCTAACTATACTTTTTGGACAAGTAGGACAAACTTCTTCTTCTAGGAATCATCAGCTCTCTCAGCCACAAAGTCGTACCTGTGGTTTATTCATGCAAAACTTCCACTAAAGCTTGGCATCATTTTTCAAAGCTCTATGTCAATCCCTCATTCTCCAGAACCATGGGATTGGTAGAGCAACTCATTCTTCTCAACCATGGCTCTTAACCAATGGTTAACTACCTTGCAACAATCCATGATATTATTGATGAATTGGACCTTCTTAGAGAAGCCATTCCAAACCAATAACTCATCACTCACGCATGCAAACGTGTCACCCCCGAATTCAATGAATTGTTGTTGTTATATGCGCACGAGATACTATGATCACATTTGCTGAGCTGCATGAAAAATTAGTGGAATATGAAGCCTTCCTCATGTGGGAAGAGCTTCGTTCCACTAGCACTCTTGGTACAATTAAAGTCAACAATACACAATTTTCATCTTCCCATAGTGACAAAAACGCTAGCTAAAAATATTTCCCTAGTAGGAAAGGATACCAAGGCCAACGTCCTCCTCATTTTGGGAATCAACACCCCAGCAAGAACGCCACTATGATTTGCTAATTCTGTGAGAAGAAAGGTCATACTGCTTGCTTGTGTTACATTGCTAAGAAATTGTTCCTTTCATCCACACCTACTACTAGTCCAATTATCCCCACAAACAACTTCTTAACCAATTGGCTCGTAGATATCAGTGCCTCACATCATGCTACATCTTATCTAAACCACTTGTCTCTCTGCCAACCAATGAATCTGGTCATTAATAGTTTTCACATTTCCTATACTTGGAGGGTTGTTCCAAGTTTTTTCCCATGCTAATCTTAATATAGTCTTTTCCTATTCTTGGAGGGTTGTTCCAAGATTAAATATGCTCAGTTTCTGAATTGAAAGGACTTTTTCATATTGCTAAGAAAAAAACTTGTGAGTTTGATTTTTCTATCAAAATTCTTATCTCTAAGGTGGATTCCTTTGAGTGGTGAGCTTAATTCTAAGATCTTATCTTTAAGGTGATGAATTTCTTATCCTTAAAGTGGTGAACTTGTGTTATTAACTTATCGTTTTATTTCCTTAAAATGGTATCATTTTGTGTCGGAAAAAGTAGTTACAGGCTCCCTTCAAGTTTCTCATGTATCAACCCACAATCAACTTGTGGATATACTCAACAAACCATTGCCCAAGTCCCGCTTTACATTCTTTCAGTCCAAGATTGGCATTTTTTATGGAAGCACCATCTTGCAAGGGCATATTAGGAGAGAACCAATCTCACCCACAAATTAAGAGCACTCAATGGTGAATTCTTAAGTTTAGGAGTAATAGTATACCTTGTATAGCTATTGTATCTTTTGGAAAGTCATGTGTATAAGATTGTAGTGTACACCAATACTAATATACTTTCACCATTCATCTATTTCCCTCTTTAATGTGGAATGACAACTACACCAAAAGATAATTTGGTGCCTATACATGCGTTAGTTTTTCAACTGAATTGTTGAACAAATGCCATGAATTGAGGTATTACGAGTAATTAAAAAGTTAAACTTGATTTAGAAAGTTTCTAAAAATTAGAATTTCACTTAGTTTAAGCTAACTAGAATATTTTATTTTTGGCAATTTATTATTTTCTATATTTTTTTATGAAGTTTTATATTTTATTATTAGAAGTTTCTATTTTATTAGGTGTTAGTATCTATAAATAAGATGTTATTTAATAGTTGAATAAGAGTGGTGAAAGACAATAAATTTTTTCTTAATTCATCTCAGTTGCTTATCTCCCTTTATGTTATTATTTGTCATAAGATCTTTCAACCTTATTACTCCAACAAATGGCTATCAATGTCATTTAAAAAAATGGAAATTGGGATGTATCTATTTCAAGTCCACAAACTCAATAAATGTAATTACAATAAAGGGGTATGAAACTACTCTATCCTAAAATTAATCAAAAGGAATTTTTTTTTGAAAAATATAAGTAATAAAGATAAGAAAGCTCTTACCTTCATCAATTAAGCAATGGATGAAGGTACTTCTGAGAAGATTTTCAGTGCAACCATAACCAAGTATGAGAGATATTACATTTTAAGTACACATAACAAATTTAACAATATACAAAAGGTTAATCTTCAAACTCTTATAAGAGAATTTGAAAGTTTGAGTGTGAAAAAAGAAATCGAAATAAATCTCTAATTATTTTTCTAGAGTATTAGCTGTTGTGAGTTTACAATAAAAATACGTCAAAAGTTTGAATGATAGCCATGTGGTAAAAAAATATGTTCAATCTTTAGATTCCAAATAAGTTTAACTATATTGTTGTTGTCATTGAAGAATCTAAACATTTAGATTCTATGACCATTGATCAACTCATGAGATCACTACAAGCTCATAAAAAGAGATTAAAAAGAAATAACTAAGAAAAATTACAGCTTTTTTAAACAAATTAAACTCATACTAAAGGAGAATGATGAAAACATTAGTGAAAGAAGTTAAAACAATCATGAATATGTCAAAGACATGGTCATAGCCATGGCTAAGACAATAGAGGAAGAGATAGGTTTAATTTATCAAACAATGAAATAGCAAGTCAAAATTCACATTCCTCAAGAGGACACGAAAGATGACACAACTTAAGGCACAATAAAAGAAGAGGATATGATAAGTTCAAATTGAATGTTATAATTATAAAAAATATGGTCATGATGCTTATGAATATAGAAATGCTACAAACAATATGAAAAGACACGTCAAAGGTACTAAAAATAAAGATAAAAAAGAACCAACCTTATTATTGGCATATAAAGGAGAAAGCTAGGAGAAAATTACATGGTATCTTAACCTCTACGTAAAATCATGTGTGGATTCAAAAATGTGTTTGCAGAGCTTAATGAATTTGAAAGTGGCAATATTGCCTTTGGGGATACATGTAAAATTCCAGTAAAAAGAAGAGGTAAAATCTTGATTCCTATGAAAATGGAAGGCATATTTCAAATGTCTACTATGGTGTAACATGAAAAACAATATATTAAGTTTAGGTCAACTCTTAGAAAAGGGCTATGATATTTATCTCAAAAATCAAAGTGTCTTAATAAGATACTAACATGCCAATATAATTGGTCATGTGCCCATGATATAATGTTTTTGAATAACATTGAAAGTAATATTGTAAAATGCTTAAAATCTCATGTCAATAATTCCTCCTGAATTTGACACTTATGGTTTGAACATCCTAATTTTAGAGGATTGAATTTGTTAAGCATGAAAAACAATGAAATAATTGTTCTTTAATAATTTGTGTCAATTATGTGAAAGATGTTTACTTAGAAAATATGTCTAAAAAAGTTTTCCAAAGGAAAAAACAATAAAAGAAGAAGCTTTCAGTGCTCATTCATGTGGATAATCCAATTTTAATTTTTATGGGTGATTCTAGTAAAAAAAAAAGCAAAAAAACAAAAAAAAAAACTTGGTTGTATCTTTACCTCAAAAATTTGTTGAAGAAACTTAATTTACCACAAGAGAAACCAATAAACATCTATATGAATAGAAAATTGGTCAGTGCCTCATAAAAGATATCTAGTTCTCCATGATTGAAGCAAATATATTAATACAAAATATCATTTATTGGAAAATATATTATGAAACATGAAGTACAAATAAAATTTGCAAAATCTCATAATCAAATTTCGTAAATGCTTATAGAGCCTCTCAAGTTTAAAGATTTTATATAGCTAAGGATTCTACTTTTACAAATCAAGTTGAAATGGGCATGTTAGTTTAACTATATTTAGAAAGTTTCTAAAAATTAGAATTTGAGTCTTTCTAAATATTAATTAAAATATTTTATATTAAAAGGTTGATTTAGTTTCACCCTTAAAATCTAAGCCTTTCAAAGTGCCAATAGTTGTTAGTTGTAGATAAGGCTTTCCTTTTTATAGCTCTAGGTTTTAATCTATATGACCTCCTAATGGTACAAAGTACATCTTTTTCATAGAGGCAAGTAGTAACCTAATGCTAGCTCCTTGACATGGACTATGAGGCACTAAGGCCTCATGAGGCAATAGCTTGACATCATGAGCAATCTATGATAGCAATAAGGTGGCACAAGGGCACAATTCCTTGTGCAAGGAGATGACTTGGTGAGCCATGGGTGTAATACCATGACAGGTACAACACCAAGAGAGACTTAGATGGGCACATTGTTGTGGTGACTTAGATGCAATACATGAGGGTGCAATGCCTTGTGCATCGGGAGTTATAGGCGCAATGCCATGACATGTTGCCATACCAAGAAGAGGGCTTGGGCAAAGCATAGAGTCACAACATCAATAAGGTGAATGTCGAAGCATGTTGCCTCAACATGGATGCAATCTAGATGTGCAGGCCAAAAAAGAACTTAACATGTGCATGAGCCATATATACATAGATGCCCTATAAATCTCATGTGTTGCCTTGGATGTTGTCATCTAGTGGGAAAAGGTGTAGGTTAGCTTAGAGAGCTTCTAAGTATTGCATAGATGTGAAAGTTTATGTGGGAATTTTGCACCTATGACAATTGGTATCAAAGACCAACAAGCGAATGGTTAGGGGAAGTACTATAGAGACCTTAAGAGAAAGAATCTCAAGACTAGAAAAACTGCTAGGGGAATAGCAAGGTGATAAGGGCACTATAGCCCTATGGCCAAACCACACCAAGGAATAAATCCTTGTGCAACAGAATTTCTTATAGTCCTATGACAAATTCATAAAGGATAAAGTGGTAGGGTTGAAGGTAGATGTCAAAACTTTGATGGATGACTTCTCATCCATTATATAATCTTTTGAGGAAGTCATAACGATCCTTAAGAAGGTGGTGTTGCAAGGTTCTATCTCAAGTAAGGAAGCCCCTCCCAAAGCTCAAGTCTTAGAACCAAAGGGCTTCAATAGCAACCAGAATGCTAAAAAACTGGAGAACTTATGGGATATGGAGTAGTATTTTAATGTTGCTCGAATCCCTAAGATAGAGATGGGTATTATCACCATGTGTACATTACTAGTGATGTGAAGTGATGGTAATGAACTAAGGCATAAGATAATGAGAAGTCTAGAAGGCCCAATTTGCCACTTAGGAGACTCTTAAGAAGGAGCTGAATGATCAATTCCTTCCTACTAACATGACTTGGTTGGCTTGAGAATCCTTGAAATGATTGAAGCACACTAGTTCAACATGGGAGTATATTAAGGAATTTAGTTCCTTAATGCTCAACATAAAAAATATGTCTAATGAGGACAAATTGTTCAACTTCATGTTTGGATTGTAGGGATGGGCCTAAATAGAGTCACAAAGATAATTGGTGTGAGATCTTTCTAGTATAATCATTGCAATAGATTGTTTGGTAGTCTATAAGTTGAATGGTGTGAACTCTACCAATCAGAAACCTAAACTAGATGGAGCAAAGAAACCTAATAAAGTGGGGAAATCTTCTAAGAAGTCATATGGGAACAATTCGAAAAAGCCTGCAGCATTGTAATTGAGTGAAAAAACTACTAAGTATGGGTAGCAAACAACCAAACCCATGGGTTGTTTCATTTGAAATGGCCCTCATCGTGCTAAGTTTCCAAAATGGGAAAAACTATCAGCCCTTATGGCTACTAAAAGTAATGGTGATTTTGACATGGATACACCTTTAAGAGTCAATCCTTTGTAGCTCTTGAACATAATCCACATGAATGCACTAATTTAAAAAGGGTTAATGCATGTCTAAGTTCTAGTAAATGGCATGCAGGTAAAACCAATGATGGACAGAAGGGTAACCCATAATTTTATGCCTAGTTAGAAGCCAAGAAGCTCCGTTTGGAACTAGTATAGTACATTATTAAGATCAAGGCAATAAATAGCAAAGCCCAAAAAAATAATGACTTTGCTAAAAAAAAGTCTCACTCTAAGTGGGAAATTGGGAAGGCAACTACAGCTTGCCATGTGTACCCTTAGACAACTTTGATTTGATCTTAGGGATCAACTTTTTCCTTAAGGCTAATGTGGCATTGCTCCTATACCTTGGTGGGTTAATGATCATAGATGAAAGTCAACCTTGTTTATTTTTTCTATAAAGGAGAAAGTCATAGAGAAAGGTCAAACCAAGATGGTTTCTACGCTTCAAATAAAAAAAGGGTTTAAGTGTGGGAATGTCACATATATTATAGCCTTGGTTGAGAACAAGGCAGACAAATCAATGGAAGTGCCACACAGTGTAGCCAAGATTCAAAAAGAATTTAAAGACATGATGCCTACAAAGTTGCCTAAGGAGTTGCCTCCTAGGCGCCATATAGACCATAAAATTGAGTTGCCACCTAGGACCAAACTTCCTGCTAATCAGGTCTCATATCGGATATCACCTTTGAAATTACTAGAGTTAAGGAAGTAATTAAAGAAACTGTTGGATGCAAGCATGATCTAATCTTTAAGGGTTCCTTATGGTGCTCCTATCTTATTCCAAATAGATATGTGTTAACTGTTGGGCCTTGAACAAAGTAACGATCAAGAATAAGTATCCAATCTCCTTAGTGGTAGAATTATTTAATAAATTGGCCAAGGCAAAGTTTTTCTCCAAATTGGACTAGTGGTTAGGATACTAGCAAGTAAGGATTGTAGAAGGGGATGAAAAAAAGACTACATGTGTAACCCACTATGGGTCATATAAGTTTCTCATGATGCCATTCAGACTAACTAACGCCTCAATAACAAGCTACAACCTAATAAATGATTTGCCATACAAGTTCCTAGATGCCTTTGTTGTGGTTTACTTTAATGCATTGTTGTCTATAGCAAGACCTTAGAAGAGCATGTGAATCACTCGAGATTAGTGTTTCAAAGACTAAGAGAACATGAACTCTACTTGAAGAGGGAGAAGTGTGAGTTCGCACAAAGACATATTACCTTTCTAGGACATAAGATAGAGGAAGGGTTTATCAAGATGGATGTTCGGACCATTAAAGATTGGCATGCTCTAAGCAAGGTGACACTACTCGACTACTATCGAATGTACATAAGGGGCTACTTCAAGATAGTGGCTCCCCTTGCTAACCTTCTAAAGAAAGATATGCGCTAGGATTGGAGGTTTGAATGCTAGAAAGCTTTTGAGAAGTTGAAAGTGGTGATTTGAGTTAAGCTGGTGTTGCAATTACTAGATTTGGATCTCTTATTTGAGGCCCAAACAGATGCATCAGCTAGGGCCTTAGGGGGGATCTTGGTGCAGGAAGGGTACCCAATAGCCTTTGAGAGTTGAAAACTTAATGAGTTAGAACAAAGATACTCCACTCACAAGAAAGAGATGACAACGATTATCCATTGCTTATAGTAGTGGAAATATTATCTATTGGGGAGTATATTTACTATATATGGTCACAGACAACATAGTTAATACATTTTTCAAGATGTAGATGGACTTGAGCCCTAAGCAAGCTAGGTGGCAAGAATTCCTAGCCGACTTCAAGTTTGAATGGTTATATTGACCAAGAAGACATAATGTAGTTGTAGATGCCTTAAACCAGAAGGAATTGACAGCGTATGTGATTGCTTTATCACATGTGATCTCATATTTTAATGAAAAGATCAAGCAAGCTGCTAAGCTTGATTCTACTTATGAAAAGATGAAACAACAAGTCAAAGAGGGGGTTACTAAAAAGTATTGGCTAGAAGATGACCTCTTGTTGGCTAAAAGAGGTAGGCTATATGTACTATGAAGTTGCGTACACAAGGAGTTGCTAAGAGAGACCTATGATGTCGAGTAGCCAGGTCACCTTAGCAAAGAGATGATATCAACAGTATTGTCCAACTACTATTACTAGCTAAAAATAGGAGAGGAAATCTAGGCTTATGTTCTATATTGTTTGATATGTCAGTTGGATAAGACAAGCAAAAAGAAAGCTATAAGGTTACTACAACCTCTCCCTATCCTAAAGAGACCTTAGGAGAACATATTTGTGGACTTCATCGGTGGCTTTCCAAAAGTGAGGGAATTCAAGTTTATCTTCATGATAGTAGACAGACTCTCTAAGTATGTTGCTTTCATACTTACATCACATGCATGTCCCATAGAGGAGGTTGTTAGGCTATTCTTCAACCATGTGGTCAAGTACTTCAAGTTGCCTAAAGACATAGTCAATGATTTTGATGTTCAATTCATTGGTTAGTGTTGGATTGAGCTGTTTAAATTCCTAGGATTAAAGTTGAAGTTCTAAACAACAAATGACTTGTAGATAGACGGGCAAACAAAGTGTATCAAATGTGCCACTTAAGGAATACCTTGGACACTATGTTTTTGTAACATAAAAGAACTAGATTGATCTAGTGGAGATAGCTCAGTTATCTTATAACTTGCATAAGAGTTCAATAATAGGGTTGAATCCCTTTGAATTGGCCAACAAGCGTTAGGGTTCCCAACAAATACCCCCTTAAAGGTTAGGGTTTCTAAGGTTTTTCAGTTGTCTTCAAAATCTAGAGAGTGTAAGAGAAAGAGCTTAGGAATCCTTCCTTCTAAAGCCCACTCTTTGGAGTTCTAAGATCGTAGTTCAAGTCATCGAGCGTAAGATCTTGGATCTACAAGACCTCCAAACTCTTAAGGTTTATTTTTTACCCATGAAATTGATTTGGGAACATCCAGATCTAGACATGAATGTTTCTTCTTTGGTTTTATTAATCTAAATCATTTTAAAAGTCATGTTTCAATTCAAATTAGTTTCTATAAAAGCCTAGGGTAGATTTACATGTACCTATACAATCCAAGGTATGGGAATGAAATGATCCAAGGTTCTCAACATACACACTATCTCTCACTCCCATGAGATATCATGGTGCTTTTATTGAGAATACTTGTTGCCAGCTTCCCCATATGGATATATGACCACATTAAGGTCTCACCTATAAATCAAAGTTTCTTATTGATTTTAGCATAAATTCAATATATTCTCAAGGTTGAGAGTCTATGTATTACAGTAGCTTAGTGAATCATGACAACTAATAGCCTTATGTCATGATTCACTATAGGTCTTGTCTTATATGTAACCATACACACTAATGTACTCATCATGGGAAACCCATCTCAATGGTTATGATAAGTCATCTCTCTAATTAGGAGGTGGTACATTATAGTCTTTATTGAATTGCCCAAATCTAGGAACCAACTATAAATAACTAATCATCTTGCAAGGAACCCATGACTTATATCCTTTATGCAATTCCTAGTACACTGAAGTCATATGCAATGCAAGTGAAATGACATGTTTATTCAAGTAACCAATCAATACATAATGGGATAGTAAGTTGAACAAGAAACATAAATAAATAAATTTATTAATGAATCTAAAACTGTTATATCATGTCATGCTTTCCAAGGCACTATCCCCATAAGTTGGATTAGGTGACTTGAGTTCAGTTTAAACTTAAGTCACTTAAACCAATAAGAAGCCCTATATAAACACTCTAAGAGGTTTAGGGTTCATGATTTTAACATTTTGGCCATCATCTTCCTAAGAAAGAGTAAGAGCAAGCCCTAACCACTCTTAAGAGAGGAAGATAAGCTCACCCTTCTCTTATGCCATGATCCTTGAAAGGAGAGATCGGGTAAAAGATCTTTGGGTAGATGAACTCCACTACATTCCCAACATCTCCTTTGACATCTTTTTGGGATTAGATTTGATTTTGGAACATCTAAATTGCAGGTATGAAACTTTAACCTCTACATCTAGATCATAATATGGTTTTAGTTACCATATATTTTTACTATGTTAGATACATAGCCTAGGAATAGAGTAACTAGTGGTTCCTAACAGTTTATAGTTATAAAATGATGAAAACCAATGCCTTTTCACTAACTAAACCTCATAAAGCATTAAAATCATTAGTTTTATTGCAATTTCAAGTTAAAGATTAAAATGCACCAAGTATGAGTCTCACACACAAAATGATCCCTAATGCTCATTAATATATATATATTAAAAGTCAAAAGGATAATGAAGATGATGACAAACCAATAATCAAAGCAAACTTTTTATAATGAAGAAATATGTTATGTTCAGTGTCAAAATAAAATCAACACTAAATTTTCGAATAAAAGAATTTGATAATAGGTTGTGACTACAACCTAGATATCAATTTCATATTGATACAAAAACAAAGCTTAAGCCAATTTAAAAAACAAGCATAAAATGGGTGGTTTTGGATTTGATAATAAAATCAATAAACCAACTCAACTTGATACTCCTTGACAACATGGAACCAATGTCAATCCCAATATGATAACAAGATCTAGACAAGATGAAAAACTGTCAAAGCAAAATTTACCATAGACTTGGTATCAAATTGAAATCAATATGTATTTCAATAAATTATATATATATATATAAATCAATACAACACTAACAATGGTAATGTTATTATTTGGGATAAATTAATATACAAATAATAAAGGCTCTGAGGTATCAAAATATCATTAATGAGTACAAAATCTAATTCAACCAATTTTAGGCATTCTCATATGAATTTACAAGTATAAAATAATGAAAACTAATGCATTTTCACAAGCTAAACCTCATAAAAGCATTGAAACCATTAGTTTCATTGTAATTTCAAACTAAATATCAAAATGCACCAAATATGAGTCTCTCACACAAAATGATTCCTAATGCTCATTAATTTGATTTTTTTTTTCATATAAGACAAAAACAAATACAATTCAACAATTTTTATAGGGCTAACTTAAAAAAAAAATGATATAGAATAATACAAAAGAAAATAGAAAGGAGAGGATAATATATTGAATGAAAGCTTGAAGTGCAGTTGGGGAGGCTTCAAGACTTGTTCATAGCTTTGATCTTCCTCTTTGATCTCCAATTTGACAAAGTTTCATCTCCTTTTATTTCCATAGAATCATCTCCTTTGAAAATGTAGCTCCTTATTTGAATTTATTGCCAAAAGGATGATGAGGATGATGATAAACCAATTATCAAAGTTAACTTTTAATAATGAAGAAATATACTAGGTTCAATGTCAAAATCAAATCAACACCAAATTCTCTAATAAAGGAATTTCATAATAAGTTGTGACTCCAAACCAAATATAAATTTCATTTTGATACAAAAACTAAGGCTAGACTAATTCAATAAACAAACATAAAATAAGTGGTTCAGGAATTGATTTGAAATTAATACTTGAGTAAATACAACTACCCAAATCGATACTCCTCTACAACATAGAACCAATGTCAATCCCAATATGATAACAAGATCTATGCACCATGAAAAATCAACAGAACAAAAATTACCATAAACTTGCATTGAATCTAAATTAACACTGATTTCAATGAAGTATTAAAAAATCAATACAATACAAACAATGGGAACATTATTCTTTGGGATGCATGAATACAAAAACAATTAAGACTTTGAGGTCTCAAAATGTTATTAATGCTTCAATAAAAAATCTAATTCAACAAGTTTTTTTTTTTTAATTTCCCTTTGAATTTACAAGTATAAAATGATAGAAACTAATACATTTTCAATAGCTAAAACTCATAAAAGCATTATGTAGAACCTTCCTTTTAGTCCTCGTAACACATGCTTTTAATCATATTTAGTACCCCTCATTTTTAGCAATTTAAATTGTTTATATATATGTATATATAGATTATACGAATGTTTTAACACTTGGAGAAATTGGAATGAAGCAAAATATGCAGAAAAAAGAAATCATTGTCTATAGTTATCTTTATTATTTTTTATACATTTCTATTGACATGGTATAAATCATCAATAATTGTTGTGAGTAATAGCGTTGAGAAAAGTCAATGGCCATAACAATATTCTATTGCCATTTTTTTTATTTTGTAAAATAATAAATCAAATCACATCTTGTAAAATTATCATTAAGATTTACAGGATTTCTTACAATGTAGCTTAAAACCAAATATTTCATCAAAGAAGTTATCAATAATTAGCCCCACACAATGATATTTATTATAATACAAATTTCCTTCAATATGTGTGTTTGTGAGTGTAAAGAAAGTAATAGAGATAAGAAAGTAAGGTAATAGAATTGAAAAAGTAAGAGAAATCTTTTTTTTTTTGTTTTATTTTTCTCTCTCTATTTATTATGTTATTTATAGAGTAATATATATAGTAAACCTAACTGAAAAATTCTCTAACAATAATAGAAGAAAACCAATGAGTATATGACACGTGTACATCTCGTAACCATATGAAACTATCTCTTAACATTCTCCCTTAAACTTAAAGTAGAAAGATTTTCTACTTTGAGCTTGTTTCTTAGATTTACAAACTGAGTACTTGAGACAACTTTCGTTAAGACATCTGCTACTTGATCAATGGAAGGCACTTGTTAGACTAAAACCTTTCTTTGCAAAACCTTTTCCTTGACAAAATATAAATCCAATTCAATGTGTTTTGTCCTAGTAAGTAATATTGGATTAGCAACCAACATAATAGTGCTAAGATTATCACACCAAATTACTGGTGGTGTAGGCAAAGTGATTTTAATTTTTGAGAGAAGAAATTGTAACCAAGTGATTTCTATAACTAAACTAGTTAGGTTTCTATACTCTGCTTTTGTACTTGATCTAAAAATAGTATGTTGTTTCTTTGACTGCTAAGTGACTACATTTGAACCAAAATATACACAAAATCCTGAAGTTGATCTTCAATCATCAGGATCAGAGACCCAATTGTCATCACAAAATGCTATAAGATCAAGAGTTGGAGACTTTCTTAAATATAATCCATGATGAAGAGTTCCTTTCAAGTATCTGAGAATTCTTTTGACTACTTTTTAATGAGATTCTAATGGAGCTTGCATATATTGACAAACTTTATTAATACTATAGGTAATTTTAGGCCTATTAACTATTACTTATTGTAAAGCTCTTACAATTGATCTATATAACTTCACATCCTAAATCGATTCACTTCCACAGCCTAAAAGTTTCTATTCATTGGTCATAGGAGTAGAAATAGGATTGGAACCTTGCATTTTTTATTTACATAATAGATCAGTTAAGTATTTTCCTTGAGAGAGGTGAATGCCTTCAATAATATGCTTTACTTCAATCCTTAAAAAATGGTTGACTTCTCCAAGATTTTTTAAGGCATACTCTCTCTTTAAATTGGTAATGAGATACATCATAACTTGTTCACTACTACCAGTGATAAGAATGTCATCTACATACACAAGAATATAGGTAGAATGACTTTTTGTCACACGAATGAATAGAGACTGATCTCACTTTGCAGAGATAAATCCAAAGGAATATAGGGTTGCACTTAACTTTTCAAGCGAAGCACTTGGTGCTTGTTTTAAGCCATATAAATTATTATGTAATTTGCAAACAAGATGAGACTGGT
Source organism: Vitis rotundifolia (assembly GCA_030254885.1). NCBI lineage: Eukaryota > Viridiplantae > Streptophyta > Magnoliopsida > Vitales > Vitaceae > Vitis > Vitis rotundifolia. Next base: position 10,110,039 of record CM058169.1, read on the forward strand.
TGTGTTGAATAAAACCAGGAGATTGTTCCATAAAAATTTCCAAATGCAACACTCCATTCAAAAAGGCATTATTAATGTCTAATTGATGAATTAACCAACCTCTAGACAAAGCTATAGTAAGCATAACCCGAATAGTGGCATGTTTAACAACTGGATTGAAAGTTTCAGTGAAATCAAAACCAACTACTTGATGAAACTCTTTTGCCACTAACTTGGCTTTGTACTTCTAAATTGAGCCATTGGGGTTTTCTTTCACTTTAAATACCCATTTGCAGCCAATAGGTGTTCTTCTAGGTGGTAATGAGACTAAGGATCATGTATTATTCTTCAAAAGAGCCATTAATTCATCAGTCATTGCTTGTTTCCAATGATGTATATGTAAAGCTTCCTTAACACAAGTATGTTCACATGTGGTAGCAAAAAATCTTTGGTTTAAAAATTCCAGCTTTAGACCGAGTGACCATAGAATGAGTATTTTTGCAAACTCGCATTGGAACAAAAGCTAAATCTTCTTGTATTTGGTCTTGTGAAAGAGCTTTATGGCTAACAACACTGTCATAAGTATTAGTAGCAAGAGAAGAGATAGTAGGTACTAAAACATTAGTAATAGATTGGAAAATTTCTAGTTGAGTAAAGCTACCAAATGAAGAAATTATTAGAGGAGCAATAGAAGGATGAAAAAAGGGTGAAACATAATTAGATAAGGATGATTGAATTTTATGAGCAAAAAAAAATGAAGACTCACTGAAAATGACATCTCGAGAAATAATAAATTTTCCATTAAAATCAAGACCTTTGTAGCCTTTATGATTGAGACTATAACCCAAAAAAGTACATTTAGTGAATTGGAATTGAAGCTTGTGTTTGTTATATGAATGAATGTTAGGAAAATAGGAGCAACCAAATATTTTTAAGAAAGAGTAATCTGGTAGGGTTTTGAACAAAAATTCTAGAGGAGTTTTATGATGAATAACAAAAGTTAGTAATCTATTGTTGAGATAAACAGAAGCTCTAAAGGCTTCATCCCAATATTCCATTGGCATTGAAGCAGATGCTAACAAGGTGAGACCATGTTCTACAATGGTTTTATGCCCCCTTTTAGGCCAACCATTTTGTTCATGAGTATAAAGACAAGAATATCTATGAAAAATGCCATTTAAAGTTAAAAAATTTGTAAAGCTCTACATTCTCTGCCCCAATTTGTTGGTATGGCCTTCATTTTAAAACCTAGTTGTAATTCACCTTGAGTTTTGAAATTAAGAAAGGCTTGAAATGCATTTGATTTATATCTAAGCAAGTAGATCCAAGCAAATCTTGAGCAAGCATTAACAAAGTGAATGTAGTAGTAATAACCACTAGAGGATTGAAGTAAAGAGGGACCCCATAAATTAGAGTGTATAAGTTGTAGGGTTTGAGTGTAAATAGTGTCAGAAAAAGAAAAAAGAAGTTTGTGAATCTTGCCATAACAACAAGTTGAGCAACAAGAAAATTGCATTTTATTAGGAACATAAATATTGCAATTAGATAGAACAGACTTTATAATTTTAAGGAATGGATGTCCAAGTTTGTGATGCCATAGATCTAAAGTATTCAAATAACCAAAAGAATCCTTAGTTGCAGTACAAGATTCAAGATTATCTTCAAAAGGGCTAGAAACATGATTCTAAAATGAAGAAGTGGAGAACTCACAAGAGGCTATAGAAGATGGAACTGATAGTGGCTTTGATGAAGACAACAGTGTGAAATCATCAAATACGTAAAGTTCATTCTTAACTCTCCTTGCCATTAAAATTTCCTTGGAAACTTGATATTTGACATAACAGAAGTTAGGAAAGAACTCAAAATACATAACATTATCTTTGGCAAATTTAGAGACATTGAGCAAATTTTTGGTAATAGATGGAACATGAAGAAGATGATTTAAAGAGAGCAATTTCGAAGTAAATTGAGATTGAAAAGATGATTGTCCAATATTTTTAATGTTCAACCCTGTTCCATTACCCATCATGATCTTATCTTGCCTAGCAAATTCAGTTTTATTCATCAGATTATTAATGTCTAGTGTGATATGATTTCTAGCTCCTAAATTTCGGTAATAGCTAGAGTCATAGGCAAATTTAAGAGTGGTAGCAACCATGGCAGTCGTTCGTGATGAATCTTGAGTAGAAGGAAATCCATTCTAAAATGAAGATGGATCAAATCTATAGTAACATTGTTGCACCAAATGAGCAACACGACCATACAATTGGCATTGAGGTTTATTGAAATTCCAATAATTTTGACTACCACTGAAGCCTCCATGACCTTTGCTACCAGAACCTCTTTTACTATGAAAATTATTAAAAGCACAAAAATTGCCTAGAACAAAAATAGAAAAGCCATTTTCAGAAGAATTGTAAGACTTTTTCTTGTCTTTGTTATTCTCACTCTGAGTTGGTAAGTTAGCATTCAAATTAGAATCTAAAGCTTTTATAGCCTTCTCAATGTCCCTTTCTTAAGCCAAAAGAACAAACTTTATTTCATCAATGGTATATGAATCCATGTGCGTGGTAACAACGGTAATCAAAGTGTCATACTTGAGGGTAATCCTTCAAAAATTGTGTCAATATGATCCAAAGTAGAGATAGAATAATTAACCAATAATATGCTATCAACAATGCTTTTGATTTGCAAGTGATAATCATTCATGGATGATGAACCTTTCTAAGAGCTCTTGATTTGCATCTTGAACTGATCAATCTTAGCATGAGTTTCAATAGCAAAGAAAATCTCCAATTTCTCCCAAATCTGAAAAGAAGTTACATATCCAACCATTCTTGTTAAAAGCCCTTTGGACATTAATGAAAGAAACCAAGAGATTAGTAATTGGTTCTGTTGTTCCCAATTAGAGAAATATCAATTGATTTTACCACTTGTTTCATTAGTGGAAGAAAGAAATTTTGGAGGAGTGGTATCGGTTCTATTGATGAACTTTGAGAGCTTGTAACCCTTGATTGCAACTTTAACTTGTTGACGCCAAATAAGAAAATTATTATGATAAAGTTTTATGGAAATTGAGTGATTGAAGGAAATCAAAACAAATTGGGATGGGAACGAAGAAATAAGGGTGAGGGAATTGGCCATGGATGAGAGCTCTAATACCATGTCAAGAAAGCAATAGAGATAAGAAAGTAAGCTAACAAAAATTGAGAAAATAAAGTGAGAAAAAGCTTTTCTCATTTTCTATTTTATTTTTCTCTTCCTATTTATTTTGCTATTTACAAAGTAATATATATAGTAAACCTAACAAACAAATTCTCTAACAATTCATCTAACAATAATAGAAGAAAATCAATGAGCATATGACACATGTACATCTTGTAACCATATGAAACTATCTCTTAACAATGAGTAAAAGACAAAGTTCTTGGTTTATATTCAACATACATGTTATAAAGGTATTGCTAATGGCAAGTGATAACAAGAATCTCAATACTAAAGTTTTTAGCATACTAACATTTATTTTTTCTGTTATAACAACTATATTAGTATAGAATATTCTAGATATAGTTTGTTAGAATAAGTGTTGAGCTATACAACCTCGTTTAGCAATGTAAGGAAAAACACTTTGCTATATATTTTTTGTACCTTCAAACTATCAATTCAATTCAATGAAATGAGAATGTGTTTTCTCTTTTCCAATTTCTTCTTATAATATGGTATCAAAGCATTTTCCTTTTGTTGCTCTTCTATCTTCTTGCTAAAATGACCCATGGTGGTCGAAATAACAACACCAACTTATTCGAGCCACTAATACCTCCTTCTTCTACTAGTACCATGGCTTAACATGATTCATCTTCTTCCATGAATAACACTAGTGGTCCTTTTTTCTTGCACAATGGTGACCATCCCGAATTGGTTCTTATTTTTCATTTCCTTACTACTCTTAACTAAAACTATTGGAGTCAAGCCATGGCCATGGCTCTCAACACCAAGCATAAACTCGTTTTTGTCAATGGATCGATTCCACAACTGCCTTCAGAGAACCTTGTTGCTAAGGTTTGGTTAAGAAATAATAATATGGCCACTTATTGGCTTCTCAATGTCGTTTCCAAAGAGATTATTAAAAGTGTCCTCTACCTTGATAGTGCTCAAGCTATTTGGGCAAATCTATATGCATTTTTCAGATCAAGCAATAGCTGCATGGTTTGTCTCAAGGTTCTCTCAATATTAATACTTATTATACCGGTTTAAGAATTCTTTGGGACGAACTTAAGATGTTTGAACTCATTTCCCGTTTGTCAATTTGGCGGCATGAAAATATGGATGGATTATCAACAACATAAGTATGTAATGCAATTTTTTATAGGCTTGAATGAATCCTATGTCGTGATGAGTGGGTAGATTTTGATGTTTGGCCCATTACCCTTTGTTGCGAAGGTTTTCAATCTTGTCGTTTAAGAAGAATGACAATGCACCATCGGATCTGGTTCCCTTGCTCTGTTTGAATCTCTGGCATTTAGTGCCTCCTCATCATCTCTCTATGTCGCAAATTTCTCATCTTAGGGTAAGCTCAATCATGATTACCCAATTTGTTCTCATTGTGGGCTCATGGGGCATATTGTGGACTGTTGCTACAAGTTACATGGGTACCCAATTGGGTACAAGCCCAAACCCAAGGCCCAATTGAGCTCTCTTTAGCCCACCAACAATCCATTATCTTTCCTTGAGCCATCAAAGGAAACCCACTTCTCTCATTTAGCTACAACTACCATACCATCCTCTCCACTTTCTAGTTCTCTCTCAACAAATCAAGTTCAATAGCTCATAAAGTAAACTTTATTCACTTTGGAATGATCCTTTGTCATGCTCAAATCTTATTATCCACATGACTTGTTTGACTAAGATCATTATAATTGTTTCCCAAAGTGATGCCAAATATTGAATAATTGGTTAAGCATAACTCTTACACACATTCTAAGATTTATGCTCTTAAATGTATGTGACTTGCTTGCAACATTTGGAAATACCCCTAAAGTGGATACAAAGATAGCCATGAATGAAAAAAAAAAAAATCAATATTGATCAAAGTGTACAATAGCTTTACTTTCAAAAGAAAAAAAAAAAGAAAAAAAAAATATGGTCAAATTAAGGGGAAGTCAAGTTGTGTTGTATATAAATCAACAAAACCATGTTAAATAAAAATCCAACAATCTTAGATCAAATTAATTGAATGTGTACTTTAATTAGAACAAAGACATGACTGGATCTCTTCTAAGTGATCAATTTTGAAATATAGAACTAGACAATAAGTCGTATTCCCTTGAACATCAATACTTATGTATCTATGTTGACCTTCTTATCTACTAATGGTTATGCATTAGGTTTCAAAATTGAAATTACAATTAACTCTAACCTTTGGACTTGAAACCTCAATCTTGATGGATTGATGTATAATATCTAAAATAACTCACTTGCTTTATAATTGATTAAAGTAACTCCTACAGACTATTTAAAGCCATTCAGTACACTGTTTCTTATTTCTCACTTTTCTGAGTTGTTTCAAGCACATCATGTTTCCACTTCTTCGTCATTTGACGTCAATTCTCTTAGTTTTTCGCATTTTTGTTCATATAGTATTGTTTTACACCTCATTTTTAGTATATTAGATGCTTAGAGTTTTTTTTTTTTTTTTTTTTTTCGGATTTTCATCAATTTTTCTTACTTTTCTTGTCCTTTTATATTTCATCCCCTTGTTATGAAAAGTTGTCATCATCCGCATGAGGTGACCCCTTCAAGGTCGCTTGAGCTCGTTTAGAGCATTGTGCTCCAAAGTCCTTTTGACCTAAAAGCTCTTCCTGTTGAGTGCTTTCTGTCAGGAGACATGAGATCGATACTACACCTCTTTCCATGATTAACGAGTTGAGGTTGAGCATCTGGTCAATCTCAAAGTCTTCTAGGAGACTTCTCTCCTTGCTATTGTTAGAGAGTGAGGATAAGAGACGTTACTTTCTCTTCAAGGGACTTTCTACCCCCATCATATTCGCATGTTTTATGTGAACATGAATTTTGTTGTAATTGGAGTTACCTTTTAGTTGATTTTGTATGGTCAATCATTTCTTGTCTCTTCCTGTTCTATTTGATGTGTTCTTAGCATGTTGCGACATGAGTCTTGCTTTGGGCAAAAGCTATTCTCCAAGCCAGCATGGCTACTTGCTACCTTTTTCACCTACTCCTTCTGCCATTCCACTCATCGTACCCATATTTTTTTGGTCGTTTACTCAATTCATTCATGTCATACTCTCTGGCTACCAATTCAATATCAACTAAGTGATTTTGGATAGCATTACTCCTTCCCATGATCCATTTGTTTGAGGAGGCACCCTTTCCTTTACTCTTCTCATCTCGTAGATTTTGGAGGATGTAGGTTTTGAGATAGAACCTACATTGGGGGTCTAAGATACCTATGCCCTCTTGGATGGGAGCTCCTGGGCTAAGCCTTATAGCCATGTTTATGGACCAATGGCACCTTTAACCCACCATGGTCCTCAGGATGCGGCTCAACAGGCGACTTAAAAGGCAACAATAGAGGAGGATGAGCTCCAAGCTATGAAGCAAGGTGTAGTTCCTGAGGTAAATTATCTCAAGCCTACTTTGAGGACTTGCTCTAGTTGATGTCAAGCAAGTTCTTCAAGAGCTACTCACAGGCAGTGTTTGAAATGCCATAAAATATCAGGGATATTTCGCCAATATTTCGGGTATCGATGGGGCTCGATAGATAAATAGGATGAAAATTTGGGTTATGCAAAATTTTGAGTATTTCCTTCATTTTTCATTGATATATCGGCTATATGCTGATATAATACCAATAGATCAATTATTGGCCATTTTTTAGTGCCTTGCTTACTTTTAGGCCAAAAGGTTTCCCTTTTTTGCCAAAAGGTTTCTCTTTTTTGCCAAAAGGTTTCCATTTTTTATTTTAGGCCGCATTCTCACATGCACAACCACACAATAGTTGTTCCAAAGGAGAAAGGCACCATCTATTAAATAGGCAATTTTGTTCTCTCAAGTTTATTGACAAGTTTAAAATTCTAATCAAACAGGTAAACAAAATTTCCATTGGTGAGACTCGAACCCGAGTGCACAAGTTTGTCAAGGAAGGATACAACCATTAAACCATATGTGAATTTGTGGTTTAAATTGTATATAGAATTAAATATGTAATGTACATACCTTTTATACATTATAATATTTTTAATATATATTATAATATTATTTAATAAATTATACCATTATAAATAAGTTAATATTAATTATCTTATTATATATTTTGTATTCCAATTAAATACAAGGTAAATATAAATTTTATAAATAAAATTTTTAATATAAAATACTTATCTAAATATCTTTTTTTTTATCCCTTAATATATTCAAATCAAACATATTATCATTCTAATATTAATGTGCCTTTAAATTAGTATATTATTGCCTACTATTACAAATTTATTACATATTATTGTATGTATAGTAATATGCGTATTCTTTTTTGTTTTATCATTTTTTTTAAAGTTTTTCCAAGCATTTTCATGAATTTTGATTAATTTGCATTTCTTCATTTTTTTTTTTTGTCAAAATATTCCATCGTTATTTCCTAATATATCCATAAAATCCAATGATCAATAAATCTGTGATTATCGATATTTTCATCGTTGCTCATGTGACATCTTTTTCTATAGACTCGACTACTAGAGAGACATTGGATTCCATGGCCTATCTCCATTAGTAGATGGACTCACAGGATCTTCACCTCCGTGAGATCCAAGGACAACTCCACTATATCATTTCCTAAATCCACTCTAAAGGTGCCTTGAGCTCTGCCTCTCTGCCTCCTTTGGATGCACATATATATATATATATATATATATATATGTTGTATTCTTCTTTCTCTTTAACTCTTGTGTGCTTTCCAATGTTTATAATTCATATGCTTTGCCATTTTTATGACAAAAAAAAAAAAAAAGATCATTGACCATATTTAACTCACTTAAATAAGGAGAGCGTAGGCATCAATATAATAGAAAAAAGATAAAGAAACTCATTGACAAATAGGAGTTAATAATCTTTGATTTATTTATTTAATCCATTTTTTTACTCATTTAATTCTTAAGGAAAATTAATTGAAATATTGGAGAAAATTAAACCTAAGACATTGGAGGAAATTAGATCAACTGTTGAAAGCATAACTTGGAAGTTTAAGAGAGTTACCTAACACAGATATTTCCTATAAGATATTTCTGTTTGAATTGTCTTTCTCTTTAGAACTATTATGAGTCACGAAAGCTTCTTCTCATGGTTTTCATTGTCTATTTTCTAGTTGGAGATAGACCTCTAAGCATCATAATTGATCTATTGTGTCTTATCAAGCTTCTATTATGTTCGATTGATTTTTATACATTAAATTCCTCTCGAGCTTTACTTTATACCTTGGTATCACTATAGGGATATGTTTCTCTTACATGTTTTCACAATGTATCAAGCAAAATCTCCAACTATCATGTTCTATTGCTTTGATCATATCTTATCTCACACATTGTTCTACCTTTGTTGTAGTTTTTTTATGTGTGTAGGTTACAAGATTAGAAGATAAGTACTACAAGATGATACAAAGCATTCCCTTAGTTTATTTTTAATCAAGCATTAATGTGTGTTATGTAAACTCTTTTGTAAGAGTTCGACTAGGTTTATGTAATGATGTTTTGTCACAAGACTGCCAAAGAGTGAAATAGTTAGGACATTAAGTCTTGATTATATGTTGGAAATTTTGTTCATTTTAATGTTTGGCCATAAAAGTCTTTTTAGATAGTGAATTGCTCTCCATTGAAGATCAAAAGTTGTTGTTCGTCTAATCGAGAATTCACAAGTATATCTAAAAAAGTTTGGCTTGTAGTAAGTTAGGCTCCTTTGAGGTATAAAGAGGATTGATAATTGTTTTGAACTTAAAATTAATTTTTATAAAGTTTTTGAAAAATAGGGGATGCTCAAGTAGGGAGCAATGCTCAAGTGTTGACCGCTCAAGTGCCTCACACTGCTTAAACGCCCAAAGCACTCAAGCCACTTTCATTAGCTCGAGCAATCATGGATTTCTAGCTGAGATTTTTTCATGCAAAATTGATTTGGAAGTCTTCTAAAACCAAACCTTTTGGAGATTTATTCCTACAAATACCTCTTTATAACCCCTTAAGGGTTAGAGACTGTTTAAGAGATTGGTAAGAGATCTTACATTCTTTAAGGAGAGTCTCTTAGAGAAAAATTTTAACGAGCCACACCATTCCCAATCTCTCATTCAAGGATTCAATATTTGAATCTTGGTTTGAAAACCTACATCCTTTTAGCAAGGCTGAAATGTATTCACTAGAGTAAGAGAAGGTTACTACGTTGCAAACATGGATCAATTTTTAAGTATTGAAGAGTAAGTCTTTAGGGTAAAGTGGCTAAGTAAATCTATGTAACTTGATCTCATATAATGGATTTAGATTATTGGTCTTACACTTCATGTTTTTTTATCTCCACAGTTAGTGTGGGGGTTTTCCATGTAAAAAATCTCTTGTACCTCATTACTTATTACTTGATATCTTGGTTGAATTGCCTACAATAGAAATGATTGGTATACCCTAATATCTCATAGGATAAAAATTAGGTATAACATATAAATCTTTATTTAAATTTTTTAATAAATCCATTTAGCCCCCTTCCCCTAGGTGTTACCTCACTAGACTTAGGGGATTTTTCAAACCATAAGTTGGTTTAACTTGAGCTGTTGGTTTATGTTGTTGACCATCATTAGTTGATTCATTTTGTTGGATTACACTTGTTAATCGATTTTTATTTTTTCCTCTCATATCCAACTTTTGTTTCTTGTGATTCATCCACCTAAAACCCACCAATTATTTTACATCATAATATAAAGTTTCACCACTTGTTTTGTATTCTAATGCCAACAATTCATGTTTTTTAAAAGTAACATCTCTACTAATTATTGTCTTTCTCAAATTCACACATTACAACTTATACCCCTTCACTTTAGTAGAATATCTAAGAAATAAACATTTCTTTCTTTGCTCTTGGTTGCAACTTTTTATCATTTACATGTGCATATGTTGTTGACCCAAATACTTTAAGGTGTTGGTAGCTCCCTGGTTTACCTGTCCATACTTCTTGAGGTGTTTTGAACTTTATGGAACTTGAAGGTCATTTGTTAATCAAGTCACATGTTGTATGGATATCTTTCACCCATAACTTTGTAGGTTATCTTATATTTATCAACATGCATCTTACTCTTTCAAGAATAGTATGATTCATCGTTTTAGCTAAGCCATTTTGCTGAGATGTACTCTTCACCATTCTTGTTGGGATTAAGCTCTTGAAGGAAAGACATGATGTAACAAAGTTAGACTTAACTGTCCTCTTGCCATCCCTTTGGTGTATTGACATTGATTTGAGCATTTAGCTCATATCTCTTACATTATTACATGACTTGGGTGCATTAAGAGTTGCACACAAGATACAAGTCACGAGTTTCTCATAAGTACATAAGTTGTCCACAATTGGTTAATGGATTTGGGCAATCTAATAAAGACTGTAGTGGACCACCTCCTAATTGAAGGGAGGACTTATCTTGGCCATCAGGATGAATTTCCCATGATGAAATGATGAGTGCACTAGTTTATGTGATGCACATTGGACTGGACCTATGGTGAATCATGATGTAAGGCTATCAAATGTCATGATTCACCAAGCTATTATGCTACATGGACTCTCAACCTTGAGAGGATATTAAGCTTGTGATGAAATCAATAGAAGGCTTTGACCTATGGAGAGACCTTAAAGTGATCATACATCCTTATAGATTAGGTCACTATTAATGAAGACTAGTGACAACAAGTATTCTCAATAGAGGAACCATGATATCTCATGTGATTGAGACGGTGTGTCCCCTTGAGTGATCCAAAGGACATGTGATCAAGAAATTTGTGGCCAAAGTAATTCCTTTAGTGGAATTTGACTTATGTTCCTTGGAGTTGGAGCTAGAGTATGTCAGTTAATCATATAATAAGTGGGATCTATAACTCAAGGATTGGAGCGGTAATCTTGATCGATGATAACACTACCTTGAAAGATTACGAACACCAATTCATAGGGAGTTTACATGTAATGGATAGTAGGACGTCATGGACCTGAGCTTTGTCTCGTTATTTTCTACACATGGTATCGGAGTGTAGTTGATTATCTTTAGTGGAATGTTGAATCAACTTCAAAATTGGATTTTGAGGGAGCTAGTACTCCTAAGGGTCCTAGTGGTCCTCGCTTTGAGCTTATATACCATGATGACACATTTTATGAGGGTTGGATTGACTCTCGGTTGATTCTTGTGCATAAGAGCATTTTGGTAACTATGCAAGGTTGCATAAGAGATAATGAACAAGGTATTTGGTTTGGGCTAATTCATCAATTAGATGACCCTATGTAGTTAATTAATCAATTAGGAGTCATTTTGGGCTAGATTAAGTGACCTAAACCTTCATGGGCTTTAGTCACTTAAGCACAATCAACAACCCTATAAATACCTCTTTGTGGCTCAGCATTTCCTAATGACTTTTAGTGAGAGTTGTTTTCCATCTCCAAAGAGAGAGAGAGAGAGAGAGAGAGAGTCATAACCTCCTTCCTTTCGTTGCCCACACTTTAAAGTGCCAAGATTATGGTTCGAGTCATTGGGCAGAGGATCTTGGGTGTATGAGACCTCCTTAGATGAAAAACTACAACACTTGGACATGCGCAGGCTGTGTGCACGAGACGCGCATAGGCCACATGCATGGGAATTGCACAAGACATGCCTATGGGTAGCAGCATGAGGAAAAAGACTCTAGTTTTTCCAAGTATGTTCTTCATCGGATGGATTTTGATTTGGGAACATCTAAATCACAAGTATGAGTTTCAAATATCAAGATTTATAGTTATTAATGGTTTTCATTTCCATTTTATTCCACTTTGATAGATTTTCAAATTCCTAGAGATAGATGCATGCACCTTATGAGATCCAGGTATTGGAATGGAGTATTAATCTAGGGTTCCCAAGTGATTAGAATAGTGAGATCTCATAATTGAACCTAGCACTAATTAAACATCTGGTATTTAGACCTAGGTCATATTAACCTGAATAGGATGCAAAGATTAGTAAAGTCAAGACCCTTTGATTCCAAAAGTTCTTCCAATCTATGAATCTTATATAGATGGTAAAATGATCAAGAGGACTAGAGTTAAGGAATATTTGGTGTTAGTGCATACTAACATGTATGGAACTTTTAGTGTCTATGCATGGGGAGGGTATGGGTATTTCAACACTTTTAGTAATGATTACTCTAGGTTTGGATATGTACATAGGAAATCTGATGCCTTGGATACATTCATTGAATTTAAGGTGGGATTGAATAACCTATTGGGTATACATACCAAGTCATTTCAATTATATCAAGCTGATATGTCTAGTAAGTTTGATTTTTTTTATTGGAGCATAGGATTATTTTCTAGTTATGTTCATCAAGGTCTCTATTGCAAAATGGAGAAGTGGAAACAAGATATCAAACTTGGATGGACATAGTAAGATTGTGGATAGGTTTCTTATCTTTTATCAGATTCTTTTGGGGATATGTCTTATTGTCTGTGTAATTACATTTTTTTTTTTCTTAAGAGGTATATTAGTTTATAGGATAACTAAGAGGATTTTTGGGTTATTAGGTTTATAGTCAAGATCATCAAAAAATATTTGTTAACATAAATGTCCCATTTTTTATGAAGATTATATGATAAGGAAGAAGGCAGAGTGACATAGATTGGAGGATATATTAGAAGATGGTCCCACATTACATAGGATGCTATGGATCCAAAGGGTTAAAGACATACCATTCCTATGATTTCTAGTACACCAGTACCTCATCATAGTAAGGAGTTTATATCCCACAAATTATGATGAAGCAGTGAGCAGTGTTTATGCTCACTTAAGGCAAGGACGTGTGATCATGAAATCTATGAACCCATAATAATTCTTTTGGTGAAATTTGACATATGCTCTTAGTGAGTTAGAGAATGTTATTTAATCACATAATAGGAGGATCTATAACTCTAAAATTGTAGAGGTAGTCTTGAAAGGTTGATAACTTTAACCTTGTTAGACTACAAACAACCAATTCATGGGAAGATAGTACACAATAGATAGCAAGTCATGAACTTGAGCACTTGGTGTCTCATTATAATATACATAAGGTACCAGAGTACAGTTAACTCTCTATAGTGGGATATTGAGTCAACTTTATAATTGGATTCTAAGGGATCTAGTACTGTCCTATGGGTTCCATTGGTCTCTACTAAAGCTCATTTTCCTTGATAACATGTTTTATGAGAGTTGGATGAGTTTTTAGTTCACTTGTGTGCATAAATGCATTTTGGTAATTACACAAGGTTACATAGGGGTAACTGTGCGATATCTTTGAACTTGGCTAATTGATTAATTAGAGCCTTATCGTACTAATTAATCAATTAGCAACCTTTTTAGGCTAAATTAAGTGACCCATGCCCATAGTAGGCTCAAGTCACTTAAGCATAGTAGGAAACCTATAAATACCCCTCTCAAGGGTTTGGGTTTCTAATTCAATCTTGTCATTCTCTCTCTACAGTCTAGATAGAGAACCCTAGTCTTCAACCTTGAGATTTCTACCATCTTAGTGCCTAGACTCAAGAAGGAGTCATCAAGTGGATGATTATGGGTTTACAGGATCTTTCTTAGATTTGGAGCTTTCTACACTAACAAGAATTGATTTGGGAACATCCGAATAATACATATAACACTTTTCTCTAGATCCATGATATCTTTTGTTTTTTAAATACCAAAGTTTTCAGCTATGCTTAGATCTAGAATGCAGAAAATAGGATTACATGCACCCTAATGATCCAAGGCCGAAGAATAGAGCAATCCAAGGTTTCCTAGAAAAAATAACCCAATAAGTAAGAATGATTTATAGGAACTAAAATTTCTTTCAAAAAGAAAAAAAGTTAATTGGAGTAAGATAGGTATACAAGAGAAGAAAAAATGCAAAAGGAGTAGAAAAATACAAAGCAACATTGGTGCAAAGGATTACAAGCAAGAATAATGCACCAACAAGATGAGGCTATTTGCTCTCATTGTTTGTTTAGTAACTATAAATTAATAATCTCTTTGGTAGCTCAAAATAGTTGAAAATTTTCAAATGGATGTGAAATCCAATTTTTTGAATTGACATCTTGAAGAAGAAGTGTATGTAGAACAAACCATAGTTGGTATATATATGTATACATATATATATGGGCATGAGAATAAAGTTCCAAAATTGAAAATAGCCTTGTATGGAATAAAACAAACACTAAGAGCATGAAATAATAGAATTGACCAACATTTTCACGATAATAATTTTGTTTGATACCTTTATGAACATGCTCTCTACATAAAAGTGAATGAAAAAAAGTAATATATTACTTGTTTGTTTGGATGTGAATTGTTTGATCTTTATTGGAACTAATCCAATCATGTTTAATGAGTTCTCGAAGAAGTAATAGAATAAAAGTTTTAGATGATTGGATTAGTCTCATATCATACTCTCTTGGCATAGACTTGAAGAAATTGAAAAGAGTACTTTTTATTTGTCAAGAAGACCATGCAAAATAAATTTTCAGAAAGTTTAACTTGAATATGTGTAATATGGTAAACACTACAATATAATGCAAAGCTAAATTATCAAAGACATGTAGAAGGAGAAAAAGTGGATTCAACATAACATAAAATCTTAGTTGGAAGCATACACTATTTGACTCATACAATTTCAAACATTCTCTTTGCAGTTGGATTTGTCCATCATTATATGGAAGCACTAATGATTATTACACTAAGACCTCGTGAATTTTTCACTTCATCAACGACACATTTGATTATGACTTATATGATTCACCTTTAACAATTTTAGACTTGTTAGATATAATGATAGTGATTAAGGTGGAGACATAGGATGATACAAAGAGAACTAGTAGCTTTATGTTCCTCATGGGAGATGCCATGTTCACTTGGACTTCAAAGAAGCAACCTATTGTGAAACTTTCAATTTATAAAGTGGAATTTGTATTGGCATCATGTGTATGTAGGTCATGGAATTTGGCTCAAAAATTTGTTGAAGGAATTTAGTTTACCACACAAGAAACCAATAAAGATCCATATGGATATAAAATCAACAATTACCTTATGAAAAAATCTAGTTCTCCATGATGAAAGCAAGTACATTGATACAAAATATCATTTTTTAGAGAGTATATGAAATACGGAGTGCAATTAAAATTTACAAAATCTCACAATCAAAATTTTAAAATGTTTACAAAGTCTCTCAAGTTTAGTGATTTTAGAAAGCTAAGGATGCTACTTTGACAAATCAAGTTGAAGGCATGAGTGAAAATGTTGACAAAGTTTCTCAACTTTAAAAATTTTAGAAAACTAAGATGCTATTTTTACAGTTGATTGGAGGATGTTAGTAAAACTAGATTTAGGAAGTTTCTAAAAATTAGAATTTGAGTTAGATTCTAAAATGCTTGATTTAGTTTGTATATTTTGTTATTACAAGATTTCATATTTTACCATTATGAGTATCTATTTTTTTTAGGTGTTAATATCTAAAAATAAGATGTTATGTAATAGTTGAACAAGAGTGGTGGAAGACAATAAATTTTTTCTTAGTCATCTCAATTATTTAAATATCTCCCTTTACATATGTAATTATGTAATACCCTAAACCCAATTTAGGGGTAAAATTGTAATTTAGAAATTATTAATTAATTAAAGTAATTTAATGAGGGTAAAAAAGTCTTTTCATATTTAAAACCCTAAATATAAATTAGATTTTTCATATCTTCTCTATTCAGAAAACCCTTTTACACAGAGATCAAAAAGATCAGAAAGCATAGGGTTGAAGATTTGGAACTTTAAGGTTTGAAGATCAAATTTTCAGGTAAGATTTTTAATCCTTAAATTAATATTTTATATTCGCTAATTAGTTTTGAATACTTTAGATATTCTTTGGAATATCTCAATTTTGATTAGAGTTCGTTTAATTAATTTCTAGGTTAAAAATATTAAAAATTTATGAACATAGTTTGATTTATTAATGGAGATCGATAAGTTTTGATTACTCAAATGAATAGATCTAGATAAAAAAAAATTATATAGTTTTGGATGTGAAAATTACATAGAATTTGTGAGTATGGAGGTTAAAAGTTTTTACTTTAGAGAGGAAAAAAAAAAAAAGATGAAAGATGCGTCGGAAGGATTTGGTATGTTGAAAAAAAAAATGGTTGACCTAGGAAAGGAAGTAAATAGTATTTTGGTAAACAATAAGGAAGAAAAGGACGTTGATGGCTGGGAAGAGAAATAGGTTAAGGTGTTGTTGGGTATTGAAATTAATAATAATAATAATAATAATAATAAAAGAAACAATAATAATGAATGGAGTTGGTGTGGAGTTGTTGGGAAAAAAAACAAAGGATTGCATGGGGTATTTGTTAAGTTTCAGTAGAAGATTTAAATAATAGTAATAATAGTTTAATAAAAATAAATATTCGTAAAAGATTTAATTTATATAAGTTAGAAAAAAGAAATAAATTATTGTTTAGGAAGTTGAAAATAATATTGGATGGTAATAATATTAAGATGAGAAATTAATTAGGATCCCTAATACTAAATAAAATATTTTTAAGATTGTCAAATTTATATATTTAGATAAATAATCAATAATCAATATTGTGTATGATATTATGTTAGGTGAGGTGTAAATTCGTCAAGCTAAATACTTCAAGTTTTTGAGTGCTTCTTCAAGGTAAGGGAAATTAATGCAAATTTTTATAAAAGAAAATAATTTTATTTTTATATTGTATTTTGAAATGTGTAAAAATATTATTTTTATTTTTACGCATGGATCAAATAAGTGTTTTGTATGGAAAGTATATTTGAGAATTTTCTTTGTTTATGAAAAATGAAAAATTTAGGAGACATGATATTTTGTTTTGTAAGTTTGAATTAATGAAATAAAGTGTTTGATTCTGGTTCTTATGGCCTTAGTTAACGGGTTATAATTGTTGACATATTTGGTCGTAATCAATGGTTTATAATAGTTGATATTATATGGCCTTAGTCAACGGGTTATAATTGTTGATATTTGGTTTTGTTCACCTTAAATAGAACAAATTTGAAACTAGTTACTCAATTGTGAAGTCCCACCTAATTAGGTACCATTTTTCATACAATAACCAGAGTAAAGATATTTTGAATGTATTCGATTTAGTTTTGATGAGAAATTGTTTTGAAATAGATATGAGAAAGTTTTGTTGAAAAGTTTGAATGTATTAGTATTTTGAACTCAAAAGTTTTTATGAAAATAAGTATATGTTATATCTCTTATTTGCAAGCATGATTGAAAATATTTGATCCATGAAATTGAATTAATGTTCCTTATTGGGCTTTGAACTCATCCACTTTTGTTGATAATCTTTCAGCTAACCTCAGTTCGAGCGAGGAGTGACCGTTAGGAGGGAAATTTGGTTTTATTAAGACATTTGTTTAAACTCTCTTTATTTTGGACATTGTTTAGATGTTAAAACTTAATTCTCATTTGAATTATTTTGAGTTTGAAGTTATTTGGACCATAACACTTTGGTTGATGTACTAGTTTTTTTTAAAGTTGATACTTGAAGATTTTAGAATTTTGTCATACTACTCTGAATAGGAATTTGGTAATTTGTAAATTTTCAGTTACAATATGAATGTTTGTGTCATTTCCACTTTGAGTCTTTGGGATTGAGGTGTGAAATGATCGTCATGCCCTTGGAGTGGGTTTTGGGGCATGACAAATTACTTGTGTGTTTTTTCAACCATATTACTGCAACATATGTGAATCTGCTGGTTGGTCTATGAAAATTCATATAAGTTGTTAAATTCTGTTAGGCTTGTGTAATGGTATTTAGATCATAGCATCTTTCCCTAAGCCCGCATTTTTCTAAATATATAATTAAAATTGTTGTGTTTGCAATTTTAATGAAATCTAGCATTGGATATCAACTACATCTCACAAAACGACAAAAAAAAAAAAAAAAAATGGTGGCGATTTCATGGAGGCTAACCATTCACTTGCCTTTAGTCAAGGATACCCTAGGTTTTTAAGTTGTGTTACAACAGTAAAGTAATAATCTCAATCAAAACACAAAATTTAGTTTTCTAAACAATTATTATTATTGGAAAACATGTAAGGAACTTAAGCATCTTAAGGTACTTAAGCAATCTTAGTTGGACATTCAGTATCCAGATCTTTTCATTAATTGGTTTTTCTCTTTTTGTGCCAACATCTGCTCTCTCTCTCCAGCATGTAAGCGTAAGTGGTAGGCACCTCTTTTGTGCTTTAAATTAATTGAATACTTGATCTTATTCCGCCATTCTTTTGGGTCTAACCCAAAAATACATTTACCATGCCTTCTTTTCATGTCCTCAACTTAAAAGATCATAAGTCCCATTGGATATGATGTACTGAGTTTTAGATTTTTGAAGTAAAATTATCAACATAGTCTAGCATATATACTAATAGGTTATACTCTTTTCAAGAGTTTAAATTGCTTTTTGTTAATAGATTTGTGGACCCACATTTTTCACGTGCATTCCCACTCAATCGGTGAGACTCTCTTTTATTTGTGAAAAACTAGTTTTGGAAAAAGTCGGAGTCGCCACTTATTTTATTTTTTATTTTAAAGGGAAAATAAAACAAGAAAGAAAAACCCTAGAATGTGACTCCATAATTTTTGGAAAAAGCATGTCTTGGAAAAACCTGAGTTAAGATCCGGGGATCAGGTTACCTATTGGGAAGGAACCTCTAAGAGGTAGCACCCCTCTAAGCCCTAAAAAGATCTCTATTGACTAAGTTGAGGGAAATGTGACAATTAAATGGTTGATCATGGATACCTAAGTAAGCTAGGTGTTTTAAAAAAAAATAGTATGTCAAGCAAGAAAGTCTGATCATAGGAGAGAGTCAAAGTGTGTACCTGAATGGCTTCTCAAGCGCTATCATGAAACAAAAAAGTTAGTATAAAGATATATCACACAACATATGTCTTATCCAAGCAAATCAAGTGTACACCTAAGCACCCAAGAATCACATCAAGTATGGATATGGTTATCAGTAGCATACGTGTCCATAGAATTCTCAAGGGTAGGATGTGTTATCATTCAACTGCACCACTACCTCACTAGGAAATTCAGACCATTGCCATGAGCCCCCATCTTTCCTCTCCTTGAATCTGAAAATGATGTTCTGAAGTGAGGCATTGCATAGGAAAAATTGTTGCTTTAGTCGCAAGAGCTTTCCACTTTCTGTAGCATCTCTAGGATATAGAACAGCACAAATCTGCCGAGCTCGAGAGTGAAAACTGCAATTTACACCAGAATCGTTAATCCATGACTTGAATGATAGAGACATGCACAGCCTTTCCTTGAATTCTGATGACAGTAAGCTAAGAGTATTCTTTCTCACCACAGCAATGGAGTTTCCTTTTGCACTCCATTCAGCTGCATCGACGCCGTCCATTACATCTTAAAGGGGACCTTCAACAGCTCCATGAAAATAACTCTAACCGTTTAGACCCAGGTACGGATGAACTTCTCTCCCAACTTACAGTTTGGACATTGAGGTTGATTCCAGGTTCAATACTTTTATCAAAATCGGCATCCACTCCAACTGATTTTGAATTAATTGCTTCTTCTAAGTCACCACTAATCTGATCAAACCTATTATCCAATTTAACGCCATCATCAAGCATCATTTCCTAGTGCGCGGTAGTTGTTGAACCTGTGAGCTCCACCGCCTGTACTTGCAGTGATATTTGTGCAGCTATTTTCAGGTCTGAATGTGGATAAAGGGGACCAGGCCATAGGAGCACCTGAGCCAGCAGACTTCAGGTGAATATACTGCCTGAAAACTCTATCACATTCAATAGTTGCTCTCCGATAGAATTCTCCCGTGGATTCTTTATTCGACAGTACATCACTGAGCTTTCTCCTATTATTCCTTAGGAGGTATATGTCACCAGACTCATTGCAAGCCACCTGAAACCCGCTGTCTCTGAGGAACGAGCAGTAAGTTTGCTGCCTTGATTCAGTATCTGGGTGGATAATATTGTGTCTGTTGAATGATTGAAGTTCTGCCACAGATAAGTGGAATTGCGGCCTGCAAGCACAAAGTTTCCAGCATCCAGCATGGCTGCATAGGCAACTCCAGCATTGTTCAGATCAGCCTTTGAACATGAGAGAAGGAGAGCATTACGAATTCTGTTTCTGTTACATATGTCAGATCAGCACTGCATAGGTTTAGAATTTTGCTCATTCAGTATTGTTCCTTCCGATGACTGATATAATTTATCAATGAGCCTAGGAGTTTACCAATTGTCTTTGG
The DNA here is from genome assembly GCA_030254885.1 of Vitis rotundifolia. Taxonomy (NCBI): domain Eukaryota; kingdom Viridiplantae; phylum Streptophyta; class Magnoliopsida; order Vitales; family Vitaceae; genus Vitis; species Vitis rotundifolia. The sequence continues at coordinate 10,130,573 of CM058169.1, forward strand.
AAATGCAAGAACTCAGAGCCAGACTAAGATCTAGTTTGCCTATCCGTAAACTGCACTTAATTTTCCTTCCAAAGCTTCAACAAGGAATAGTTCTTTAAGAAAATACTGTGCAACTTTATGCAGCCAAATGTCCTGGTTGAAAGTATGTCCGTTAATCACTGGACAAGTTTGTAAGAAAGAACCATTAGGATGAAAGATGCAGACAACCTTGATAAGAGAAGAAGCAGAACATCAGATGCCAAGTGTTTACAGTCATGATATGCTCATCTTGAATCAGATACAGAGCTTGCGCTGCTGTTTCTCAATCTCCGAACCAAAGGATCAGAGTGGATTAGAGTGTGCGTGAGGCAATTCTTTCTGACACATGAAACAGTCCTCCAACCTTGCGGTTTTCTCTGGAAGAATTACTTATTGATGAGCCCATCCATCAGATAAGACTACATGGTCCTGTGCTGAAACTTGATGCCAGTCATGGCCTAAATAAGGTCTCTGCTGGAAATTGCCAAAAGTCTCAGTATCTATCTTCATTCACGTAGAGAACCTGTTCTGTCCATTCCTAGTCCCGCGGGCATGAGAATTACAAGGAATCGTGTCAAAGAACTCATCCTTATTATAAGCGAGTTTGGCATCTGATTTGGGTACTAATCCATAACCCTCTCTGTCACCCAAGCCTTGACCAAGTGCATTGTCTTTGATCCCTTCCTTTTCATCCCTTTGCTTTGCCTTTCCAAGATAACCCCAAACTTCATCCCTTTTAAACCTATCATTCATCGCCATAAAATTGAATTCTTTAGTGAACTACACAGTAGACTTCTGAGACTGTTAAGCAGAGGCTGGCAATGGCAACAATGGTGCTTGAAGTGATGGAGTAGACATTGCGCTCAAAGTATTAGGAGATGTTGATGTTGAAGCAACCTTACCCATCTGATCAGGGTATACTTTCTGCGAGGAAGAAAGTATGGATGACATGGGCTGTGCTAATTGATCAGGAGTTAATAAAGTTGGTGGTAGAGTTAGAAGGAGGCCAGAGGTGGAACCCCCAACTGTGGATGCAGAATGATGCAGGGGATGGATAGGAGGCACCAATACCAGATCAGAAACTATTTTACCAGTAATTGGAGCTTCAGTTCCAGACTCCTCCATGAATAAACAGCAAATTCAGGAATTTTCTATATTCTATGAACCAGAACTGACATATGAAAGATACAAAATCGGATCAACCATTCATCACTAATTTCTACAGCATCTGATTTCATTGATGCCCATCATTTCTTTATTTTTGAAAACTATTTTCATTGCATCAGTCTCAAAACCAGTTTTCAAACCTGATCCGTGTATCAGTGGATACTCATCCGTAAAAACTGACTGCATAACTAAATCTGGCAAACATCTATCAAACAATTGGGAACAAACTGGGGACCTTCATCATATATAAAACTCCAAATGCTTCCTCAAAATTGGTAATGGAGAAATATGGACAGAATCAGGTGGAGAATCAGAGGGATTTCATCTCAAAGCTTTCACACAATTTTCCACTTTTCAGGGATTTGAGAGAGACAGTATACTAAATAACCAGAAAATGGCATAAAAAATTGGACAGTCAGATATGGGAATTCCATCCAAATTCATAGTCCGAATGTAACCAATTCTACTGGGATCGTCCCTAGCAAAACCATGTCACAAGGAATTGTCTCATCTGCACAGATCTTCACCACCTCACCAGCTTGTATCTTTTTCCATTTTTTCTTCTGAAAGTGACTAGCATAAAGCACTAGAGCCTCACGATTGTTCTCCACTTCATCTGACCTATGCCTCCGCCAATAGGTGATGTCAGCAACTTTAAGAACCCACATGATATACTTCATGATGTATTGATTCTCCTCAGACTCCTCAATAATGTAGACCACCACAGAATCTGACTTAGCTAAATGCTTCAAACCTCCAATAAGCTCAGGAAGGTCAAATGCAACCCTGCCACTGCAGCATGAACAACAGGAGAAACAGAGAGCTTCATGCTATGACTGGATGGGCATCAACTTCCTTCTCATTGATATCTCACTTGAACTTCTTCTGACACAGGACCTCTCCATGTTTATCCTCTCAGAATTCCAATTCGTATGAAATGTTTGTAGAACAGTCACCAGAAAACTAGGAGGATGGAGCAAAAACAAGTATAGTGGAGAACAGAGAAAACAAGAAAGGAACAAACAGGCAGAATAGAAATCAAATAAAGCCACATCTCATGATCTTTCAATGGGCTCAGGCTAGTGGGAAAGATCACAAATAGATTCTGTGCAAACAAGTAAGCAACCAATCTCAACAAAACAATTTGTGGTCCTTTCCGTCCACACCAATCAACAATATATTAAATATTCAGAAACGAACACACAGAGAAATCGAATATGAGTAAGAATTCCAAGAGTAATAAAAAAGCATACCTGGACAACCTTGGCTGCAATCATTCTCTTCCCGTTCCTCGGTGCTTTTCCCCAAAATCCGTCTAAAAAAAACTGGTTCCTCTTTTTTTCCTCCTCTTGTCACTCGTGCTGCCAGTCCCCTTCCTCCAAAACTCCACTGAGAACTTCCTAAGACACCTCTCCTTTTCCCCTCCTCTGTTTTTTTCCAAAAGGAAACTTTCCTTTCTCCTACCAAGAAATCTGCCACTTTCCTTTCTCCAAAATTCAGGTGATCTTCCTTCCAAATAGATGACAGCCCGTTTCCTCGTGCCCAAAAATCCAAGAAATATGATTTAGAAAACTTAAAATAAAATAAAATAAAAATAAAATAAAACAAAAATAATAAATAAAATAAAAAAGTGATAAATAAATAATAGAAAAGAAAGCCACATAGGCTACACAAGTCATGCAATTCTTGCAACCATGCAGGTTATGCAAAAATAAGTGGGTCTAAAAGCGTGCCTGAGTGGGCTTAAGTTGGTTAAATGCATCTAAATGGGTCCAAGTGTGCAATCCTAAAAGTGCACCTAAAAGCTATCCTAAAAGGAAGGAAAAAACCTAAGTCTAAATTAGGGTTGTCATGAATCTCAATGGGGTTAGATAAATCCTTCAACCAGAGTCTCCGAGGTGACTCAAAAAAAAGGTAAATAGTATGAGTAGTAATGGGCTACCAAAGAACTACCGTGGAGCACTGTAAGTGAACTTAAAGACATGTGCTAAAGGGACAAAATTAAGGGTCTACAAGATTATATGGATGTTTTAACACAGAAATTGGAATGAAGGATATGCAAAAAAAAGAAATGATTGTGACCAAGAGTTATATTTATTCTCTTTTATTTCTATTGATACTCAAATTTTTAGGGATAGAGCATCAACAATCCTTGTGATGAATTAATAATGTTGATAAAAGTCAATGACTACACATTGTAGCTTAAAACCAAATATGTCATCAAAGAAGATATCGATAATCACCCCCATATAATGATATCTTGTATAATTCATTAGTTGAATCAAACACAAATTTCCTTCAATATGTGTGTCTACGAGTAAAAGAGAGTTCTTGGTTTATATTCGACATACATGCTATATAGGCCATGCTAACAGTAATTGATAACAAGAATCTCAACACTGAAGTCCACGTAGAATGAGGTGTGCACCATATTGGGGTTGCATAGTTAGGATATTGAAAGGAGCATGAGCATAGGATGGCAAAAGTTCAAATGAGAAGTGTTGTAAGATCATTGCCAAAACTATTTTTGCCTCCATCATTGCAAAATTTTGTCCAATGCATACCCGAGGACCCCAACCAAATGGGAAAAATGAAACTTGGTTTTTTGTTGCCTTCAAAACTCCTTCAGTAAACCTCTCTGGATTAAACTCCTTTGCATCATCCCCCCAAATTTCATGATCATGGTGAACTACGATGGTGGGCAACGCAACCTGCACTCCAGCTGGAAAATACATGTCTCCCACTTAAGTGTCCTTATAAACAGCTCTATTAATCATTGCTACTGGTGGGTATAACCTAAGAACCTCATGAAAAATCATGGTAACCTGTGGTAGAGAAACTTTAGAAGTTGTAGCATGAGAATTCTTACTAAACTACATTCTAAATCATTATGCAGGACACTGAAGAATAAAGCAATTTCTTAAAATAGTGATGCATAAGAGAAAATGTTCTAAATCATGCTTGACAAAATATCAAGTATACAAAGGACATTGCATATCCCATGGATATAATAACTTAAGAACCTCATGAAAAATCATCATGATCTATCAGAGAAATTTGAAATCATGGCATGAGAACCCGTTCCTGAGCTACTAAGTGAAAGCAAATGTTTAGTACAAGATATAAAAACTTAAGAGAAACGTGTTTTCAATTTTACTCCAATTATGGGGAAAAAAACAGAGTACTATATGATTTCAGTGAGAATCACTAAACTGAAGATTGGACTGAGTACTCACAATTTTTAGGTGATTTAATCCATCAGCGTCCAGTTTTTTATTCCCAAAAACCTGTAAAACCTCTTCTCTTGCACGAGCTTGCCAGTTTGGATGCTCGCTTAGCAGGACCATTGTCCATACAAGAAAAACTGAGGTTGTCTCTTGGCCAGCAAGATAGAATAGCTTACACTCTTCAATGACGTCTTTGACACTCATTCCAATCTTCTTGTTATTTTTATGTTCTTGAATTTCTCTAAAATTGGATTCCATTAGTATACCTAATAAGTCATCCTCATTTGTTAATGATACCTAATACTTTTGTTAATGACACCCCTCAACAATGCATATACTTCTTTGCTTATTTGCTTCATCCTCCTGTTCGTCTTTGTGGGTAAAAACCTGCGCGCATGTTAGTAATTCTAGTAAATAAAACATCACATGAAACACACAGACATTAATTCTTATTTTCATCCATGCTTTTTACTTCTCCATTAATTTTTTGAAGATTAAGGCTTCAAAGGTAGAAACTATCAAGACAATAACTAATGGTTTCATCTACACGTGTTGCAGTGGTATCTCATCATCTTGACACAGTATCCTGCCAACATAAGATTGAGGATACTAAACATCAATTAGTGAAACATTCTACTTTCTAAGTGTTATACAAAAGAAGTAATTGACTAAAAGGGAAGAAATGATCTCAGATTTGTAAATCTAATATCTCTTATGCTTGACTGTGAAAAGTAATTCATTTTTAACATAAATTCCCTTCAACCTTGTTAACCAAACACACACTTGAGCATTGTGAAACTTTCAACATATGAACCGAAATTTGTGTTGGCATCATGTGTAGGTCATGAAATTTGGCTCTGAAATTTGTTCAATAAACTTAATTTACCACACAAGAAACAAATAAAGATCTATATGAATATAAAATCAACAATTATCTTATGAAAAAATCTACTTCTCCATGATGGAAGCCGGTATATTGATACAAAATATCATTTATTAGAGAGTACATTATGAATCTGCTGGTTGGTTTATGAAAATTCATATCAGTTGTTCAACCTGTTAAATTCTGTTAGGCTTATGTAACGGCATGTAGATTATAGCCTGTTTCCCTAAGCCCACATTTTTCTTTCATTTCATGGTGTCAACATTTCAGGAAAGCGAAATTTCCTAAAATGGAATATGGTGTGCAAGGACAAAGTGACTTATTAGGCATCTAAACTCTAGGGAAATGTAAGACTGATTTGAGACCAAAATTTGAGTAAATTAAGGTGGTGTTTGTTTTTTTGGCGTTTTGCTAAAAGCAATTTACTTTCAGAATTTAGGTTATTTGTTTTTTTAGTTTTTAATGACTTATCATTGAATTTTTAAAATTTTTGGCTAAGTTGAGCACAAATAACTGACATAAAAATTCATCCAAAAGTTCCTTAACTTGAAACATTATAAATTAACACTTGAAAAAAAAAAGGTGAAAATTTGGCATAAATTAAAAGTTATGCACAGCTCCCATAAATTAAACAATTGAAAAGTAAAAACAGTACTTTTCAAAGTGGAAGTACATTAATTTCTTGATAAAAGAAATTGCAATACAGTTAGCAAAGATTAAGAACTACCAGTGAAATCTAAAGAAAGTTGTAGAATATGAGTTATAAAAAAAAAACAAAAAAACAAAAAACAAAAAGGAAAACAAAGAAAGTTGAAGAATTCTACATCATCCATGTAAAGAGCGGTATTTTTTTCTTTTTTCTTTTGTATGAAAGGAGATTATGAGGTAAAATATTTATAAATCCGATTGAAAGGCTATTCATAATAATTTTTGAAATTAAATTTTGTAATATTTTTAAGAAGCTTCGATCATCAAATGGTCGGCTTTATATTATAACATTGTTTTAATTAAATATTTTATTGATTTATTTGTTTCTTTATAAATATGAAGATTATAATTATAAATATTTAAATTTTAAAATAATTTTTAAATTAGTTCTCTCTACATAATTTAACATTAAAGTTGGCTACATTTGTTTTAAATTTTAATAAAAAATTATTCATTAATAAAAAAATAATTAAGAGAACGGATATTTTTGTAAAGTGGGGTTTGGAGGGAGAGTGGGAGAAAGTGGAATTGACGCACATGGGACAATGTATTTAAAGGATGTGTTTGGCAGCTAAGAGCCTAGGATTAGGGGTGATGTTGAGGAAGAAGAATTGACATCTAATCTACCAAACAAGAAAGGGATAATGATGATGTGGCTTAATCCAAGGCCAAGATTAGACAATCTACCAAAATAACCTAATAATGTCGTGTTTGGTTATTATCAAACCCTACTTGTCACGCTACCTTAATCCTTCCATAGAACACAAGTCATGTCTCCTCTTTAGAATCTTGTGGATAAAAAAAAATATTAATGATGCCTTAATTCTTATGTAACCTTTGGTGTAATTTAAAAAAGAGGAAAAAAAAAAAACAGAAAGGAAAAGAAAAATAGTTAGGAAGAGAAGACCAGAAAACAAACAACTGCTTTAGGGCAGTATAAAAAAGTTGGCCATAATTTGAAGAGATCAGCAAACTTTAATACTATGATGAAAAGTAGTAACTCATATCGCTACCGTATTTCTTAATGAAATGACAATGGAAGGGCAGGACACGCGGAGCAATATCATCGGAGAGGCTGATTGGTCTTGAATATGCTTCTTTTAACATCATGGACATCTCTTTGAAGTCCCCATGTAATAGCCTATAAGAATTCCCAGCCAGGCCTTGCTCTCTAATGCATCTTTCTAACCTGTTTGGCCTCAACCACACCCAATTCAGTAGCCTCCATGAACAGCTTATGAGCACAGTAAGGAACCCAAAAGAAATGGCAACTGAGCTATGCTTCATTTCCAGTTTGAGGGACTTCTATCAGGAGAGGTATGTTAAATCACTTCAGAGTGAGAGAATGACTTTATGCTGCCGATGTGTATAAATTGGCCTCTATTCTATTCCCTCGTGCCGGCAAACATAGAAGTTTTCGTTAATGCCTAATGGGGAGAAGAACGTCTAGTAGTTTAAAATCTACAAATTATCTATTTTAATTGTCTCCATCAATATGGCTTTTAAACTTCTCAATGAATTATTAATTTATTCTATTTGATACATTTCAAAGTTTGTGCAATCATCACTGCTTATTAAAAACTATATATGCCATGAATGTAGAAGGCAAAATTTGAGCATACGGAATATGGAATTCTATTTGATGGACCAGCTTTCACTTGTGAGTCGATGGAGCATGTGGATGCTCACTTTCTGAGTCTCAAGGGGCAGCTCGCATCCCTCACATCTTGGCAGATGTCGCACGGTGCTTCCAGCCCTACAACTCCATCTGATCTGGACTTTTTGATACTTTATGTTTTTTTTTGTTTTGTTTTGTTTTGTTTTTTTTTTTTTCTTTTTTTTTTTTGTGGATAAGTTTATTTTTTACACCTAACCCATCTTCAGTTTATCATATATTTTGTTTCTCTAGATGTACTTTTATTTTCTTATCTCTTGTATCCAGATCCTTTTTTACTATATATGTCCATGTGTTTGCTTTTCTTTTCTCCTTTTCGTATGCTTACTGCTTCATCATGCTCTTTGTCATTTTTTGCAACAAAAAGGGGGAGATGGATTGTTGATTTGATTGAGTGTTTTGATATTCATATTGTTTTGACATCTGTTTCATGACTTGCATCCCCTTACTCGTTTACCTGATTTGATAAAATTGATCAGTTATCTTTCTTCCCACACACTACTTTACCTGGGTTTGTTGTTTAGTGTGTGCAAGTTCTAGGTACTAGGGTATTGCTCATTTTTTGGATGTGGCTTCTAGTCCTTTGCACGTTAGATGATGAATTGGTTTAGACAAAAGAGGCATTCATTGAGGGGTTTATGCAATTTGTATTTTATCACAAAATTGCCAAAGGGAGAGATTGTTTGTACATTAGGCGATGTAGTTTAAAAATGTCAATTTTGTTCTATTCATTTTGGTTTAGGACTTTCTAGACTGTGTCTCACTCCCCATTGAAGACTCAAGATTATTAATTGATCAACCAGGATGACATAGGTAAGTGTAAAAAGATTTGGGAAAGGCAATTTAGTATTTGGTATGACATGGCATGGATTGAGTGGTTTAAAATTGAGCAAAATGATTTTCTAACTGGGTTTAAAAAATGCCTAAAGCGCTCAAGCACTCTAAGAGCATTTGAGCCCTAGCAACAGAATTCTCTAGATTTTTAGAGATCTGTCTTTCTATTTTTAAAGGATTTATTTTGAGGAACTTTTTAGAATTAGTCCACTAGGTTCCTAGGCTTATATATATGTTGCCTAAAAAAGGTTTTGGTTTGATGCTTTTGAGTTGAAAAACCTAGTTTGTCTTCCTGTTCCCAAAATTCTAAAAGAAACATTCATATTTGCTTTTACCTAGTTGAGAAGGAGATTTGTATCCCCCTCAAGGGTTGAAGTGAGATCCTCTAGGAGCACATGAGACGTTGCATTGTGGACGTAAAACATAGTGTAGGTGTTAGGTAGTAAGTCTTAATAGTAGCTTTCATCTGGTAAAATTGAGTACATGCCCCATTACATATGATGGAGAGCTCCTCAAATGCATGTCCTAGAATCGAAATCAATTGATACTAAATTAACACCCAACCCATATTTCAAACAAAATCTTATAATTTCACATTTTGAGCACCAATACATGAAAATGGTGTTTTTGGGGAGCAATTTCAATTGATTTAGGTGTGTTTGAAGATGATGCAACAGGAGAAGGCTAAGAGGAATGCTATTTTTTAACATGTAATTTAACTTTTTTTTTAGAAAAAAAAAACCATTTCAATACCAATTTCAACAATTGCTCTATAGATTTTGATAATGACCTAGAGAAGAAGTCTGTCGAATTTTTTGACATTTTGATCTTGTATCAAAAGTTTTGATACTAGTTGCAAATTTTGTTATTGTTTGCCAAGACTTTTTCCAATTAGCTGTCTTGTTTACTTTTATGACATTTTAGGTATTTTCTTGATGTTTTAAGGTTAGGTTACAAGTATAAATTAATATATTCCTTAGAGATTTTTATGAGGAGGGTGAATGAAAAACACATATATTTAATTTCACAATTTTAATACTATCTCTATTAATTTATTTAATTCAATGCATTTTGTTGGAATGACAATGAATGGCTAAATGCCTCATTTTTCTAGTAAGGTGGATCTCCTAAGGAAGAATCTCAGTAGAGTGCATCTAAGGCCTTAAGAAAAGTTATCCAAGTATAAAATCCCTTTTTCCCATAAATTTTGAAATGCAAAATAACTCTACCAAGGTTAGATATTTCCAATTCATATTAGATTCAATGAATGCTTCTTCATAGGTTGGGAAGTGAATGTGAAAAAGTGTGACCATCATAGGAGTATATTAGAGCTTACCCTTCCCCTCTTGAGACTTGAACTTAGGAGTAACCTATTTTTGGATAGATTCAATATCGCTAATTGATTAATTTCTATGTACAATATGTTTTTCTAAATTTTAAACTCATGAAAATTCCATCCTTTTAATTCTATTAGAATAACATAAATCATATGGAAGTTAGATTTCACATCATCAAGTATCAACTATAAGAACTCAAACTCAGCACTTTAGTGGCTCTAAAGAGTCTATTTTAGTGCATTTGAGGTATTTAAAAATGACCTAATGCTTGGTTTTCTTTTGTTATTAATGCCTTAGCCATTTTTATTTTTATTTTTTGATAATTTTTGTGAGTATTCTTTAAACTTTAAGGTATTTTGAAAATGAAGTAGACTTCATGGAGGATTCTCAAAGAATAAAATGCCTAAGCAGAGAGCAAGAACAAATTGTGTACCTAAAAGGCACACAGGAGTCTATTGTGCATCCCTCAAGTGTGCCTCCAAACTAGATTGCACACTCCCTCTTGCAATTTAAATTGAGTAGCTTCCCCACGATTCAAAGGTTGCATGCCCCCTCAACAATTGAACCCAACAAGAGCACTCAAGTTGTGCATGTCCGTAACATCTTAATTGCACTTTTCCCTACTACTATAGGAGCATATCCCTAGGGTCACTCAACATGCACTGTCATGCCCCAAAACCCACTCCAAGGGCATGATGATCTTTTTACACCTCAAGACCAAGGGCTCAAAGTGGAAACGACACAAACATTCATATTGTAATTGAAAATTTACCAATTACCAAATTCTTGTTCAAAGTAGTAGGACAAAATTCTAAAATCTCTAAGTATCAACTTTAAAAAAAAACTAATACATCAACCAAAGTGTTATTGTCCAAATAACTTCAAACTCAAAATAATTCAAACGAGAATTAAGTTTTAACATCTAAACAATGTCCAAAATAAAGAGAGTTTAAACAAATATCCTAATAAAGCCAAATTTCCCTCCTAATGTCACTCCTCGCCCGAATTGAGGTTGCTTGAAAGATTATCAACAAAGGGGGATGAGCTCAAAGCCCAATAAGAAACATTAATATAGTTTCATGGATCAAACATTTTCAATTATGCTTGCAAGTAGGAGATATAACATATACTTATTTTCATAAAAACTTTTGAGTTCAAAATGTTAATACATTCAAAATTTTCAACAAAACTTTCTCATATCCATTTCAAAACAATTTCTCATCAAACCAAATCGAATACATTCAAAATATCTTTACTCTGGTTATTGTATGAAAAATGGTGCCTAATTAGGTGGGACTTCACAATTGAGTAACTAGATTCAAATTTGTTCCATTTAAGGTGAACAAAACCAAATGTCAACAATTATAACCCATTGATTAGAGCCATAAGGTCAACTATTATAACTCGTTGACTAGGGTCGTAAAGTCAACTATTATAACCCACTGACTAGGGTTATATAATATCAACTATTATAACCCGTTGACTAGGGCCAAAAATGTCAACAATTATAGCCCATTGACTAGGGTTATATAATCCAGAGTCAAACACTTTATTTCATTAGTTCAAACTTACAAAACAAAACATCATATCTCCTCAATTTTTCATTTTTCATAAACAAAGAAAATACTCAAATGTACTTTCCATACAAACATATATTTGATCCATGCTTAAAGATAAAAATAATATTTTTACACATTTCAAAATACAACATAAAAAGAAAATTATTTTTTTTTTACAAAAATCTGCATTAATTTCCCTTACCTTGAAGAAGCACTCAAAATCTTGAAGTATTTAACTCTGAAGAATTTCCTCCTCACCTAACATAATATCATACACAATATTGATTATTGATTATTTATTTAAATATATAAATTTGACAATCCTAAAAATATTTTATTTAGTATTAGGAATCCTAATTAATTTCTCATGTTAATATTATTACCATCCAATATTATTTTCAACTTCCTATATAATAATTTATTTATCTTTTCTAATTATCTAAATTAAGTCTTTTAAGAATATTTATTTACATTAAACTATTATTATTATAATTTAAATCTCCTACTGAAACTTAACAAA